>CM038677.1:844524508-845124508 GCA_021605205.1 Aegilops longissima
AGAATCCAATCCATCCAACCAAAGGGCAGAGCACATGCATAGGAAGCAGGAAGAGGCAAAGGTAAAGGCATGCATAGCAGCAGCAGCACAAAACTTAGACTACTCCCGGTCAGGAAGAAGAAAGATAGAGAATCACAAAAGCCCATGAAACACAACGCATCACTGATGAGTGCGTGCATTTTTGCTGCAAAGGCTCTCCACTCAAAAAGGCATCTTCTCTCCTGACGTTGCACTAGTAGAAAAAGGGCCTATAGTCCCGGTTAGTGAGGGCATTTAGTCCCGGTTCATGAACCGGGACTAAAGGGTCGGTACTAATGCCCTGACCCTTTAGTCCCGGTTCAATCCAGAACCGGGACAGATGGGCCTCCACGTGGCCTGTCCGCTGAGCCTAGGCAGAAGGGCCTCACCAAGGACCAATAGGCATCCACACGTCAGCATTTCTGTGGCTGGGATTTTTGTTTTTTTTTTTAAAAGGGCGGGGGAGGTGGGGGTTTTGTGGGGTTAATTTAGGTGTTTCATATATGCATACAGAGAGAAGTGATATCGACCACCTCTCCTTCTGCGAGAGATTGGTCGAACAACAAGTTCTCGTATATCTATCCGACACTACCGGCTACATATATACTATAATTATCTTCTACAAATATAATCTCCTAACATACTGATAATTAGCAAGCATGCTAAATGGTATTAATGAAACTAGCGCTTGAATCACTAGGAGATGCGTGGAATATGCTACTATAGTACTTACTTTCGGGTGTCCAAATTGCAGCTTCTTCGGCAGTCCCGGAGCTTTTTTGGTGAATTTTCTCCAAGCCCTGACATACAAAGAAAACAATTACTTGATATCAGAAATGAACAAAGTTGCTGATATGGAGGATAATGATCGATTTAACTTACTTCTCGAGCATTTCAGTCATGTCCGCATACTCCTTGGGATCTTTTCGTTTGGAGTCTAAGACAGTTACTACTCCCTTCTCAAGCTTAATCTCTAGGAGAATATAGTGGTAGCTGCGCACACATGCATAACTCATCAATATTACATTACTATAACCTGGACTAATAAGGGAAACCGAATATGCCACAAGACAGTAACACTCACTTGAAGTTGTAAGGAAAGAGTATTATATCTTTGTGTTCATTTATTACCAACGATTGTAGCAAGTTGGCCTCGGTATTTTCTTCATGAAATTCAACTTCAGTTTTATCTATGAGATATGTGTTAATGAACCCAATATCACCCTCTTGTCTTTTCTTCAATTCGACGATCTTCAATCTGCATAATATAGTGAGGATAATTATAAATACATGCAATGAAAGAGCTGAGTTATATAGAGAGACTTAATGACAAAAATAGTACTACTTACAGCACAGTAGCAGGTGACCGTTGCTTTATGGAGGGCCAATTGATTGAAAAACTGATAGAACTCCTCAAATGGAATAGGCAACAGTTCAATTCCAAGGAGGTCATGCTCCTTTTTAACTCTCACATACAAAGTACTCCTCCCCTCAGACTCTCTGCAGGTTTTCATGTACCAATCATGCAATCTTCGCATCATCGTTGATAGAGAACTTTCATCTTTGACGAGAGGCTTCCCGTACTCGTATCTTTGTATCTGCACCTCCAAGAAATCATAATGTACCTCGTCGGGCAGGTAATCTGCAGGATTGCCATAACCGGGCACCATCTGCAGGTAATCTACACATACATTATATATATATATGAAAAAAATTAAACTAAAAAAAACAGGGGCGGCAGCGGTGGCGCCGGCGGGGCAGGGCAGGGCAGGGCGGGCAGGCAGGTGCTCACTGAGGCGACAGGCACGGCGGGCGGCGGAGCTGAGGAGCGCGGCGGCGTCGGGCAGATGGCGCCGAGGGCGGCGACGGCGTCGGGCGGGCGGGATGGCGTCGGGGCATGGCGCAGGTGCGGCCGGTGACGACGTGGGCTCGAGGGCGGCGGACGGCGTCGGCGTGGGCTCGGGGCACGGGCGACGGCGATGGCGGGCGGGCAACTGGCGGCGTCGAGGAGGTCGGCGTCGTGGGAAATCTGGCGATGAAATTCTGAATTTTGCAAACTATTTGCTTATATAGAAAAGGCTTTGGTCGGTTCGTGGCACAAACCGGGACTAATGCCTTTAGTCCCGGTTGGTGCCACCAACCGGGACCAAAGGCCAATTTTCAGCAGCCCAAAGGGCGGAAGCGGCGGCCTTTGGTCCGGATGGTGGCACCAACCGGGACTAAAGGGTGGCATTAGTCCCGTTCAGGCACCAACGGGACCAATGCTTTTAGTCCCGGTTGGTGCCACCAACCGGGACCAAAGGCCTCTCGCTGCTGCGCACCCAAAGTTTAGTCCCACTCGCTAGTTGAGAGGAGCCGCACCTGTTTATAAGGTGCGGTGCGGCTTCCTCTCGAGCTCCTCTCTAAAGCAGGCTTTCGAGCCTAATTCTGCAATCTGTGCCTGTGGGCCTACTGGGCCTTTCGCGGGCCTGAATCCTGGCCCATGGTAGGGTTTCCAGTCGTATTCAGGCCGTGGGGGGCCCATTAGGTGGCACTTTTTTTTGCTTTATTTTTTATTTCTTTTTGCTTTTAGTTTTAGAAAAAGTATAAACTTTCTGTTTGATCACTTTTAGTACTTCCCAACCTCTCCGCTTCGGCAAATGCCTTTCCAATAATGCGCTCATAGTTGCCTTTCGGCGGAGACTTGGGTGGTTTTGTCAGGGCAGCCAGAGTGCGCTTCATTTTCACCGGATCTACCTTCTCCTCCGGAGGTGGATGTCTCTTTGCTTTCAACCCTTGAAACCAGTCATCCACTTCGGTCTGCGCGATCTTCGCGTTTTCCTCCTCGGACCTCTCGTACGGTAACTTCTCTAGAGTCTTCAGAGAGGACCGAATCTGTATCTCCTCCCGCCTTTGGATGTACTGCTAGACGCCGGCAGAGCAGACGGAGCAGATGTCTTCTTTCCTGCTTACGAGGCGGAGGAGAAGGACTACGATGCGCCGGAGCAGCCGGAGCGGCGGCGGGTCTCTTTCGTCCTTGCTGACGAGGCGGAGAAGGAGGAGGCTGGCTGCTCGGGCGCGCCGGCGCAGGCGGAGAAGGAGGCGGAGTGCCGCCACGCGCCGGAGAAGGAGCCGGCCGAGTGCCCTGATCGTCACTCGCCGGAGGAGGAGGCGGTGGAGGAGGCGGAGTGCCTGACTCGCCGGAGGAGGAGGAGGCGGAGGTGTCCATTCGGAAGGTTGATGAGATCCTTCCGCCATAGGCATGGAGTCTTGAGCGAACCCAGCCGATACTCCCCTTCACCGGCAGGGTGGTCAAGCGGAGGTCCTCAAATCCTCCTTTATTTCATCCACCATCACCTTAGCATATCCTTCTGGAATCGGCCGGCAGTGAAAAGTTGAGTCGGGTTTAGTAGGATAAACAGAGCCAACAGCCGCCTTGACCTTCAAATTGCACCATTCCGCCATAAGGTGGCAATTTTGAGACTCCGTGATAGCATCCACGGGATAGCTGGCAGGAGCCGTCAAGGCATGCTCCGGCTGAAGCAGCTCGGTGGAAGCCACGCTGCTTCTCCGCTGAGATGGCGGGGTATCTTCGGGGGAAGCTTCGGCAGGTCGTTTGCTGCAATTTGTTTCTCGTTCCTCTAGCCCCATTACCCTTTCGTGCAGCGCCTACAGTTGGCTCTGCTCCAGTTTCTTCCTCCTCTCCTGGGTTTTGTAACCCCCTGTGTCCGGAAATCCAGCCTTCCACGAAACGGAGCCTGGCGTGCCTCGTGTCCGTCTAGGGTGCTCAGGATTCCCGAGGGCCATTGTGAGCTCGTCCTTCTCCCTGTCTGGAACGAACGTCCCTTGCTGCTGCTTGCCGATATATTTTGAAGCCTCTTGACTGGTATGTCCAATTGTTCGTCCGTCCAAATGCACCTCCTCGTTATAGGTCCAAGGTTCCGCCAGCTCCGAAGAACCAAGTCCGGCAACGGTCTGGCCAGTTCATTGTCTCTGGTTCGATCCCTTTATCAAGCAGATCATTCTCAGCCTTGGCCCAATTAGGCCGGGCTACGAGGTAGCCACCTGACTCCGTGCGATGGTGAAGCTTCTTCTTTGCAGCATTTTGCTTGTTTGTCGCCGACATCTTTTTACTCTTTTCCGATGTCTTGTGGGCCACAAATGCGGGCCAGTCATCTCTGATCTTCTCATATTTGCCCTTGAATTCTGGTGTCTCATTTTTATCGGCATACCTATTCAGGTCTTTCTTCCAATTCCTGAATAGGTCTGCCATCTTCTTAAGAGCAAAAGACTTGATTAATGGCTCTATAACTGGCTTCTCCGGATCATCCTCTGGCGGTAGGGTGAAATTTTACTTCAGCTCAGTCCAAAGATCATTCTTCTGCATATCATTGACATAAGACACCTCAGCGTCTTCGTTCTTAGGCTTATACCATTGGTGGATGCTGATCGGGATCTTGTCCCTAACAGAACCCAGACCGAGCAACAAATGCCTTCTTTGTCGGTAGGGTTCAATCGGTTGGCCTTGCCTTGATTTCTATGATCTCAAACTTTTCATCCGAGCTCAACTTTTTCTTCGGGCCTCATCTCTTTACCAAAGTTGTGCTCGATCCGGAGGGCTAGAAAAAAGAACAAAGCCGAGAGTTAATTAATATGTGTACATACCAAAACAATGAATGCATCAATTAGCTAGTCAGCACAGGCTTAACTAATATATATACCTGGCCGGACTCGGTTCGGTGATCACCGGAGCCGTCCTCACGGTCTACTTCTTCACCCTCTCCTTCTTGCACCGGCATTGGGTCCCTGGAGCCATGTAAATCATAGCCAGCTGCTTCTTCACCCTCTCCTTCCAGACCATCGTTGTCGTTGAGAAACATCAACGAGCAGACGGCATCACTTCCTTCTGCGATTATGTCCCTCAACAACGCTTCTTATGCTTCCTCTCGGGGCGGGGTGTCCATAGTTTCTACAAATATTTACAACATGGCAATTATTATTCAAACATGACAGATATGGATATATTAGTGGCAAACATAGAACTAGCTAGCTAATCACAATAAGGAATCATATTAATTAGTGGCCTCGACGCTACTTCTCTAGGGTTTCGGGTGGCCTCGACAACACTTCAAGGGTTAGGGGTGGCCTCGAGAACGCTTCAAGGTGGGGGTAATATTGACCCCCCCCCCCCACGTGTTGAAGCTATTGGGAGGGGGTATATCGACAACAACGACGACACTACATCTATGTCCCACAAGTGACGTGGGCATCGGCGCCCGTGTCACTTGTGGGACGTGGATGTAGTGTCCGACACCGACGGCCACATGTATCTCACACCGACGATACTTGCTATTTAATTAGGGTTTCCTCTACCGCTCGGCGACCCTCGACGACCCTCGTTCCCGATAAAAAAAAGGGGAAGAAGATGAAAAAAAGAGGAGAAGAAAGAATAGAGGAGAAGAACTCCTCTATTCTTTCTTCTCCTCTTTTTTTTTCTTCTTCCTCTTCTTTTCTTTATCAAGGGTCGAGGATCGCCGAGGGGTCGAGGGTTAAGGGGTCGAGGTCGCCGAGCGGTCGAGGGTCAAGGGGTCGAGGATCGCCGAGGGGTCGGGAGGTTGCCTAGTGTCAAAGGATTCAACAAAACCATGTCTTCATCATTAGAAAGTAACAAGTGCATGATGGTGCAAGCTCTCCAAAGTTATTTTGGGCGGAGTCCCGAGATAGGATAATTAGCTTTTTGGTACAAAGTTCAGCAAGAACCTTCGAATATCTTTATTTGGAAGGCCTTTGCTGAAATTGAGAAAAGGCAAATTATCCTATCCGGGACTCCATTCCGAATAACTTTGAGGACTTCGCACCATCATGCCCTGTTACTTCGGCTAATGATGAAGCCATGGATTTCTTCAATACTTTGACACTAGGAAACCTCTCGACCTCTCGAACCTCGACGACCTCGAACCCTCGACCCTAGGCGACCTCGAACCTCGACCTCGATCCTCGACCCTATAGAAGCCTCGAACCTCGACCCTATAGAAGCCTCAACCTCGACCACAAACCCTCAACCCTTGACCCCTTAACGACCCTCGACCCTCTACCCTAGTTCCCGACCCTCGACCCCTCGGAGATCCTCGACACCTTCGTTCCCGATAAAAATTAAGAAGAAGAAGAAGAAGAAGAAGAAGAAGAAGAAAGAGGAGAAGAGGAAAGGAATAGCTAGAGGAGAAGATCGAAGAAAAAAAAGAAGAAGAAAAAGAGGAGAAGAAGAAAGGAATAGTGGAGAAGAACAGAAAATAGAATATTATATTTTCTCTTCCTCTCCACTATTCCTTTCTTCTGCTACTCTCTTTTTCTTCTTTTTTCTTCTTCTTGCTTATTTCTCCTCTTCTTTTCCTCTCGTCTTCTTCTTTCTTTCCTCTTCTTATTTTCTTCTTTCCTATCCTTCTTTTTCTAAAATTGTAACTTTTGCATATATAAAACTTTTATAAAATTGTAACTTTCTATATATGAACAAAAACTTTCTATGAACCAAAAACATTTTTAACATATATATTTAGCAAATTCTAGCCACATACATCACATACACATATACATTATAGCCACATACACATATACATCACATATGAACAAAAAATAAACTAATAAAAATAAAAAACATATTGCAACATATGAACAAAACATATAACCACATACATACACATACATTATATATATATGAAAAAATTAAACTAAAAACAGGGCGGCAGTGTGGCGTGGGCGGGCAGGGCAGGGCAGCAGGCAGGGGGCGGGCAGGCAGGTGCTCACAGGGGGCGGCAGGCACGGCGGGCGGCGGCGGCGCGGGAGGCGGCGCCAAGCGCCGGGCAGATGGCGTCGAGGGCGGCGACGGCGTCGGGCGGGCGGGACGGCGTCGGGCATGGCGCAGGGTGCGGCCGGTGACGTGGGCTCGAGGGCGGCGGACGGCGCCGGCGTGGGCTCGGGGCACGGGCGACGGCGACGGCGGGCGGGCAGCTGGCGGCGGCCGAGGAGGTCGGCGTCGGGGGAAATCTGGCGATGAAATTCTGAATTTTGCAAACTGTTTGCTTATATAGAAAAGGATTTGGTCGGTTGGTGGCACAAACCGACTAATGCCCTTTAGTCCCGGTTGGTGCCACCAACCGACCAAAGGCCAATTTTCAGCAGCCCAAAGGCGGAAGCGGCGACCTTTGGTCGGTTGGTGGCACCAACCGGGACTAAAGGGTGGCATTAGTCCCGGTTCGTGGCACCAACCGGGACCAATGCACCCTTTAGTCCCGGTTGGTGCCACCAACCGGGACCAAAGGCCTTCTGCTGCCCCGCGCCCAAAGTTTAGTCCCACCTCGCTAGTTGAGAGGGAGCCGCACCTGTTTATAAGGTGCGGTGCGGCTTCCCTCTCGAGCTCCTCTCTAAAGCAGGCTTTCGGGCCTAATTCTGCAATCTGTGCCTGTGGGCCTACTGGGCCTTTCGCGGGCCTGAATCCTGGCCCATGGTAGGGTTTCCAGTCGTATTCAGGCCGTGGGGGGCCCATTAGGTGGCACTTTTTTTTGCTTTATTTTTTATTTCTTTTTGCTTTTAGTTTTAGAAAAAGTATAAACTTTCTGTTTGATCACTTTTAGTACTTCCCAACCTCTCCGCTTCGGCAAATGCCTTTCCAATAATGCGCTCATAGTTTCCTTTCGGCGGAGACTTGGGTGGTTTTGTCAGGGCAGCCAGAGTGCGCTTCATTTTCACCGGATCTACCTTCTCCTCCGGAGGTGGGTGTCTCTTTGCTTTCTACCCTTGAAACCAGTCATCCACTTCGGTCTGCGCGATCTTCGCGTTTTCCTCCTCGGACCTCTCGTACGGTAACTTCTCTAGAGTCTTCAGAGAGGACCGAATCTGTATCTCCTCCCGCCTTTGGATGTACTGCTAGACGCCGGCAGAGCAGACGGAGCAGATGTCTTCTTTCCTTGCTTACGAGGCCGAGGAGAAGGACTACGATGCGCCGGAGCAGCCGGAGCGGCGGCGGGTCTCTTTCGTCCCTTCGACGAGGCGGAGAAGGAGGAGGCTGGCTGCTCGGGGCGCCGGCGCAGCAGCGGAGAAGGAGGCGGAGTGCCGCCACGCCGGAGAAGGAGCCGGCCGAGTGCCCTGATCGTCACTCACGGAGGAGGAGGCGGTGGAGGAGGCGGAGTGCCCTGACTCGCTGGAGGAGGAGGAGGAGGCGGAGGTGTCCAGTTCGGAAGGTTGATGAGATCCATCCGCCATAGGCATGGAGTCTTCAGAGCAGAACCCAGCCGATACTCCCCTTCACCGGCAGGGTGGTCAAGCCGGAGGTCCTCAAATCCCTCCTTTATTTCGTCCACCATCACCTTAGCATATCCTTCTGGAATCGGCCGGCAGTGAAAAGTTGAGTCGGGTTTAGTAGGATAAACATAGCCAACAGCCGCCTTGACCTTCAAATTGCTCCATTCCGCCATAAGGTGGCAATTTTGAGACTCCGTGATAGCATCCACGGGATAGCTGGCAGGAGCCGTCAAGGCATGCTCCGGCTGAAGCAGCTCGGTGGAAGCCACGCTGCTTCTCCGCTGAGATGGCGGGGTAGCTTCGGGGGAAGCTTCGGCAGGTCGTTTGCTGCGATCTGTTTCTCGTTCCTCTAGCCCCATTACCCTTTCGTGCAGCGCCTACAGTTGGCTCTGCTCCAGTTTCTTCCTCCTCTCCTGGGTTTTGTAACCCACTGTGTCCGGAAATCTAGCCTTCCACGAAACGGAGCCTGGCGTGCCTCGTGTCCGTCTAGGGTGCTCAGGATTCCCGAGGGCCATTGTGAGCTCGTCCTTCTCCTTGTCTGGAACGAACGTCCCTTGCTGCGCTGCTTCGATATATTGCTGAAACCTCTTGACTGGTATGTCCAATTGTTCGTCCGTCCAAATGCACCTCCCTGTTACAGGGTCCAAGGTTCCGCCAGCTCCGAAGAACCAAGTCCGGCAACGGTCTGGCCAGTTCATTGTCTCTGGTTCGATCCCTTTATCAAGCAGATCATTCTCAGCCTTGGCCCAATTAGGCCGGGCTACGAGGTAGCCACCTGACTCCGTGCGATGGTGAAGCTTCTTCTTTGCAGCATTTTGCTTGTTTGTCGCCGACATCTTTTTACTCTTTTCCGATGTCTTGTGGGCCACAAATGCGGGCCAGTCATCTCTGATCTTCTCATATTTGCCCTTGAATTCTGGTGTCTCATTTTTATCGGCATACCTATTCAGGTCTTTCTTCCAATTCCTGAATAGGTCTGCCATCTTCTTAAGAGCAAAAGACTTGATTAATGGCTCTATAACTGGCTTCTCCGGATCATCCTCTGGCGGTAGGGTGAAATTTTACTTCAGCTCAGTCCAAAGATCATTCTTCTGCATATCATTGACATAAGACACCTCAGCGTCTTCGTTCTTAGGCTTATACCATTGGTGGATGCTGATCGGGATCTTGTCCCTAACGTAAACCCGTGACCGAGCAACAAATGCCTTCTTTGTCCGGTAGGGTTCAATCGGTTGGCCGCCGCGCGCGATTTCTATGATCTCAAACTTTTCATCCGAGCTCAACTTTTTCTTCGGGCCTCATCTCTTTACCAAAGTTGTGCTCGATCCGGAGGGCTAGAAAAAAGAACAAAGCCGAGAGTTAATTAATATGTGTACATACCAAAACAATGAATGCATCAATTAGCTAGTCAGACAGCTTAACTAATATATATACCTGGCGGACTCGGTTCGGTGATCACCGAGCCGTCCTCACGGTCTACTTCTTCACCCTCTCCTTCTTGCACCGCATTGGGTCCACGGAGCCATGTAAATCATAGCCAGCTGCTTCTTCACCCTCTCCTTCCAGACCATCGTTGTCGTTGAGAAACATCAACGAGCAGACGGCATCACTTCCTTCTGCGATTATGTCCCTCAACAACGCTTCTTGTGCTTCCTCTCGGGGCGGGGTGTCCATAGTTTCTACAAATATTTACAACATGGCAATTATTATTCAAACATGACAGATATGGATATATTAGTGGCAAACATAGAACTAGCTAGCTAATCATATATTAGTGGCCTCGACGCTGCTTCTCTAGGGTTTCGGGTGGCCTCGACAACACTTCAAGGGTTAGGGGTGGCCTCGAGAATGCTTCAAGGTGGGGGTAATATCGACCCCCCCCCCCACGTGTTGAAGCTATTGGGAGGGGGTATATCGACAACAACGACGACACTACATCTATGTCCCACAAGTGACGTGGGCATCGACGCCCGTGTCACTTGTGGGATGTGGATGTAGTGTCCGACACCGACGGCCACATGTATCTCACACCGACGATACTTGCTATTTAATTAGGGTTTCCTCTACCGCTCGGCGACCCTCGACGACCCTCGTTCCCGATAAAAAAAGGGGAAGAAGATGAAAAAAAGAGGAGAAGAAAGAATAGAGGAGAAGAACTCCTCTATTCTTTCTTCTCCTCTTTTTTTTTCTTCTTCCTCTTCTCAAGGTCGAGGATCGCCGAGGTCGAGGTCAGGGTCGAGGATCGCCCGGCGGTCGAGGTCGAGGGTCGAGGATCGCCGAGGGGTCGGGAGGTTGCCTAGTGTCAAAGTTCAACAAAACCATGTCTTCATCATTAAGTAAAGTAACAAGTGCATGATGGTGCAAGCTCTCCAAAGTTATTTTGGAGCAGGTCGAGATAGGATAATTAAGCTTTTTGGTACAAAGTTCAGCAAGAACCTTCCGAATATCTTTATTTGGAAGGCCTTTGCTGAAATTGAGAAAAAGGCAAATTATCCTATCCGGACTCCATTCGAAATAACTTTGAGGACTTCGCACCATCATGCCTCGTTACTTCCGCCAATGATGAAGCCATGGATTTCTTCAATACTTTGACACTAGGAAACCTCTCGACCTCGAACCTCGACGACCTCGAACCTCGACCCTAGGCGACCTGGTACCTCGACCTCGATCCTCGACCCTATAGAAGCCTCGAACCTCGACCCTCAAACCCTCGACCCTTGACCCCTTAACGACCCTCGACCCTCTACCCTAGTTCCCGACCCTCGACCCCTCGGCGATCCTCGACACCTTCGTTCCCGATAAAAATTAAGAAGAAGAAGAAGAAGAAGAAGAAGAAGAAAAAAGAGGAGAAGAGGAAAGGAATATCTAGAGGAGAAGATCGAAGAAAAAAAGAAGAAGAAAAAGAGGAGAAGAAGAAAGGAATAGTGGAGAAGAACAGAAAATAGAATATTCTATTTTCTCTTCCTCTCCACTATTCCTTTCTTCTGCTACTCTCTTTTTCTTCTTTTTTCTTCTTCTTGCTTATTTCTTGTCTTCTTTTCCTCTCCTCTTCTTCTTTCTTTCCTCTTCTTATTTTCTTCTTTCCTATCCTTCTTTTCTAAAATTGTAACTTTTGCATATATAAAACTTTTATAAAATTGTAACTTTCTATATATGAACAAAAACTTTCTATGAACCAAAAAACATTTTTAACATATATATTTAGCAAATTCTAGCCACATACATCACATACACATATACATTATAGCCACATACCCATATACATCACATATGAACAAAAAATAAACTAATAAAAATAAAAAACATATTGCAACATATGAACAAAACATATAGCCACATACATACACATACATTATATATATATGAAAAAATTAAACTAAAAAAAACAGGGGCGGCAGCGTGTGGCGCCAAGGGGCAGGTAGGGTAGGGCAGGGCAGGGGGCAGGGCAGGTGCTCCTGGGGGGGGCAGGGCGGGCGTGGCGGCGGGCACGGGAGCGGCGCCCGGCGCCGGGCAGATGGCGTCGAGGGCGCGACAGCGCGGGCAGGCGGACGGCGTCGGGGCATGGCGCAGGGTGCGGCCGGTGACGACGTGGGCTCGAGGGCGGACGGCGTCAGGTGGGCTCGGGGCACGGGCGACGGCGACGGCGGCGGGGCAGCTGGCGGCGTCGAGGAGGTCGGCGTCGTCGGGGGAAATCTGGCGATGAAATTCTGAATTTTTGCAAACTGTTTGCTTATATAGAAAAGGCTTTGGTCCCGGTTCGTGGCACAAACCGGGACTAATGCCCCCCTTTAGTCCCGGTTGGTGCCACCAACCGGGACCAAAGGCCAATTTTCAGCAGCCCAAAGGGTGGGAAGCGGCGGCCTTTGGTCCCGGTTGGTAGCACCAACCGGGACTAAAGGTGGCATTAGTCCGGTTCGTGGCACCAACCGGGACTAATGCCTTTTAGTCCGGTTGGTGCCACCAACCGGGACCAAAGGCCTCGCTGCCCCGCCCAAAGTTTAGTCCCACTCGCTAGTTCAGAGGAGCCGCACCTGTTTATAAGGTGCGGTGCGGCTTCCTCTCGAGCTCCTCTAAAGCAGGCTTTGGGCCTAATTCTGCAATCTGTGCTCAGGGCCTCTTGGGCCTTTCAAGGGCCTGAATCCTGGCCCATGGTAGGGTTTCCAGTCGTATTCAGGCCGTGGGGGGCCCATTAGGTGGCACTTTTTTTTGCTTTATTTTTTATTTCTTTTTGCTTTTGGTTTTAGAAAAAGTATAAACTTTCTGCTAGTGCCATTAGTTTTAAAATTCGAAAACATTTTTTTTGTTTTCTTTGTTACTTTATTTATTTTATTTTGTTTATACTTACAACAAAATACTTATTGTTGCTATTTTTATTTTTTTCAAGTTTTTTGTTTTGTTTTCTGTATTATTTATTTTCTTTTGGTTTTTGCTTTATTTTTTAGTTCTTTTTGCTTTTAGGTCAGCAAAATTATAAACTTTCTGTTAGTGCTTTTAGTTTTAGAAAAATATAAACTTTGTGTTAGTGCCATTAGTTTTAAAATTGAAAACACTTTTTTGTTTTCTTTGTTGCTTTATTTATTTTATTTTGTTTCTACTTACAACAAAATACTTATCGTTGCTATTTTTATTTTTTTCAAGTTTTTTGTTTTGTTTTCTGCATTATTTATTTTCTTTTGGTTTTTGCTTTATTTTTAATTCTTTTTGCTTTTAGGTCAGCAAAATTATAAACTTTCTGTTAGTGCTTTTAGTTTTAGAAAAATATAAACTTTCTGTTAGTGCCATTAGTTTTAAAATTTGAAAGCACTTTTTTGTTTTCTTTGTTACTTTATTTATTTTATTTTGTTTCTATTTACAACAAAATACTTATTGTTGCTATTTTTATTTTTTTTCAAGTTTTTTTGTTTTGTTTTCTGCATTATTTATTTTCTTTTGGTTTTTTGCTTTATTTTTAAATTCTTTTTGCTTTTAGGTCAGCAAAATTATAAACTTTCTGTTAGTGCCATTTGTTTTAGAACAATTATAAACTTTCTGTTTGTGCCATTAGTTTTCGAATTTGAATAGTTAAAATTTGAATTCTTTGAAATTTGTGTGAATCACAAGTTTGTGAGCTCAACAAGGCGTAGAGGGACGGGCTTATAAACCGGTGTGAGCGTCCTTCGGTTGGCGAGGTTTCCAAATTCATAGTTTTCAATGAACTCTGAAAAAGTTGGCATAGCATGTGCATGTACAAAACGGACAATGGTATCATACTAAATGCATTACAAAGTTGGCATGGTATCATCATAATAGTTGTGGGAGAAAGTCTTCACTTTTTCTTCGCTTGTGTCGTTTGCTTATTGCGTCGTAACCATGGATAATCTTCATCGTTTATCGGGATGCTTGGGCCGACTTGACTTTGAAGGGGGAATTTCATGAAACTTTTCATACTCTTGAGACATGTCATCTTGCCTCCACTCCCGGGATGTCCCTTTTCCTGAAAGAACTATGTGGCGCTTTGGCTCATCGTATGATGTATTCACTTCCTTATCTTTTCTTTTCCTCGGTCTGGTAGACATGTCCTTCACATAGATAACCTGTGCCACATCATTGGCTAGCACTAGTAGAAAAAGGGCCTATTGTCCCGGTTGGTAGGGGCCTTTAGTCCCGGTTGGTGAACCGGGACTAAAGGGTCGATATTAATGCCTCCCCTTTAGTCGGTTCAATCCGTAACGGGACTAAAGGTCATGCCACGATGGAGCTCCACCTTTAGTCCCGGTTGGTAACACACACCAACCGGGACTAATGGAAATTTTATGATTTTTTTTGAAATTTTTTTTTGAATATTTTTTTATTTTCAAATTTCTGAATTATTTTAACCCTTAATCTCTAATCACCACCTCTCATCACTGCTCAATTTATCCTCTTCTCTAATCACCCTCATCATTCCAAATCACCTAACTTCCCGAACGGTCACCCGTCCTCCCACTCCCCCAGCCTGAGCACGCTTAACTTCCGGGTTCTATTCTCCTCGTTTTCCAAGTACGCACTTGTTGTTTTTTTGACAATAGTAAGATGTCAATCCTATTAACCCTCAGGAATTTTGCTTGAGCATGAATTGACACATTTCACTGTTTGAGTTTCAAACTATTGTTTTCAAAAAAATAATTATTTAGAAAATAATAGTTATTTTGAATAATTAGTTTGAGCATGGTTTCACCATAGTTTGACCACAGTTTGACCAGATTTGACCAAAATTCAAAATAACTGAACAAATTTTTTAGTAACACTAATATTCTAGAATAATTAGTTTGACCATGGTTTGACCATGGTTTGACCATAGTTTGACCATTGTTTGACCACAGTTTGACCAGATTTGACCAAAATTCAAAATAACTGAACAAATTATTTAGTAACACTAATATTCTAAAATAATTAGTTTGACCATGGTTTGACCATAGTTTGAGCACAGTTTGACCAGATTTGACCAAAATTCAAAATAACTGAACAAATTATTTAGTAACACTAATATTCTAGAATAATTAGTTTGACCATGGTTTGACCATAGTTTGACCATAGTTTGACCACAGTTTGACCAGATTTGACCAAAATTCAAAATAACTGAACAAATTATTTACTAACACTAATATTCTAGAATAATTAGTTTGACCATGGTTTGACCATAGTTTGACCACAGTTTGACCAGATTTGACCAAAATTCAAAATAACTGAACAAATTATTTAGTAACACTAATATTCTAGAATAATTAGTTTGACCATGGTTTGACCATGGTTTAACCATAGTTTGACCATTGTTTGACCATAGTTTGACCACAGTTTGACCAGATTTGACCAAAATTCAAAATAACTGAACAAATTATTTAGTAACACTAATATTCTAGAATAATTAGTTTGACCATGGTTTGACCATAGTTTGACCACAGTTTGACCAGATTTGACCAAAATTCAAAAGAACTGAACAAATTATTTAGTAACACTAATATTCTAGAATAATTAGTTTGACCATGGTTTGACCATAGTTTGACCATTGTTTGACCATAGTTTGACCAGATTTGACCAACATTCAAAATAACTGAACAAATTATTTAGTAACACTAATATTCTAGAATAATTAGTTTGACCATGGTTTGACCACAGTTTGAAATTTTTTCGATTTTTTCCACTCTAGATATTAAAAGCTCCGTAACTTTTTTCTGTTAGGTTTTTGAGGATTTTGAAAACGTTTAAATTTGTATGTAACTTTTCGAGTAGATGATTTTTCATATAAAAAACTTTTTCATCCGAGTTAGTATGCAAAAGTTATGCCCATATTTACAAATTCCAGAGAGATTTTGCAAATAAAGTCGAAATTCACATTTTCAAATTTTCCCAACAACTAGACCACATATCACATGGGAAACTTATTTACTTTAATTTTTTTGACATTTCCATCATTTTCTTTTATTTTTTTTTAAAATTGAAAAGGCGATCCACGAGGGGGGGGGTAGAGTTTGAAAATGGGACCTTTAGTACCGGTTCGTGGCACGAACCGGGACTAAAGGTCTCAACCATTAGTCGGTTCGTGCCTCAAACCGGGACTAAAGGTCTAATCTTTAGTCCGGTTTGAGGCATGAACGGGACTAATGGTATCGCCCTTTAGTCCCGGTTTGAGGCACAAACCGACTAAAGGGCACAGTGAACCGGGACTAATGCCTTAGCCGCACGAACCGGGATAAATGCTCACATTAGTCTCGGTTCGTGATTGAACCGGGACTAATGTGAAATTTGGCCCGGAACCATAGCCTTGTTTTCTACTAGTGTAGGACGAACGGTTCGTCAGTGTACCCAAGATTTTTCAGATCCACTGTTGTCATTCCGTACTGTGGGTCTACCTGTACCCTGCCTCCTGACAGATTGACCCACTTGCACTTAAACAAAGGGACCTTAAAATCTACTCCGTAGTCAAGTTCCCATATGTCTACTGTGTAACCATAATATGTGTCCTTTCCCCTGTTGGTTGTTGCATCAAAGCGGACACCGCTGTTTTGGTTGGTGCTCTTTTCATCTTGGTCAATCGTGTAAAATGTATTCCAATTTATCTCGTATCCTTTCCAAATCATTACATTCAAGATGGTCCCTGGACAACAAGTACAGCTCATCACAAACAGTGTTGTCACCTCGAGGCGTGTTTCCAACCAAGCTGCTGAAAGTCTGATGTGTTCACATGTAATCCGATCGTCGACTTTGCTCCGGTGTTTGGAGCGCAGATCGTTCTTGTGTTCATCGACATACGGGTCACCAAGGTAGAGTTCGTAGAAGCTGTGTAGTGTGCTTGAGACCAAGAATATCCGTCCCTGCATATTATTGAGTCTCTTCAAAGCGTGCCTTTTCCGGTCAGTCTCCCCTCATACCGCGATTTAGGGAGACCTATCTTCTTAAGGCCAGGAATGAAGTCAACACAAAACCCGATGACATCCTCTGTTTGATGGCCCATGGAGATGCTTCCTTCGGCCTAAGCGATTCTGAACATATTTCTTTAGGACTCCATGAACCTCTCAAAGGGGTACATATTGTGTAGAAATACGGGCCCGAATGACAATCTAAATCGACTAGATGAACTAGGGCGTGCGTCATGATATTGAAGAAGGATGGTGGGAACACCAGCTCAAAACTGACAAGACATTGCGCCACATCACTCCTTAGCGTTGGTACGATTTCTGGATCGATCACCTTCTGAGATATTGCATTGAGGAATGCACATAGCTTCACAATGGCTAATCGGACGTTTTCGGTAGAAGCCCCTCAATGCAACCGGAAGCGATTGCGTCATAATCACGTGGCAGTCATGAGACTTTAGGTTCGGAACTTTTCTCCGCATATTTATTATTCCCTTTATATTCGACGAGAAACCAGTCGGGACCTTCATCTTGAGCAGGCATTGAAAGAAGATTTCTTTCTCTTCTTTCGTAAGGCGTGGTGGCAGGACCTTCATCTTGCTTCGGAGGCATGCCCTCTTTTTCGCAAGCGTTGCAAGTCCTCCGTGCCTCGGTGTATCTTTTGTCTTCCCATACACGCCCAAGAAGCCTAGCAGGTTCACAAAAAGTTCTTAAATCACGTGCATCACGTCGATCAAAGAGCGGACCTCTAGGTCTTTCCAAAGAGGGTAGGTCCCAAAATATAGATTTCTTCTTCCACATGGGTGCGTGATTCTTAGCGTCATTCGAACAGCTAGTCCACGGGACCCTTTCCAAAGATTACGTGTAAATCATTGACCATAGCAAGTGCGTGATCACCGAGACGCATGGCGGGCTTCTTCGGTGATCTGCCTCGCCTTTGAAATGCTTCCCTTTCTTTCGACATTGATGGTTGGTCGGAAGAAATCGGCGATGGCACGGTACACATTCTTCCTGCAGCTTCCGGTATATCCGTCGGTGTCAAGTAAACAGTGCGTGCATGCGTGGTATCCCTTGTTTGTCTTACGAAGGTTCTCGAGAACGGGCCAATCGTTGATGGTCACGAACAGCAACGCCTTTAGGTCAAATTCCTCCTTGTTGTGCTCATCCCACGTACGTACACCGTTTCCATTCCACAGCTGTAAAAGTTCTTCAACTAATGGCCTTAGGTACACATCAATGTCGTTGCCGGGTTGCTTAGGGCCTTGGATGAGAACTGGCATCATAGCAATTTGAGGAAATTGTACGCAAGCAAGGAAGGCACCAGAAGAACCAAGGTGTTGGTTTTGAACGAAAGTTCAATGCCAATGGAGTTGAGTGGGAGGAAGTGTTGGGGAACGAAGCAGAAATTCAATATTTTCCTACGTGTCACCAAGATCTATCTATGGAGAAACCAGCAACGAGGGGAAGGAGAGTGCATCTACATACCCTTGTAGATCGCTAAGCGGAAGCGTTCAAGAGAACGGGGTTGAAGGAGTCATACTCGTGGTGATCCAAATCACCGGAGATCCTAGTGCCGAATGGACGGCACCTCCGCGTTCAACACACGTACAGCCCGGTGACGTCTCCCATGCCTTGATCCATCAAGGAGAGAGGCAGAGGTTGAGGAAGACTCCATCCAGCAGCAGCACAACGGCGTGGTGGTGGTGGAGGCGTGGCAACCTGCAGGCTTCCAAGCACTGCGGGAGAGGAGGAGGTGTCACGGGAGGGAGGGAGGCGCCGGGGGACTCAGATCGGCTGCCCTCCTCCCTCCACTATATATAGGGGCAAGGGAGAGGGGAGGGCAGCCTTGGCCCTTCCTCCAAGGAAGGGTGCGCCAGGAGGAGTCCATCCTCCTAAGGCACCTAGGAGGTGCCTTCCCCTTTAGGATTCTCCTTTCCCTTATCTCTTGGCACATGGGCCTCTTGGGGTGCACCAGCCCACCCGGGCTGGTCCCTCCCACACTTGGCCCATGCAGCCCTCCGAGGATGGTGGCCCCACTTGGTGGACCCGGGACCCTCCGGTGGTCCCAGACATTACCAATAAAACCCAAACTTTTCCGGTGACCAAAACAGGACTTCCCATATATAATTCTTTACCTCCGGACCATTCCGGAACTCCTCATGACGTCCGGGATCTCATCCGGACTCGAACAACATTCGGTAACCACATACAAACTTCCTTTATAACCCTAGCGTCATCGAACCTTAAGTGTGTAGACCCTACGGGTTCGGGAACCATCGCACATGACCGAGGCGTTCTCGGTCAATAACCAACAGCGGGATCTGGATACCCATGTTGGGTCCCACATGTTCCACGATGATCTCATCGGATGAACCACGATGTCAAGGACTCAATCAATCCGTATACAATTCCCTTTGTATAGCGGTATTGTACTTGCCCGAGATTCGATCGTCGGTATCCGATACCTTGTTCAATCTCGTTACGGCAAGTCTCTTTACTCGTTCCGTAACACATCATCCCGTGATCAACTCCTTGATCACATTGTGCACATTATGATGATGTCCTACCGAGTGGGCCCAGAGATACCTCTCCGTCACCGGAGTGACAAATCTCGATCTCGATTCGTGCCAACCCAATGACACTTTCGGAGATACCGTAATGCACCTTTATAGCCACCCAGTTGCGTTGTGACGTTTGGTACACCCAAAGCATTCCTACGGTATCCGGAGTTGCACAATCTCATGGTCTAAGGAAATGATACTTGACATTTAGAAAAGCTTTAGCATCTGAACTACGATCTGTGCTAGGCTTAGGATTGGGTCTTGTCCATCACATCATTCTCCTAATGATGTGATCCCATTATCAATGACATCCAATGTCCATGGTCAGGAAACCGTAACCATCTATTGATTAACGAGCTAGTCAACTAGAGGCTTACTAGGGACATGGTGTTCTCTATATACCCACACATGTATCTGAGTTTCCTATCAATACAATTATAGCATGGATAATAAACGATTATCATGAACAAGGAAATATAATAATAAATAATTTATTATTGCCTCTAGGGCATATTTCCAACAGTCTCCCACTTGCACTAGAGTCAATAATCTAGTTCACATCGCCATGTGATTAACACTCACAGGTCACATCGCCATGTGACCAACATCCAAAGAGTTTACTAGTGTCATTAAACTAGTTCACATCATCATGTGATTAAGACTCAATGAGTTTTGGGGTTTGATCATGTTTTGCTTGTGAGAGAGGTTTTAGTCAGCGAATCTGAACCTTCAGATCCGTGTGTGCTTTGCAAATTTGTAGGTCATATTATGAATCTGCTTCCACGCTCCATTTGAAACTATTCCAAATGGTTGCTCCACTATACGTATCCGGTTTGCTATTGAGTCATTCGGATAGGTGTCAAAGCTTGCATCGGCGTAACCCTTTACGCCGAACTCTTTATCACCTCCATAATCGAGAAACATGTCCTTATTTACTCCAAGGACAATTTTGACCGCTGTCCAATGATCCCCATTCCTGGATCATTCTTGTACCCCTTGACTGACTCATGGCAAGGCACACTTCCGGTGCGGTACACAGCATAGCATACTATAGAGCCTACGTCTAAAGCATAGGGGACGACCTTCGTCCTTTCTCTCTTTTCTGCCGTGGTCGAGCTTTAAGTCTTAACTTCACACCTTACATCTCAGGCAAGAACTCCTTGTTTGACTGATCCATCTTGAACACCTTCAAGATCATGTCAAGGTATGTGCTCATTTGAAAGTATCATTTAGCGTTTTCGATCTATTCTCATAGATCTTGATGCTCAATGTTTAAGCAGCTTAATCCAGGTTTTCACTTGAAAAACACCTTTCAAATAACCCTGTATGCTTTCCAGAAATTCTACATCATTTCTGATCAACAATATGTCAACAACATATACTCATCAGAAATTCTATAGTGCTCCCACTCACTTCTTTGGAAATACAAGTTTCTCATAAACTTTGTATAAACCCAAAATCTTTGATCATCTCATCAAAGCGCACATTCCAACTCCGAGATGCTTACTCCAGTCCTTAGAAGGATCATTGGAGCCAGCATAACTTTTAGCATTCTTAGGATCGACAAAACTTTCGATTGTATCACATACAACCTTTCCTTATGAAGACTGGTAAGGAAACTCGCTTTGACATCCATCTGCCAAATTTCATAAATGCAGCTAATGCTAACATGATTCCGACGGACTTAAGCATCGCTACGGATGAGAAAATCTCATCGTAGTCAACTCCTTGAACTTGTGAAAAACTCTTCGCCACAAGTCGAGCTTCATAGACGGTGACATTACCGTCCACGTCCGTCTTCTTCTTAAAGATCCATTTATCTCAATGGCTTGCCTATCGGGCAAGTTCACCAAAGTCCATGCTTTGTTCTGATACATGGATCCTATCTCGGATTTCATGGCTTCTAACCATTTGTTGGAATATGGGCCCACCATTGCTTCTCCATAGCTCGTAGGTTCATTGTTGTCTAGCAACATGAACTTCAAGACAGGATTACTGTACCACTCTGAAGCAGTACGCATCCTTGTCACCCTACGAGGTACGGTAGTGACTTGATCCGAAGTTTCATGATCACTATCATAAGCTTCTACTTCAATTGGTGTAGGTGCCACAGGAACAACTTCCTGTGCCCTGCTACACACTAGTTGTAGTGACGGTTCAATAACCATATCAAGTCTCCACCATCCTCCCACTCAATTCTTTCGAGAGAAACTTTTCCTCGAGAAAGGACCCGTTTCTAGAAACAATTACTTTTGCTTCCGGATCTTGAGATAGGAGGTATACCCATATGTTTTGGGTGTCCTAAGATGATGCATTTATCCGTTTTGGGTTCGAGCTTATCACGATGAAACTTTTTCACATAAGCGTCGCAGCCCCAAACTTTTAAGAAACGACAACTTAGGTTTCTCCAAACCATAGTTCAAACAGTGCCGTCTCAACGGAATTACGTGGTGCCCTATTAAAGTGAGTGTGGTTGTCTCTAATGCCTAACCCATGAACGATAGTGGTAATTTGATAAGAGACATCATGGTACGCACCATATCTAATAGGGTGCAACTATGATGTTCGGACACACCATCACACTATGGTGTTCCAGGCGGTATTAATTGTGAAACAATTTCCACAATGTCTTAATAGCGTGCCAAAGCTCGTAACTCAGATACTCATCTCTATGATCATATCATAGACATTTTATCCTCTTGTCACGATGATCTTTAACTTCACTCTGAAATTACTTGAACCATTCAATAATGCAGACTTGTGTTTCATCAAGTAAATACACTCAAGATATACTTAAATCATCCGTGAAGTAAGAACATAACGATATTCATTTGCATGCCTCGGCACTCATTGGACTGCACACATCAAAATGTGTTACTTCCAACAAGTTGCTATCTTGTTCCATCTTCTTTGAAACCGAGGCTTTTCAGGTCATCTTGCCATGTGGTATGATTTGCATATCTCAAGTGATTCAAAATCAAGTGAGTCCAAACGATCCATCTGCATGGAGTTTCTTCATGCGTATACACCAATAGACATGGTTCGCATGTCTCAAACTTTTCAAAACCAGTGAGTCCAAAGATCCATCAACATGGAGCTTCTTCATGCGTTTTTACACCAATATGACTTACATGGCAGTGCCACAAGTAAGTGGTACTATCATTACTATCTTATATCTTTTGGCATGGAAATGTGTATCACTACGGTTGAGATTCAATAAACCATTCTTTTAGGTGCAAGACCATTGAAGGTATTTATTCAAATAAATAGAGTAACCATTATTCTCCTTAATTGAATAAACGTATTGCGTTAGAAATAATCCAATCATGTCTATGCTCAACGCAAACACCAAATAATAATTTTAGGTTTAACTCCAATCTCGATGGTAGAGGGACTGTGCGATGCTTGATCACATCAACCTTGGAAACACTTCCAACACGTATCGTCAGCTCACCTTTAGCTAGTCTCCGTTTATTCCATAGCTTTTGTTTCGAGTTACTAACACTTAGCAACCGAACCGGTATCTAATACCCTGGTGCTACTAGGAGTACTAGTAAAGTACACATTAACATAACGTATATCCAATATACTTCTATCGACCTTGCCAGCCTTCTTATCTACCAAGTATCTAGGGTAATTCTGCTCCGATGGTTGTTCCCCTTATTACGTAAGAACTTAGTCTCGGTTTGGGTTCAACCTTGGGCTTCTTCTTTGGAGAAGCAACTGATTTGCCGCTTCATGAAGTGTCCCTTCTTGCCCTTGCCCTTCTTGAAACTAGTGGTTTCACCAACCATCAACAATTGATGCTCCTTCTTGATTTCTACTTTCGCGGTGTCAAACATCGTGAATACCTCAAGGATCATGATATCTATCCCTGACATGTTATAGTTCATCACGAAGCTCTAGCAGCTTGGTGGCAATGACTTTGGAGAAACATCACTATCTCATCTGGAAGATCAACTCCCACTCGATTCAAGTGATTGTTGCACTCAGACAATCTGAGCACAAGCTCAACGATTGAGCTTTTCTCCCTTAGTTTGCAGGCTAACAAAATCGTCGGAGGTCTTATACCTCTTGACGTGGGCACGAGCCTGAAATCCCAATTTTAGCCCTCGAAACATCTCATATGTTCATGACGTTTCAAAAACGTCTTTGGTGCCTCAACTCTAAACCGTTTAAGCGAACTATCACGTAGTTATCAAAGCGTGTATGTCCGATGTTCGTAACATCCACAAGCGGCGTTTGGGGTTCAGCACACTGAGCGGTGCATTAAGGACATAAGCTTTCTCTGTCCGCATAATCGCCATGTCAACTTTCAACTATATTTTCTCTAGGAACATATCTAAAACAATAGAACTAAAGCGCGAGCTATGACATAATTTGCAAAGGGTTTTTGACTATGTTCAGGATAATTAAGTTCATCTTATGAACTCCCACTCAGATAGACATCCCTCCAGTCATCTAAGTGATTACATGATCCGAGTCAACTAGGTCGTGTCCGATCATCACGTGAGACGGACTAGTCATCATTGGTGAACATCTTCATGCTGATCGTATCTGCTATACGACTCATGCTCGAACCTTCGGTCTCTTGTGTTCCGAGGCCATGTCTGTACATGCTAGGCTCGTCAAGTTAACCTAAGTGTTCTGCGTGTGTAAATCTGGCTTACACCCGTTGTTTGTGAACGTAAGAATCTATCACACCGATCATCACGTGGTGCTTGAAGCAGCGAACTTTACATAGCGGTGCACAGTTAGGGGAACACTTTCTTGAAATTTTAATGAGGATCATCTTATTTACTACCGTCGTTCTAAGCAAATAAGATGCATAAACATGATAAACATCACATGCAATCAAATAGTGACATGATATGGCCAATATCATATTGCTCCTTTGATCTCCATCTTCGGGCTCCATGATCATCATCGTCACGGCATGACACCATGATCTCCATCATCATGATCTCCATCATCGTGTCTTCATGAAGTTGTCTCGCCAACTATTACTTCTACTACTATGGCTACCGGTTAGCAATAAAGTAAAGTAATTACATGGCGTTGTTCAATGACACGCAGGTCATACAATAAATTAAGACAACTCCTATGGCTCCTGCCGGTTGTCATACTCATAGACATGCAAGTTGTGATTCCTATTACAAGAACATGATTAATCTCATACATCACATAGCATTCATCACATTCTTCTTGGCCATATCACATCACATAGCATACCCTGCAAAAACAAGTTAGACGTCCTCTAATTGTTGTTTGCATGTTTTACGTGGCTGCTATGGGTTTCTAGCAAGAACGTTTCTTACCTACGCAAAACCACAACGTGATATGCCAATTGCTATTTACCCTTCATAAGGACCCTTTTCATCGAATCCGTTCCGACTAAAGTGGGAGGCGGCACCCGCTAGCCACCTTATGCAACAAGTGCATGTCAATCGGTGGAACATGTCTCACGTAAGTGTACGTGTAAGGTCGGTCCGGGCGCTTCATCCCACAATACCGTCGAAACAAGATTGGACTAGTAACGGCAAGCATATTGAACAAAATCAACGCCCACAACTACTTTGTGTTCTACTCGTGCAAAGAATCTACATAATAGACCTAGCTCATGATGCCCTTTGTTGGGGAGCGAGCAGAAATTCAAAATTTTCCTACGTGTCACCAAGATCTATCTATGGAGAAACCAGCAACGAGGGAAGGAGAGTGCATCTACATACCCTTGTAGATCGCTAAGCGGAAGCGTTCAAGAGAACGGGGTTGAAGGAGTCATACTCGTGGTGATCCAAATCACCGGAGATCCTAGTGCGAATGGGCGGCACCTCCGCGTTCAACACACGTACAGCCCGGTGGCGTCTCCCATGCCTTGATCCAGCAAGGAGAGAGGAGAGGTTGAGGAAGACTCCATCCAGCAGCAGCACTGGCGGCGTGGTGGTGGTGGAGGGCGTGGCAATCCTGCAGGCCGCCAAGCACTGCGGGAGAGGAGGAGGTGTCACGGGAGGAGGGAGGCGCCATGGACTCAAATGCGGCTGCCCTCCTCCCTCCACTATATATAGGGGCAAGGAGAGGGGGGCGCAGCCTTGGCCCTTCCTCCAAGGAAGGGTGCGGCCGGGGAGGAGTCCATCCTCCTAAGGCACCTAGGAGGTGCCTTCCCTTTAGGACTCTCCCTTTCCCTTATCTCTTGGCACATGGGCCTCTTGGGGCGCACCAGCCCACCTGGGGCTGGTCCCCTCCCACACTTGGCCCATGCAGCCCTCCGAGGATGGTGGCCCCACTTGGTGGACCCCGGGACTCTCCGGTGGTCCCAGACATTACCGATAAAACCCGAAACTTTTCGGTGACCAAAACAGGACTTCCATATATAATTCTTTACCTCCGGACCATTCCGGAACTCCTCGTGACGTCCGAGATCTCATCCGGGACTCCGAACAACATTCGGTAACCACATACAAACTTCCTTTATAACCCTAGCGTCATCGAACCTTAAGTGTGTAGACCCTACGGGTTCGGGAACCATCGACATGACCGAGGCGTTCTCGGTCAATAACCAACAGCGGGATCTGGATACCCATGTTGGCTCCCACATGTTCCACGATGATCTCATCGGATGAACCACGATGTCAAGGACTCAATCAATCCCGTATACAATTCCCTTTGTCTAGCGGTATTGTACTTGCCGAGATTCGATCGTCGGTATCCGATACCTTGTTCAATCTCGTTACCGGCAAGTCTCTTTACTCGTTCCATAACACATCATCCGTGATCAACTCCTTGATCACATTGTACACATTATGATGATGTCCTACCGAGTGGGCCCAGAGATACCTCTCCGTCACCGGAGTGACAAATCCAGATCTCGATTCGTGCCAACCCAATGCAGACACTTTCGGAGATACCGTAATGCACCTTTATAGCCACCCGATTCGTTGTGACGTTTGGTACACCAAAGCATTCCTACGGTATCCGGAGTTGCACAATCTCATGGTCTAAGGAACTGATACTTGACATTTAGAAAAGCTTTAGCATACGAACTACGATCGTGCTAGGCTTAGGATTGGGTCTTGTCCATCACATCATTCTCCTAATGATGTGATCCCGTTATCAATGACATCCAATGTCCATGGTCGGAAACCGTAACCATCTATTGATTAACGAGCTAGTCAACTAGAGGCTTACTAGGGACATGGTGTTGTCTATATACCCACACATGTATCTGAGTTTCCTATCAATACAATTATAGCATGGATAATAAACGATTATCATGAACAAGGAAATATAATAATAACTAATTTATTATTGCCTCTAGGGCATATTTCCAACAAGAAGATCAATACCCCAAGACGAAGTTTGTTCCACAACAAGAGAAGTATGATCCTACTTCCTTCAAGGGAACACAAGCTCAAGATGATCTTCCACCACAAGACCACAAGAACAAAGGCAAGGACAAGCTTCAAGAGGAGATAGATGCATTTGAAGAAGCTCCTAAGGCCTTGGTCAAGTGGGTTCCCAAGACTACGTCAAGTTCTACTTCACCAAGCACAACTACAACTCCGAGGATTCCCATCAAGATGATGTGGATCCTGAAGAAGAAGAACTAGAGAGTTCTTGAGGGTGACTCCTCCAACATTCCTCACTCATATCATTATGGCAAGGACAAGTGCAATCAACTTCCACATCTTGCACTAGTTCATGGAGTCACAAACCCTCTTGTTGGTAAGGCAAGGGACAAGGTAACCTAATGCTTTCATGGACATCATCTTGTGTGTGCATCACTCTATGTCTATGGATATACTTGTTTGTTCCTTGTGGGACTAACCAGTGTAGGTATTGAAAGTGTAACTCACTCCAAAAGGATTGCTTCAAATGATCTTCATCAACACTGAGCATCCACATCTTCAACACCTACATCAAGTCATCATCGACAAAACCCGAGGTTAGTTCATCCCTCTTAGGGGGGATCTCACATCTAGGGGGAGCTTTACTCTAAAGAATTGAGCTAAAGCAACTCTAATGGTGTGAACATATCAATGCATTATGTAAAAGTGGTAACCCCACTTGAGCTTAAACGATGAGTATGACCTATGATCAAATGTTCTCATTTGACTCCTAAGTCAATATACTCATATATAGATGACCTAGTCATCGCCAATTGTTTGATAGATGCTAGAATTGGTTGTGCATGCTTTGTCACATATTTCATTTGCCATTTTAATGTGTGAGCATGTTGGTTGCATATTTTACTCATTCGAGGACATCCACTTGTTGCTTTGATTGATTGGTTTCTTTTTCTTTTGCCAAGTGGATGAACAAGAATGCCTAAGAACCTTCTCTAGCTATCTATGCTTTTCTCGTCTCAAACTCTATTCATGCTACATCACAAAATTTGATCAAATCAGATTCGAACCACTATGTGTGAGGAGCACTCGGAGTCCCCGATTCGTCATAGACTTAAACTTCCAAAACTTCTTTGTGCTTTTCGGTCTGACCGATTCTTCCATTTCGGTCATACCGAGATCACTAAGTCGATCTAGGTTTTCAATCTCGGTGCAACCGATTTGAACTTCGGTCTCACCGAGTTCTTCAGAATGTATCAGCAGTTATGCATCTCGGTGCCACCGAGTTGTTCCACTCGGTCACACCGACAGGGTCGGGCTATATATTCACACGGGCAAAAATTTGGAAAACTTTCTCCAAACCCCTTCGCTCGCGCATAGCTCGCTCTGCCTTCTAGGTCTCCGGATCGTCGACTTCGTCGCCAGCTGCCTCCTGTCGCTAGTCTCCGCCACCGTCAACGGAATTCATCCCCGCCGTTGCCGCCGTAGCGAGTTCATCGCCAACCTAGGGTATGGACTCGATCACAGTGCTATCCCCGTCCGATTCCTAGCACATTGTGTTCATTATGATTCTTGCCACGACTGAAACACCTCTATCCAGTCAAAACAATCCTTAGAATAGATGCGATTTGAAAATTTAGGGTTAGGTTTCCCCCGAAACCATTTCGGACCCACCGAGTTGAAAAACTCGGTCCCACCGATTCGGCTAACGCCATTGCACAAGTGACTCTCGGTCTGACCGAGAATTGCTAATTGGTGTGACCGATTTTAGAACTCAGTGAAACCCTAGCAGTCTCGGTACCACCGAACTGTGACCCGGTCTGACCGAGATCACTAGTTTAGGTTCCAAAAGCTGCTTCGGTATCACCGAGTTTACAAATCGGTTGATCCGAGATGCTTTCTGTGGAAACCTAAAACTAAGTTTTTGCATCATTCTTTTGCAAAAATCTCTGCATTTTGTGATGCTCATCCACTCTATCTCATCTATATCTATTCACAGGGTATGCAGTCAGTGTTTGCAACATGTCTGACCAAAGTGACAGCCAGAACAAGTCAGAAGAGCAGATTCACATGAGTGAGGGCACTAGTCCCTCTAGTTCCTCAGATGATGGCAGCAGAAGCACTCCTAGCAATTTGCCTAAAGCAGCCACAAGAGCCAGAAGGAAGAGAACCTCAGACTCTGAGGATGAGGACTATGTGGCAGCTGAAGATGAGGCTACTTCCAAGAAGGTAGTGCTAAAAAAGGAGTATGGCTCAGCAAAGACCACAATGCCTGGACTTAATAGGAAGATCCCTTCCAAGAGGGCACCTATGCTGAAGGTCAGAGGATCAACACAAGCACCTGAAAAATCTGATCCCAAAGAGCCAGCTGCAGAAGGAAAGAAGAGGAAGGAAAGGGTCAGAAAGACCATGGCCAGAATTATTGGAAAGCCTTCCATGATGGAAGAAGGAGAAGGCAAAGAAGGAGAAGGCTGCCAAGATGCCAACTCTAGAGGAGGCATCTGAGTACTTTTTGAAGAGCAAGCAGGACCAGCTTGGTTACTTGATAGCATCAACTATGAGGATTGAGAAGGGGTTGGCCACCCTAACTCAAAACCAGGAGAGCCTAGAAAGAATCATGGAACAAAAATTCTATGATCTAGATGTCAAAATGGCGAGATTGATCGGTTGTGGAGCAGCTACAGGATGACATGCAGGAGAGGAAGGGCAGGACAACCATCGATGCATTTGCCATAGTGCCTCGAGCCCAGAGATCAGGCTGCAGAGCCGGTGATGAGACACGAGTCACTTCATCTGCACCAGCTACAGCTCCAGTGCAACCAGCTCCAGCACCAACTCCTTCAGCTCCATCCACATCAACTGAAGTCTTCGTCCAAGGAGCCATCTCTACACCACCAACTGAAGACCAAGCCTGAGAGACGACATAGTACTATGCATTTTCTAGGAACTTTTTGGTAACTTGTTGCCAAAGGGGGAGAAAAATGTATAAATCATAGGCTTCGAGAGAGAGAGAGAGAGAGAGAGTTTGCTTTTGTTCTCTCTTGTCTTCTTGGTTGAACTTTGTTTGCTTTTGCTTGCTTAAGATACTATGCTATTGCCTGTGAGACATTGATGATCATGCGTTTGATCATAAGCTACACTTATGCTTGTCAAATGACATTATTCCATTTATCTTTATTTGATCATTCACTTTGCTTGGTGATGAGTGCATGTATGCAATCTTTATCATTTTGAGCGCTCCACCAAGATGTATGTGACATGGAAGAGTAACCCATGTGCTCAATTCCTTGTGCATTTGCAGTCCAAAGCAAATCTTAAATCTACGCACAAATTTAGGGGGGGCTCTTGCTTATCACATACTTCTCAAAGCGACGATATTTTTCAATCTTATTATCATTTGTCGAAGCTTTGATCTATATGTTGTCGTCAATTACCAAAAATGGGGAGATTTAAAGTGCAACTATCCCTAGGTGGTTTTGGTAATTCATAACAACATATAGCTCATTGAGCTAATACTATTCCAAGACAAATATTTCAGGAAAGCTCAATGAATGGCATGGCATGGATGATGAAAGTGGATCCCTCAAAATATCAAGGATAAAAGGATTGGCTCAAGCTCAAAAGCTCAAGACTCTGCATATTACATTTTAGTGATCCAAGATCACATTGAGTCTATAGGAAAAGCCAATACTATCAAGGAGGGATGAGGTGTTGGTTAATGAGTTTCTTGCTCCATGATGCTTAGTGATATGCTCCAAAGCCCTCAACTACTTTCTCATATCCACATATGACCCAAACCTAAAGTCAAACTCGGCCCCACCGATTCTTTCTATCCTGCGCCACCGAGTTCAGATGTCATAGCCACTGCCACAAACCCTAGGCAAATCGGTCTCACCGATCACCGAGATGGGATTGTAATCTCTCTATTTCCCTTCGTAACGTTTCGGTCTAACCGAAGTGAGCGATCGGTCCCACCGAGATTGCAATGTAAACTCTTTGTTTCCCTTTCGTAACATTTCGGTCTCACCGAAAAGAGCGAATCGGTCCCACCGAGTTTACGACCAACTCTCGGTTAGCTAATTACCAAAATCGGTCTCACCGAGTTTGTATGTCGGTCTCACCGAGATTACGTTATGCCCTAACCCTTACCATATCGGTCCCACCGAGTTGCATGTCGGTCCCACCGAAATCACTAACGGTCACTAGGTTTACTGAATCGGTCAGACCGAGTTTGTTGATTCGGTCCCACCGAGATTGGTAAATTGTGCGTAACGGTTAGATTTTGTGTGGTGGCTATATATACCCCTCCACCTCCTCTTCATTCATGAAGAGAGCCATCAGAACAAACCTACACTTCCAACTTACCATTTCTGAGAAAGAACCACCTACTCATGTGTTGAGGCCAAGATATTCCATTCCTACCATATGAATCTTGATCTCTTGCCTTCCCCAAGTTGCTTTCCACTCAAATCTTCTTTCCACCAGATCCAAATCCTATGAGAGAGAGAGTTGAGTGTTGGGGAGACTATCATTTGAAGCACAAGAGCAAGGAGTTCATCATCAACACATCATTTGTTACTTCTTGGAGAGTGGTGTCTCCTAGATTGGCTAGGTGTCACTTGGGAGCCTCCGACAAGATTGTGGAGTTGAACCAAGGAGTTTGTAAGGGTAAGGAGATCGCCTACTTCGTGAAGATCTACCTCTAGTGAGGCAAGTTCTTCGTGGGCGACGGCCATGGTGGGATAGTCAAGGTTGCTTCTTCGTGGACCCTTCTTGGGTGGAGCCCTCCGTGGACTCGCGCAACCGTTACCCTTCGTGGGTTGAAGTCTCCATCAACGTGGATGTACGATAGCACCACCTATCGGAACCATGACAAAAACATCCGTTTCTCTAATTGCGTTTGAATTCTCCAAACCCTTCCCTTTACATTCTTGCAAGTTGCATGCTTTACTTTCCGCTGCTCATACACTCTATGCATGCTTGCTTGAATAGTGTGAAGATTGCTTGACTTGTGTTAAAATAGTTAAAATCTGCCGAAGACTATAATTGGGAAAAGGTTAAGTTTTTAATTGGTCAAGTAGTCTAATCACCCCCCCCCCCCCTAGACATACTTCAAGGTCCTACAGCAGTCAATGCTAAAAGAATTGGGTGTGAAACACACTCCGGTTCTATGTCTTTTGGTGTGACAATCTTGGTGCCAGTTACCTTTCTACTAATCATGTTTTTCATGCAAGAACTGAACATACTGATACTGATTTTCATTTTGTCAGAGAAAGAGTTGCTGACGGGAAATTGGAAATTCGTTTTATACACTCCAGAGACCAGGTAGCAGACGGCTTCACCAGGGCAATGCTTTGGTGAAGCCGTCTGCTACCTGGTCTCTGGAGTGTATAAAACGAATTTCCAATTTCCGATTCTGAATATCAGCAAAAGTCGGAAAAATTCAGGCTCAGGTAGCATCTGATCAATTGATCATCGCCATTGATCATACAAAGATGAATTGACACTAGTGCTGCTGATCATACAAACTAATTAAGATACTATGCAACATGACTACCACTAAACTGAAAAGGCAACAAAGTAAATAAGTAGGTCGACGTGAAAGGAATTGATTAGTTAATTTCCTGAGCACAGGAGTAGCTAGGAATTAATCAGTGGGAAGAAGGATCGCCGAGGTGATTAGTCAGTCATGAGTCAAGCCTTGTAGACGACGACGAAGCAGGGGAGGATGGCGGTGGGGTTCAACACCTCCAGCTCGTCCAGGCTCGAGTACACCCCCGCCGTCCCCGCCACCGAGTCGTACTCCTCCTCTGCTTCTGCTTCCTCCTCCGCCGACGGCGACCCTCCCGCCTCCTCCTCCTTGCCCGGTGTCTCCACCGTGCCCTCGCAGCGGCGCTTCACCCGCCCGGCGATGACCCGGCACACGAGCATGGCCCTGCGCCGCTCGCCTCCGCCGCCCTCCCCCTCCTCCCCACCCACGGCCACGGCATCGTCGTGCGCGCGGCCGCTGGTGGCCATGGTCCGGACCCCGGGCGCCCTGAACTTGAACCCGTCCCGGACGATCCCGCACGCAGCGCAGGACGAGCCGGCCGCGTCGCAGAGATGGGTGGCGCCGCCGGCGCCCAGGGAGCACGCGAGCGCGGCGCAGTGGAAGCGGAGCAGCTCGTTGCCGTCGGCGGTGCAGCGGCCGGCGCCGGGGCGTCCACCGCGCGCCCTGGCCTTGACGGCGTCGCGGTAGGCCTCGAAGCGGGCGAGGGTGGCCGGCGCGTTGTGCACCTTGAGGATGCGGTCCACGGCGCACACCGGGGTCTGCTTCTTGAGCCAGCTCGACTGGAAGATGATCTCGATGATGTTCCGGCTCGTGTCCTCCGGCCCCAGCTCCGACACTGTCCCAAAAACCAAAAAAGAATTGTCACTTATATCAGCTCCACTAAACCAATCATCTAGTAAAAACATAATTACAGTAAAAGTCTAAAAACATATAATCACTGTACGTAATCTGGTCAAATTGTACTTTGAAAATAAACTGTTGAGAACTGGTCATGTCATCCATGTGATGTGATGATGGCAGGAACAATCTTCTAATGTGTGTCTACAGTGGATTAATGCATAAGATAAGCCTAACAATCTTCTAACTGATCTGGTCCTGTGGCTGGTCAAATTGTACTTACTTGGAAGAAGAGAAAAAGATGTTGTGCATTGGTCATGTCATGGTGACAGGAACAGTAAATCTTCTCAGGCAATGCAAGTGTGTCAACACTCTACAGTGGGTTAATGCATAAGATAATCCTAGATGACTGTTGCAGGGACACTTTGCACAGTGATTAGAGACCAGACCACCATCATGAAAAGCAGCAGGAATAATTAAAGCATACATCATTCATCATGCATCATGCATGCCATGGCCGGGCTCACTTTCACCAGTCTCCTCACTCCTAAAGTTTCAGCTAGGCAAATCTAGAAAAATAAAGTTTCTGCTAAGCACAGCAGCACCATTAACAGTTGATTGGATGTAACTAATCTAACCTTTGTGCCATTAGAAATGCACTAATTTTGTTTCTAAAATGACACTATGGATGAGATACAGTGTTCCTTCTGACAGTAGCATAGCTGAAGAATCTGGGTAAGGAAGCAGAAGGAAGGGTCAAGCGTACTGCAATGGCGGCGTGTGTGTAGTACCTGCGTGGCGTGTGGACTGGTGGAGGTGGAGGCTCTCGGCGCGGACGAAGACGTCGCCGCAGTCGGGGCAGGGGAAGATGGCGGCGCGCATGGACGAGCCGCCGCCGGCGGGGTCCACCACCATGTGGCACTCGTAGCACCCGGACAGCCGCCGCAGCCTGAACGACGACCCGCCGCCGCCCGCCGTCGAGGAGGACGAGGACGCCGTGGACGACCCCCAGTGCCTGGACGACGAGCCCACCACCACGGCGCCCGCCGCTGTCGCCTCGTTCCCCTGCCCCTGCTGCGGCTGCTGCTGCAGGGGCTTCTTCACCCGCCGCTCGCCGCCCCCGCTCACCGACGCCCGGCGCTTGCACGGCTCGCCCGCTCCTGCTGCGGCGCCGGAGGGCGGCTCCTCCTCGGCGGGCGGGCGGTGCAGCGTGACCCGGCGCGGGCTGGCGTCCCGGAGCTTGCAGATGGAGGCCGAGCAGCCGAGCTGGGTCTGCTTCTTGGACTTCTTCTTGCACCTCCTGCTGGAGGCGTCGTCCGCCGGCGCCGGCGCCGGCTGCGGCGGGGCGGCGCGCTGGTTGTGCTGGTGCGGCGCCGCGTGGCTGTTCCGGCAGGAGAAGAGGCTCCGGAGAGCCAGCCTGTAGGACGGGCTGTCTGCAGCAGCGGCAGCGCCTGCGCCGCCGTGGCTGCTCTGCTGCTTCTTGCCGCCATCTGGAAGCTTCTCCTTGTCCGGCTTGGGGGTGGCCGGTGATGTCGCCGCCAGCTTCTTCTTCCTCACGGTGGTGGTGGTGGTGGAGCTCTTGGCGCCCGCCGATCTGCTCGGTTCCACCATTGCCGCCCTTAGGTGAGCTCTTGGCTTGTTTCCTTGAGACAGAGGCTGCTAAACTTGTTCCCTAGCTTGGATTTGTTGCGTAGGCAGATCAGATTCAGGTGTGAGTGAGTGAGACTGAGAGTGTGAGCAGAGTGATATGATGGTGCTGGAACGGAATGCACTGGGATGGGATGGATGATGGCTGCTAGTGCTAGCTAGCTAGCTGAGTAGCTCTGATGGCTGGCCAAAGTGGCCGGCTGCTCTGCTGCTTTATGCTTTGTGGGGGAGGGAGGGAGGAGGAAGAAAGGAGCCGGCCAGCTAGGGGCCGGGCGGTGAGCCAATTATAACTTAAACTTTTTAATTACTCTTTCTTACATGTGTAGATTAGCAATGTCATGGCACTGTATCATACAGTACAGTATTACATAATCATGCTTAAACCCAATTAGAAGGCTGATCTAGTCTGTAGCATGGCATGGCATTGCGTCATAATCGTGTTTAGGAATCTGAATTAAAGCAGGTTTGGGGCTTGAAAATTGTTTACTGAATCCGTACGTTTGGGACCTGGATTTCATCTCCTTCCTCGAGAGCCTCGCAGTTAAAGAAGGGCACAGCCCACGAGCGTGCTGCTGCCTGTTTAGATTACTGGCCATGGCTCTGAAACCGGATGCACATGTGCCAATCTGCAGGAGATACTATCATCCAAGCAGAGAACATATTCTTCATGATTATGGATGTACGTGGTGCTAACTGCTACAACTCCTCCAGCTCCATGGGACTACTAGCAGTCTTGGTACTACCTTCGGTATGTATTTTCCTGTTGGGCAACATGTAGGTCGACATACTGACATACGTACATGCTACTGTGTACTGTCTGGATGTACTAGTGGCATATTGGCTGACTGGTTGATAGATTGTGCATCTAGTGGCAGTGCTGGTGGTGGTGCAGTAGCGAGGAGCGGGGCAGGACGAGAGGAGAGGGTAGTGGCCATGGCAGTTTGTTGCAGAGCTAGCCGGCCTGCATCATGCGTGCATGTCCACGAATCTGCAAAGGATAAATGGATAACAGACAGAGAGCGTTTCTATGGCTGCGTGTGAGTGTGGCCTGCGGGTTATGGGCTTGCATGTACGGTACGAGGTGGGTCAGTGTGTGTGTGGTGTGGGCGCCATTGCATTGTGTTGGTCCTGTGAGTGCATCTCCAACCGCACCCCCAACAAGCCCCTCGGGCCATTTTTTTGTTACCGGCGCCAAAAATTCTGTCCAACCATGTCTCCATAAGCCAAATTTTCGCCAGCTCGGGTCGATTTTGGTGCGGCAGACCCAGACTGAACCCGGCGCACTAGGGGACGCCTGGGGGCGCTGGGGAAACAGATTTTGGCACGAACAGGAATAGGCCCGCCGAGTCAGTGACTCGCCGCCTTCGTCGTCCTCATCGCCTTGGTTCTCGTGGGAATCAATGCCAAGGCTGCCGCGCTGGTCAGCCTTCCATTGATGCCTCGCGGCGGTATGATGGCGTCGTTGCCAGACGCGTGTCCGCTTCGCTCCGCCACGCGGCACCCGTGGCGCTTCACCGCCAACCGGCTATAAAGCCGACGTCCCCGTCGGTGAACGCCACAGTCGCCATTCTCGCCACAACTCGCCACCGAAGCCCCTCTCTCCCACTCTACGCCCGCCGATGACCAATGGTCGAACGTTACCCAGGCGACGCCGCGGCGGCGAACAGCTTCGGCCGACGCCATCTGCGCGAGGACGAGGCACGCCTCCTCTACGAGTCCGACTACGCGGCGCCCCCGGACATGCGGGTGCCGGGCTCGTGGAGGCTGTGCCGGTGGCGTCAGGTGCCCCCGGTGCCCACCGGCGCTGAACGGCGCACCGAGATAGCGTGCATCCGTTCGTCGCTGTCGGAGGCGCGGCGGAATGAGCCGAGGTACGCCGCCGACAGCCACACGTTGTGGACGATGTACTTCGATCGCCGCCACGCCAACCAAGTCGCCTCCGCAAATGGCGTCGTGCCCCGCAGCCTCCTCAACACCGACGGGCGGCGCCTGGGCGTGCCCGGCCGCACCCTCGAAGCTGTCCTCAACCACATCGAGGCCGGCCACACGCCGCGCCTCGAGTACCTGGCGCCCCCGTCCTTCTCTCGCCGCCGCGGTAGTACCTGGATGCCGCGATGAATGGAGATGGCGACCTCTTCGTTGTCGGGCTCCGGTTCGCTTTCCTCCGGGTCGCCGGCGCTCCACGCCATCAAGCCGGAGCCGTAGGAGACGCCGCTTGGTCACCGCACCCGCAGCGGCGCCCTCGTCATCAACGACGGCGGCCGCCCTTCCCCTCGTTCCCTCCACCTCGTCCGGCCGAAGACTGAGCCGGGGTTGCTCCCAGTGAAGAAGGAGCACGAGGAGATGGCTGCCGACGACAAGACCGCCCTCAAGTGGGCGAAGGCGGACTACGTCTGCGAGCAGGTGGAGCGCCAGCGCCGGGCCTACGGGGAGATCAAAGCTCAGCGCCGCGGACGCGACGAGGGCGGCATCGTCGTCCTCGACAGCGACGACGAGGACGCACCCGGGTCGTCCCACCCCCCGTGCGTCGGCAACCCTGGTCAGGGGTGCAGGAGGGGCGGCGGCGACTACACCCGATTCTACAGGCTCCTCGGCATGTAGAAGGCGAGCGGCGGCGGCGGCGTAATAGGGCTAGGCGTAGTTGTTTTTAAATCATGTTTTTTGTTTTTTGTACAAATTTGAATGAAATCTCTGATTTTGTGTCGTGTTTGTGCCGATTTGGGGCCGACATTGGGGCGGCGACTGGGAACACATTCGCCCCCACGCCAAAATTAACGCCGGTTCGGCCACAAGCGGCGCTTTTTTGGCATTCGGGGGGAGGGGGGAATGGCCGGAGATGCTCTAAGAGGACAGCGAGAGAATGGGGGCGTGCTTCTCCTTAGAATGGAATTAGGAAATCTTCGAGGCGGAACCACAAACCACCCATATCCGGACTGAGGAAGCCGTCCAATGCGGGCCTATATCGGTCTGCGGCGCAGTTTGTACATGTTTTCTTGTATAAACCGGAGAGAAAAATGGGGAGCTTTGGTGGAGTCCACACCGATCCCAAGCTCGCTTCTGACCGCCCTGACCCACCAAAACCCCTCCCTCCTCCCACGCGCGCTTCCCGCCCGGCGCCAGCTGCCCACATTCATGCTGCTTTAGAGCGCGCCGCTCAACATTAAAGGCGGCTCAGGGCGGACGCGACCTCTTACTGCCCCAGCCATTGAATCTGCGCACCGGTCGAGGGTACCGCCCGCTGCACGCCCGGCTGAACACGCCTCCTCGCCACATTTATACGTCTCCATTAAACCCGCTTGAAAGCCAAGAAATCTACTTTGGCCACACGTCCGCTTATGAGCGGGCCGGCATTAAACGCAATGCCAGTCGAGCTCCTCTCGTCCGTCCACTAATTAAATGAGACCAGATGCCAGGCAAGAATCGCACCCCTTCGCCGCTCCCCCATCTCCTCTTTCACCATTTTCTCCACTCTTCCGATGGATTCCGAAGAGTAGTTCTTCGGCATACAAGCCGCCGTGGGTGGCCCGTCGAGTCTGCCGGATACGAGCTAGCCAGCTCGCTGCTCCACCTCCCGCGCCTGACCCGAAGGAGAAAGTTGCCGTTCCAAGCCGCCGCGTGGTTCAGCAACTCGCCGCTCCAGGCCAATTCGATGAGGAGTGGTGAGTTGCACCACAGCGGCACGGCGAGGAGCAAGGCGGCACAAGCATCACCGCATCTAGTGCGTGTGGCCATGCCATCCATCGTCCATGCGTGCGTAGCCGCGCCATGCACTCAGAGAAAGAATCCGGCTGCCCGGATGTGGACGAGGTGGCGGCCCGCACATCTGCACCCGCCGCCATCATTGAGCAGAAGTAGAACACAGGAGGCCGCCGCCACTTGGGTCCCAGGAAGGCCACCGCCGGTTACCTGGCCGGTTCTCCTTTATCTCAGACCATGTTGGGCACCCGCATGAGCTCCACGGAAGCACCCTTCTCCTTTGACTGAAGCACCCTCTTTGCCGCTTCAATGAGCGGCACAACCGGGCATAGGGAAGATACAGGGGAAGAACATGCCTTTGGGGCTCCCAGCAGTTCGGTTATTCTGGTTAGCGGGCTGCCGGACATGGGGAAGACAAGTCGCGGCCAGCCATAGACTACTGTAGTGTATCTGTGTCGGTGGATTGGAGCTCCGCGCGACCGTACATGCACATAGTTTTAGTTTTTTAGTTGAAAATACATGTAAAATATAACTGTTTGTGTCCGGTTTGTATGAAATCCGTCATGTTTATATGAAATCCATCTTGTTTGCATGAATTTTATCCGGTTCGTTGAAAAAGAGTTTGAAATGTATGCGACTATGGTTGGATGGCGTCCTCCCCCATCCATTTCTGCGGATTGGTCCCCCCCCCCTCCCCTGTCCGCGGAGGATGCGGGAGGAAATTTGCGGGTTGCCATCGGAGGTGCCCTTACCCTTGCCAGCAATAGGCCCTATCCTTCATCCTCATTGGATGTCATGTGTCCCACTTAGTAAATCACACTTCTCGATCTTGGCCTAGTTTTGTTTTTTCAGAAGAGAAAATAAAGTATTCTTACAATCAATTTGGGGCCTGTTTGGTTGGAAGCTAATTTTGCCATAATTTGTGACACAATTTTCGTCAAACATGCCTAAACTTACCTGCATAAATTATTTTGGACCGCCTAACGGAAACCTACCACATTTTTTGTGTATTTCGTATGGGGCTTACCTTTAATAAACAAAAATGGCTTCTGCTATCTATTTAGGAACAAAAATAGAACTCCCTCCACCAAACTCTAGGCGACTAGGGCAAGCTCTCCCCCCTAGGCTTCACCGACAAGCCCGTGAATTCGTCTCCCCTCTGCTTGCCGCTCCGATGCTCGATGGTGAGGAGGGGAATCCCGATGCCTCCGCTCCGGTTTGTGGTTTAGGTTAGGGATTATTAGTCCTCGCAGGTGTGGCGCTTGGGTGAAGGACCAGGGGCGAAGCTAGGAATTATGTATGAGGAGGGCCAAGTGTTGCTAAAACAGGCTGGGGAGGGCCAAGCTGTTGAAAATGGATGTTAGGGGGTCAGGGCCCCTACTGGTCCCCCTGTCGCCACCACTAGGGAGGACGATACTTTTTCTTTAGGTTTGTCTTCCGGGCTCCAATCCTCCTTGAGTTCGTCCGTATGGACGTAGCCGCGGAGCTCCGACATGGATTCCTGTTGTCTCCTTGGGGTGTTGAGGTTAAGGTTTCTCGTTATGCGGTGAGCTTTGGTGTCAGGTGCTTCAGATCTATGCAAGGCTTCAATTGCGACGACTGCAGCAACAGGGCGCTGATCCTTAGGGGCACGTGCACAAAGACCTTCCCGACGGTCGGCGGCGGCTCGACTGGTGGTAGAAGTGGTCGTTTGATGGTCTTAGAATCTCGATGTTGTTTTATTATGTTTGAGATGCTTTGTATTTCTAGTGAATTTTTATAATAGATCAGATCCTTTTCACAAAAATGCCTGGTGCTAGGTGCCAGCTTCGGATATGTGGCCTCCCACACCGTCAGATTGAGTCCGCACGAAACATTTGATCAAAATTTTCCACAATGCATTTATTCCCCAAATCAGTTCGCACGCGCATGAGTCCATAGCCCTCGTGCGCCATGCCCCATTCATGTAGTCTCGGTCTTCCTCCGCTCTTACCACCCTCGCCTACCGTTGCAGATCGCCGCCCTTGCTGCAGCTCGCCCTCACCGGCGTTGCATCTCGCTGAAGGTAAAGTCATTGTCGCTCCCGCCGTGCTGGTCAGATGGTCAGTTGGAACAAAAACAGCCACCTGTTATAGCTATATGTGTGGCCGGTTGTAGCTCACATGTGCCATACCAGCTCACCGCAATCCCAAAACCCGCCAGTGTCGATTGCAGCTCTCCTCGTACTGGTTGCAGCTCGTTGTCGGCCCACTGCAGCAACCCCATTGCCGTTTGCTGCTCACCGCGGTGCTGGTTGCGACTGCTAGCATGCCCATCCCAGCATGTGAAAAGTGCCAGCTGCAGCTAGCCTTGATGCCAGTTGCAGCTTTCCCATCACGCTCGTTGCATCTCGCCATTGAGCCATCGTAGATCGCTGCGCTGCTGGTTATAGCTTTCCCATGATTCCAGTTTGCATCTTGCCGTTGAGTCATCGCAGCTCACCGCGTTGTTGATTGCAGCTTTCTCTTCATGTCAGTTGCATCGCGCCGTTGAGCCACCGCAGCTCGCCCCATTTCCTGTTGCAACTTTCTCATCATGTCAGTTGCATCTCGCCATTCAGCCACCACAGCTCACCACATTGCCGGTTGCAGCTCAGTGTCATGCCCCGTCTTCCCCTCCGCACTGCTTCCTCTAGCAGCGCCAGCTCAAGGTACCGGTAGCCATCTGCTCGAGCACAAGGTCCCCCCCGGGCAGATCGAGTGCCGCCGCTCTCCACAACATGTAGTTTGCAGCGTCACACGAGTGGAGAGTGGAAGGGAGGTCGGTGATGGCGGCTTACTCAAGGTAGGATATGAGAAGAAAATGGCGACGAGGGAGGTGGGAACGGTGGCAATTTGAAGGTAGGAGATGTGCCAGGAGAGAGATGGATGAGAGAGACGCTGCAGGGTGAAAGGGATAAGGAAGAGACTATTCGGGAAAGAAAAACAAATGAAAAGAGGAAGAAAAATGGAATAACTTTAGGTGCCGCATTACGTGGCAAAGTGTGGCTAGGAACCAAACAGCCCCATGGCTTCACCCTGGAAAGAGAAAAAAAAAACCTTGGCTTCTCGGTGGTAGCCCAACAGCAGCGGGACTTGAGAGAGTTGGAAGGGAACCTTGATCTGAATCCACGCCATATGCCTTTTGCATTCTTAATCTGCATCAGCAGCTTACAGGGACGAAGATGACTTACTTTTGAGTGGTGACCTCCGGAGCAGAGATGCACGCACTCATCAGTGATGAGTTGTGTTTCATGGGCTTTTCTGATTCTTTACCTTTCTTCCTCTTCCTGGCCAGGGCAACTAGTGAAGTTTCCTGCCACTGTGGACGGCTTTACCTTTCCCTTTTCCTCCTTCCTATGCATTATGCATGCGCTTTGGTTCGATGGATTGGAGCAAGCAGACTAGCTACATATGGAACTTGCAATTTACTTGTAGTAGGAGTATTTCTTTGCTATGGATTTCAGTGCGTGCAACATTTACAAGAGGATACAACATGGAGCACGAGGTATGCATGCATTCATGCCGCCCATTCCATCTCAAAAGGAACAAAGCATCACTCCATCGATTACGCAAAATACAGTGAGCCCAACAATACTATATGCATTGCACCACTACTTCCGGCAATCTCAAGGTTTTGGGTCGGAGAAGGAAAAAAATCATGGGGCACTGACATTTTCAGTTACCACTGTAACGGTGTAACCTACAAATACCCAGCGGTTATCGAACTAAATTTTTGAATGAATTTTTAGTCCGGATAAAATTCATCCAAAATTCAGTAAAACTCATTTTAATTCAAAAATCCAGGATATTTTGCTCGGTAAGATGATTTCTCATGGGGCACCGAGGTCTGCTGTTATCGCCCGATGACGGAATTTCTCAAGCGGGAATCAAAACCCTTGGTACACTACACATCGAGTGAAGCATAAACTTTTACACCACACTGCACACGGCTTCCTCCTTACTTTGTTCAAGTTCAAACCATGTACGGTGTTCTGGCCGTTGCTGACTCCCATAACAAGTTGTTGATCCGGGCGCCAGCTGCCTGCACTGCACGGCGTCCTAACACTAAAAGTGGCACTTCTCCGCGAATAATCCTACGTTGATTAACTCTGACCATGACATGTATAGCTAGAATATCCAGTGACCAGTGAGAGTGACACGTCCACGTGGATATATATGGAGAGAAAGAAAGGATCTATCACCATCCATGCTGCATGATCTGCATGTGCTGGTGGTCCGGGACTGCTGGATCATGGTCATAGACGGTGAGCCAATTAACCCAACTTAATGAGCTAACCTCCTAAAGCATCTACAGCTGGAGCGCGGGCACTGACCGGCACGTCTCAAATTAGTCACTTTGCATCCGCCCTTCTCATATTTCATTCCCTAAATCCATACAAAGCATGCGAAAGAAATCTTAAGTACTACATCTACGTACTACCCTAGCGACTCTTCGTCGTCGGAGATGTCCACAACGACGGCGTCGGGCGCTGGCTGGACGGGCGAGTAGGAGGGCATGCCTGGGCACCCCATATCCGCCCCATATTTGGGCTGGATATGGGGGGTGCCGGTCAGCCCGGGCATTTAAGGACCGTTTGAGAGGCCCGTTTGGGTCAAAAAAATCGTGATCGGGCGGTGACCGAGCGGCCCGCCCGAGTGTATGAGGTGCGTTTGAGAGGTCCGGTTGTAGATGCTCTAACTACCCTTTCTTACATGTGTGGATTAGCAGTTGTGTTTTATGCTACAATAATCATGCTTAAGCCTAAGAAGACGCGACAGTCCAAACTAAAGCAAGTTTGGGGCTTGAAAATTCTTTACTGAATACGTACGTCTGGGGTCCTGGAATTCATCTCCTTGGGTCCTCCCTCGAGCCTTGCAGTTAAAGAATGGAACAGCCCACGAGCTGCTTGCGTTGCTGCGTTAAATTACTGACCACGGCCCTGAACCGGATGCGCATGTGCAAATCTGCAGGAGATACTATCATCCAGTCCAAGAGAACATATTCCTCATGATGATTATGTACGTGGTGCAAACTCCACTCCTCCATGGGTGCGGGTGGTGACGATTCCAGATTCCAAAATTCAATCCCCTCCGGCATGCAGCATATCAGCAGCAAGAAAATGTGTATGTATGCACCGGTCCAAGTTGCTCAGTTTCAGTTTTGTTGCTGCCGTCCGTATGTATTTTTGTTGCAATGCGAGGACAGCGACGACACGGGCATGCATCTTGGGGTCTTAATAGGACAAGACATGCTACTGTCTCTGATGTACCACTATCAGAACTGAATGAATGGCCGGTTTTTTTACCTGAAAAAAAGGACAATGGTTGATTGGCTGACTGGTAGAGAGATTGTGCGTGCAGTGGCAGCGGTGGCGGTGCACTCGCGAGGGGCAGGAGACAGGGTAGTGGCCATGGCAGTTTGTTTGTTGCAGCCGACCTGCATCATGCATGCTTCTCCATGGATGATCTGCAAAGGATAAAGGAGATAATAGCAGAGAGCGAGTGATACTGCCTGCCATGGCTTGTGGGTTATGGGCAACGCACGTACGGTACGAGGCAGGTCAGTGTGTGCGCCGTTCAGAGGAGCAGTCTTCTTGGAATTACCTGCTAGGCCCGTCCATCGGTGCTCCTCTGCTTCATCCTTGTTCGATGTGATGTGTCCCCTCTCAGGGCATCTCCAACACGTACCCTAAACATACTCCCTCTAATTTTTTTTAGTTCGCATATAAGTTTTACCCCATACCAAAGTATGTTTACTCTGACCGAACTTATAAAAAATATATTAAGAGCAACTCCAACCCGCCGACCCATTTCGTCCACGCGCGTTCGTTTGAGTCAGCACTGATAGAAAACCCGGCCCAACGCGCCGACCCAAACAGATGCGTGTCTGCTTTTCGTCCGCCTACCGACCCATTCTCGGCCTAATTTTGAGGCTCATTTTCGTCGGCGCGAACACGAAACGGACGCGCGCGCCCGCCTACTCTTCCTCCTGGCCTGCCCGACGGGTGGCACATTGGTCATTTTCTTCCAACCCATATAGACAGCAAACCCTCGCCCGCCTCCAACACGTCGCCGCCGCCGCCCATTTCAGATGCCTCTGCCAGCAGCCGGTGCCGACACACCTCCCCCCAACGCCGCCACCTCCCACGTTGCTGCCACCACCGTCTCGCCGCTAGGGCACCGAAGCTTCCCACCCCCACCTCCCGACGCTGCCGCGAGCAGGAAGCCGCCTCGCCGCCCCGGCCAGCTCCTTCGTCCTAACGCCGACACACTTGCCGGACGCCTACATGCCAGCCACCTCGTCCAAGGGGGGCACGCATCTCTTCGCCGGCCAGCTCCTTCGTCGACGCCTGCAAGTTGTTCGATAGTTTGCCAAGGTACAAACTGGACTCCGCTGACGAGTTCTTTCTCCATAATTTCCTTTGCGACTACGGCGATTCCTCGTCCGATGAGGAGGAGGAGATCTTGGCTGCCGTATTGGTCCATCGCCACCTTAGTAGCTAGCGGCCGTTCTTCCGTGGCTCGATCCCGGGGCATCTTCCGGTGTTGAATCGCAACCGAGAGAGCGGTCATTTCCTTCTTTTGAAGGACTACTTTGACACAACCAACCCACTGTTCAACCATCGGAGATTCCGACAGCCTTTCTGTATGAGTAGGCATCTTTTCAACCATATTAAAGACCGGGTGGTCGGATACGATAACTATTTCGAGTGCAAAGAGGATGCCCTTGGAAAGATTGGCTTCTCATCTTATCAGAAAGGCACTGCAGCCATCCGGATGCTTGCATATGAAGTGCCGGTGATCTCATTGAAGAGTACGTCTGTATGAGCGAGTCTACATGCCTAGACTCCATGTACAAGTTCTACAAGGCTGTGATTACTGTGTTTGGCCCTGAGTACTTGAGAGAGCCGACTCCTCAAGATACAACCCGCTTGTTAACGATGAATACCAGCAAGGGCTTCCCAGGGATGCATCATAGACTGCATGCACTGGGAGTGAAAGAACTGCCCTCCTGCTTGGCAAGGGCAGTATAAGGGCCATGTCAGGGCTTGCACTGTCATACTTGAGGTCGTGGCCTCATAAGATCTGTTGATCTAGCACTCTTTCTTCGGCATGGCCGGATCACACAATGATATCAACGTGCTTCAACGCTCGCCGGTGTTTGCAAGGCTTGCCGAAGGCAACAGTCCGCCGGTGAATGTTACCATCAACGGCCACAACTACGACAAAGGATACTACCAAGGTGACGGTATCCTCAGTGGACCACTATTTTGAAGACAATCCCCAACCCTGTCGGAGAGAAGAGGAAAAGATTTGCCCAAGAGGAAGATAGTGCTATGAAGGAAGCCGAGCGTGCCTTTGGTGTTTTGCAATCTCGATGGGGCATCGTTCAGTATCCTACTAGGACTTGAGGCACCAAGAAGCAGCGGGAGGTGATGACAACTTGTGTGATCATGCACAATATTATCGTAGAAGATGAGCGCCCAGAACGTATCTACCATCAAGGGTTTCAGTGTCAGGGTGAGAATGTTGTGTCTGAGCATGGAGGAGCGGCAACGTTTGAACAGTTCACCCAATTTCATCATGAAATGCGTGATTGAGAAACTCACATGCAGCTGCAAAATGATTTGGTTGTGCATATGTGGGCTCATATTGGCAACCAATAGATGTATCTTCTTTTCACATGTATTAGAGACAATTTAATTTTTATTCAGCTTGTAAAAATATGCTTAATTTATTTAGTTTTGAAACTATGCTTTATTTGGTTGTGAAACTATGCTATTTTCTATATGCTTGCTTATGAAATAATGCAAAATGTGTGTATATTTGTTGAAAAAGGGCGGCCGGCCAGCCATGCCGGTAAATATGAATCGGCGCGTTGGGCGCACTGCCAACCCAAATAAAAAATAGGGCGAAGGTCCGACCCAAACGGATAAAAAGCGGACAAACCGCGCGTCTGTTTGGGTCGTCGTGTTAGAGTTGCTCTAACATTCACAATGTCAAATTAATATTGTTACATTCATTATGAAATGTAGTTTCATAGTATATATATTTGGTAGATGTTGGTATTCTTTACTATAAATTACGGTCAAACTTAGCCAAGTTTGACTTAGCACAAATCTAATATGGGAAGTAAAAAGGGCCAGAGGGAGTACACAGTATTCATCCACAGACATGGATACCGGAGATGGCGGTATCAACGTGTATCTCAAATGTCCGGTCACATTTCAAATGGAATCTAAAAAACCAAACGATTATCATCCAAACCAGATATTTGTTTGTTTAAACCGATCCACATTCATAGCAATTTTAACACATTTCATTAAGTAAAAGCTGACATGAAAAAAGATTAGCATAGCAGAAGTTAATCTAGTCAAGATCTTTGCCGGCATCCGTGTTTCAAGTCTTTGTAGTTCCACATGTCCGACATCCAAAAAATGAAGCTATGGGTCGCCAACACATGTCTTATTGTTCCTGGTTGGAGTCCATGATAGACTTGGACGGGTCGACCTCGTGGTCGTTGCGGCCTGACGTGAACAGCGCAACGAGGAGAGAGAGAGAGAGAGAGAGAGAGAGAGTGGGGAGGGAACCTGGATCTCCATCCACGGAATGCATATGGCTTTTGCATTCTTAATCTGCAGGGACATCTGAAGATGTATTACTTTTGAGTGGAGACCTCTGAAGCAAAATGCACGCACTCATCAGTGCTGATTTGTGTTTTCATGGGCTTTCTTTACCTTTGTGCGGGGGCAACTAGTGAAGTTTCCTGCTACTGTGCACGCCTTTACCTTTCCCTCTGCCTCGTTCCTATGCACGCATGCAGGCAGGCCCTTTGCCCTTTGGCTGGATGGATTGGATTCCTTGCTTTCCTTGCTTTGTTTGGAGGAAACGAACTACATGTGCAGTTAGGCCCTGTTCGGAGTCACTCCAACTCCTGAAAATACGAGGAGCTGGAGCATCTTTTTCCCAGCTCCGTGCCTTTTGACTCCAGCTCCCGGAACGGAGTGGTGGAGTCTAAACTCTAAACTACGTCCACATCTGCGTGTAGTTCATATTGAAATCTCTAGAAAGGAATGGAGGGAGTATTTAACTTGCATCTGTTGTGGATTTCAGTGCGTGCGATTCAGTAGTAATAATACTCCAGAGGATGGATCATGCATGATGGATGGAGCACGAGGTAGGAGTGTTCGTGCTGTCGCCCGTCTCAAAAGGAACAAAGCAGCATCGCTCCATCGATTACGCAAATACGATAAGCCCAACGATACTAGTATATGCATTGTGCCACTACTATTGGTACACTACGCATCGAGTGAAGCATAAACTTTTACGCCGCGCGCACTGCACACACGGCCTCCTCCTTGCTTTGTTCAAGTTCAAACCATGCATGCATGTCGCCATCTGCATGCAAGCCCATGCTTTTGCATGCCGTCGCTGACTCCGGTAACCAGTTCTTGATCGAGGCGTCCTAATAATACCACCGACACGATGATTATTGCCTTGATTAATTCTGATCATGTGTGTCAAATAATAGTGCGTTGCTGGAATATCCGGTGACCTGTGAGAGTTCTTCCACGTCCACGTCGATATATATGGACAGGAAGAAACAACCCATTACCATCCATGCTGTATGATCTCCATGTGGGGGTGGGGGTGGGGGTGTATCATGGTCATGATTCATGAACGGAGGGAATGGGGATGATACAGTGGGTCAGTCAGTGTGCGCTCCAATGCATGTGGCGCCATGTCAATTATGCCCTGGGTCGACATATGCATGCATGCATGCATGCATCACTCTCACTCATCACTTGCACGCCACCTCCGTTCCTAAATATTTGTCTTTTTTAGAAATTTCAAATGAACTACCACATACGGATGTATATAGACATATTTTAGAGTGTAGATTCACTCATTTGGCTTCGTATGTAGTCACTTGTTGAAATCTCTAAAAAGACAAATATTTAGGAACGGAGGGAGTAGTTTCTATCTCCCTTCCCGGGCCAAATGTTTTATTTTTCCTCCTGGTCAAGTTCTCTTCTGTTCTGTTCACATTTTCAGCCGAGCGTATCTATCCTGGGGATCTCCCCCTCGCCTCATCAAACTATTTGCTGACCTGTTTGTCAGTTAATTCACTCATCATCTACCTAACCTTCTCTGCTCCCTCAAAAAAAAACTAAGCTTCTCTGCTCCTCACCCTCTCTTTCTTTTCTTCCTACGTAATATGCAGGCTTCATGCATGTTTCCACATAATAACTATATATGAGTACATTAATCGGTGGCAGTCCGACCAAGCCTGATGTTTTCTTGGTGTTTTATTCGTCACTTTAGCTATATGTAAGTCACCTGTAATTTAAATTTTGCTAAGTCAATTTTCCAACCGTTGATTCTTTTGTCAAGATTTGTGTTGTTTTTTCTTTGTGTTGCTTATGTTGCTTTTTGACTTGTCCCTTTTTGGGGGTAAGTCAAGTTTTCCTTAGGCAGAATTTTTGACTTGTCCCTTTTTGGGGGTAAGTCAAGTTTCCCTTAGGCAGAATTTTTGACTTGTACCTTTTGGGTAACTCGACTTTTTCTAAGGTTGTATTTTTGACTCGCCCAGATTGGGATAAGTCGATTTTTCCATTGGGCTTTAAATCTGTTACACATTGCTTGTATTTTTTTTTGTATGCTTTTTCTGCTTTCACTTTTATTTTTAAATTTTAGACCGTTTATTTCTACGTGGGTATTTTTTTGCACTTATATGACTTGAATGTAGACACGTAATAACTATACAATTTGTGTGTTAATTACACTAGAGTGTCAAATAGCACTATTATATGCTTAATCTTTGCAAATTGAAAAAGTGCAATTTCAGTGCAAAGTTTCGGGCAAGTTTGTTTTCATTTTAAAAGGTAATAACAATAAATTCATTATTTCTTAGAAAAAATCATTGTTTTGTTTTTTCAGTTTTATTTCATTTTCTTTCTTTTTAAAGGAAAATATCAATGCCACTAATTCATTCTTTCTTAGGAATAACCATTATTTTATTTTGCTTTATGTTATATTATATTTTTCTTCATTAAGTGTTATACCAATGCCACTAATTCATTATTACATCTGTTCTGGTTTATTAGTCCTAGTTGTACTTTGGGTCAAAGTTTGACTATATATTTGACTAGAAAGATGTTAATGCATGTCACTAAATATTATATTGTTGCATTTGTATTTAAATGTAGTTTCCAATGATATTATTTTTTGGTACGTATAACATATACTTTATTAGTTAAAACCATGGTCAAACTATGTCCCAGAATACGATAGGGGACTAGTAAACCAGGATGGAGGTAGTAGGAAACTTCTATTTAAGAAATTCCTCGGTTTCCTTGCATATTATGAAAAAGCGCATTTTATGTGTAAATTATGTGCAAATTCATTCAATATGTGGTTTTTTATTTTCTTTCTGCTGAAACGGTAAAACAAATGCCACTCGTTCATTCTTCCTTAGGAATTTTTATTATTTTGATTCATTTTGTTTCTTCTTTAAGGGTAATAACAATGCCACTAATCAATTCCTTCATAGAAAAAAAATCTCTTTGCAAAAATTCCACTACTATATGAACATTTTTTTCATATTATAAATAAAACGCGATTTATGTGTAAACTCTATGCGAATTTTGTCATTACTAGTTTCGCTTATTTAAGTTTTCTTTTATATTTTGTATTTTCTTCTATAAGGGTAATACCAATGCCACTAATTTATTATTTCTTAGAAAAATGTATTTTGAGAAAAATCAATTGTTATATGCTTATTCTTGCCTATTAAAAAACACAATTTCGTTGTAAATTGTGTGCATATAACTTAGTATTACGTTAAATATAATTTTACTTTCTCTTAAAAAGTAATTTCAATGCCACTAATTCATTTTTTCATCTTTTATGTTAAATATAATTTTACGTTAAATATAATTGTTGCATTTGTGTAAAGAAACAGTAATTATTTACAAAAATCAATTGTTTCTCTTTTTTCATCTTAGGGCAATACCAATGTTACTAATACATTCTTTTATTGGATTTTTCATAAAATTTCACTATTATATGCTTATTATAGCATATTACAAAAAGTGTAACTTCCATGTAAATTGTGTGCAATTTTTTAGTTATTGGTTTTACTTTTTTTATTTCTTATTTTAATGGCAATACCAATTCTACTAATTCATTAATCATTACAAAACTTCATTAGTTTGAATATCCTTTAGTTTTTATTTCATTTACTTTTTGCTTTACGTGTAATACCAATTCCACTAATTCATTACTTATTTGGAAAAAAGCATATTCAAAAATTGCACTATTATATGTTTATTCTGGCGTATTATAAGAAGCAAAAATTATGTGCAAAAATTCCATTCTATTTTTCTTCATCTTGAAGCATAATACCAATGCCACTAATTCTTTCTCTTTTAAGAACTTCATTACTTTTATTTTGTTTCAATCTTTTATTTCCTCTTAAAAGGTAATAACAACGGCTATTTTTAAAAATAATATATTTTTTAATAAATTATAGAAATATAACGTCGTTTCTTATTTTATTTTAAATAATATAGCTTCGGCCTTAGGGAAGCCGACTGCCTCCTGTCAGTCTTGGTAGGGCTAACTGGAATCCTATCGGCAGCTTCAGCCAAGCTGACTGGCCAGTCGGCTACACGCGGCAACTCTAGTCGGGTCATATGCATCGAAATAAGAATCAAATCTGGTCTCAAGCACCCTATTCTTAGCCCTCCAAGCCTTGCCATAAGAAATTTTGTATTTGAACCTAACGAAGACTTTTGTCTGGATAGCCTTCACTTCCATCGTTTTGCTCTCCACTATCTCGTTGTAAAGCAACCGAGCAGCGTGGACGAAAGGTTGCCATGATCTTGAGGGATATAGGGAATAAGACAAGTGTGATGAATTAAGTCACTGATCACCCAACTTGTGTCATATTTAGGGAGATAGCCATGCACCCTCGCGGGATAATGTATGTTCTTGCGTACCATTGTCAAGTATTTCTGACTTGACACCTGAGCTCCCATTTAATGATTGCATCCTTCATAGCTTCGTTGTTGGGGTACATAGCACTTGTCTCGATGTTGTTCTAGTGATATTGCCAAACAGAATCATGGACATCGTTCACGGTCATTGCAGATGAGAAGTCATGATTCCATGATGCAGGATTCGGCACCTCCTCTGTGTTCTCTTCTTCATTTGACTCGTCCGAATCATCGGCATGACCGCTATCACCATGTGTATCTTCATCTTCCATCTAGTTTTGCATGTGACCGTCTACCTCGTCAGCGTCCGCCTCGCCACTGTAATAACCATCGGCATTTCCTCCTTCTACCTGACTACTCTGCCCTTGTTTGTAACCATCATCTCCAGCGTTTGGCACAAAATTTGACATAGATAAATGCATCCCTTCACTGCTCTAGCCAGGATCGTAACCACCCATGCCTTCAGGTGCACTGACCTCTCCTTCATGATAGGAAGAACTAAGGAAATGGGATTGCATCCCCTGCTTTCGCAACCTTGTAACCAACGCACCCACTGAGAGTCCCGCTCTATTGACCTCAAATAAAATTAAATGGTTGAACTTGATCGGGTCCATAATGCATGAACACCGATGTTGCATGTTTCAATATTTAGCCCTAAACATCTTGTCAACCATTCTGTCAAGTGACTAACAGACCATGTTTGAGGGGCAGTCAATGGCACCTCTATGTACTGAAATTCACTCAGATCAGCTCCCGTCTCATTTGTTCGGACAACAGCAGGGCCATAGTAAAAAACAAACTGCACTACATCCGACATCTCTGCTGACCTAAAAAATTGTTCAACATGGACAACTATTAAGAAGCGGGACCAACCAAAAATATTAGCACACCTAAATATGTGACATCTAAATATATTAGAGGATACTACCGGAACAACTAAAAATATTCGCACACCTAAATATTTGACATCTAAATATATTACGGAATACTATCAGAACAACTAAAAATATTCACACACCTAAATATTTGGCATCTAAATATATCACGGAATATTACCAGAGCAACTAAAAATATTCACGCACCTAAATATTTGACGTAAAATATATTACAAAATATTACCGGACCAACTAAAAATATTCGCACACCTAAATATTCGACATCTAAATATATTACAAAATATTACCGGACCAACTAAAAATATTAGCACACCTAAATATTTCACATGTAAACATATTACCGAATACTACCTGATCAACAATGACAGAGATAACGTCAGTTGAATCTTACCCTTGAAGCGTGCGAAGCAATGAAGAACGACGACCTTCAAGAGCTAGAGCTTCACAGGAGCCTCCACCACCCCCACCCCCACCACCTCCCTCCACCACCTCCACCACCACCAAAATGCTCACAACCATCACCACGAGATATCCCATCACGAGATCGAGGCTTCCCTTGCGTCCCCCAACCCTCTAGAATGCAACTACCTTGAAAAAATGGGCAACAAATCGGCTAAGTTTCGTGTATAAATTAGATGTTTTCGGGTGGGGAGAGAAAGAAAGAAAGAAGGAAAGAAGAAGAATGGACGAGGAAGAAGGGGGGCGCGCGATGGCTAGTGGATTCTCAGCCACCTGTCGGTTACACCGAGGCCAACTGGGCCTTGTCGGTCAGGGCCAGGCCGACTGCATGGCCACCAGGCCGAGTGGCCACGGGTGACATGGTTGAGCCAATGGTCGGCTTGCACGTGGACGATGGGCCACTTATTGGCAGTGCCCAGGCTGACTGGGTTCAGTCGGCTTCCCTAAGGCCGAAGTTGTATTATTTTTAAACATAAAATAAATGGTGTAATATTTCTATAATTTATTTAAAAAGTGTACTATATAAAAATAAGCATAACAACTGGACGTCTGCAGAACAGTAAAATAAAAAAAGTTCAAAAAATTCCAACTTTTTGGGGGAGAAACATTGACAAAATTTTCAAGTGCCTGCAAAAATTCGTCACGAAATCACATTCCTAGATGGCGTGGCAAAAAAAAAAAATTCGGTACTCTGAAAATGCTACTTTCAAAAGCATTTTGGAGCACTGAATTTTCTTGCCACGCCTTACAGAAATGTGATTACATGACGAATTTTTGCAAGCACTTAGAACTTTTTTTAATGTTTCTCCCAAAAAGAATTTGTATTTTTTTGAATTTTTTTCGAACTTCTTTTGATTTTACTGTTCACCGAGCTCATTTGAGCTCGGGAGTAGAAAGGCACTTTCGATAACAACTCCACTTATTCATTCTTTCTTAGAAACTCATTGTTTTGATTTTGTTTCAGTTTTTATTTCATTTTGTGTGTTCTTTAAGGAAGCTTTTATACTTGGTGAAACTTTGGAAGAAAAGGAGGGACAACCCCTTTCCTTCATAAGATTTTTTTGATAATTTTAATGTGGGTATATTTCTTCATAAGATTAGTCAAAGCTTACTAAGTTTGATTCATTTTATAGAAATTTGGATAAGAGCCTGTATTTGTTTTTTTTTTACATTTTTTCGGGGCAAAATAATAAGGGGCACGGAGGTTCTTGCACGGGCCGGCGAGCTGAGAACTGGGCCACACTTTTCTCGCCGGACTGGGCTTGCTTGGGTCACAGGAGCCTCCCTTCTTCCCCTCCATCCTCGCTCTCGTCAGCCGCCGCCACAAACCCTCGCCCCGTTTCCCCAATCCCGGAGCAACCCCAAGCGGCGGCGGCGGCGGCGGCGGAGACCATCGGTGTTGGGGACAAGAGACGAAGATGGGCACCAGGTCCTTCTTTACCGACTCCGAGATACAGTCCGACCCTGAGCTATCGGCGCTGATAGGGGAGATCCTGTCCCTGAAGAGCGAGCGCAAGGACTTGATTGGGTCTCTTACTCCGGGGATTTCTCGCTGGGTGGACGAGATCTCTCTAGCAGCAACGTCGTCCGTCCGGGGCAATGTGGACTGCACAGAACCCTTCGGCATCTTGGAGGATGTTGAGGATTTGGGCCAGCGGATGCTATCCATGTCCCATTTTCTTTCCTGTTCCAATTCCCACATCCCCTTGTACAAGGCCGACGAGCTGGTTAGCACATCGTCCAAATTAATGAAGATCTCCAAGGGTTTCTACGAATCTACCGAGCAGGCAATGGATAAGGCCATGTCGGAGGCAGCAGAGGCAGAGGACAAGAGGAAGGAGGGGGAGAGGAAGGCGGAGAAGAAGAAGAGGGATAGGATGAGGAAGAAGGAGAAGAAGAAGAAGCAACAGCAGCACAAGGAGAAGGATGAGGAGGACAAGAAGAAGAGGGCTATCATGAGGAAGAAGGAGAAGGAGAGGAAGAAGAAGAAGAAGCAGCAGCAGCAGCAGAAGGAGGAGGATGATGCACAAGTTATTACATCTGAGAAGGTCACCGAGAAGATGGAAAGAAAGGAGGAGGAGGAGGATGAGGAGACGAGGCGGCAGCAGGAGGTGAGGAAGATCATGGCAGCCCATGAATTCTTGCGTCTCTCCTCCAATGTCCTGGCGAGACCCTTGTGTTACAGAAATGAGTTGGCGATGATGATTACAGAGGAGGATGAGCAGGAGTATGAGAGGGCGATGGAGGCGGAGAGGCAGGCAGCGATGGAGGCGGAGGAGGCCAAGAGGGAGGCAGTAAGGAAGGCAGAGAAGGAGAGGGAGCGGCGGAGGGAGATGAGCAAGCAAAGGAAGGCGGAGAAGGAGGCAAAGAGGAAGCAGATCCCGCAGAACAAGGCACCCATTGTGTACAAGGAGGAGCGCATTGTGAAGGAGCATGCTGATGAGCAGGAAGCAAAATCCGCAGCGGAGCAGCGCATTGTGGAGGAGCATGCTGATGAGCAGGAAGCAAAATCCCCAGCGGAGCAGCTTAAAGAGCGGATGGATAACCAGCTGGGTTTGTTCGCAGGCCGCCGTAGAGCATGGGAATACTCAAGTGGCAGCAAGCCGGGTCAGTGCGGTGGATTCAAATATAAAAGTAAGTACAGAATGCATATATGCTGCAGCTTTATTGTATTGCTTATTGCTCAACTCTATTTGCATAGACTGTTTGCTCTATGCTATGCATCTCTCAAGAAATTAACTTTATTCAACTCTATTTGCTTAGGCCCCGCAGTATTCCATAGTTTTTGCTGCGGTTGTGAGCACATGCATGCCACAAATGATTGTATTACTTTATTCTGGTCGATGGATCAACCTTGATCAATCATGCACATCCTGCTTAGATTAATCAGCAGTTTCTTATCTGTTTCTTTCACTTGGCTTGTTGTTATGGCAGTACAGAAATTTGAAGTCACACACTTGTTGAATGGCAAAGTTGGTCAGAACTCAGGAGCAAACACCGTAGTGACACTACTTAGTCTGTCTCCTTTAATTTGATCAGAAAACAATCAAAGTGAATTGTATATTTATTGGTACAGATCCTGGCATCTACTCCCTCCGTTCCCAAATATTTGTCTTTCTAGACATTTCAAATGGACTACGACATACGGATGTATGTGGACATATTTTAAAGTATAGATTCATCATTTTATTTTGTATGTAGTCATTTGTTGAAATCTCTAGAAAGACAAATATTTAAGAATGGAGGAAGTAGGTGTTGGCATGCTGACCGGGCTGCATGGCGGGTGCATGCAGCCCGGCGGCTGTTAGAAGTCACTAATTAGTTGTGTAGCTCCGAGCTGAGTTAGGTTCAGCTGTCATCCACCGTAACAATCAGCCAAAACTATGGTAAAATATCACCATCCAAACATCTATGTAGTTTTTGTAAAACTCTGAAAAGCCATGGTTTTAAGTAATTGTAGTATTTGTTGCCTACACGTTGGAATACCGTGGCTTTAAATTACCACAGTTTAAAAAAAAACTAAGCCTATGTTTGCTCTATGCATGTGAGAAGTTTGCTTACTCAACTCTAATTATTTACTCTTTGCTGTATGCATGTCTCAAGAAACTTGCTTAGTCTTTGCTTAATTGTGTTGCAGCTCTATTGAGTCCTATGCAGTTTACGCATTGCATACCCGGTATCATCCCGCCCCGTGCCGCTGTTATTGAGAGCTCCTTGCAGATCTACTCCTTCAAAATTACTGGACTAGGTGGCGACCTGAAGTGGCCACTCAATGTGTATGGTGTGGTCGCTGCCCGAGACACCGTGGACCACAACCGCAACCTTATCTTCTCTCAGTCAAGTGTTACGTATCAACTACTTACATCTGAAAATGTATGCACTGTTCTATATTTAGTTTTCTCTTCATTTTCTTCCGTTTCTGTTAAGTACAGTAGTATTTTCTTCTTCAGCAAAGCACTCCATTTAAATACAACGATGATCTAATGCTTGCAGGACTGTTCTTTGTGCTTGATTGGCCCGTCACGTGCTATTCTAGCCGTGGACCCTGTTGACTTCGAAGTTGAGCTGCGAGTACATGATGGCTATGATTTTAGAGGTGATGGGATCAATGATAGAGAATTGATCTGTGTTAGCAACCGCTACGAGGTCGCGCCCAGCGGTGAGATTCAACGTTTAACCTTCCATAGTCCGTTGTGTAGAGGAGTGTTGAGCCTTGAACGACTTTCTAGTACGGTCCAGGCAACTATCTTGTCGATTCATGTTGTCGGAGAGGGCCATCCTTTTAAATCTGGAGGGGAAGTTTTTTGTTGGTCATCTAGTGCAGATGGTAGTTCTACTATACATGAGAAGGTTGTGCTCCTTCATTCTCTTGAAGGAATTCCTCAAGAAGATGATGAGTTAGATCTAGATGGTTACCTCCCTCTGTCAAGAAACGTCGTTTCGGTAGAATCTGGAGGAGGGTTGAATGTTGTGGTAGAAACGTACGGGGGATCTTCTACATCTACTCATGTCTACTTCCCTTGTGAGAATTGCAACATCAGTCAGCGTACATGTTTGGTTTGCGGCTCTGAGGTGGAGATCACTGTTGCTTGGTCCCGACTTGTCCGCGACAAGATGGATCTTTTGATTGATGGATATACTACCCAGGCCTAGTACGTTGTCTTGGCCATGTATTTTCGTTTTGCTAGTGGTATGCTAAGGCAAGTAGGATGTCAAAATGTATGTGTATCCGACTCTTGTGTACTGACTTGTCTTGATACAGTTGATTGGAGCACGCAACTAGAATGCGGCACAAAGAAGTACATATACAAAATATGCTACAGCAGCAGTGGGGATTGTAAACAATGAGATCATATGATATTGCAACAATATCTAATCTACAGTATTAGGTACCGAGAGACAGTTCGAAGCAACATAGAGAACACTCACCTCTTGTTCAAAGGCAAGGGGAGTTGACGTGTATCGACTGCTGTGGACTCCACCAGTCTTTGATTCACTTTGAAGAGTCAAAGGGGACTGCTTCCTAAAATGTTCATGCACTTGGTTAAACAGATTGCGAAGGTCAAATAGTGGGCAAATCGTCAGGAGCCCAAGATGGACGTGGCACATCTAGTGTGTACCCGCCAGGAAGATATGGAAACTTCCGAATCAAAAGGCCAAAAGTCGAAGCAAAAAGCTCCTAGGAGATTTTGTGGCTTTTTCTTGCTAAAGCGGAAAAGCTTTTAAAGTAGAAGCAAAAACCCAAATAAACATGGCCTAAGGGCATCTCCAACGGCAACCCGCAAAAACCGGGACTTCCTATGTGACGCTCTCTACGTCAGAGTGTCGAGGTTTCGCACATGGCGCGCCTCACCAGGGCCGGCCCAGAGTGGCAGGCGGTGGCACTTCGCGTGGTGGAAAAAACGCCAAAAAAACTGCGGGGCTATCCTGCGATTAGAACCTAGACTTGGCAGATAGTAGCGAGTTGTGCTAGCAGCTCCTTCCATCGAGCTTCTGTGCTATAGATGCAGTGCGGCTCTTAAAGAAGAAACGACAGTGGCGAAATCTAAACATTAATAATCGAGGCCTGCTGCGAGTGAACCTAAATCGCTAGGCATTGCTACTAAAAATAGCAACCCAGTGCTTATGAACTATAAGTCGCACCAGACTTAAATCTTTTTCGAAATTTCAAAAGTTATTTTTTGAAATATGTAAATATTTTTCAAAAGTGAACCTTTTCAAATTTATGAACAAAATTTTCGAAACACAAACATTTCATGAAAAAACGTGAACATTTTCCGAATTTCTCGACCATTTCTTGGAAAAAGGAAGAATATTGAAAACGAGAACAATTTTTGAAATTACAAACAATATTTCAAAAAAAAACAGAAACATTTTCTTAAAAAAGAAACATCATTTCAAAATGCGAACATTTTTCAAAATTATGAATAACTTTTGAAATTACAAACAATATTTAAAAAAACAGAAACATTTTCTTAAAAAAGAAACCTCATTTGAAAATGTGAAATTTTTTCAAAATTATGAATAACTTTTCAAAATGGAAACATTTTCCGAAAGCTCCCTCTACACTTCGGATTTAGGATCAAATTTAAAAACACGAATATTTTTCAAATATGTGAAAAAACTTGGAAAATCTGGAACATTTTTGGAAACTCTGAAGCATTTTCAAATTTGTGAGATTTTTTTCTAAACATGAACATTTTTCGGAATTATATACAATTGTTTAAAAATGCAAACATTTTTTAAAATTACAAAGAACAAAATGAACAAAATTCTTTCAATCTGCGAACAAAATGAACACGAACGTTTTCATAGTATGTGAACAAATTCGAAATGCTGGAACATTTGTGGAGATTCCAGAACATTTTTTGAATTTAAGATTACAACTAAAAATTACGAACATGTTTTTCAAATTCTCTGAAAATTTTTCAAATTTGCGAAGAAATCAATAAAAGCATGAACAATTAATGAAATTTGTGAACAAATTTTAAAAGTAGGAATATTTTTGAAATTTTGAACATTTTATGAACTTTTCACCAAAAATGCAAAAATGTATTAAATTTTTTAAAATTGATTTTGAAATTTTTGTATACGAATCTAACATTATATGAAATTATAACATTTTGGAATTTCTGAACTAAATTTAAAATCAGGAACATTTCAGAATGAACATTTTTTAATTCCTGAACATTTGATGAAAGAGAGAAAAGAAAATAAAAAATTCAAAGATTAGAAGAAGAGAAACAGAAAAAGTAAAAAATAAAGAAAAATAAAAAGGAAACGGAAAAGGAAAAAAGTAACAGAAAAAAACAATTCGGGTCGATCGTTCCCAAAACCGGGATATGGGAGATGCCCGTCTCGCTACTAAATGGGCCAGCCCGTGTCGGGTCGATCGCGATCCTCTCTGTGCGACGTGCCGGCAATTTGACGCAGAATGCATCGAATAGGTTTTTCCCAATAAACCTCCGGCATCCATCCGCGGACAGGGGACCAGTCCGCGGATGCAGATGCGGGAGGTAGCCATCCAATGCTAGCTGCATACATTTTCAGAACAACTCAAACCAACCGGATGAAATTAAATCCGTGTGAACACGGTAAATTTTGATATAAACATGGCGCATTTCATTGAAAGTAAGATAATTTGTAAATAAAACAGGACAATATTTCGTCCGGTGAACTAAAACCTAAAACTAAAACCCTAAACTATCCTATACTTCACGGTGACCTCATAGCCAATGTCGGGGTGACCGGCTCCTCCTCCTTCGTCATCGTTGTCTGGCCCGCCGTCGGAGTCGGGCTTGGGGAGGCGGAAGGTGGTGGCACCGCAACAGGGCTTTCCGACGGCCGCCCGACGCTCGCGGATGATCCTCTCCGCCTCCTCCTGCGCCGTGCGCAATGCGGCCGTGGCCACCGAGGACATGGGCTGGGGGAGAGGGCGGCAATCGTTGGAGGCGTCAGCGGTGATCTCGGCGAGGGACCATTCCTCGCCGTACCTGGCCATCTCCCCCTCGAGGTTGTGGAGATGGCGCATGGCCGTCTCCGACGTCGTCAGGGAGCGGTCCAGGGCCCAGGTGTACGCCATGTATGGGTCCGCCGCGATGTGTGGCGGCGAGACGTCGGAGTCCGCGAACTGGGATCAGGGCGAGGCGTTGCGCCTGTGTTGTCGGCGCTGCTTCCGGTTGGCGTACTCCTGCATCTTCATGGCGCTTTGGGACGACGACGACGAGGAGGAGCCACCACGGAGGTAGTGCAGAATGCGTCCGCGCACCAGAGGCTCCTCCTTGACAACGCGGTGAGGCGGCGGCGAGCGGCGCCCCACCTTCACCGCGTGCCGTGGCGGCTAGGAGAGTCGTTCTTCCTTGACGCGGCGTTCGATTTGGACGCCGTTGCTGCACGGCGGGGAAGAGCGTGGAGGGGATGCCGGCTCCGGCATCATGGGGAGGAGCGCCCCGGGTGGCGGAGCCGGGCCGTTGGTGTGGACAACGGAGCATCAGCTCCATCTGCTCCTCGAACTCTGCGTCGGTGTCGGCATAGACCTGGCCCGGCACCGCTAGCGCGGACTGCGGCGGCGACGACTGCTAGTCGTCCTCGTCGCCGGAGGAGATGACGATCACCTCCCGCGTGGAGTCGCCGCCAGCCGACGAGTACGACGGCCCCGAAGTCCGAGGGCGGTGTCTCCACGAGCTGCCAGATCACGCCTCAGAATCGCCTGCCGGCTCCAACGCCCAGGACTTGCCCATCGCCGGAGATGTGGAGGGGGTGCAGTGAGGAGGAGGAAGGAAGAGGATGCGATGTGGAGGGCGCTGGAGCGTGGCTTAAATAGCCGCGGCCAGGCCATGCGAAGGGTCGGTCTGCCTGTTCAATGCGGCGCAGTGGCTGGAGTTGGTTCCTCGGGAACCTGCGGCCGCATTGAAGCGACGGCTTTCGAGAGGTCGCATCGGTCAACTCCGCTCTCCCTCCCTTCGGTCACATCGCGACATTAATGCCGGCGTTCATGTGCTCTGGCTGGCATGAATGCGGCACGGTAAGCGGCATGTGCATCGGAAGGAAAGCGCAGAAGGGGTGGCAGGTTTTTGGTCGGCCAGGGCGGTCGGAAGCGGGCTTGGGAGCGGTCTGACTCCCGCAAACCTTCCCCACTTTTGTCTCCGGTTTGCAGGAGAAATCACGTTCAGATCGCTCCGCGGACCGATACAGGTCGGCGTTGGATGGCATTCACGGTCTAGACAGCCCGGTCCGGACGGTTACGGGAGGTTTGCGGGTCCGCCTTGGAGATGCCCTAAGTGCATCAAAAACTTAATGTAAACAAGGTGAGCACAACAAGGATACTAACGAACACAAGTAAGTTACACAAACTTACTTGAGCAATATCACAAGATATGGAAGTGTATGACACAAGTTAGCAATTCGCACTAATCACAAGATATATCAATAGTAGCAAGTATGAATTGCGGAATATAAAGTGTAGTCTTAAATAATCTCTACAAGGAAATAACCGACACAATATAATTAGGACAACAAGATATACTGAATGCGAGGTCAAGTTACCAAAGTAAACCACAAATAAGGATATATGGTTAAGGATAACTAAAGTCACGGAGACGAGGATGTATCCCGATGTCCACTTCCTTGGAGGGAAGCTAGTCAACGTTGGAGCGATGTATGTTACCACAAAGGCACAACAACACCATGAAATCTCATCCCGTTCTCCTTGAGATATCACCACAAGTTGATTCCTCAATGGAGCACTCCTATCGCCTAGGAGTCTCAAACCTCTAAGAGTAACAAGATCAATGGGAAAATGCTCAAGACTTGCTCAAATGACAAATTTCTTCGGTAAGAAGGAGAGAGAGAGTGGATATATCACTTGGTGGAATCTCTCTCAAGAACACTCACTAATATCTTATAGATCTAAGATTTGATGCAGGAGAAAATGAGAGGGAGCCTTTTGTGTTCTAGGGTTCATATAAGTGTGCTACTCGACCCCTCCATGAAATGGTCAATGGGTATATGTAGTGTGGCCTCAAAACTAGCCGTTTGATTGTAAAAGGTTGTGTAAGTACTGGACATATGGTAGTTACCAGACATATGGTGTGTACGGAACATCTGGTCGTTGTATGTTTTGCACAGCTAAACGAACCAGCAGAGACAAAGTAACAGGGGCACATGACGTCTGGTAGGTACCAAACTTCTATTAAAATTTTGGTTCTGTATAGATTTACCGAATTTCTGGTGTTTATCGAACATCTGGTGGCACGGACATATGATCACTGGGGATAGCAATGGCACTTGAGCTTGATGTTGACATTATTCTTGGCTCAAGTTGCAAAGGCAATCCTAATCACGACTCTTGGTGAAGACATCAAATAGCCCCCACATAATCATGTGGAAGCACAACTTTGTATTCCATCTTCACATACCCATCATGTGATCACTCGCAAACATCAAGCATGTAATCCTTTGGTACACCAATCTTGAACTTTCCCTTTTCAACCATGATCATCATCACTCGATGTCATCCTCTCATGGGCACTTGGAATATTTCTCTTGATGCAAGCTCATGAGAATGACCTAACCCTCATAGACATAGACAAGCACATATCATGGGTTAGTACACAAAAGCATGTCTGACAATTTTTTACCATACCACAAGATCCCATGTGGTATCTTAGTTGCGCTTGTGTGTTTACCATTTAGAATTTGATCTTCAAGCTTTATCTCGGTCAACCTTTATCTTTACTCCATGATCAAAACATGATATTTGGAGGGCCATTTCTTTTTATGATGATAACTAACCAAAGACAACTTCAAATGAACAAGTATTCAACATGACTTTTCTTCCTTGCGTCAAGGCAAACGATTTTCCTTTTCGAATCATCTCAATCTGAGGTCGTATGCAAAATCTGCAGCCCCAACAGTCTAAGATGACAACGAGGAGAAAAGTTTTGCCCCACACCACACGTAGACATTGATGTCTGATACATTGCGTGAGTTATTCGGACCCCAAGATTTGTTCAGATTGAAAAGTTTTCAACATGAATGTCTTCGTCTCGTCGAGCTGAATGGTTTTTATTATTAAATCATTTCAATCTAAGGTTGTATGTGGCTTGCGTCTTCCAAAAACTAATTTTTTGTCGATGGCATTCATTCCAGATTTGGAACTGATATTGATGGTGTTCATTCCAAACCTGAACCTGGATCAACTCATTATCCTAAGCATGACAACATCTGAGATTCTTCAATCACTTAATGTATTCCATTTTGATCATATCTTGTTTACCACATGGAATAACTATTGGTCATGTTTGATTCAACCACTTGACTCAAACTTGATGCACAACTATATGTGGATGACATTCATTCTGAATTCATTCAACCTTCTTATTGCATTACCCATGGAACAAACCTTCATATATAACTTGGTGCCATTGTTTCCATAGAAGTTTTCATTCATTATCAATTCTCAATGAACATGTTTGTGTTGATGGATTACTTCATTCAATTCATCCAATATTCTTCATGTATTATCAATGGAACTTTCGCGAGAGGCACATCTCTGCCTAGGAAAAAAATATGTTTTCTTTCACGAGAGGCATGCATTTGCTTGTCGTGGAGGCACTGATTTTGCTTCCACGAGAGGCAGAGTTGCGCCTCCCGAAAAGGAAGACACATTTTTTTTTGCTTCCACGAGAGACACATAGTTTGCTTCTTATGGAGGCACATGTTTGCTTCTGCGAGAGGCATTCTGCCTTTTGGAAAAAGGAAAATATTTTTTCTGCTTATACGAGAGGCTCAAGTTTGCTTCTTGTAGGCACAAGTCTGCTTCCACGAGAGGCACATGAAAATAAAATGTTTTCTTTTTTCACGAGAGGCACATATTTGCTTCTCGGAAAAGGAAAAGTTAAAAGAAATCATGTTTTTGGCCATTGTTGAGGAAATCGTTAACTGGTAGCTGCTCGGTTGGCTGGCGAGTAGGGGATTAATAGGCTAATCGGCAAGTTAATCGGCCATTTAATCAATTACTCGGGTGATTAATCGGTTAATCGGCTACTCGGTGACCCTACGAGTAGGGATTAATCGGCAAGTTAACTGGTTAATCGGATGAATTCTTGAACAGGGTTTTTGGCTATAGGTTTTTCTATCTTTTGCTGGCCTTTTGGGAGAAAAAATTCATCAAAACCTATTAACATGGGATCTAGTTTCGAATATCTCAACACGAGGAATCGAACAGTGGAAACGGTTCATGAATTGGACACACGGTTATAAGAGATAAAATGTTTTCAAAAACAAATCTATGAAAAAAGTGAAAACTCCTAGGCTACCATTTGTCAGCCCCTGAGAGGATGGGAGTGACATTTACAAGGGGTTCTCCGTAATTTTTTTCAATAAAGGGTGAATTTTATTGACTCAAAATGAAGCATCAAGTGGATAGAAACACAATGATCACACACCTGGCCTCTGTATAGCTAGAATGCACATAGCCACTACGAACACACACACACACACACACACACACACAACGCCGGCAAATAACAAAGTCATATATGACGTAAAGTTAGCTATGCCTAAGCGAGAAAAAAAACCGAAGCGATCAAACCTGCGGTTGACAAACTACAACTATGACCGTATTCGCACCAATCATCTCATGGCTACACAAAGACAATAGATAATAAGGTTCTGTAACAACAACGCCTTCAAGAAGGGAGCATCGCTCAAGCGACATCGTCACTGGATCCAATCACTAAAGGGGTTCTCCGTAATGAGTGATTTCTTTGTTTTTGAGGCAAATAAAAAGTAGCACGAAGGTTCTAGGATGGACCGGCGAGGTGGAGAGTCACTCTTGTTGGGCCAGCCCCTCCGACCGGGCCCGACTGAGCTTTGCTTGGGTGGGACATCATATCCATCCCAACCCGACCTACCGCTCTGTTGAAACCACAAGCTAGGTCATTCACAACAAAGAAAAAAGAAGAGGAACCCGACGATGGCTAGAGACCACAAGTTACTAGATCTAGTCTCCCGCGAAAAGTTAGGCATTATGTGCATTTGGATCAATTCAAAGTAAAAAAAAAAGGGATTGCTCCTTTGGCAAAACTAGGATAAAGTCGAGCCCAAAGGCCCCAATTCAAGAGACATTCCTGAGAAAGTGGTATCTCTTTAGGATTCACCTAACATCAAGAAATCACCCAAGAAAGAGAACAGAAGTCCTAATAATCCCACCAAGTGGTGATTCAACATGGATTCTACATATTGGAACCAAGCCAATGTGAGAGCGGCTTTGTGATAATTGTACCAACCAAAAAAAAAAAACATCAACACTGCAAAAATCAGTGCACCAATTACAACACAATAGAGCCGTAATTCACTACTTATTCTGGATGCTCGCAAATGCCACATGTATTTTAACTCAAGAACATATAAAAACATTTTGTTCGAACATAGAAAAGGGAGTGCGCGGGGAGATTCAAACCCTGGTCTCCTGGTTGATTGCAACCGCTGCTAGCCACTGGGCTACCTCAGGTTTGTGATGAAGTAGTAGGGTAGGACTACTTAAGTCGAGACGAGCTAGGTTTCCACTATTTCTTCTCTGTTTTTTCTAGGGTTTTCCGTTTGTTTTTTCACTGGTTTTTCTCTCTTTTCATTGTTTTTTCTTTTCTTTATTTTGGTTGTTTTTATGTATTTCTTTCTCGGTTTTCACTAGGTTTTTCCTTTTTTAGTCGGTTTTGTTTCTTTCTTTATTGTTTCTCATCAATTTTTGTTTTCCTTTTATATTTTTTGTTTGGTTTTCTTGTTTCTTCTCTTTTTCTAATTTTCTTTGGTTTTTCTTATATTTCTTTTGGTTTTCACTCTACATTTTCCATATATGTCAAAAACATTTTCCAAATACGTGTTTAACATTTGTCGAAATCAAATTTAACTTTTTTAATACATGAGAAACATTATTTTCCTATACACCTTTTCAACATTTTCAGATGCTTGATTAACATTTTCCAAATACAAGATTAACATTTTTGACTACATGGTCAACATTATTTCTATAAACACTTTTAAAATTTTTAAAGTTCTTGATTAAGATTTTCAGGTACAAGATTAATATTTTTCTATACACATTTAACTTTTTCAAATGCTCGATTAACATTTTCAAATACTTGTTCAATATTTTTCAAATGCTTGATTAACATTTTATATAGATGATCAAATGTTTTCATCATTTTTAATACACGGTTTGTATACACATGTAACATTTTGAATGCTTGATTAATATATTTAAATAACTTATTCAACATTTTTCTAATGCTTGTTCAAATTTTTATATACAAGATAAAAATTCATCATTTTTAATACATCGTCAACAATTTTTCTATATGCAATTAAATTTTTAAATGCTTGATTAATATTTTCAAAAGTATTGGTTCAACATTTTTAAATGCATGATCAAATTTTTTTCATACATATTTTATTTTTCGTACACACTTTTTATACATGATAAACATTCTATCTAAAGAAATTTAACATTTTAAAATGTTTGGTCAACATTTCAATTTTTAATGTAGAGTGATTTTTGTAATATATTTATTTAAAATATTGGGAAGTATAAACAAAAGTATAAAAAATAAATAAAAACAAGAACAAAAAACGTGAAAAAACAGAAAATGAAGATGTGGCTCCCACGCCCCTGGGCCGGCCAAACTGGCGCCTCCCTTCAGCGACGCTCCCTCTGTCTCGTGTGAAACGAGACATAGACAGAGTCATGCGTCTCAGAAAGGGAAAAAAGTGTTTTCTTGGGTCCACAAGAGGCACAAGTTTGCTCCTTGTGGAGGCAAAGGGTTGCTTCCGCAAGAGTCACAATTGTGCCTTTTGAAAAAAGAGAAGAAAACATGTTTATTTTGCTTCCATGTGAGGCACAAGTTTGCTTTTGTGTATGTACAAGTTTGCTTCTGCAAGAGGCACAACAAAATAACATGTTTTCGTTTTTCATGAGAGGAACAAATTTGCTTCTCGAAGAGCACAGATTGGCTTCCGCAAGAATCACAGTCGTGCTTCCCCAAAAAGAAGAAAAAAGTAAATAAAAATAATCGTGTTTCCGGCTATTGTTTTTTTTTGTGAGAAAAAAATGGTTAGAACCTATTAACATGGGATAGTTTCGAAGATCTCGACGCAAGGATTCCAACTATAAAAACGCTTCAGGATGTGGACGCACAATTATAAGGGATAAAACGTTTGAAAAAATAAATGTACGAAAAAAATGGAAAACTCCTAAGTTGCCATTTGGGAGTGACATTTAGAAGGCGTTCTTGTTTTTTTAAAAAGGGGTTCTTGTTAATTAGTGATTGGAAGACGAACCCCAAGAAAAGCTAGGTCATCCATTCACAACAAAGAAAAAGGAAGCGGAACCCGGCGGCGGCGGCAAATCGGCGGCGAAAAGAGAGATCAAAGGTGTCGGGGACAAGAGACGAAGATGGATCTGGAGGCCAAAAGAGACTTGGTAGACTCTCTTCGTCGCTACCGGGAGACCCTGCGGTGGGAGACCGAGTTCCTGAGGTGGGAGGTGACCTCCCGTGGCCTGGAGACGATTTCTGGGAAGAAGAAGTATCTGAAGGAGCATACTGCTCGAAGATCGCTATCTCGCGAATTACCTCAGCTGAAGGAGCAGTTGTCCGGCCAGAAGATCGCGAGCCTGCCTCTGGTGAGTTTGCCCTACCTTGTTCCTCGTCACGAGGAGGCCCTCGATCTGCTCCTGCACGAGGCGCACAAGCTGGGCTACCGGATCCAGTCTCTGAGGGAGCTCGCTGCTCCAATCTCCCTGGAGACGGTCAGGTTACTGTGTCTCGTGTCGGAGAGATGCGCGGAGATCTCCAGAATCATTGCGAGGCAAGGGTCGCCGAATTCAGGCAAATCTTCTGAGGATGCTGCAATTGCTGCTTACCGCGAGCGCCGTGAAAGCTGGGAATCCATTTGGGGCAGCCCAGTATTAAGGTCTGGCGGCTTCAACGATATAAGTAAGTGCTGCTTATCTCACCTAGCTTAATATGCATTTCTCAATCATATCACTTGCTGCTTTCGTTGTTGCATAGTAAAAGATTTTTTTATTAATCTCTAGTTTTATTTGGCTTATAAGAGTGTCATTTAATTTGTTGCAAGTGGCAAATATGTGGTGAGGGCACTACAATATTTTCATGAATATCCTCTGGGTAAAAAATGTACCTGTCTACTTCGTTATTTGGCTTATAAGTGACATTTAATCTCCGGGTAATGATTCCAGGGAGGTAAAAACCATTGAACTCCAAAATGAACAGTCAAAATGGAAAAATACGAGAGTTCTGTAACTGTATTATAAGCACTGGAGATCATTTATTTTGTAGGAAAACTCAGCCTCCGTGATGCCAATTTCAAAGAATTTTTGAAAAACAACAAGTGATTTCAAAATTCCAGTTCTGATAGAAATCTTTTAACTCTGGGGAAACTCATTGTATACTAGTTCCAGGGGAATTAGTGCTCATGCCAGGAATTAGAGAAATCCACACCAAATTCCTAGAATTTAATTTCAATGTACTAATGCAATGCCTGTCTGAGTTAGGAACTGATGATCAATTGATTCTCTGACCCATTTACCATAGAGACAAGTAAGTAGCAAGGGTATTGATTGATCATATATCTCTCTTAGAGGTTAAGTTGTTGTGGAGGGCCCATTCCACAGTGCATTTGGAAGAAAATACACCAATGGTATGTGGTTAGAAAGCTACTCCCTCTGTCCCATAATGTAGCTTGCAAGAATGTCTTATATTGTGGGATGGAGGGAGTAGTATATACCTACACAAATACACACTAGTGTGCAGTTTCCCAAGTGGACATTTGGCTTTGATGTCGGTGAGTGTAGCACCTGTCTGCTCCTATGCCTTTCCTGCTTTTGCTTCCTTTTTCTTCCTTAATATGCATTTCTCAGTCAATGTAATCATAACTTGCTGCTTTACTTCTTGTACGCAGCTTCCTTTTTCTTCCTTAATATTGTACTTCCTTGGTTTAGTAGTTTCTACATTATAACACTACACACACATTGATGGTGCAGCCACACTGTCTCCTATGTACTTTACCGCATTTGCACCTGCTATCATCCCATACACCGGCTTCGCCACCAAGGCCTTGCAGATTTACTCCTTCGAGATCTCTGACCTAAATGACTGCTTGAAGTGGCCACTCTATGTGTATGGCGTGGTTGCTGCTCGAGACGTTGTGGATGGTAACCGCAACCTCCTCTTCTCTCGCTCCCGGGCTAACTGCCAAGTACTCACTGAAAAGGTATGTATACAACATTTTTTTTCCTCTTGCATGTGATCTTGTGTATTAAACATGCCGATTAGCAAACATAGAAAATTACTATGGCAGTCCATATAACTCTGCTGGTTCCTAGATAAGCATAGCTTTGATTATTGTTACTCTTGGATGAAAATAATTTGATCGAAGGAAAGTTTGTTCCTATCAGCGTGTAATTACACATCAAGGAAATCAAATTAAGCTCATCCGCATTAGTCGAGTAGTGCAGCAGATAAGAAACTCGCTCTATGAGGGACATCTAGTGGTAATTAGTATTCCCTCTGTCCCACAATATAAGCGTTTTTGCAAGCTATTTTTAGCTTGCAAAAGTGTCTTACATTGTGGGAGGAAGGAGTACAAAATAAGGTTATATGAAAAAATAGTTTCTTCTTATGGCCAAGGTCGAGATCTATTCTGGATCAACACAAGCATCTTCAGTACTGCACCTTCCAGGCAGAATGCAGGCCTTTGTTGATATAGTTGCATTGTCAAAGTTGATTGCAATAGTTTGATGTGTATCATATTAACAGCAATATCACAGGCTTCTGGGTTCTAACACTTGCACCCTTGATATAGTTCAAGCAAGAAAAACATTTTAGCAAGTTGAGGGGCTCGGTGTCAAGCAAATGTTTCAGGGAACTATCTGGTCCAACCAGTACTATGCCAATGTGTCTACCAGTCTCCCATTTTCTACCTTCCAATAACCATGGAAGATGAATCAGTTCTCATTAAGAGATATAATCAATTGAAGTGTGGTCAGCAGCAAGAGGAACATTCAAACAATCATTGTGAGTTGTGACCATGAATTCCTGGTGCTCTGTCTGTCTCAGTACATAGAACTCTTAGGAAGGGAATACCATGCTCGTTCTTAGGCATTTCAAACAAAAGATAGCACCTCTGTAAACTAAGTTCTGCAGCCAACAAATCAAACCCTCTCTGAACAAAGTATCTCTGTTTTTAGCTCTTCATATTCAGCACATGCAACAACAATGACCATGAAAACGGGAGCTTTATGTTCCTTTTATGAGGGACAGAAAGGTCATTGAGTTTGTTCCTGAGCAAAGTTTCCATACTATCTCATATTAGATGTTTGTCGGTTTCAACTAAGCGTTAGTAATGATAATGATGATGATGTTGTCTGCAGGATCCTTTTTTGCACTTGACTGGGCCTTCTCGTGCTATTCTGGCTGAGTGTCCTGTCGACTTTGAAGTTGAACTAAGGATAAAAGATGGAGCAGAGTGCCAAGATAAAGCCTTGATGAGTTCTGCTAACCACCACAGTTTCGCTAGTGCTGACAGCGCTGTTTTCTTTAGCTGCCTGTGTTCAGCAACGTTAAGCCTCCAGACTGTTTATAGTGCAGTCCAGGCCACTATCTTGTCCATTCGTCTTGTTGGAGGGGAGTCATCTTTTGAATATGGAGGTCAAGTTTCATGTTCATCGTATACTGAAGGTGTCAATGCTGATGCACGTCGGGAAGTTGTGTTGATTGATTGTGATGAAAAATTTCTTGAAGATGGACTGGATGGCTATATCTCTCTTTCAAGGAATGTTGTCACCGTGAAATTGGAAGGATCACTGAAGATTACCATAAAAGAATATGCAAAGTCTCGTCTTGTCGCTAACGAGGCCCAGCTTGATATCCCTGCTCAGCATTGCCAAGTAAGCAAGGGAGAATGTGTTCTTGGCGGACATAATGTGGTTGTTCTTATTGCTTGGTCCCTGCTTGTGAGGGACAAGCTCGATAACTTGGTGATGGGGTGAAGATGACTCCTTAGGTGATCAAACTTATAGCTAATATATATGTATATTTGTTGTACTAGAACTATGTTTTGTGATCTTGTGTTATCAAACTTGACAACTAGATCTATGTTTCTTTTGTTCTATTCCTACAACTGCTGGGGAGGTACCTTTATTGTTTAACGCAGTTCGAACTGATGTATGTAGTTTGTTGACAAATGTGAGTCGTCCGGCGCGGGCAAACTGGAGCAAAATGTGGACGTGGCCTGTGAGCGACTTGAGTTTTGCCAAAGCTATACGCAGCTGAAGGGTAGCAGAGGTGCTTGTGCCTGAGCCTGCCCTCGAAAAACATCAGCATCCGGTTTGTGGAAATGAACTGCTCCAGCCAGTGGTTTGATTATGCAGCACTGCTGAAAATGGCACACTGAACTCAACTTCAGACAAACAATTTATGGCTTTGTACTTTCCGTTTAGGTTCAATACGACTTGACCTCACAATGTTAGAAACAAGGTCTACGCTGCTTGAAACAGAGTGTAAGTAAATCTGACAAGATGGAAATATTATCCCAACAATAGTAGAAGGTCAGAGGAGCAGATGAATACAATTGATTCTCAAGAGTGCCTCAGAAGAAGCACAGCCAGAAGCAGGGCACTATTCCTTAGGGCCGACACAAACGGATACGAAATGATACGAAATGTGCCCGTTTTTCGTCGGTTTGGATAGTCAGACGGACACCCAAAAGTCAGCCACGTCTCTGCCGGCCCGCAAGTGCACCCAGCGCGCCTGCCCACAATTCATTTTTTTATTTTTGAGTTAAAAAAAATATTGCTAGCAAAAGTCCGTTCATTACATTAATTAAACTAAATCTACTGCTCGTCCTCATTGTTGATGGGCTCGATGTAGACCAGAGGCGACCGTGGATATGGCCACGCCCGCCGGCACACGCGGTGGCGTAGCTAGTGCCTCCTGGCGCTCCTTCTCCGGCGATTTTGAGAAACGCCACTGTAATTTTCCGAACTTTGGAAAATGCCATTTTTAGTGGTATTTTTTAAAGTCTGCAGTGGCCGTTTTCAAAGTTTGCCAAATTTGCAGTGACATTTTTTAAAGTTTGAAAATTGCAGTTCCATTTCTTGGAATCACTAGAATTCGAGTGACATTTATCCAATTAACCCTAAAAAATGTTCATGATATCAAGAAAATATAATGTATTAAAAAAATTCTCATGATTATGAAAACTGTTTAAGTTTTCAAGAAATTGTCACGATTTTGGAAGATGTTTGAAAGTTGAAAAAGAAAAATGAAATACACAAAAAAAAATTAAATATGAATAAGAAAGAAGAAAGTGAAATAAAAGGGAAACGATTCAGATCACCCAGCGGATAATCAAGCTCGTGTCCGCCGCCTCGGTTGCGTGCCACGCGTCCGTTCTGGACCCCACCACCACATTATTTGCAACAGCCACGCCTCGCCTCGTACCTTATCCTCTTCTCCCAAGTCTCCTTTCTCATGAATCCAGGGGATCTGCTCCATGCAAAAAAAAAAGAGAAGAAACTGCAGCAGCATCCAGGGATCTGCTCCAGGGGATGCTGTTGCGAATTTTGCAACATGGGTCCTGTTGCAGAAAATGAGATGCGGCGGAGATGTTTTAATTTCTGTAACAAGGGTCTCGTTGCGGAAATTAGACAGAAGATGTTGTTGAGATTTTTACAAGAAGGATCTTGTTGCAGAAAATTAAACGCGTGAAAGATGTTGCAGAAAATTAGAAGCGTGAAAGATGTTGTTGCAGAAAACTAGACGCGTGAAAAATGTTGTTGTAGAAAATTAGACGCGGCGGGAGATGTTGTTACAATTTTTGTAAGGGTCTTGTTGCAGAAAACTAAAGAAGAAGAGGTTTTGCAACATGAGTCTTGTTGCAGAAAATTGTAGAAGATGAATCGCAACAAAGGTCTTGTTGCAGGAAATCAGAGAAGACCAGATCTTGCAACAAGAGCATCGTTGCAGGAAATTAGAGAGAAGGATTGAACGACTCGCGTCACGCAATCGAATGGCTCGCAAGGTGGCGGATCTTTCTAAAAGATCCACCGGCCGATGCGCAGCAGCCCCCAGGATAAAAATAGAAAGGAAAACAGAACAGAAAATGAAAAGGAGGAGAAAAGAAAAAAGGAAACGAAAGAAAAACTGAAAGGAAAAAAATCGGTTCAGGGAAGGGTTTAGAACCTTCCCAAAACCGATGGAGATGAAATCCGATAAATGGGCCTGCCCATATGAATACCATCGCCGAGGGAATGTACCGCGCTGACTTGCGCGCCAAATAGGTGCCGTACAAGGGAGAGTAACAAATCAGCGAGTATTGCTTCGGGAGCCCACGATGTGCACCGTTTAACCAAGACAAACATTTTGCGGGCAGGAGCTGAGATCGCGGGCTGGGCAGGAGCGGAGATCGCGGGGGATCGCTGGGATCATGGTGGAGTTGTACTGGATTGCTAGCTTTTTCAAATGTAAAAGGTGTAACTGTAAAATTGTGCTTAGTTCAAAAATTCTGTCCCCTGCGATGACAGATATATCGGGACGAAGGGAGTATATTATTAGCACACGCAGAAAATGCTGTACTACTATATTTGAGTATAGTTTTTATCCAAGACAAAGGAAACACAGTTTGCTGTTTTGTAGAGCACCGAAATTGCAGCTAATGTAGATCTTAAATATGCAAAAGAGATTCACCTCAACGGCAGAAGACACGAGGGAGGTTTATTGCACAACAGCAGCAGGACTACCGAGAAGATAAACTAGTTAACCAAAATGGATGAATGAATGGTGGCCTGAAGTACAGGAAGTCGTGCTTTGTATGATTTCTTATTTTGCTTTTGCTGCTGCAGAACCTTGGAAAGCCAAAACTGCTCAAAAATATCATCGCTTTGTTAGGTGCATGCTCAAAAATGCCACTGGACACCATTATTGGCAGCTCAAATCGCGTTCGTCATATTATAATAACCAAAATACCTATAGACAAACATGTGAGCTCTCTCTCCATCTCACTAGTATAAAATGTGGGCCACATGTGATGTACCACCTGAAGCAACAAGACATGCCGTAATATGGAAGCAACCGCGCGGGATAGCCGCAACCTAAATCCATCCATCGCGAGGAAGGGCGCTGTGTTTTGGTGGAAGGGCACGGCGACGGAGGAGGCTCCTCTGTTCTTCATCTTAGAACAGAGGAGACATCAACGTTGCAGAGATCGGCCCTCTCAGATGCCGGCTCAGGTTATGCGCAGAGCAACAATGGAAAGCGGAAAACGTAGAGTCTCTCTTCTCCAACGGTCTAAAGCGGAACACGGCGGCCGCCGGCGCCGAGCACCAGCCTCGCTGCGGCCACTGCCGAAGAGAGCAGGTGCTCGCCACCGCCTTTGCAGTCGGTGTGCTTTCCGGATGTGGGCTCATCGCGCAGGAAAAGCGCGCAACGGCGGCGCCATGCGAGGGCGCGGCGGACAAGGAGGAGGTGGAAGCAGAAGAAGAGGAGACCAAGTCGTCGTCGGAGTACAACTCGGTGGCGGGGACGGAGCAGGGGAGAATGGCGGTGGGGTTGAACACCTCCAGCGGTCCGGGGTTCAAGTTTAGGGCGCCCGGGATCCGGACCGTGGCCACCAGCGGCCGGGCGCATGATGATGCCGTGGGTGTGGAGGAGGGGGAGGGAGGCGGAGGAGAGCGGCGCAGGGCGATGCTTGTTTGCCGGGTCATCGCCGGCCAGGTGAAGCGCCGCTGCGAGGGCACGGCAGACAAGGAGGAGGTGGAAGCGTCGGCGTCAGGGGAGGAAGCAGAGGAGGAGTACGACTCAGTAGCGGGGACGGCGGGGGTGTACTCGAGGCTGGAAGAGCTGGAGGTGTTCAACCCCATCGCCATCCTCCCCTGCTTCGTCGTCGTCTACAAGGCTTGACTCGCAGATCACCTCAGCGACCACTCCCGCTAATCAATTCCTTTCATGGTAGACTTAATTAGTTTTCCAGTTAGCGGCAGTGATGTGTTGGGATATCCTCCTCATGTGGGCTGTAAGGAGATGACCATTTGAGGCCTTTAGGCAGCCCAAAGAGGTGCATAAGCCCACTACCCATTAGGGTTATGACCTAGGGTCATTTTGGACTTTGCACATGAGTGGATGGGGATGCTTTTCCCTCCATCCAACAGCCACCACCAAGTGTGATGAAAATCAGTTCATCCTCCAAGAGAGAAAACCAAGAGGGCAAGGGAAGAAGAGGAAGATTGAAGGAAGAAACAAAGGGAGCTCCTCCCCAAGGTAGTGATGGTCCAGATCCACTACCTTGCCTCCTTCAAGCTTCGGTTCCACCATCTTTGGTGAGACTGTTCCAATCCCTTGTTCTTGAGCCCCAAATCTTGTTGTGTTCATCCAAGATTCAGAAATCTTGATGTATGAGATCCTCTAATGTTGTCTAGAGAAGAAATTGTTGTATCCCACATTTGATAATAGTGGAAGAGGATTTGGGTGGCTTCGGCCCATGGTTTTTCCCCTCAAGTTGAGGGGTTTTCCACGTAAAAATCTGGTGTCTCTTTGTTGATGCTTGGTGCTGTCCAGAAACTTACTCCTACCACAAGACACTAGGCTGAGGAGTGTCTTGCCTGCTGACTAACATTTTCTGCCCCCATATATGCTGCTGCATATGTTTCCTTCCGTGCTAAGCAACGATCCTTGAATTAGTACATGATGTGGTGCTGAGATTACTTGTTTCCGCTGCAGTTTTCAGTTAACCACAAGTGCATTGTTGTGCTAATTCTCAACAGAATGGCATCAGAGCCTTGGTTGCTTAGAAGGTTGCAAATCTCAGTTGCTTTTTTGTTTCTGGAAGTGCTGCTCATAATGGCTTTGGAAGAAAGCGCTACTACAAGTGGCATGATAAAACTTGATTCTTCCAATTACTCATTATGGAAGCCCATGATGGAAGACATCCTTTATTCCAAGGATTTTTATGAGCCAATTGTGAAAGACAAGATACCCACAGGTGTCACAGAAGAAGAATGGAGAGTGTAGCACAGAAATGCAGTAGGTATGATTCGGTTGTACATCAACCACAATATTTTCCACCATGTTGCAAATGACACAAATGCATATGAGATGTGGCAGAAGTTGGAGTCTATGTATGAGAGGAAGACATCAATGAACAAGGCCTCGGTGATCAAAAGACTTGCAAAGCTTGAGTACCGAGATGGCACAAGTGTGATTGAGCACTTAAATGTCTTTCAATGCCATATAAATCAACTTTCAGCCATGAAGATCAACTTTGAGGATGAGGTGCAAGCATTGTTGCTGCTGAGTTCCATGCCTGATAGTTGGAACACACTTGTTGTGTCACTTAGCAATTCAGCTCCGGATGGGAAGCTAACTTTGGAGATGGTGAAGAACAGTATGCTGAATGAAGAAGCCAGAAAGAAGTAAAAGGGTGATGCCTCTTCTTCTGATGCGTATGTGGCTGAAACCCATTGGAAGAATGAGAACCGTGGACACAACAATACAAGATTTCAGCAAGGCAAAAGCAAATCCAGGGGGAGATCAAAGTCAAAGCAGAGAAAAGATATTACTTGCTTTCATTGTGGCAATCCGGGACAAATAAAGAGCGAGTGTAGGAAGTACAAAAGAGAGCTTGCAGAAGGGAAACTCACAAAGAAAACCGAGCAAAAGGCTGAGAGCAGTTCTGCCATGACCGCAACGGATGAGGACTATCTAGTCATTGAAGATGAAGATTGCTATAGTGATGTTCGTGATGATGCCATGCGTTGGGTTGTGGATTCAGGTGCATCCTTCCACATCACATCACACAAGGAGTATTTCACATCTTACACTAGTGGTGTTACTGGCCAAGTGAGGATGGGAAATAGTGGTTCGTCAGCAATTGTTGGCAAAGGCTCTATATGCATTGAAACAAACACATGTTGCAGATTGGTGCTCGATGATGTGAGGCATGTTCCCGACATAAGGCTGAATTTATTGTCAGTTGGCAAGCTTGATGATATCAAACATCCTAGTTATTTTGGTGAAGGAAAATGGAAGATCACCAAAGGCTCTTTGATTGTGGCTCGAGGAAGTAAGCAAGGTAATCTCTATGTGACTAAAACCAAGTTGTGCAATGAGGTGTTGAACATTGCTGAAAAGACACTTCGATTGAATTGTGGCACAAGAGGCTTGGGCATATGAGTGAGAAGGGCATGCACGCTCTTGCTCGCATGGAGTACCTCCCTGAGTTGAAAGGTATATTCTTGAAACACTGTGCATATTGTTTTGCTGGAAAACAACATAGGGCTGCATTTCATACACTCCCTCCACATCGTGCAGAAAATGTTCTTGATATTGTGCACACTGATGTTTGCTCCATGACTAAAAAATCTCATGGAGGAGCATTATACTTTGTGACTTTTATTGATGACCATTCCAGAAAGGTTTTGTGTATGTGCTGAAACACAAATACCAGACGCTTGAAGCCTTCAAGGAGTTCCATGCCAAGGTTGAAAGAGAAACTGGTAGGAAATTGAAGTGCGTAAGATCAGACAATGGTGGTGAATACAAAGGTCCTTTTGAAAGGTATTGCAGAAAGTTTGGCATCAGGCTTGAGAAGAGTCCACCAAAGACACCTCAGCTCAATGGTATTGTAGAGAGAATGAACATGGCACTCACAGAGAGGGTCACAACTATGCTCTCTCATGCTCATTTACCTAATTCTTTTTGGGCTGAAGCTTTGATGAATGCTATGTATGTGGTTAACCTATCTCCCTCAGTTTCTCTTGCAGGTGATATTCCTCAGAGAGTTTGGTCAGGGAAGGAGGTATCATACAAGCACTTGAAGGTCTTTGGTTGCAGGGCATTTGTACATGTTCCAAGGGACGAGAGATCCAAGCTTTATAGCAAGACAAAGCAGTGCATCTACCTCAGCCAACCAAGTGAAGAGTTTGGCTACAGGTTGTGGGATCCAGTAAATAGGAAGATTGTGAGAAGCCAAGATGTGGTGTTCATTGAAGATGAAACAATAAAAGATATTGGGAAACCAGAGAAGCCAATGACCAGCACACCTCAGGTTGATATGGATCCAATCCGTCCTCCTCTCATGCATGACAATCATGGGGGAGATGATGACACTGAAGACAGTGGAGATGCAACTGATCAAGGCAGTACAAGTCAAAGTGACGAGCAGCCATCAAGTGATGATGATGATGAAGTTGGTAATGATGATGCCAACGAAAATCCACCTAATTCACCACCAGCGCAGCAGCAAAGAAGAAGTGAAAGAGTTCACATTCCTTCTTCTAAGTATCCACCACATCAATATGTGTTGATGACAGATGTAGGTGAGCCCTCATGCTATGAGGAGGCAATGTCTGATAAGAACAAAGAAGAATGGTCAGAAGCCATGCCGGATGAGATGAATTCCCTGTATGAGAATGATACTTTTGAGTTGGTGAAACTGCCAAAGGGCAAGAAAGCACTCAAGAACAAGTGGGTGTACAGAGTGAAGACTGAAGAAAACACCTCACATACAAGGTACAAGGCCAGATTGGTTGTGAAAGGATTCAGTCAGAAAAAGGGCATTGATTATAGTGAGATATTCTCTCCGGTGGTCAAGATGTCTTCGATCAGAGTTTTGCTTGGCATGGCTGGCACCATGGACTTGGAAATTGAACAACTTGATGTGAAGACAACATTCTTACATGGTGACCTAGAGGAGGAGATATACATGGAGCAGCCAGAGGGATTCATGGTTGCATGCAAGGAGCACTTGGTTTGCAAATTAAAGAAGAGCTTGTATGGCTTGCAGCAAGCTCCACGGCAGTGGTACAAGAAGTTTGAGTCTTTTATGACTGGGCTTGGTTACCATAAAGCACAACCCGATCATTGTGTCTTTATGAAGAGGTACGCCGAGGGTGACTTCATTATTCTCCTGTTGTATGTTGATGATATGCTGATTGTTGGAAATGGCACAAAAGGGATTGCTCTCCTCAAGAAGGCATTGCGTAAATCATTTGCCATGAAGGATTTAGGACCAGCTAAGCAAATATTTGGCATGAAGATCTCCCGTGATAGATCAAAGAAGCTGCTTTGGCTCTCACAGGAAAGATACATTGAGAAGGTACTTGAAAGGTTTAATATGAAAGATGCAAAATCTGTTATCTCTCCGCTTGCAGGCCATCACAAACTGAATTCAAAACAATGTCCTCAAGCAAGAAGGAGAAAGAAGAAATGAGGAAAGTACCTTACCAATCTGCTGTGGGCAGTTTGATGTATGCCATGGTATGCAGTAGGCCTGACATTATCTATGCAGTTGGAGTTGTTAGCCGGTTCATGACAAATCCAGGTAAAGCTCACTGGGAAGCAGTGAAGTGGATTCTTAGGTATCTCAAGGGTACTTCTACATCTTGTCTATGCTTTGGAAATGGTGATCCTGTGTTGCAAGGCTATACAACTGCAGATTATGCAGGTGACATGGATCATAGGAAGTCCACATCCAGATACCTGATGATTTATGCAGGGGGAGCAGTGTCTTGGCAATCAAGATTGCAGAAATGTGTTTCTACATCAACTACAGAAGCTGAGTACATTGCAGCAGTTGATGCTGGCAAGGAATTTTTATGGATGAAGAATTTTTTTCAAGAGCTCGGCATGAAGCAAGAGAAGTATGTCCTGTTTTGTGACAGTCAGAGTGCTATTCATCTTGCCAAGAATTCAAGCTATCACTCTCGAACCAAGCACATTGATGTGAGGTATCATTGGATTCGAGATGTTGTGAGTTCCAAGTCACTGAAACTTGAGAAGATCCATACCGACGACAATGGTTCGGATATGATGACCAAGATATTGCCAAATAAGAAGCTACAAGCATGTTGCAAGGTAGCGGGCATGGCGGTGCCCCCCTCATGAGTCGGAGGGGGAGATTTGTTGGGATATCCTCCTCATATGGGCTGTGAGGAGATGACCATTTGAGGCCTTTAGGCAGCCTAAAGAGGTGCAGAAGCCCACTACCCATTAGGGTTATGACCTAGGGTCATTTTGTACTTTGCACATGAGTGGATGGGGATGCTTTTCCCTCCATCCAGCAGCCACCACCAAGTGTGACGAAAATCAGTTCATCCTCCAAGAGAGAAGAAGAGAGAAAACCAAGAGAGCAAGGGAAGAAGAGGAAGATTGAAGGAAGAAGCAAAGGGAGCTCCTCCCCAAGGTAGTGATGGTCCAGATCCACTACCTTGCCTCCTTCAAGCTTCGGTTCCACCATCTTTGGTGAGATTGTTCCAATCCCTAGTTCTTGAGCCCCAAATCTTGTTGTGTTCATTCAAGATTCAGAAATCTTGATGTATGAGATCCTCTAGTGCTGTCTAGAGAAGAAGTTGTTGTATCCCACATTTGATAATAGTGGAAGAGGATTTGGGTGGCTTCGGCCCATGGTTTTTCCCCTCAAGTTGAGGGGTTTTCCACGTATAAATCTGCTGTCTCTTTGTTCATACTTGGTGCTGTCAAGAAACGTACTCCTACCACAAGACACTAGCCTGAGGAGTGTCTGTTGGAAATATGCCCTAGAGGCAATAATAAAAGCATTATTATTATATTTCCTTGTTCATGATAATTGTCTTTTATTCATGCTATAACTGTATCATCCGGAAATCGTGATACACGTGTGAATACATAGACCACAATACGTCCCTAGTGAGCCTCTAGTTGACTAGCTCGTTGGTCGACGAGATAGTCATGGTTTCCGACTATGGACATCGATGTCATTGATAACGGGATCACGTCATTAGGAGAATGACGTGATGGACAAGACCCAATCCTAAGCATAGCACAAGATCGTGTAGTTCGTTTTGCTAGAGCTTTTCCAATGTTAAGTATCTCTTCCTTAGACCATGAGATCGTGTAACTCCCGGATACCGTAGGAGTGCTTTGGGTGTACCAAACGTCACAACGTAACTGGGTGACTATAAAGGTGCACTACAGGTATCTCCGAAAGTGTCTCATTGGGTTGACACGGATCGAGACAGGATTTGTCACTCCGTATGACGGAGAGGTATCACTGGGCCCACTCGGTAGTGCATCATCATAATGAGCTCAAAGTGACCAAGTGTCTGGTCACGGGATCATGCATTACGGTACGAGTAAAGTGACTTGCCGGTAACGAGACTGAACGAGGTATTGGGATACCGACGATCGAGTCTCGGGCAAGTAACATATCGTCTGACAAAGGGAATGGTATACGGGGTTGCTTGAATCCTCGACATCGTGGTTCATCCGATGACATCATCGAGGAGCATGTGGGAGCCAACATGGGTATCCAGATCCCGTTGTTGGTTATTGACCTGAGAGCGTCTCGGTCATGTCTGCATGTCTCCCGAACCCGTAGGGTCTACACACTTAAGGTTCGGTGACGCTAGGGTTATTAGGAAGACTTGTATGTGATTACCGAATGTTGTTCGGAGTCCGGATGAGATCCCGGACGTCAAGAGGAGTTCGGAAGGGTCCGGAGGTAAAGATTTATATATGGGAAGTTGTCAAACGGACACCGGAAAAGTTTGGGGCATATCAAGATTGTCTGGGGTCACCGGAAGGGTTCCGGAGGTCCACGGTAGGGCCACCCCTCCGGGGGCCACTTGGGCTGCGTGGGAAGGGCCAGCCCCTGGTGGGCTGGGCGCACCCCCTCCCTTAGGCCCTTGCGCCTAGGGTTGAGGGGGGGAACCCTAGAGGGGGCGCCCCCCTTGCTTGGGGGGCAAGCCCCTCCCTTGGCCGCCCCCTCTAGATGCATCTAGAGGGGCCGCCCCTCCTCCCTTCCCCTATAAATAGAGGGGTGAGGGGAGGGCTGCATACACAACTTGAAGGCGCAGCCCCTCCCCTCCCCAACACCTCTCCTCCTCCGCGTGCGCTTGGCGAAGCCCTGCCGGAGAACTGTCACTCCATCATCATCACGCCGTCGTGCTGCTGCTGGAGCCATCTTCCTCAACCTCTCCTTCCTCCTTGCTAGATCAAGACGGAGGAGACGTCGTCCGTACCGTACGTGTGTTGAACGCGGAGGTGCTGTCCGTTCAGCACTTTGGTCATCGGTGATCCGAGTACGACTCCATCATCACCATCCCCTTGAACGCTTCCGCACTCGATCTACAAGTGGTATGTAGATGCAAACTCACTCCCTTGACTCGTTGCTTAGATGAACTCATAGATGGATCTTGGTGAAACCGTAGGAAAAATTTTAATTTTCTGCAACGTTCCCCAACAGTGGCATCATGAGCTAGGTCTATGCGTAGTTCTCTAGTGCACGAGTAGAACACAATTTAGTTGTGGGCGTAGATCTTGTCAACTTGCTTGCCGATACTAGTCTTATCTTGCTTCCGCGGTATTGTGGGATGAAGCGGCCCGGACCAACCTTACACGTACGCTTACGTGAGACCGGTTCCACCGACTAACATGCACTAGTTGCATAAGGTGGCCAGCGGGTGTCTGTCTCTCCCACTTTAGTTGGAGCGGATTCGATGAAAAGGGTCCTTATGAAGGGTAAATAGAAGTTGACAAAATCACGTTGTGGTTATTCGTAGGTAAGCAAACGTTCTTGCTAGAACCCAATTGCAGCCACGTAAAAGATGCAACAACAATTAGCGGACGTCTAACTTGTTTTTGCAGTAATTGTCATGTGATGTGATATGGCCAAGTTGTGATGAATGATGAATGACATATTGTGATGTATGAGATCATGTTCTTGTAATAGGAATCACGACTTGCATGTCGATGAGTATGACAACCGGCAGGAGCCATAGGAGTTGTCTTTATTTTTGTATGACCTGCGTGTCATTGAAGAACGCCATGTAAATTACTTTACTTTATTGCTAAATGCGTTAGCCATAGAAGTAGAAGTAGTCGTTGGCGTGACAACTTCATGGAGGCAAAATGATGGAGATCATGGTGTCATGCCGGTGACAAGATGATCATGGAGCCCCGAAGATGGAGATCAATGGCGCTATATGATATTGGCCATATCATGTCACTACTATATAATAGCATGTGATGTTTATTATGTTTATGCATCTTGTTTACTTAGAACAACGGTAGTAAATAAGATGATCCCTTACAACAATTTCAAGAAGTGTTCTCCCCTAACTGTGCACCGTTGCTAAAGTTCGTCGCTTCTAAGCACCACGTGATGATCAGGTGTGATGGATTCTTACGTTCACATACAACGGGTGTAAGACAGATTTACACACGCAAAACACTTAGGGTTAACTTGACGAGCCTAGCATGTACAGACATGGCCTCGGAACACGGAGACCGAAAGGTCGAACACGAGTCGTATGGAAGATACGATCAACATGAGAATGTTCACCGACGATGACTAGTCCGTCTCACGTGATGATCGGACACGGCCTAGTCGACTCGGATCGTGTAACACTTAGATGACTAGAGGGATGTCTAATCTGAGTGGGAGTTCATTGAAATAATTTGATTAGATGAACTTAATTATCATGAACTTAGTCTAAAACTTTTGCATAATATGTCTTGTAGATCAAATGGCCAACGCTCATGTCAACTTGAACTTCAACGCGTTCCTAGAGAAAACCAAGCTGAAAGATGACGGCAGCAACTATACGAACTGGGTCCGGAACTTGAGGATCATCCTCATAGCTGCCAGGAAACAATATGTCCTAGAAGGACCGCTAGGTGACGCTCCCGTACCATAGAACCAAGACATTATGAATGCTTGGCAGTCTCGTGCGGATGATTACTCCCTCGTTCAGTGCGGCATGCTTTACAGCTTAGAACCGGGGCTCCAAAGCGTTTTGAGCATCACGGAGCATATGAGATGTTCGAGGAGCTGAAACTAGTTTTCCAAGCTCACGCCCGGGTCGAGAGATATGACATCTCCGACAAGTTCTATAGTTGTAAGATGGAGGAAAATAGTTCTGTCAGTGAGCACATACTCAAGATGTCTGGGTTGCACAACCGTATGACCCAGCTGAATATTAACCTCCCTGATGAGGCGGTCATTGACAGAATCCTTCAGCTGCTCCCACCAAGCTACAAGAGCTTTGTGATGAACTACAATATGCAGGGGATGGTAAAGACCATTCCTGAAGTATTCTCTATGCTGAAGTCAGCAGAGGTTGAAATCAAGAAAGAACATCAAGTGTTGATGGTCAATAAGACCACTAAGTCCAAGAAGGACAAGGGCAAGAAGAACTTCAAGAAGGACGGCAAGGAGGTTGCGCGCCTGCAAGCAAGTTGCCGGAAGAAGTCAAAGAATGGACCCAAGCACGAGACTGAGTGCTTTTATTGCAAGGGGAAGGGTCACTGGAAGCGGAACTGCCCCAAATACTTAGCGGATAAGAAGGCCGGCAACACCAAATGTATATTTGATATACATGTAATTGATGTGTACCTTAACAGTACTCGTAGTAACTCCTGGGTATTTGATACCGGTGCCGTTGCTCATATTTGTAACTCACAGCAGGAGCTGCGGAATAAGCGGAGACTGGTGAAGGACGAGGTGACGATGCGCGTCGGGAATGGTTCCAGAGTCGATGTGATCGCCGTCGGCACGCTACCTCTTCATTTACCTAGGGATTAGTTTTGAACCTTAATAATTGTTATTTGGTGCCAAGTTTGAGCATGAACATTGTATCTGGATCTCGTTTGATACGAGATGGCTACTCATTTAAATCCGAGAATAATGGTTGTTCTATTTACATGAGAGATATGTTTTATGGTCATGCTCCGATGGTCAATGGTTTATTCTTAATGAATCTCGAGCGTAGTATTACACATGTTCATAACGTGAATACCAAAAGATGTAAAGTTGATAACGATAGTCCCACATACTTGTGGCACTGCCGCCTTGGTCACATTGGTGTCAAGCGCATGAAGAAGCTCCATGCTGATGGACTTTTAGAGTCTCTCGATTATGAATCATTTGTCACATGCGAACCATGCCTCATGGGCAAAATGACCAAGACTGCGTTCTCCGGAACAATGGAGCGAGCAACCAACTTGTTGGAAATCATACATACCGATGTGTGCAGTCCAATGAGTGTTGAGGCTCGCGGAGGATATCGTTATGTTCTCACTCTCACAGATGACTTGAGTAGATATGGGTATGTCTACTTGATGAAACACAAGTCTGAGACCTTTGAAAGGTTCAAGGAATTTCAGAATGAGGTAGAGAATCAACGTGACCAAAAGATAAAATTCTTACGATCGGATCATGGAGGAGAATATTTGAGTCACGAATTTGGTACACACTTAAGAAAATGTGGAATCGTTTCACAACTCACGCCGCCTGGAACACCTCAGCGTAACGGTGTGTCCGAACGTCGTAATCACACTCTATTGGATATGGTGCGATCTATGATGTCTCTTACCGATTTACCGCTATCATTTTGGGGATACGCTCTAGAGACAGCTACATTCACTTTAAATAGGGCACCGTCTAAATCCGTTGAGACGACACCGTATGAATTATGGTTTGGGAAGAAACCTAAGCTGTCGTTTCTAAAAGTTTGGGGATGCGATGCTTATGTCAAGAAACTTCAACCTGAAAAGCTCGAACCCAAGTCGGAAAAATGCGTCTTCATAGGATACCCTAAGGAAACCATAGGGTATACCTTCTACTTAAGATCCGAGGGCAAGATCTTTGTTGCCAAGAACGGATCCTTTCTGGAAAAAGAGTTTCTCTCGAAAGAAGTAAGTGGGAGGAAAGTAGAACTCGATGAAGTACTACCTCTTGAACGGGATAGTAGTGCAGCTCAGGAAAATGTTCCTGTGATGCCTACACCAACTGAAGAGGAAAATAATGATGATGATCAAGGTACTTCGGATCAAGTTGCTCTGAACTCAGAGGTCCACAAGGACACGTTCCGCACCTGAGTGATACGGCAACCCTGTCCTGGAAATCATGTTGTTAGACAACGGTGAACCTTCGAACTATGAAGAAGCGATGGCGGGCCCATATTCCAACAAATGGCTAGAAGCCATGAAATCCGAGATAGAATCCATGTATGAAAACAAAGTATGGACTTTGACTGACTTGCCCGATGATCGGCGAGCGATAGAAAATAAATGGATCTTCAAGAAGAAGACGGACGCGGATGGTAATGTCACCATCTATAAAGCTCGACTTGTCGCTAAGGGTTATCGGCAAGTTCAAGGGATTGACTACGATAAGACTTTCTCTCCGTGAGCGAAGCTTAAGTCCGTCGAATCATGTTAGCAATTGCCGCATACTATGATTATGAGATATGGCAGATGGACGCCAAAACAGCATTCCTTAATGGTTATCTTAAGGAAGAGCTGTATATGATGCAGCCGGAGGGTTTTGTCGATCCTAAGAATGTCGACAAAGTATGCAAGCTCCAGCGATCCATTTATGGGCTGGTGCAAGCATCTCGGAGTTGGAACATTCGCTTTGATGAGATGATTAAAGCGTTTGGGTTTATGCGAGACTTATGGAGAAGCCTGCGTTTACAAGAAAGTGAGTGGGAGCTCAGAGCATTTCTCATATTATATGTAGATGACATACTTTTGATGGGAAATGATATAGAATTCTTGGACAGCATTAAGGCCTACTTGAATAAATGTTTTTCAATGAAGGATCTTGGAGAAGCTGCTTATATATTAGGCATCAAGATCTATAGAGATAGATCGAGACGCCTCATAGGTCTTTCACAAAGCACATACCTTGATAAGATTTTGAAGAAGTTCAAAATGGATCAGTCCAAGAAGGGGTTCTTGCCTGTATTGCAAGGTGTGAGATTGAGCTCGGCTCAATGCCCGACCATGGCAAAAGATAAAGAAGAGATGAGTGTCATCCCCTATGCTTCAGCCATAGGATCTATTATGTATGCCATGCTGTGTACCAGACCTGATGTAAACCTTGCCGTAAGTTTGGTAGGAAGGTACCAAAGTAATCCCGGCAAGGAACACTGGACAGCGGTCAAGAATATCCTGAAGTACCTGAAAAGGACAAAGGACAAGTTTCTCGTTTATGGAGGTGACGAAGAGCTCGTCAGAAGGGTTACGTCGACGCTTAGCTTCGACATAGATCTGGATGATTCTAAGTCACGACCGGATACGTGTATATGTTGAATGGTGGAGCGAAGCTGGTGCAGCTGCAAGCGAGCGTCGTGGCGGGATCTACATGTGAAGCGGAGTACATGGCAGCCTCGGAGGCAGCGATGAAGCAATTTGGGTGAAGGAGTTCATCACCGACCTAGAGTCATACCCAATGCGTCGGGGCCGATCAAACTCTTCTCGTGACAACACTGGAGCTATTGCACTTGCCAAAGAGCCCAGGTTTCACAAGAAGACCAGCACATCAAGCGTCGCTCAACTCCATCCGTGAAAATGTTCAAGATGGAGACATAGAAATTTGCAAAGTGCATACGGATCTGAATGTCGCAGATCCGTTGACTAAACCTCTTCCATGGGCAAAACATGATCAACACCGAACTCTATGGGTGTTCGATTCATCACAATGTAACTAGATTATTGACTCTAGTGCAAGTGGGAGACTGTTGGAAATATGCCCTAGAGGCAATAATAAAAGCATTATTATTATATTTCCTTGTTCATGATAATTGTCTTTCATTCATGCTATAACTGTATCATCCGGAAATCGTGATACACGTGTGAATACATAGACCACAATACGTCCCTAGTGAGCCTCTAGTTGACTAGCTCGTTGGTCGATAGATAGTCATGGTCTCGACTATGGACATCGATGTCATTGACAACGGATCACGTCATTAGGAGAATGACGTGATGGACAAGACCCAATCCTAAGCATAGCACAAGATCGTGTAGTTCGTTTTGCTAGAGCTTTTCCAATGTCAAGTATCTCTTCCTTAGACCATGAGATCGTGTAACTCCCGGATACCGTAGGAGTGCTTTGGGTGTACCAAACGTCACAACGTAACTGGGTGACTATAAAGGTGCACTACAGGTATCTCCGAAAGTGTCTGTTGGGTTGACACGGATCGAGACAGAGATTTGTCACTCCGTATGACGGAGAGGTATCACTGGGCCCACTCGGTAGTGCATCATCATAATGAGCTCAAACTGACCAAGTGTCTGGTCACGAGATCATGCATTACGGTACGAGTAAAGTGACTTGCCGGTAGCGAGACTGAACGAGGTATTGGGATACCGACGATCGAGTCTCGGGCAAGTAACATACCGTCTGACAAAGGGAATGGTATACGGGGTTGCTTGAATCCTCGACATCGTGGTTCATCCGATGACATCATCGAGGAGCATGTGGGAGCCAACATGGGTATCCAGATCCGCTGTTGGTTATTGACCGAGAGCGTCTCGGTCATGTTCGCATGTCTCCGAACCCGTAGGGTCTACACTTAAGGTTCGGTGACGCTAGGGTTATTAGGAAGACTTGTATGTGATTACCGAATGTTGTTGAGTCCGGATGAGATCCCGGACGTCAAGAGGAGTTCCGAAGGGTCCGGAGGTAAAGATTTATATATGGGAAGTTGTCAAACGGACACCGGAAAAGTTCGGGGCATATCGGTATTGTAGGGGTCACGGAAGGGTTCCGGAGGTCCACGGAGGGGCCACCCCTCCGGGGGCCACTGGGCTGTGTGGGAAGGGCCAGCCCTGGTGGCTGGGCGCACCCCCTCCCTTGGGCCCTTGCGCCTAGGGTTGAGGGGGAACCCTAGAGGGGGCGCCCCCCTTGCTTGGGGGGCAAGCCCCCCCCCTGGCCGCCGCCCCCTCTAGATGCATCTAGAGGGGCCGGCCCCCCTCCTCCCTTCCCCTATAAATAGAGGGGTGAGGGGAGGGCTGCATACACAACTTGAAGGCGCAACCCCTCCCCTCCCCAACACCTCTCCTCCTCCGCGTGCGCTTGGCGAAGCCCTGCCGGAGAACTGTCACTCCATCATCATCACACCGTCGTGCTGCTGCTGGAGCCATCTTCCTCAACCTCTCCTTCCTCCTTGCTGGATCAAGACGGAGGAGACGTCGTCCGTACCGTACGTGTGTTGAACGCGGAGGTGCTGTCCGTTCAGCACTTTGGTCATCGGTGATCCGAGTACGACTCCATCATCACCATCCCCTTGAACGCTTCCGCACTCGATCTACAAGTGGTATGTAGATGCAAACTCACTCCCTTGACTCGTTGCTTAGATGAACTCATAGATGGATCTTGGTGAAACCGTAGGAAAATTTTTAATTTTCTGCAACGTTCCCCAACAGTGTCTTGCCTGCTGAGTAACATTTTCTGCCTCCATATATGCTGCTGCATATGTTTCCTTCCGTGCTAAGCAACGATCCTTGAATTAGTACATGATGTGGTGCTGAGATTACTTGTTTCCGCTGCAGTTTTCAGTTAACCACAAGTGCATTAGTGTGCTAATTCCCAACATGATGTTAGTATCTTAATTAGTTTGTATGATCAGCAGAACTAGTGCCAACTCATCTTTGTATGATCAGTGGCATGACTGATTCATGAGATGATACTTGAGCATGCATTACTGCATTTGACAACGTTCCAGCGATGCTGACAAATTTCAGTATGTGTTTGGTTTGAGCCCCAACTTGTCCATCCAAAAAAAAGAAATTGTGGCTGCCAGTGTTACCAAATAATTAATTAGCCTAAATGAGGGCGGCGACAAATTATTGACAGGATAGGTGATAGCCAGCGCACCAACGGTTATCTGTTGTAGACGAAGCACTACATAAAATTCATTGTATATCATTGCCGGAGCTGTTCTTGTTGTTTCTCCCATAGCTTTTAAACCGACCGGCTAGCCTCTCGTTTTTACCAGTCAGACCGCCGGTCTACTGGTACAGTAGCTCGTTTTTACTACTCACTAATGGAGTATAAAAAGAGATCAAATACGATTCCAATTTCTTAAACCAGATAACAAAGTAGCTTGGGTGGGATGACTATTGGGCCAGGCGATGACGGTAGTGACCAAGGATGGAATCCATATCCGTGCAGAATAATTTCTACAGTATAATTTACGCGAGCATGACTCAGTCGAAGATGGCCTGGTTTTTACCCACAGTTGGCAAATAAACCGTCACACATCATCTTAATTAATGAAAACAAAACCCACATACAAGTCCACATAACTGCTATACATAACCTATACTAATATTTATCCTAAGCAAATTTACCTAGTTAAGGTAAAACAAATTAGTAGAATCAAATTGTTGTTGTGCTAGTCCCGGCAACCTCACACATTATTGGGGAGGCCGGTCGATGGGGGGGGCTTGGCCCCTCTTGATGGTCTTAAAAATTGGGGGGGACGACCACTCTTTATACTTGTATAGGATATACGGAAGGACCGGAAGTAGTACACACAGGTAGAATATCACACAGAACCAACCGTCCCCATGCTCCTCCTCAACATGGAATGGTGGCCTAAAGAACTCCCACACGCCATTCTTAAACCAATCCTCGTCAAGTACCGGCGATTGAACACGGCAGTGGACAGAAGCCAGACGATGGTAATGAACTCACCACCACTGTTAAGCTGCTTGGCGTTGGAATCCCTAGTGCAGCGGTGGGCCACATAGCACATCATCTCCACCCACACCCCAAGTAGCACCTGCCGCACCTCCTGCTTGCCCCGCGCTTTCTCCGCCTCTAGAAGCCAAACAGCAAGCTCCGCTCCACAGACCAAGGAAGGTGGAGGTCCGAGATGCACTCTCCTGTCTAGCTCCTCTAGTCTTTTCATTGTTCTCTTCAGCTCCTCTAGGTCCACGTCCAGGTTCTCCTCCCTTCTATCGTCAACTTCAGACCTCCTTTTGTCCAGCTCCTCCCTTCTTCTGTTCAGCTCCTCTAGATCATCCAGCATCGTCCCTCTAGCAAGAGTTGGAGGCTGCTTGCTTCTTCTGCCCAGCTCCTCCCTTCTTTTGTCTAGCTTCTCACTTCTTCTGTCTAGCACCTCCAACTTCTCCCTTCTAGTGCCCACCTCTAACCTTAAATCGTCCAGCTCCTCCCATCTCATGTTCAACTCCGCTGAACTTCTATCCAGGGCCTCCATTGAATTGTACAGTTCTGCTCTATTGCACCTTTTAGTGCCCAGATCATTCTTTTTTCTGACCAGATGCTCTCTTATCACGTCTAGATCCTCCCTTATTATGTCAAGCTTCCCCCTTACTCCGTGTAGTTCATCCCCGTCCCTTCTTGTGTCCAGATCCCACATTCTTCTTCTTCTACCCAGCTCCCCCTTCTGCTGAGGTGTTCCATGTCAGAAAAATCTAGCCCCACGTATGCTGCTTCAGTATTGGCATACAATCCCGGGCGAACAGGGCTAGGAAGCATGTATGAACGTTCAGCAAGGAGGAAAATCATGTAGTTAGACACTGTCTTGACTGCCTCCACAACATCATCTCGCTCTTCCACATTGGAGGACTGTGAGAAGAACATTTTGGTGGCAAAGTACCAGGAAAGGATTTTGTCATCAAAATCAATGCCAGCGTGCGAGGTGGGATCCTTGAAAAATCCGTGCCATTGATTCAGCGCACACTGATCACTGTAACTCCTCATGATATCCTCTTTGCCTTCACATGCCTCCACCATTCTTCGTACCTCTTCCAACACCAGCTTCTTAGTATCATCTGAAATGACAGGTAAGGACTGGCCTAGCTTCTTCCACAAACCTTTGCATCTCAAGCTCTGCACACAGCCTCCACTCCCATGGGACGAGTTCAGCAACTCAGGGTGTCCAATGGAACCTGACCATCTTCTATTTCTTTCCGCAGCCTTGACACGCCGCCGGACAGATATGATTATTCTGTGAAGCCAGTGCCATCTTCCAGCATGCAACAATGCGCATGTCCATGTTGATCCCATTGCCTTCAACAATGCTTTCATCTCTAGGAGGACAGCCCCAGCTATTAACATGTATGTGACAATGGCATCAACTCTGTTGAAGACATTTTTGCCAATGCTTGATTGAAATAGGAAGAAAGTGCTGATGGTGGCAGCTGACGAAATGGCACGGATGAAGCATCCATACCATGTGAAGACCACCACTGCCTTGGTATATAGGAAATCATACATCAAGGAGAGCTGCATCTCAACCAATTCAAACATTTGGCCCTTGTTATCGAATAGCTCTACAACTTTACTCTGAAATCGGGATGGCCAGAACTTTTAGTCCACAAATTGAGCCATGCAAATGGGGAGCAAATCACGAGCTCCTTGCAGAATCTCTTCAGGATCCATCTTTTCCCCTTGGCCCTGCTGTGCATGTTGTTCTCGTTTCTCCTCGCTCAACTTCCTGCTGTTGAGGAAACTAATCATGTTCTCCAGGCTGGACGACTTGAGCGCCCATACTCTCTCCCCATACTTGACAACACCGGCGACAAATATCAGCGTCGCGGCTGTGACCAAGGTGCAGCTGCCAACGACATACTTGTAGAGGACATAAGCCACTCCCACTGTCTGAACAACAAAAGAAAGCAGGTGGCGCAGCCAGAGCTGGCTGTCTTCTATGGAGTAGGCGGTGATGTTGTCCTGGCCACCGAGGTGCACCAGCAAGAATGGCGCCCAGAACGCCATGAGTTGTTGGTGCCCGTGGGACTTTACATAGAAGGACATGTGGCCGAGGATGTATATCGCTATGGAGTCTGCCAGCAGGTATGCTAGCCAGAGGAGGGTCCTTGGGATGATGGAGATGTTCCGTCGTGGCATCCTGGCAAACATGAGCAGGAACGCTTGTAGCATGAAGCTAGCAAGCACTAGGATTTGGACCTCCCAATCATTCCATAGGCGCACCACTCCGGCCATCAGTAACCACTGAATGCACACAAGAATCATCATATTACAAACAAATTAGAGTACAAACGTATATTTCCTTCAAAAGAAGTACACACGCAACCATGAAGACAATATTACAGCCAATTGCACATATACTTAACCAACCTAATGACCCATTCAACGTAATCTGCACTATTTCAATCTCGACCTGCAAAACAAACCGTCTAGACAATTTCTTATTGATATTTTAAATCTCTATTTAAGGTAGGTGCAAATGACGACACATCAGAGAGCTCCATATAACCTACTACATATTTCTTAGGAACAATAGAACTAATCATGTGAATCACTTATTCTCGACTGATGTGCTAAGCTAGTAATTCTCCTACAATGCTTCAACCAAATATTTCGTCCCTGTTCGGCAATCACCGACTCCGGGAATCTGCGGAGCAAGGAAACTGCAGCTCCGCTCGCTCCGGGAGCGGCGCGATTCCGAACAGGGCGTTCATGTTGACAAGGGCCCTACTTATAATACATCTTCTCAAGAAGATATGAGGCATTTCCCTTATGCCGTACAATTCTATATTATTTGTAGATGCAGAAAAATACTCCACTACTGTAATTCAGCATATTTTTTATCCAAGACAAAGAACATGTAAAGTTTGCTGTTTTGTGGAGCACCTAATTTGCAATTAATGTAGATCTTGAATAAACATGTAAGAGAGATTCACCTCAATGGCAGAAGAAGACACAAGGGAGGCTTATTGCAGAAGAGCAGCAGGACTCCCAATCCTAATTAGCTCGCTAAGTATCCATCAGACAAATTGATCACCTATGGTTGTGGTTGAGCAACAAATTGATCACTTGTGTCCCCTGGGACCATTATATGAGAGGCTGCTCAGGAATGACCCTTCTTGCCGTGCCCTCGTATGCCTTTCCTCTTTGAAAGGAAAGGCACAAAGGATTTGAAATGAGCACTCTCACCCTCGCTCACGCGACGTGCCTCGCCCCGTCTCCCTACCACCGTAGCCACCAGATCCGGCGGCTCCCGCCGACGAACCTAGCGCGCCGCCCCACTGTAGCCCCCCTGTCGGCTGCCCCTGCCCATTCCCCTGGCCTGCCCTGTTATGGAAGGGAGAAGGAGAGGGATGCGTTACGACGGGGCAGAAATGGCGAAGGAGATGCATCAGGCGCGTATGCGGAGGATGCTGCGGCTACCAACCAGAGGAGATTTGCTGGTCAAATTGGTCACCAAGATCTGTTCGGAGGCGTCAGAGGAAGAGATGGGGCGGATGATGATGTCGAGAGAGGAGATCTCGTCGGAGGAGGTGGTTGCATGGGCGCGCGTGGAGATGGGCTCTTCCTCGTCGGCGAGCAGAGCCAAGTGGAGATCATTTTGGTCTCTCCAACCTCCGCTCCCCTGGGAGTTGCTGGTGAGGTCTCGAATCTCCATCAGGCTGCCTCGGAGCTTGCTTCCTCCCTTAGGAGAGTTGCGGATCCGACGATTCATACGGTGGGGGGGCTGGCGTCAGGCGCAAGGTCAGAGACGGACAGGGCTGCCCCCCGCCGGTGAAGACTCCGGTAGCCATGGTGGGCGGAATCCTCTGCTTTGCAAGAGAGGATCTGATCCCGGTCCCACTGGTCAGTGAGGGGAGACAGACGAGGTTCGGACTGCGTGCTTGCGTGGATGAACATGCTGAGGTGGAGTGTCCACATGAGGACAAAGACGATGCCATCAGGACGCACTATGGGCAGCTGTGGGGGGAGGCGAATCTACAAAACTGAATCCCCACTCAGCCCTCTCCATCAGCCAACCCCTCCCCCCCCCCACCGCCAGCCTCCCGGGTTGGGATCCAGATCAAGGCCGCGGCGGGCAACCCGATCCCTCGGAGAGGACCGCCATGGCTGATGCTCAAGGCCGCGGGTGTGGGCGTGGTCGACGCGACCCCAGCAGGAATCGCGGAGGAGGCGAAGGGCACCTGGATCAAGCTGATCGCGGAGGAGGTGGACAGAACCAATGGGCGCCCCAGCAATTTGGCCCCCCACCGCAGCAATTCCCCTTTGGTTTTGGTTACCAAGGTGCTCCTCCTCCTCCATGGTACCAGGGGCCCTTCCTCCAACCACCTCCAATGCTGAATCAGTGGGGGGGGGGGGGCCTGGCAACTGGGGGCCGAATCAGATGCAGAATCAGCAGCAACATTCGAGCAGCACCCAGGGGTATCAAGGGCAGATGCCTCCGCAGGTGCAGATGCAGGGGAATCAAGGGTAGAACACCCCAGTGCAGAAAGGAGGGGAGGGAAACAAGGACAACATCAATCCAGTACAGCAGCAAAAGAAGAAACAGACACAGGGCAGAAACAAGAATGCCAACAAGGCCAGAGATACTTCAGGAGCTGATTACAGTGATGTTACATGCTATACCTATGGAGAACCTGGGCACCACAAAGCTCAGTGCCCCAAGCCTCCATCCTGCTTCATCTGTAAGATGGTGACACACAAGGTGGACGACTGCCCAATCAGGAAAAAGCCTAGGAACTGTGCTAAGTATGTAGGCAGTGCTGCTTCTGGTCTTGGTTTCTTCAAAATTGATGTCCCTGATGTCAATGAGCAACATGTTGGAAACACAAAGAATGTTGGGATAGTGTACATTGAGGCTGGTCAAGTAACTAAAGAAGAATTGGCTCATAACCTCTCTGTCATCTACAAAACCATCTGGCCATGGCATATTAGAATGTTAGACAATTGGACTTTCTTGGTCAAGTTTCCCCCACATATCCCAGTGGAAACAGTGGCTGGCTACCCCAATTTTAGACTACCTGAGATTGATGGAGTAACAGTCAATGTGGAAGTATGGAAGGGAGAGATGGAGTACCATGCTGAGCTCCAGTCTGTTTGGCTCCATCTGAGAGGAGTGGCTCCAAAATGGGCAGAATGGTCAGTGTTGGAACAACTTGCTTTTGTCTTAGGCACTTTGATAGATGTAGACTGGCAAGGTAATTTCAAAACCTTCTTTGAAGTGGTTAGGATCAAGATTAGGTGTAAGGACTTTACCAAAATTCCATCTGAAAGGATCTTTGGGATAGGATATAAGCTATACAAGATTAAGATAGTTGTGGAGCCACCAGTAGAAGAACTGGACCAGGATGATCTTCTGGATGAGCATATTGACAAAAGCAAAGAGAAGGAAGTGCAGCAAAAAACCAGCAGTGACAATGGAGCTGGAGGCTCTCATCACACTGTTAATGCAACATCCTCTCAATCTGGAGGAAGTGGCTCCACACCTGGGACATCTCTTCAGGGCAAGCAGAATGTGTTGGCATACCTTCAGCAACTCCAAGACCCCATTTCCATGGAGGAAAGTTTCAAAATGCTGCAAGAAATGGAAATTGGGGATGAGGAAGATGAAGATAATATCAGCATGCTTGAGGATCAGATTGGAGTTGAAAAAACTAGTGAAAATCAAGAAGAGATAGTGTTCAGTCCAAATCTCTCGTCCAATGTTTGTTCAAGAGCCACCAGTGCAGCACAAATGGGGCCCAGTCCAAGCACAAAGGAAGAGAAGTAGGATTGATATAGGTGGAAGAACCATTATGGAAATTGCTGTGAAATAAAAAAAAGTTCAAAACCTGGAAGAGCCTAAAGCTACACACAAAGGTACGATTAAGAAAAACTCCTTTGAAAACTTTCAGGATCCTGCATTTATTTTTGTAGCTAAGATGGTTGGAGTAGAAATTGATGAACATATAGATACTTATGCTTCTATAATCTCTAGAAATATGATCCCTAGAAGGCATGCAGGGCCATTTCTCCTGGGGAAAAATTTAGATAATAATAAAGATACAATGAATAACCCTGGTCATAGTTCATTAGAGGGTGAACATGTAGTTGGAAAATAGTCCCTGAATAAGTCTACTGGGCTAGATAAGCTAGGATCTGACATAGGATCCCCTACTACACCTGAAGGGTTAAAAGGGATCTCTAATGTTGTAGATGATCAGTGTGTCATCTGGACTAAAATCTCCAAATATGGGCGGGGCAAGAACCCCAAGAAAAACCTTGCTAGATGAATTGTTTGTTCTGGAGTATTAGGGGGATTACTACCCCAGGTAAGAAGACATGCATTGTTGATACCCTAGCCAAAACAAATGCTAGTATTGTTGCTTTTCAAGAGACCAAAAAAGAGGAGCTATCCCCTGCTTTCCTCAAATCCATTAGTGGTAATAAAAACTTTCTCTGGCATCACCTCCCTGCTGTGGGCACTTCTGGAGGGGTGCTGGTGGGTGTTGATGCAGATATATTTGAGGTCCTCCATTGGAGCTCCTTGAATTTTTCTGTCACGTGCAACCTTAAAGTCAAATCTATTGGGATATGCTTTAGAGTTATAGAGGTATATGGTTCCCCATATGAGGAAGGCAAAGATGATTTCATCTCTGAGCTTCATAGCCTTTTTGTAGATGAGAAAATGCCCACTCTAATAGGAGGGGATTTTAATTTAGTTAGATACCAGCAGGATAAGCCTAATGGAAATATCAATCACCATTGGGCAGGCAAATTTAATGCCTGGGTGGAGATATGGAGCCTGCTAGAAATTAGGATGCTAGGTAGGAAATTCACCTGGGCTAACAACCAGGAGAATAACATTATGACTACAATAGATAGGATCTTCTGCACCACTGAGCTGGAGGCTATTTTCCCTTTATGTACTTCTCAAGCTCTCCCTAGAACTGGGAGTGATCACCCCCCTTCTATGGGATTCTGGACTAGGAAGCAGGCCTAGGCCCTCTAGTTACAAGTTTGAAAAATGGTGGTTGTTACATAGTGAATTCAAAGAGCTAGCCATTAAGAACTGGACTTCCCCAGTTAATAAGGTTAAGCCAATAGATATTTGGCAAGAGAAAGTTAGGAGATTTAGGAAATTTTCCAAAGGTTGGAGTAAGAATGTAGAAGCAGCAATTAGGAAGAAAAAAAACTGCCCTCACAGAAGAATATGATGAGCTTGATATCATATCTGAAACAACTTGTCTTTCTGATGTGGAGAATGCTAGGATGGAAAATATCTTACTAGAACTCCAGTTTATTTGGATTAAAGAAGAGACCATAGCTAGGCAAAGGTCTAGGGATAGAGACATTCTAGAAGGTGATAGAAACACCAAGTACTTTAGTGCAGTAGCTAATCAGAGGAGAAGGAAATCTCTCATTCATTCCCTTGATGGTCCCAATGGCCCTACCTCTGACGCAAGGAAATGTTAAAAATAGCCTCTGATTTTTACAAAGATCTTTCTAAAAAAGAAGATATAGGGGGATTTAGCTTGAATCGGGATTTTTTCTCTTCTGAGGAAAAGATTTCTGAAGACATGAATAAGTCACTTCAAGACCCATTCACTGAAAAAGAAGTTAAGGAGGCCATCTTTGGTTCATACTCTGAAGGAGCACCTGATCCAGATGTCCTCTCTTTCCTCTTTTTACAGGAGTTTCGGGAGATCATCAAACATGATGTTATGGCTCTGGTTGATGACTTCCATGCTGGCAACCTAGATATTTATAGACTAAATTTTGCCATGATTTCCCTCATTCCTAAAGAAGAGGATGCTACCAACATGAGGAAGTTTAGGCCTATTAGCTTACTGAATTGTATTTTTAAAGTCTTACAAAAGTTCTGACCAATAGGCTTGCTGTTGTTATGAACTTCCTCACCTCTAGTAACTAGTCTGCTCTCATTAAAGGGCGATATATTCTAGAAAGTGTAGTGACTGCACATCAAGTGCTACACTCCACTTTTCATTCTGACAACTCATGGCTAGTGCTTAAACTAGACTATGAGAAGGCCTTTGATAAGGTCAACCTAGATTTCTTGTTAGAGATCCTCCATAAAAGAAACTTTGGTCCTGTATGGATCAAATGGATTCATCAAATCACACACAATGGCTCTGTAGAGGTCAAGGTGAATGGGGTGGAGAGTGACTTCTTCATTACCAACAAAGGTCTAAGACAAGGGGACCCTATATCCCCCCTTCTTTTTAATATTGTAGTAGATGTTTTGACTAGGATGCTCATCAAAGCTACATCTCATGATCTAATTAGAGGGCTCTGCTCTGATCTCATCCCTGGAGGGGTGGTCTGTTTGTAGTATGCAGATGATACCATCCTCTTCATGGATGAGGATGAATCTAAAGCAGCCAACTTGAAAATGATCCTGACTTGCTTTGAAAAAGTTTCAGGGATGAGAATAAACTATGCAAAGAGTGAACTCATTCCATTAGGTGTTGAGGGGGACATCCTACCCCCTTTTGTTAATATTTTTGGATGTACTGTAGGTATGTTTCCAATAAAATACCTAGGAATTCCTCTACATTATGATAAACTGAGAAGGGAAGATATTCAACCCCTCATTGATAAAATTCTGAAAAGGATGGCCGGTTGGAGAGGAAAACTACTTTCCTATTCAGCTAGACTAACTCTGATCAAGGCCTGTTTGGCTAGTATTCCTGTCTACATATTGTCCTTCTTTAAGTTTCCCAAATGGGCTCTAGACTTAATTAATAGTCAGCTTGCTCACTGTTTATGGAGTGACTTTGAGGGGAACAGAAAGCTCCATCTAGCCAAAGATATGCCCTAATATTAAAGACCTCAATTTATGTTTGTTAGGTAGCTGGATCAAAAGATATGCCTGGGATGAGGGCAAGATCTGGAAAAGGATTGTAGACAACAAATATCTTAGGAACTCTCCTAATTAATATACTTGCCTGTAGACCACAAGCTTCATCCAAGTTTTGGCAAGGAGTTATGTGGGCTGCTAAAGCTCTTAATTTGGTTATAGATGGGTAGTAGGGAATGGGAGAAAGACCAGATTCTGGGAGGATATATGGTTTGGCACCTCCCCCCTCTCTGTCCAGTTCTGGCCACTTTATGCTATCTGTCATCAACAGTGTGTTACAGTTTCTGATGTTTGGGATGGGGATATTATCAAACTTACATTTAGAAGGGTATTTTCCCCTGCTATGATGGAAGAATGGTACTGCCTTGAACAAAACATTAAAGAGACTATCCTCACTGGAGATGAAGATGCCATGATCTGGCAATATGAATCAAGGGGGTTTACTCTTCCAGTTCATTGTACACCATCATTAATTTTAGAGGAGTGAAACCTGTCTTTATACCTTCAGTTTGGTCTATTGTTGTGCCACCCAGAGTTCAAGTTTTTCTCTGGCTTCTGGCTCATAACAAACTGATGACTAAAGACAATTTGCTTAAGAGGGGGATTGACAAAACCCCTGGATGCCTATTCTGCTCTGACCAGGAAACAGTAGATCACTTGTTTTTTGATTGTGTAGTAGCAAAAAGCATCTAGACTGAGGTCTCCTCCTTTTTTTCTGTTGAATTAGGGCCTAGCTATTTCTCCATTGCCAAATTTTGGCCGGCAGTTAAAAATCATGAAGTGCTAAATGCCTTTTGTGCTTGTGTACTGTGGTGCCTATGGAAAGTTAGGAATAAACATGTTTTTGATAATGCTATGTGGTCTGATATTAAACAGATCTGGTGGCTGGTCTGGAGGACACTCAGAAGGTGGATGGTTCTGTACTCAAAGGATTCGTCGGAGAAAATGCAGAGGACACTGTACTGGATATCCTGCATCCTCAAAGCCCCCTTGCAGCTGACTTTGGGGTAAAAATGGGTCAAAGAGGTTCGCCTGATGCTTGCTGCTGAAGACAAGAAGATGCTGGCTGTTAAGAGTGGCCCGCTCCCTGCTGTGACCCTGGGAGTTTTTTGACACGTTTCCATGAAATGTGGTAGTTTTTGGTTAAATACTCGCAATTCATGAATAGCTTGAAACTTGTCGGATTTCTTTCCGCAATAACTGTGCTGTCCCCGCAGGCATGCCAAGCGACCCAAGATTACTGACACGATGAACAGCAATGAATGGTGTCATTTATCTTCAGAATGACAGGCATTTATCACGAATTTGGTGCCATTTATCTCGGTCACTATAGAACTGGAGGACCGTGCCTTAGCATAAAGGGGTTCTTCAGCTTAATTCATGACAGGGTATGCAGCCCATTTCACCCCCTGCATATCATCATCATACACAAGGTTAGGCATCAGTTTTGAGCTAATCTCATGTCAATGAACAACACAGGCCATCTGCAATGTTATTTTCTCTAGAGAACATCTACATCGCTAATTTACCAGGTATCTGGACTCGAGACAGCCATTGTTATATACACAATGTTAGGGTATCAGGTTAGGAGGTTAGGTATTAGGAGTAAGTAGGAAGAGTAAAACTCATGCATACACCTGAAGAGCCCTGTAGGTAGCACGTAATTTAGGCAGGCCATGGCGAATCGACGTGACTGGCTTCTCATTCTGATTCGCTAGCCTGTCCAAACCCAAAATGACGAATCTTTCAAGTGAAAACCCTGATGCTCACCCAAGATGGTTTCAAAAATGTTTTCACGATTCATGCAATGGGCCTCATAGAGAAGGTTCAAAACTTCGCCGTCTTTTTTCTCCGGAAAAGGAACACACTTGTTTATGTTTCATTTCACTATGATGTGATGAATACCAACATTTAACAGCACGCTCATTCTGTTCTGCCACATAATGCAATCAGACCTAACCATTCTGCACTGACAAGAAATGCAAAATATGCTGTCTATTTTTCTAAGAGAGAACCATATATATTTTCCTTGATGCTGCAATCCCTATCGGAACTTTGAAGAACTGTGGCCCTGAGGTCTTTTTCTGAAGGTTTTGAATCGCAAAATATCGTACGAAATTAGCAAAGCTGCGCATACTTTCACCCTTGAGGGAACACAAGTGTATTACCGAAGTTCAGATACCATGGCAACAATAAGTGGAGTCATAAACTAGAGCATTTACTAAACTAGTCAAGGAATGATAAGAAAGTTCAAATGACATCTGAAGGTGTTGACTTTGCATACAGAAGGTGATCTTTCAGGGCCTTCTTTCCCTCTGCGCATTTTCGACCAACAACAAATCTCTCATATGTCAGCATGCATTACTACATTTGCCAACGGTTCTAGCGGCGCTGCCAGGCTTCAGTTTTGCCATGACCAGAGCAACTAGCCCAACTAGTGGAACCAAAACTTTAAGAAAAATAGGAGAGGCCTCCGTTTGGTTTTAACCAACTGACTAGTAAAATTTTGAATATTCGGATTGGCCAATAGGAAATCAGGGACAAATATGAAAAAAAAACTTAATTAATTTGTTTGAGATAACAAATTTTCACATTTTTATCATTGCAGTAACCTCAAACATACTCCCTCCATTCCTAAATATATGTTTTTCTTAGAGATTTTAATATAGACTACATACGGATGTCTGTAGACGTATTTTAGAGTGTGGATTCACTCATTTTGATCCTCTGTATTGGAATCTCTAAAAAGACTTATATTTAGAAATGGAGGGAGTATATTGAACACATTATTTACAATGAGGAACATATATTAATAAATTAGAAAAAAAGATGTAATGAATGAGAAAAGAACTTTGATTCGATCGGTTAGGCTAGTTGCTCTGGTTTTATCATTGCAGTAGCCTCGGATATATATTGAACACATCATCTACAATGTGGAACAAATATTAATAAAATATTTAAGCCAATAGAATCACACGCAACCTTGTACTCCCTCCGTTCCTAAATATTTGTCTTTCTAGAGATTTCAACAAATGACTACATACGAAGTAAAATGAGTGAATGTACACTCTAAAGTATGTCTATATACATCCGTATGTGGTAGTCCATTTGAAATATCTAAAAATACAAATATTTAGGAACGGAGGGAGTAGTTTGGAGTCGCTACCTAGCTGCATGCACTTGCTGGTTGATTGACCTAAACGAGTATATACCACATGAGGAAACTAGTCTTACTTGCAGACCTAATTAAGGTCCTAATCCTTACATTTTTAATGGAAGACATTTAGTTATAGTTGTATAGGAAAAATTGAACCTAAAGACACTCATCTCCAATAAGATTATACAATAGTACAACAAACATCAAGGACTTGTCAAGTCATAAATTTGCTCCTCCTTTGCGTATAAAATCACTAAACAATACTCCAATCTGTCCCACTGGCGGCTAGTGGGGATACCGCACCAATAAAGTATAGTGGAATCATTTGTCCTCCTCATGTCCTCCTCCTCAAGTGCAGCCATTCTGTCCATGTCGTCCTCATCCTCCTCAACTGGAACCATCTGGCGATTTCATCCTCATCGAGATGGAATGGTCGCCAGAAAAACCTCCGCACGCCTGTCTTAAACCAATCTTCGTCACAGTAGCGGCGATTGAACATGGCAGTGGACAGAAGCCAGACGATGGTAATGAATTCCCCGCCACTGTTGAGCTGCCTGGCATGGGAATCCTTATTGCAGTGGTGGGCCGCATAGCACATCATCTCCACCCACACCCCAAGTAGCACTCGCCGCACCTCCCGCTCGCCCCGCGCCTCCGCCTCCAGCAGCCGAATAGCAAGTTCAGTTCCACGGACTAAGGAAGGTGGTGGAGGTGAAGGTCCGAAATGCAGCTCCTTGTTTCTTGTGTCTAGCTCCTCCAGTTTTTCCATTAGATTGTTCCACTCCTCTGGGTCCAGGTCCAGGTACTCCTCCCTTCTTCCATCAACTTCAGACCTTCTGTCCGGCTCCTCCAGCTTCTCCCTTCTACCACCCACCTGTAACATTAAATCGTCAAGCTCCTGCCCTCTTTTGTCCAACTCCTTCCTCATTATCTTCAGCTCCAGACTCTTGTCCAAATCCCACCTTCTGCCAAGATCATCCATTTTCCTGTCCAGACCCTTCGTTATTACAATCAGATCCTCCATTATTATGTCCAGCCTCCTCCTTGCTCTATGCAGCTTTCCCCCATCTGTTCTTGTGTCCATATTCCACATTATTTTTCTTTTGTCCAGCCCCAACTTTTTGCAGATGCTTTCCCTGTCAGAAAAATCAATCCCCACATATGCTACTTCAGTACTGGCATACAATCTGGGGCGAACAGGGCTAGGCAGCATGTAAGGACGTTCAGCAAGGAGAAATATCATGTAATTTGACACTGCCGTGATTGCCTCAACATAACCCTGCTCTTCCACACAAGAAGACCATGCGAAGAATATTTTGGTCGCAAAGTACCAGGAAATGATTTTATCATCAAAATCGATGCCCGCGTGTGAGGTGGGATCCTTGAAGAATCCGCTCCATGGATTCAGTGCGCACTGACCACTATAACTCCTCATGATATCCTCTTTGCCTTCACATCTCTCCACCATTCTTCGTACCTCCTCCAACACCAACTTCTTAGTACCATCTGAAATGATAGGTAGGGAGTGGTGCAGCTTCTTCCACAAATCTTTGCATCCCAAGCTCTGCACCCAGCCTCCACTGCCATGGGACGAGTTCAGCAACATGGGGTGTCCAATGGAACCGGACCATCTTCTATTTCTTTCCGCAGCCCTGACATGCCGCCGAATAGCTATGACTATGCTGTGAAGCCGATGCCATCTTCTAGCATGCAACAATGCACATGTCCATGTTGATCCCATTTCCTTCAACAATGTTGCCATCTCTAGGAGGACAGCCCCAGCTATCAAGATGTATGTGACAATGGCATCAACTCTGTTGAAGTCATTTTTGCCAACGTTTGATTGAAATAAGAAGAAAGTGGTGATGGTGGCAACTGCTGAAATGGCACGGATGAGGCATCCATACCATGTGAAGACCACTGCTGCCTTGGTATATAGGAAATCATACATCAAGGAGAGCTGCATCTCAACCAACTCAAACATTTGGCCCTTGTTATCGAATAGCTCTATGACTTTACTCTGGGATGCAGATGGCCAGAACTTATAGTCCACAAACTGAGCCATGCAAATGGGAAGCAGGTCATGAGCTCCCTGCAGAACCTCTTCAGGCTCCAAGTTCTTCCCCTGGCCCAAATGCACAAATATGTTCCATTCGCCAACCCGTATTGCATGCCGATTTCTTTTAGCCTCACTCAACTTCCCGCTGTCGAGGAACTTACTCATGTTCTCCAGGCTGCACAACTTGAGCGCCCATACTCTCTCCCCATACTTGAGAACACCGCTGACAAATATCAGCGCCGAGGCTGTGACCAAGTTCCAGCTGCCAGCAACATACTTGTATAGGACATAAGCCACTCCCACCGTCTGCACGACAAAAGAGAGCAGGTGGCGCGGCCAGAGCTGGCTGTCTTCTATGGAGTAGGCGATGATGTTGTCCTGGCCACCGAGATGCACTAGCAAGAATGGCGCCCAGAAAGCCATGAGCTGTTGGTGCCCGTGGGACTTGCCATAGAAAGACATGTGGCCGAGGATGTATATCGCTATGGAGTCAGCCAGCAGATATGCTAGCCAGAGGAGGGTCCTTGGGACGATGGAGATGTTCCGCCGCCGCATCCTGGCGAACATGAGCAGGAACACTTGCAGCATGAAGCTAACAAGCACTAGGATTTGGACCTCCCAATCGTTCCATAGGCGGACAACTCCAGCCATCAGTGACCACTGAATGCACATGAGGATTGTCATATGAAAAACAAATTAGTTGAAGTACATACACATATTTCCTTCAAAAGAAGTGCACACGCAACCACAGAGGCAATATTGCAGCCAACATGACAGTCGAATTAAACTAGTAAATTGCCCATATGCTAATGGAATGTGCATGCATATATGATTTGCTACCATGAAAGTCGTTAGACAAACTATTTAGAACTAACTAGTGAAAAATATGGTTCCAAACTTCCAGTTAATTAATGACTAGTGTACATACTTCCTGGTTTATAAGTTTCTGGAATTCTACAAGATCTAGAGGCTCAAACATCAATTATGTCACTTAAATCCTCTCCTACTGTTTCAGGGTCAAAATATTATATCGCTAAATAGAAGTGTTACGTTAATTTATCACATGCATTACACTTGATAGTAATTATAAGATGGAGCCCCCTTTTTTTTTCCATAAATCCTACTCCATGCTTAAGACGAGTATATACACAAACCATTTACTTCAATCGTTTTTCATGTAGTTCTCCTCTGTGTATCTTACAATAACTACGAAGGATATGAAGTGATAAAACCAGCATGAGACATACATCTATGCGGTATATAAGGAGTGGAGGTGTATGCATTTCTAGGAATAATGCTGAGTGTAGTTACGCCCTGCGTTGTATCTCATATCATAGGTAGCATAGTGTGCAGTCGAGGGTATGCGCATAATCCATAAGTATAGAAAACCACCTAGGTCTAGGTGGTATTATGTACTATCTCAAATTTCGTATGTGCAGTTGTTTAGATATACTCCTTTCTAAGTGGTGCAAGCATGAGGACATAACCAGAACATGCTAAAAACTATGGGCCCCTTTGCAACTTTATGTAGCCCACAATGGAGCATCCTTTAATTAGTAGAGTCTAGAGAGTATGCTCAAAAGTTATGAAGGAGTTTATGAAATTCATTTCAAAATATATATTGTATTTCTTAAATATCATAATAATTCTATGGTAATCTAGAGTTCTAGACCTAGTGACACATGTTGGAATTCCGCCCACCGATTGATCACCTCTAAGTAGACGAAGAACACACACGCGCAAAACTGATAGCCAAGGGCCCTTGTCATGCCCGTTGTTTTCCTTTATTTCTATTTTCTCAACTCACGATTTTTCCACTCCGCGGCGTTACAAATCCATGGCGTACCTGTGTATATATACATAGCGGGCCAAGACGCAACACATATTATGACTCGGACCTACACCTCCACGTCCTAGATATCCTAGTCGGAAACTTATAGCCTAATCAAACACAACTCCTAGTACAGACCATAGACTCAACCTGACCTAAACTAGCTCGACCTGCCAAACAAATGGTCTAGAAAATTTCTTATTGACATTTCAAATCTTTATTAAAGGTATGTGCAAATGAGGAACACATTGAAGAGCGTCATATCACCTACAGTACTACTCCCTCCGTCCCGTTTTTCTTGTCGCGGAGGGAGAACTATGGTAGTGCAAATTGGGTATACAAATGGCGACTGAGGAAACGGAACAGAGGGAGTACATATTTCTTAGGAAGAATAGAACTAATCATGTGTGTCATTTGTGCTCGACCGATGTGCTAGGCTAGTAATTCTCCTACAATGCTTCAAACAAATATTTTGTATTGACAAGAGCTCCACTTGTAACAGATTTTCTCAAGACAAAATTTCATGATGATATGAGGCATTTCCCTTATGTTCTAGGAGTACAATTCTATATTATTTGCGGATGCAGAAAATACCCTGCTACAATAATTCTACCAGTTTGCCGTTTTGTAGAGCACCTAATTTGCAGGTGATGCAGTGGGATCTTAAATAAACATGTAAGAGAGATTCATCTCAATGGCAGAAGACGCGACGGAGGTTTATTTCAGGAGAGCAGCAGGACTCCCGATCCTAATTAGCTCGCTAAGCATCCATCAGACAAAGATGCAGCACCAGTTGATTCGGGTATTGTGGTTGATCAGCAAACTGGCCACTTGTGCCCCGGGACCATTGTATCAGAGGCTGCTGAAGAATCATCCTTCTTGCCGAGCCCATTAGCCTCTTGTAAGCTTTTCCTCTTGGCTTTGCCGGTGCTTAGTTGATTAATCGCAAGATTACCTGCCAAGCAAAGTACTAAAGCTCAGCGAGAAGATAAACTAGTCGTTTGGTTGTGCCGCTTTCCGTCCTGCTCGAAGCAAGGCATAATTTTTAGTTTGGAGCACGAAAGGTATATCATTAATTCCCCTAATAAGAAAATACTAAGAAGCAGGGTCTAATAAGCAGATGGCATTACAATCGAGTTGGCAGGACCCAGCTTATACCTAGCGGACTCGTCTCCTCCGGCCACTGGTGGAAACGTGGACGCCGTGAGCTCCATCGGCTGACAACGCTTGGCCCCCTCCGGTTCGCCGGCAAAGGAGGATCCGGCCGTGCGCCGTTTGGGGCCGGCGCGATAAAGGGGAGAGACGGGCGAGCGGGGGCGGTGCAGACCACATGGGGGACGGCGCACGGCGTTAGTAGAAGCCGCGGCGGCGACAGCGGCACTGCGGTGCGCTGTGGGAGGGGAAAGGCGGAAGCCGTGCTCTGTTTGGGGAAGATAGAGGCAAGAGCCACTGGCCGCTGAATGGCACCTATAGGATCATATATTTTGTCGTTTAGAACTTAAATCATGTGTGGCCGTATGCATCATTCTGATGCAGAGACCGGGGTTGCATCCCTTTTTCAAAAAAAAAACTTAAATCTTGTATATTTTGGAAGTTAACAGAAATTTCTTTCATATGTAACCAGACATTCTGCTTTATACAAAAAATTTTAACATGAAATTTAATTTTATAAAATTACTTATCAAAATCTAGAATATGAATCAATGCCATCAAATTCATCGTGGCATATATTTTTGTACGATGCATATTTGGTGAGGTAGATATACATAATTTTATTTATAATCTTGGTCAAAGTTTGTCAAGTTGAATGCATACTGCTAGATACTGCCAAGGCAGTCTTCGGTTTTGTTTCGCCAACGAAATTAAGCCGAAGCCATATCAGTATGATTTAAAAAAAAGTTTATTGCATATCATAGTGATTGCCTGCATGGACGCCCGACGCAAAGATTCTTCTTTGAGCAGCAATGGTTGATGCAGCCAGGTTTTATGGAGACGGTTCGCCAAATTTTGGCAGTCGAGCAGAGGGCGTCTGCCACATCATACGGTCCACTTTGTGATGGAATGGATGTGTGGTAGCATTGCATTAGGTGGCTTCACCATCGCCTTAGGGATGGGGAGCAAACGTTCCCAGCAAAGTTGTCAAAATCGTGATTTTGTTATATGATTCTACGATCTTATGATCCAAACTGACCCCTCTGATTCTGTGAGTATAGTTCATGGAATCTACATTTCTACGATCTCGATAGCTAATATTTTTTCATCTGCGATCCTACCATCGAAGCTCCAATCCAATTCGAAATAATGGTTCTGGCAACCTTGGTTGGCAGTGACCTGAAAGTGAGAAAGGAAAAACTTTCAACAGAGGTGGGGACGCTAGAACACTTATATTAAAAATTGATTTTAGTAATTTCAAAAAACGAATTCCCCTCATTTAAAGAAACTCGAGTCACTCATCTAAAAAACTGATTTTACTGCATTCAGAAAACTGATCTCACTCATTCAAAATTTTTGAGTTCACTCATCTAAAAAAACTGATTTCACTTCAATAAAAAAACTAATCCACTCATTTAAAAAACCAAGTTCATTCATATAAAAAAACTGATTTCACTTCATTCAAAATAATAATTCCAGACATTTACAAAAAAAATTCACTCATTTCAATTAATTGAAAATAGGAGTGCTACATAAGCATATGCTAAAGGGGGAGGAATCCATTTATTATTCATTTCTTAGCCTGGGCCCAACTATGTATATAAATCTATCTATTATTGCCTGCATCAACAGCAAAGTAAACTAATGATTGATATACTGAAATTTAGACTAATTTGAAATGTATCCGAGATTCATCTTGTTCTAAAGGTCTCGTCGCCAGGAATTCAAATGTATAGGACATTTCAAAAACAGAATTTCAGTTTCAAAGATATGAATGTTCTAAAATATCAATAGGAAATTAAAGTGTATGGACTTGGCTTGGGGATAGATCACATGCACGCGTACTATTCTCTCATTGCGTGGGGACATAAAATAGTGTTGTGAGGCTGCCGACAAGATAAGTCGAATTGACATACGGGAGGAAAAAAATACGGACACATCTCGAAGCATTCTTTTGGGGTCAGTCGATTTTGTGGCTGTCCGATTCTACTTTGAGATGTGTGTTGTTTTCCTTTTCTCTGTGTCATTTTGGTGGTGAGTTGGGCTGCGTGGAACTGATTGACCCCTATTTTGGGTCGGTCGAATTGCTACTTAGGCTCGTTTTTGCTCTTCTGTGTTGCGTTTTTCTTTTTTCATTTTTCTTTCTTGTTATTTTTAGTTTTTGTGGGTTTTTGGCTGAGTGTAATTATACACATAAAAATACTATATGATATGTGCCAAAATATCGTGATTATATGATTATTTTCGCTTATTACAGTAAAGTGCAATTTTGGTGCAAAGTTGTGCGCAATTTTTTGTAATACATTTTATTTGTTCTCAAAGGAAATATCAATGGCGCTAATTCATTATTTTCTTGAAAAAATAAATCATAATTTTGATATTTTTAAGTCTTAACTTCATATTCATTCTACTTTTAGGTTAATACCAATGCCACCATTCATTTGTTCTTAGATTTTGTTTTTGCAAAAGCTCTATTTTTTATGCTTATTCTTGCATATTTTTAAAAAGCACAATTTTAATGTATATTTTCATGCAAATTTTGTAAGTGTTTATTTTAGAATGTTTTTCTCTTTTTTCTTAAATGGTAATACCAATGCCACTAATTCATTCTTTCTAAGGAAATTTAATTCTTTCTTTTGTGTGTATATTTTCTTAATTTTTTATTTCAGTTCTCTGTTACTATGGTTTTCTTCTTTCCTTTTATTCTCTCCTTTATTGATTATTTTTGTTTTTTGTGGGTTTTGGCTGAGTGTAATTATATACACAAAATTACTCTATAATATGCACCATTTCGTGATTATATGATTATTTTTGCATATTACCATCAAGTGCAATTTCGGTGTAAGGTTGTGCGTTAGTTTTTTTTAAAGGAAATACATTATTTCAGTTACTATGTGTAAATTATAGTAGAACGCGAAAATGCACTATTATATGCTTATTCTTTGCATAATTCAAAAAGTGCAATTTCAGTGCAAATTGTGTGCAAGCCGTGCTCTTTCATTTCCTTTCTTCTTAAAGGGTATCATTCTTTCTTGGAAAACTTCATTAGTTTGATTTTGTTTTAGTTATTTTTCTGAAAGAGCCATACCAATGCCACGAATTCATTCTTTCATAGAATTCATATGTTTTTTTAGTTTTTATTGTATTTTTTATTTTGTTTTAGTTTTCACTTCTTTTCTTTTGTAAGGGTAATATCGATGTCACTAATCCATTATTTTTGAGAAAGCACTGTTTGGTCAAAATATCACTATAGTATGCTCAGTTTTGCATAGTAAATATACATTTTCCAAATATATGTATGTGTAAACTTTGTGCAAATTTTGTCATTTTTCATTTTCTTTCTTCTTAAAGGGTAGAACCAATGCTACTAATTCATTCATTTTTACCAGGCTTCATTATTTTCATTTTGTTTTAATTTTTATTTCATTTTCTTTCTTCTTGAAGGGCAATACTGGTGCCACTAATTCATTCTTTTTAGAGAACTTCATTATTTTGATCTTATATGCTTATTCTTGCATATTATAAAAAACACAATTTATGTGTAAATTATATGCAATTTTTTATTTTTTATATTTAATTATGCTTTGCAGAAGTGAGGTCTTTGATCATCGTTAAAGGGTAATATTAAGTCAGTAAAATTAAGAAAATAGAAGTCAATTTTGTTTTTTTGTTTTTTTTATTTGTGGCATCTATCCTTTAAAAAATGTGAAATAATGCATGTCGGCACAATAAAAAAAACTGAAAACTGTGTTTCTTACATCAAACCCAACCAGCACTAGCTCGTTTGCGTGCATGCACTATTCACCTTTATTCCCAGTCGCATGTATGCAGCTGGCCTTTTAATCCCGGCCTTTTAGTTCCGAACTGGGCAAGACTGACCCAAATTGGAAATTCAATCAGCTGCGTGAGGAAGAACAGCCCTTGGGTATATGTGCTGCGTGTGCACTCATGCGCGCCCTCATCTCATGTACCAAACGCGCATAAACACACATACGTTAAGCCTTAGCGTACGTACGTAGAATCCATGCCATTGCTGTCACGTCCCTTTTGCAGGAAAAACACTGGTGTCCATTGGACAAACCTTGTGTTCAAAGTTGAAAGAAACACATCCGAAAACTGACAAATTCACGGAAACGATGATGGAAACATAGGAAATACCTTATACTATGAAACAAAAACAGGAGGAATCTCAGGCGTACATACAAATTCAACTACTTTGATAGCAAAATGAAAGGGACGGTTTTTCCTTCTTCTTCTTCTTCTTCGAAAACGGGGTATCCCCATCGATCCTTTGCATCAATCGTTGCACATAACCATATATACTTGCTGCCAACAAATGATTTATCATTCATAGTCTCTGCACAAATTAAGTGCACAAATGGGTACAGATTTGTCATCCAGAAAGATAATAGCACCCCTGATGCAGCGACGCGTACTAGCGGAATCCATTACACATACTGTCAAAGACCTTGTTGACGGTTGGAAATAAGGTCCGAAGGGAAGATGGATTATAACCCGAGGCCGAGGGGGCTGGAGAAGCATGGTAGGGAGACGGAGCCGGAGTCCAGTGAACATTGACGGGTGCGTGCTGAGGCGGGGGGTATCCAACACCTCCGGCTCCTTGTGCCTGATACTGATAGTAGGAGCCGTGGTCATAAGTTTGAGCTGGGAGTGGGACTGGGCTAGCTGCTGCTACGTGATTTATTGGAGCATTTCTGATGAAATTGAGGTCGGAGATGCACTGGTTGATCTTTCCATTAGCGGCGTCTAATTCGGCGGCCTTCCGGCTTCGGGAGCACATACCGAACGTGCTTCTAGTTTGGCAGGACTGGATGAGCGTTTGCGCTTCGTCCAGGGCCTCCTTGAGCGTGTGCAGCACTCTCGCCGTGTGCTGGTCGTTGGCCGCCGCGTATGTGTAGTTGGGCAGTACGTTGGCCAGAATGCCCGCGCGTTGGGCGAGCTCCAAGCACTTCTTCTTGTTCTGCTGTGCCGTTGCTGCGGCGCTTGCGATCAGTTGTACCATCGTTAGGATCATGCCCACCAGGCTCACTGGGTCAACCATCATCTCGAGGCGCGCGATCAAGCTAGCTCGCACAATTTTAGGTTAGCAAGACCTCGAGGAAGACATATGAAACCACCAACGGAAAGGATGATAAGCAGACAGAGTGAGAGACACATACCTCGCTGTGCTCCACGACGGTCGGTGTGGGCGGTTGCCTACCTCGCCGCCGAGGGGTAGTAATCAGCACACTGAACACATAAAAATATATATACTCGAACTGGGTAAGACTTTGATGAGAGAGATGAAAAGGGAAGAAGAGGGCTAGATCGAGGAGGAACACTGGCCTGCTGGTGACTATGCTTTGCTTGAATCCCCCTACAGTTCATAGGGAGTGAGTATCATATATATAGGGCCGGGCCGGGTCCTCTCGAGTGCAAGTTGGGCAACATGTCATGTCAAGGGGCGTACGGGTACGTGTATTGCCGTGTCTACGACCCAGCAAGTCAGTCGTCTCTCTGTCTGTTAGACTGTTTCTAAAATGGATCTTGTTATTATTCTGAAAAATTGATCACTCCTTGTCTACGTAGCTATCCGTCCGTCTACTCAGTGGCCACTGGCCAGAAATTAAAAAAGCAAGTCAACTGCCCAGAGCAGCCCATAAATCACGTACATTTGCTTTTTTATGTCAAAGACACATACAGTCGTATTTTTTCAATCGCCACGTTGGATCATGTTATATTATAAATGTGTTTTTTCAGTATTTTTTTCCAGAGTTTTAGGAATTTTTACACCGTCGAAAACCTTAACTAGTTCTGTGGTAAGCTATGATAGAAAATCATACTTCATCAACATATATCATAAATCATTGTATTTGTAATATAATATTTTCAAGAGACTTCAATACCATGTTTTGGAGCTGAGATTTACTTGGTGCAGGCACCTAATACTGTACTGAAATGAATTCTCCATTGGCCCAAGGAATAGACAACATGATCCTTCTGTGATTGCAAAAACCGGGAGTCTTATAGTGGTGAGTCTGGTGACCAAAGGAAACTACCCATACATGCAATTATTTCTTTTCAAGGAGATGCACACACATATTGCTCACTCCATTCTCCACACAGAAAATTGTTACCCATTAATTCTTATTGAGTTAATTGCGAAATCTGTGATTAAGGCGTCGCATGCAGATTAGTGCTGTGATTCTAATTTTTGCGTGTCGATCCAACATTGGTCTAAGTTTTGGAAATAAGGCTAAAGCAGCGTGTTTATACGTATTGACGGTGTATCTGACTGATGGGGCCCGCCTGTCAGGTGCCGACGTGGCATGTTTTTTGCAGAAAACCCCCTTATGTAACATGTAATCACAAAAATGCCCAATTTTTTTGCGGGAAAAAGGCTCCAGGAGGCTTTTTTTGTTCGCAATTTCCACCATCGAATCTGGACTGGTTTGAAATTTTCCGCCACTTGAACAAATAAATAAAATGAAAGTAAAATCATGCGACGGCGGGAATCGAACCCGCGACCTGCGGTGCACAGGCGCCACGGGCTAACCACAAAGCCACAGCGCAGCTCACGTTACTCTACAGGTGTCAACTCTCTTATAGTATGCCTGACGCGCTGGGCCGGCCCACCGAGGCCTGCTTTTTTTTTTCGTTACGCACTTAACTGGCGCGCGTGTTGGGCTCGTTCGTTGCCCCGGTTACTATTCGTTTCATTTCTCTTATGCTTTTATAATGCGCGGTGAACATTTTGTAATCATTCTTGCAATCAATGCATTAAAAGTTGAACATATAATTTTAAATGCATTAAATTTTCGAAATATGGCGCAGAACATGTATTAAAAATAATTGTGTAATCATAATAAATTTTAGAAATGCATTAAAACTTTTCAATTTTATTAAAATAATCAAGTGTTTCTCGAAATGCAAAATGATTTTACACAATAAGTTTTAATATATACTGAACATTTTGTGAAATACAAAATTTCATCATGTATTAAGAAAATATTCAACATAATAATCTTGAAACTCACCGTGTATTAATAAAATGTCACCATAAATTACAAAAATCTTACCATGAATTAAGTAAAATGTTCCTTGTCGTAAGAAAATTGAACAACCTATAGTACAAAAATGTTCAATTTGCATTTCAAATATGTTCAACGGATATTACCAAAGTTTATTATATTAAGAAAATGTTCACCGTTTGTAAAGAAAAGTTCATCGTACATTGAAAATGTTCACTATAAGCAGAAAAAGTGTTCAGCGTATATTTTTGAGGATTTGTTCAGCGTATATTAAAAAAATGTTCACCGCGCATTATAAAAGCATAAGAGAAATGAAATGAATAGTAACCGGGGCAACGAACGAGCCCAACACGCGCGCCAGTTAAGTGCGTAACGAAAAAAAAAAGCAGGCCTCGGTGGGCCGGCCCAGCGCGTCAGGCGTACTATAAGAGAGGTGACACCTGTAGAGTAACGCGAGCTGCGCTGTGGCGTTGTGGTTAGCCCGTGGCGCCTGTGCACCGCAGGTCGCGGGTTCGATTCCCGCCGTCGCATGATTTTACTTTCATTTTATTTATTTGTTCAAGTGGCGGAAAATTTCAAACCAGTCCAGATTCGATGGTGGAAATTGCGAACAAAAAAAGCCTCTCCTGGAGCCTTTTCTCGCAAAAAATTGGGCATTTTGTGATTACATGTTACATAAGGGGTTTTCTGCAAAAAACATGCCACGTCGGCACCTGACAGGCGGGCCCCATCGGTCAGATACACCGTCAATACGTATAAATACGCGTTTTAGCCTTATTTGCAAAAACTTAGACCAATGTTGGTACTGACACGCAAAAATTAGCAATCGTGATGCCGTCTGCGTGTGATCGCCCGAATTGCAGTGCTTACATGCAATTAACTCATTCTTATTACACACAGGAACGATACGGCAGAACTGGCTGGTGCCATCATCGTAAATTTCTAGAGATGTACGTGAATAGAATTGACAATCAGTATGATAAAGTATTCACCCATAGCTCACATGTGCATAACTTCCTTTGCTTAGTTGTCATCATCCTCACCTTCTTGCACCTACATGCTGCTATGAGGTTTTGAGTTGTGCTAGCAGGAAAGCACCGGAGTCATAGCATGAGGCCTTCATGGTAGCATGTTCCTTTCAATGTTAGTCATGTCCTTTGCTGAGGTTCAACATGGTTTCCTTGGTTGCACTGTGCCCTTCGCTAGAGCATCTGATACAGCTCCATAGTTCATGTCGTCTCTCATTGCACATGGATCGTTCCATCTCCACATGTTGCCTCGTCACACAAACCGATAGTCCCTTCACGAGCCAGATCCGCGCACTTTGCCGCCACCTCACGGCGGATAGCAGCTAGCTTGTTCGCCAAGCATCCGTAGTGTGGTCGCAGAACGAAGACATCCTTTAGCCAGTTGCTTGATTGCATCGAAGCTTCTGCACTTGCTGCCCATGGTCGGAAGCTTCTTGTTTTGCCTCACCTATTTTAGAAGTATTAGGTGCAAATACACCCGGGATGACATGAACCTATTGTCGCTTGTATAAGCAAGAGTATAAGCAAGAGCGCAGAGTACTCAGCAAATTGCATATAGAACAAAGAATGTGGGTAATTAATAGAATGTAGAGGCCGAGAGTAAAAATAATTTGTGAAGTAGTGGCCGATGGTGATGAAAACTTTCTTTTAGAATCAGGATGTAATATAGGCCGACAGGTCATACCACATAAGCATATTGTTCCCCAAACACATAAATACGGATCAACTTGTCCAAAAAATTCCCAACAAGATGTTGCAAGATACTACTCCCTCTGTCCCTTAATATAAGAACGTTTTATGACACATCGCACTTATATTATGGGGCGGGCCGCGGGGGGAGTACAATGCTTGTGCTTCTAGGCGGAAGAAGCTTCTAAATTCACGTGCCTCCGACCTTCCTCCTTCCACGCAGTGTGCTGGAGCACACGGCAAGTCCATTTAGCGACTTTGGCGGAGACTTGGGAGTAGACGCAAGGTTCAACTTGTGGCGGTCCAAACCCTCCAGGTTAACTGGACCGTAGCTTAAGATGTCCACGTCCGGATTTGTTGTATTACGCGAGGAACAATTCGCGCGTGCGCGTGTGTGGTGTGTGTATGTGTGTGTGTGTGCGTGTGTGTGTGAGAGAGAGAGAGAGAGAGAGAGAGAGAGAGAGAGAGACGTTGACACCAGTTTTTGACTCACAAAACCGTTCGATGAACTCAAACAGCAGAAAAGTGCTTAACATAAAAGTTGTGTGTTTCGTGGAGTCAAACAACTTTGCTTTTTGATCATCTCATTCTAAGCATCTCTAGCTGATTCCTCAAAACTGGTTAACTCCTTGAAATTTTCACTTTGAGAAGTTAAACTGGGCCTAACTGAAGACATGTCCAGTTTAACTCCTCAAAAAATTTACTCGCCGCGTCGGCGACGGCTCCTTCTCAGGATAAATTTCCCCCTCACCGCGCGCCCGCCGGTCTCCTCGCTCGGCCGCATCCACTCTAGCGCCACCCTCCTGTTGGGGAACGTAGTAATTTCAAAAAATTTCCTACGCACACGCAAGATCATGGTGATGCATAGCAACGAGAGGGGAGAGTGTTGTCTCGCACCCTCGTGAGACCAGGCGAAGCGATCTGGCGTAGAGGAAGTAGTCGTCGTTCTCCTCGCGATCCAACCGATCCCAGCGCCGTTACTCCGGCGCCTCCGAGTTCTTGACACACGTACAGCTCGGTGGCGCTCCTCGGGCTCCGATCCAGCAAAGCTCCGGGAGAGAGTTCCGTCAAGACGACGGCGTGGTGGCGATCTTGATGTTCTACCCACGCAGGGCTTCGCCTAAGCACCGCTACGATATGACCGAGGTGGAATATGGTGGTGGGGGCACCGCACACGGCTAAGGAGCGATCTCAAGGATCAACTTGTGTGTTCTAGGGTGCCCCCTGCCCCGTATATAAAGGAGCAAGGGGAGGGCGGCCGGCCCTAGGAGGCGCGCCAAGGGAGGGGAGTCCTCCTCCTAGTGGGAGTAGGACTCCCTTTCCTAGTCCAACTAGGAAGGAGGAAGGGGAAGGAAAGAGAGGAGAGGGAGAGGAAGGGGGCTGCCCCTCCTTGTCCTATTCGGACTCCCCATGGGGGCGCCACCTCTGGTGCGGCCTCTCTCTCCCTCTTGGCCCAATAAGGCCCATTACTTCCCGGGGTTCCGGTAACCCTCCGGCACTCGGTTTTCTCCGAAACTTCCGGAACCTTTCCGTGTCGAATATAGCCGTCCAATATATCAATCTTTATGTCTCGACCATTTCAAGACTCCTCGTCATGTCCGTGATCACATCCGGGACTCGAACTCCTTGGTACATCAAAATACACAAACTCATAATATAACCGCCATGAAACCTTAAGCGTGCGGACCCTACGGTTCGAGAACAATGTAGACATGACCGAGACACGTCTCCGGTCAATAACCAATAGCGGGACCTGGATGCCCATATTGGCTCCTACATATTCTACGAAGATCTTTATCGGTCAGACCGCATAACAACATCGTTGTTCCCTTTGTCATCGGTATGTTACTTGCCCGAGATTCGATCGTCGGTATCCAATACCTAGTTCAATCTCGTTACTGGCAAGTCTCTTTACTCGTTCCGTAATACATCATCTCACAGCTAACTCATTAGTTGTAATGCTTGCAAGGCTTAGTGATGTGCATTACCGAGAGGGCCCAGAGATACCTCTCCGACAATCGGAGTGACAAATCCTAATCTCAAATCGCCAACCCAACATCTGCCTTTGGAGACACCTGTAGTACTCCTTTATAATCACCCGATTCGTTGTGACGTTTGGTAGTACCAAAGTGTTCCTCCGTAGCACGGAGTTGCATAATCTCATAGTTATAGGAACATGTATAAGTCATGGATAAAAGCAATAGCAACATACTAAGCGATCGGGTGCTATGCTAATGGAATGGGTCATGTCAATCAGATCATTCAACCAATGATGTGACCTTGTTAATCAAATGACAACTCCTTTGTCTATGGTTAGGAACTTAACCATCTTTGATTAACAAGCTAGTCTAATAGAGGCATACTAGTGACACTCTGTTTGTCTATGTATTCACACATGTATTATGTTTCCGGTTAATACAATTCTAGCATGAACAATAAACATTTATCATGAAATAAGGAAATAAATAATAACTTTATTATTGCCTCTAGGGCATATTTCCTTGATCTCCCACTTGCACTAGAGTCAATAATCTAGATTACATAGTAATGATTCTAACACCCATGGAGTCTTGGTGCTGATCATGTTTTGCTCGTGGAAGAGGCTTAGTCAGCGGGTCTGCTACATTCAGATCCGTATGTATCTTGCAAATCTCTATGTCTCCCACCGGACTAAGTCCGGAAGGAATTGAAGCGTCTCTTGATGTGTTTGGTTCTCTTGTGAAATCTGGATTCCTTTGCTAAAGCAATTGCTCGATATTGTCACAAAAGATTTTCATTGGACCCGATGCACTAGGTATGACACCTAGATCGGATATGAACTCCTTCATCCAGACTCCTTCATTAGCTGCTTCCGAAGCTGCTATGTATTCCGCTTCACATGTAGATCCCTTTACGACGCTTTGTTTAGAACTGCACCAACTGACAGCTCCTCCGTTTAGTGTAAATACGTATCCGGTTTGCGATTTAGAATCGTCCGGATCAGTGTCAAAGCTTGCATCAACGTAACCGTACGATGAGCTCTTTGTCACCTCCATATCGAGAAACATATCCTTAGTCCTTTTCGGTATTTCAGGATGTTCTTGACCGCTGTCCGATGATCCACTCTGGATTACTTTGGTACCTCCTGCTAAGCTTATAGCAAGGCACACATCAGGTCTGGTACGAGTGTTGCATACATGATAGAGCCTATGGCTGAGGCATAGGAACATCTTTCATTTTCTCTCTATCTTCTGCGGTGGTCGGGCATTGAGTCTTACTCAACTTCACACCTTGTAACACAGGCAAGAACCCTTTCTTTGCTTGATCCATTTTGAACTTCTTCAAAATTTTGTCAAGGTATGTGCTTTGTGAAAGTCCAATTAAGCGTCTTGATCTATCTCTATAGATTTTGATGCCCAATATGTAAGCAGCTTCACCGAGGTCCTTCATCGAAAAACTCTTATTCAAGTATCCCTTTATGCTATCCAGAAATTCTATATCATTTCCGATTAGTAATATGTCATCTACATATAATATCGAAATGCTACTGAGCTCCCACTCACTTTGTTGTAAATCTGAGGCTTCTCCAAAAGTCTGTATAAACCCAAATGCTTTGATCACACTATCAAAGCGTTTATTCCAACTCGAGATGCTTGCACCAGTCCATAAATGGATCGCTGGAGCTTGCACACTTTGTTAGCTCCTTTGGATCGATAAAACCTTCGGTTGCATCATATACAACTCTTCTTCCGAAATCCATTCAGGAATGCAGTCTTTACATCCATTTGCCAAATTTCATAATCATAAAATGCGGCAATTGCTAACATGATTCGGACAGACTTAAGCATCGCTACGGGTGAGAAGGTCTCATCGTAGTCAATCCCTTGAACTTGTCGAAAACCCTTTGCGACAAGTCGAGCTTTAGAAACGATAATATTACCGTCGGCGTAAGTCTTCTTCTTGAAGATCCACTTGTTTCCTATTGCTTGCCGACCCTCGGGCAAGTCAACCAAAGTCCACACTTTGTTTTTATACATGGATCCCATCTCAGATTTCATGGCCTCAAGCCATTTTGCGGAATCTGGGCTCACCATCGCTTCTTCATAGTTCGTAGGTTCATCATGATCTAGTAGCATGACTTCCAGAACAGGATTACCGTACCACTCTAGTGCGGATCTTACTCTGGTTGATCTACGAGGTTCTGTAGTAACTTGATCTGAAGTTTCATGATCAACATCATCAACTTCCTCACTATTTGGTGTAGATGTCGCAGAAACCGGTTTCTGTGATAAACTACTTTCAAATAAGGGAGAAGGTACAGATTACCTCATCAAGTTCTACTTTCCTCCCACTCACTTCTTTCGAGAGAAACTCCTTCTCTAGAAAGGATCCATTCTTAGCAACAAATGTCTTGCCTTCGGATCTGTGATAGAAGGTGTACCCAACTGTCTCCTTTGGGTATCCTATGAAGACACATTTCTCCGATTTGGGTTCGAGCTTATCAGGTTGAAGCTTTTCACATAAGCATCGCATCCCCAAACTTTAAGAAAGCGACAACTTTGGTTTCTTGCTAAACCATAGTTCATAAGGTGTCGTCTCAGCGGATTTTGACGGTGTTCTATTCATCGTGAATGCGGCCGTCTCAAGAGCATAACCCCAAAGCGATAGCGGTAAATCTGTAAGAGACATCATAGATCGCATCATATCTAGTAAAGTGCGATTACGACGTTCGGACACACCATTGCGCTGTGGTGTTCCGGGTGGCGTGAGTTGCGAAACTATTCGCATTGTTTCAAATGTAGACCAAACTCGTAACTCAAATATTCGCCTCCACGATCAGATCGTAGAAACTTTATTTTCTTATTACGATGATTTTCAACTTCACTCTGAAATTCTTTGAACTTTTCAAATGTTTCAGACTTATGTTTCATTAAGTAGATATACCCATATCTGCTTAAATCATCTGTGAATGTGAGAAAATAACGATATCCGCCACGAGCCTCAACATTCATCGGACCACATACATCTGTATGTATGATTTCCAACAAATCTGTTGCTCTCTCCATAGTACCGGAGAAGCGGGTTTTAGTCATCTTGCCCATGAGGCACGGTTCATAAGTGCCAAGTGATTCATAATCAAGTGACTCCAAAAGTCCATCAAGTATGGAGTTTCTTCATGCGCTTTATACCGATATGACCTAAGCGGCGGTGCCACAAATAAGTTGCACTATCATTATCAACTCTGCATTTTTGGTTTCAACATTATGAATATGTGTATCACTACTATCGAGATTCATTAAAAATAGACCACTCTTCAAGGGTGCATGACCATAAAAGATATTATTCATATAAATAGAACAACCATTATTCTCTGATTTAAATGAATAACCGTCTCGCATCAAACAAGATCCAGATATAATGTTCATGCTCAACGCTGGCACCAAATAACAATTATTTAGGTCTAAAACTAATCCCGAAGGTAGATGTAGAGGTAGCGTGCCGACCGCGATTACATCGACTTTGGAACCATTTCCCACGCGCATCGTCACCTCGTCCTTTGCGGTGTTAAGCAATCCGTAGTCCCTGTTTGAGTTGCAAATATTAGCAATGAACAAGTATCAAATACCCAGGTGCTACTGCGAGCTCTAGTAAGGTACACATCAATAACATGTATATCACATATACCTTTGTTCACCTTGCCATCCTTCTTATCCGCCAAATACTTGGGGCAGTTCCGCTTCCAGTGACCAGTCTGCTTGCAGTAGAAGCACTCAGTTTCAGGTTTAGGTCCAGACTTGGGTTTCTTCTCCTGAGCAGCAACTTGTTTGCTGTTCTTCTTGAAGTTCCCCTTCTTCTTCCCTTTGCCTTTCTTCTTGAAACTAGTGGTCTTATTGACCATCAACACTTGATGCTCCTTCTTGATTTCTACCTCCGCAGCCTTTAGCATTGCGAAGAGCTCAGGCATAGTCTTTACTAACCCTTGCATATTATAGTTCATCACGAAGCCTTTGTAGCTTGGTGGAAGTGATTGAAGAATTCTGTCAATGACACAATCATCCGGAAGATTAACTCCCAGTTGAGTCAAGTGATTGTAATACCTAGACATTACGAGTATGTGCTCACCGATGACCCATTCTCTTCCATCTTGCAGCTATAGAACTTATTGGAGACTTCATATCTCTCAATCCGGGCATTACTGTTGAAATATCAACTTCAACTCCTGAAACATCTCATATGCTCCATGACGTTCAAAAGCGTCGTTGAAGACCAGTTCTAAGCCGTAAAGCATGGCACACTGAACTATAGAGTAGTCATCAGCTTTGCTCGCCAGACGTTCTTAACGTCGTCGGTTGCATCAGAAGCAGGTCTGGCACCTAGCGGTGCATCCGGGCGTAACTCTTACGTGCAGCAATGAGGATAATCCTCGAGTTACGGACCCAGTCCGTGTAATTGCTACTATCATCTTTCAACTTTGCTTTCTCAAGGAACGCATTAAAATTCAACGGAACAACAGACGAGCCATCTATCTATAAACAAACATAGACAAGCAAGATACTATCGGTACTAAGTTCATGATAAATTTAAGTTCAATTAATCATATTACTTAAGAACTCCCACTTAGACAGACATCTCTCTAGTCATCTAAGTGATCACGTGATCCAAATCAACTAAACCATAACCGATCATCACGTGAGATGGAGTAGTTTTCAATGGTGAACATCTTATGTTGATCATATCTACTATATGATTCACGCTCGACCTTTCGGTCTCCGTGTTCCGAGGCCATATCTGCATATGCTAGGCTCGTCAAGTATAACCTGAGTATTCTGCGTGTGCAAAACTGGCTTGCACCCGTTGTAGATGGACGTAGAGCTTATCACACCCGATCATCACGTGGTGTCTCGGCACGACGAACTTTGGCAACGGTGCATACTCAGGGAGAACACTACTTGATAATTTTAGTGAGAGATCATCTTAAAATGCTACCGTCAATCAAAGCAAAATAAGATGCATAAAGGATAAACATCACATGCAATCAATATAAGTGATATGATATGGCCATCATCATCTTGTGCTTGTGATCTCCATCTCCGAAGCACCGTCGTGATCACCATCGTCACCGGCGTGACACCTTGATCTCTATCGTAGCATCGTTGTCGTTTACGCCATCTATTGCTTCTACGACTATCGCTACCGCTTAGTGATAAAGTAAAGCAATTACAGGCGTTGCATTTCATACAATAAGCGACAACCATATGGCTCCAGCAAGTTGCCGATAACCGGTTACAAAACATGACCATCTCATACAATAAAATATAGCATCACGTCTTGACCATATCACATCACAACATGCCCTGCAAAAACAAGTTAGACGTCCTCTACTTTGTTGTTGCAAATTTTACGTGGCTGCTACGGGCTTAAGCAAGAACCAATCTCACCTACGCATCAAGACCACAACGATACTTCGTCAAATAGACTCCGTTTTAACCTTCTCAAGGACCGGGCGTAGCCACACTCGGTTCAACTAAAGTGAGAGAGACAGACACCCGCCAGCCACCTTTAAGCACGAGTGCTCGTAACGGTGAAACCAGTCTCGCGTAAGCGTACGCGTAATGTCGGTCCGGGCCGCTTCATCTCACAATACCGCTGAACCAAAGTATGACATGCTGGTAGGCAGTATGACTTGTATCGCCCACAACTCACTTGTGTTCTACTCGTGCAAAACATCAAACCATAAAAACCTAGGCTCGGATGCCACTGTTGGGGAACGTAGTAATTTCAAAAAAATTCCTACGCACACGCAAGATCATGGTGATGCATAGCAACGAGAGGGGAGAGTGTTGTCTACGTACCCTCGTAGACCGAAGCGGAAGCGATCACAACGTAGAGGAAGTAGTCGTACGTTCTCCTCGCGATCCAACCGATCCCAGCGCCGTTACTCCGGCGCCTCCGAGTTCTTGACACACGTACAGCTCGGTGACGCTCCTCAGGCTCCGATCCAGCAAAGCTCCGGGGAGAGAGAGTTCCGTCGATCTGACGGCGTGGTGGCGATCTTGATGTTCTACCGACGCAGGGCTTCGCCTAAGCACCGCCACGATATGACCGAGGTGGAATAAGGTGGAGGGGCACCGCACACGGCTAAGGAACGATCTCAAGGATCAACTTGTGTGTTCTAGGGTGCCCCCCTGCCCCCGTATATAAAGGAGCAAGGGGGAGGGCCGGCCGGCCCTAGGAGGCGCGCCAAGGGAGGGGGGAGTCCTCCTCCTAGTGGGAGTAGGACTCCCCTTTCCTAGTCCAACTAGGAAGGAGGAAGAGGAAGGAAAGAGGGAGAGGGAGAGGAGGGGGCGCGCCCCCTCCTTGTCCTATTCGGACTCCCCATGGGGGCGCCACCTCCTGGTGCGGCCTCTCTCTCCCTCTTGGCCCAATAAGGCCCATTACTTCCCGGGGTTCGGTAACCCCTCCGGCACTCCGGTTTTCTCCGAAACTTCCGGAACCTTTCCGGTGTCGAATATAGCCGTCAATATATCAATCTTTATGTCTCGACCATTTGAGACTCCTCGTCATGTCCGTGATCACATCCAGGACTCGAACTCCTTCGGTACATCAAAATACACAAACTCATAATATAACCGTCATCGAAACCTTAAGCGTGCGGACCCTATGGTTCGAGAACAATGTAGACATGACCGAGATCGTCTCGGTCAATAACCAATAGCGGGACCTGGATGCCCATATTGGCTCCTACATATTCTCGAAGATCTTTATCGGTCAGACCGCATAACAACATCGTTGTTCCTTTGTCATCGGTATGTTACTTGCCGAGATTCGATCGTCGGTATCCAATACCTAGTTCAATCTAAATTCTTGGCAAGTCTCTTTACTCGTTCCGTAATACATCATCTCACAGCTAACTCATTAGTTGTAATGCTTGCAAGGCTTAGTGATGTGCATTACCGAGAGGGCCCAGAGATACCTCTCCGACAATCGGAGTGACAAATCCTAATCTCGAAATCGCCAACCCAACATCTGCCTTTGGAGACACTGTAGTACTCCTTTATAATCACCCGATTCGTTGTGACGTTTGGTAGTACCAAAGTGTTCCTCCGGTAAGCGGAGTTGCATAATCTCATAGTTATAGGAACATGTATAAGTCATGGATAAAAGCAATAGCAACATACTAAGCGATCGGGTGCTAAGCTAATGGAATGGGTCATGTCAATCAGATCATTCAACCAATGATGTGACCTTGTTAATCAAATGACAACTCCTTTGTCTATGGTTAGGAAACTTAACCATCTTTGATTAACAAGCTAGTCTAGTAGAGGCATACTAGTGACACTCTGTTTGTCTATGTATTCACACATGTATTATGTTTCCGGTTAATACAATTCTAGCATGAACAATAAACATTTATCATGAAATAAGGAAATAAATAATAACTTTATTATTGCCTCTAGGTCATATTTCCTTCACCTCCTTGCTTCTGTCGGCCATCACGCCTCACCACCGACACCCTGTATCACATATCGCTCCTCCACCCACTTCAATTCGGTCGCTAGTCGCCGACGCCACTGGAACTAACGCATCTACGCATGTCACTACTATTGCTGGACTCGACGCACGTAGGCCCCTGCGTCACCTCGCGGTATGCTTTCCACCTCTCGGCGATCACATCTCGCCGTTCGTCCGACTAATGACACATCCTCGTCCGCCGGTCGGCCAAACTAAGCCCTCACCCAGCAACTCGTCGGTTCGCCTCTGCCGATCTTCAGTTGTGATGATTGTTGGCAGCTGGTGGTGCTGCTTCTGGTCTCGAAGACTGAAGAACATCCCGGAAGGGTTTTCTACAAGTGTGAAATGGAAAAATTGGGTGCAATTTTCTGTGGTTTTTCTTCGGTTTCAAAGTTTCAAAGCAATTTGAGCTCATTGTATTCTTAATGTTATGCAAAAAGGTTGCATGTTTTGGTTTTTGGAAGAAAGAACACATTGATATGTTGATCAAGAGAGGTCTATTGGATGTTGGTGCACCAGTCACAAGAGATGGGATTACAGAGTGCAATATCCAAGTTTCAGGAGGAAGAGAAGAAACAAGTGTGCAAGCTAGAGAAGTCAATAGAAAAAAGCAAAAATGTTAGCAAAGAACATAAGGAGATGGAGAGAGTATTGACTCGACTTGCAGGAGTTGTCAAGGAAGTTGTGTCCCTATTGAAGTGTGTAATTTTTCCTGTCGTTTTATTTGGACTAGTTCTCCTAGTGAGGAATTGGTAAAGTATGTGTAACGCTCAATATGTGGTCCTAGTCCTCACGAAGACTTTGCAATCCTTTTTTAGGCTAGAAGCACACATTTGTCTCCCCAGCTTATGACTTCATAGTATACATTTATTGTCATATGCCAGTGTACATGGTGAAGATCGCACCAAATATAACTACACGTGAATATCAGAGTTTAAATAAGACTGAAACAATAGGGAAAATATTTGCCAATCTCATAATATAACACCATTCAAAGGTCAACATGACCCAACATGACATCATTAATGCAGCGGAAGAAACATGCGCCCGAGCAATAGAAACAAATGTTGCCTAAGAGGCGAGATAAATAAATGACGTCCACCCTGTAATCCAAGGCTGCCAACCGGAATCCTGATCTTTACTAGTCGTCGTCAAATAAGAACTCCATGTAAAGGGGCGTACGCGTATTGCCGTGTTAGTGTTCCATATAGCCCACAATAGTGCACATATCCCTATCCGAATATGTTTAGTTGTGTGTATGTCTACTCCACGAAGCCACGTCCCAAATAATAATCCCAGTCATTTTATAAAAATATGATTTCACTTCATTCAAAAATAATAATTACAGTCACTTATAAAAAATCACTCATTTTAATTAATTGAAAAATGATTGAAATACTGAAATTTAGACTAATTTGAAATGTATCTGAGATTCATCTTGTTCTAAAGGTCTCGTCGCCAGGAATTCAAATATATAAGACATTTCAAAAACAGAATTTCAGTTTCAAAGATATGAATGTTCTAAAATATCAATAGGAAATCAAAGTGTATTGACTTGGCGTGGGGATAGATCACATGCACGCGTACTATTCTCTCTTTGCGTGGGGACAAAAGGTAGTGTTGTGAGGCTGCCGACAAGATAATCCGAATTGAGATATGGGAGGAAAAAAATACGGACGCATCTCGAAGCATTCTTTTTGGGTCAGTCAATTTTGTTGCCGTCTAATTCTGCTTTGAGATGTGTGTTGTTTTCCTTTTTTCTGTGTCATTTTGGTGGTGAGTTGGGCTGCGTGGAACCGATATACCCCTAATTTGGGTCGGTCGAATTGCTACTTAGGCTAGTTTTTGCTCTTCCGGGTTGCATTTTTCTTTTTTCTTTTTTCTTTCTTGTATTTTTTGTTTTTGTGGGTTTTTGGCTGAGTGTAATTATACACATAAAAATACCATATAATATGTGCCAAAATATCGTGATTATATGATTATTTTCGCTTATTACAGTAAAGTGCAATTTTGGTGCAAAGTTGTGCGCAATTTTTTGTTATGCATTTTATTTGTTCTCAAAGGAAATATCAACGATGCTAATTCATTCTTTTCTTGAAAAAATAAATCATTATTTTGATATTTTTTAGTCTTAACTTCATTTTCATTCTAATTTAAGGTTAATACCAATGCCACAATTCATTTGTTCTTAGATTTTGTTTTTGCAAAAGCTCCATTTTATCTTATTCTTCTATATTTTTAAAAGCACAATTTTAATGTATATTTTCATGCAAATTTTGTCAGTGTTTATTTTAGATTGTTTTTCTATTTTTTCTTAAATGGTAATACCAATGCCACTAATTCGTTCTTCCCAAGGAAATTTAATTCTTTCTTTTGTGTGTATTTTTCTTAATTTTATTTCGGTTCTGTGTTTCTGTAGTTTTCATTTTCCTTTTATTCTTTCCTTTATTGGTTATTTTTTGTTTTTGTGGGTTTTGGCTGAGTGTAATTATATACAAAAATTACTGTATAATATGTGCCATTTTGTGATTATATGATTATTTTTGCATATTACCATAAAGTGCAATTTCGTGTAAAGTTGTGTGTTAGTTTTTTCTTTCTTGTTAAAGGAAATACATTATTTCAGTTACTATGTGTAAATTATAGTAGAATGCGAACATGCACTATTATATGCTTATTCTTTGCATAATTCAAAAAGTGCAATTTCATTGCAAATTGTGTGCAAGTTGTGCTCTTTCATTTCCTTTCTTCTTAAAGGGTTTCATTCTTTCTTGGAATTCATTAGTTTGATTTTGTTTTAGTTATTTTTCTGAAAGGGCCATACCAATGCCACGAATTCATTCTTTCATAGAAAAAATTCATATGTTTTTTTAGTTTTTATTGTATTTTTTGATTTTGTTTTAGTTTTCATTTCTTTTCTTTTGTAAGGGTAATATCGATGTCACTAATCCATTACTTTTGAGAAAGCACTTTTTGGTCGAAATATCTCTATAGCATGCTCAGTTTTGCATAGTAATTATACATTTTCCAAATATATGTATGTGTACGTAAACTTTGTGCAAAAATTACATTTTTCATTTTCATTCTTCTTAATTGGTAGAATCAATGCTACTAATTTATTCATTCTTACCAGGCTTCATTATTTTGATTTTTTATTTTTATTTCATTTTCTTTCTTCTTGAAGGGTAATACTGGTGTCACTAATTCATTCTATTTCAGAGAACTTCAATATTTTGATCTTATAATCTTATTCTTGCATATTATAAAAAGCACAATTTATGTGTAAATTATATGCAAGTTTTTTATTATTTATTTTTTTGCGGTGCATTTCACAAGTGAGGTCTTTGATCATCGTTAATGGGTAATATTAAATCAGTAAAATTAAGAAAACGGAAGTCAATTTTGTTTGTTTTTCTTTTTTGATCTGTGGCGTATATTCTTTAAAAAAATGTGAAATAATGCATGTCAGTGTAATTAAAAAAGCTGAAACTGTGTTTCTTACGTCAAACACAACCTGCACTCTTGATCTAATGCATCGCTTGATGAGTTGCAGTCATGTCCTTTTTGCAGGAAAAACACTGGTGTCCGTTGGACAAACCTTGTGTTCAAAGTTGAAGCACATCCGAAAACTGACAAATTCATGGAAACCACAATGAAAACTAATACCTTATATGAAACAAAAACAAAAAGAATCTCAGGCATACATACAAATTCAACTAACTTATAGCAAAATGAAAGGGACGATATTTTTATCTTCTTCGAAAAGGGGGTATCCCCATCGATCCTTTGCATCAATTGTTTCCTTGCACATAACCATATATACTTCATGCGAACAAATGTTTATCATTCATAGTCTCTGCACAAATGGATACAGATTTTCCATCCAGGAAGATAATATTATGCCAGACGCAACGAACGAGCACTAGCGGAATCCATTACACACACTGTCAAAGATCTTGTTGACCGTTGGAAGGGTGTAAAGGGAAGATAGATTATAACCCGAGGCCGATGGGGCTGGAGAAGCATGGTAGGGAGACGGAGCCGGAGTCCAGTAAACATTGACGGGTGCGTGCTGAGGCGGCGGGGGGTAGCCAACACAGGCGCTGCTGGAGGCACCTCCTCCTCCTTGTGCCTGATGCAGATAGTAGAAGCCGTGGTCATAGGTTTGAGCTGGGAGTGGGGCGGAGGTAGATGCTGCTACGTGATTTGTGCGAACTTGTCTGATGAAATTGAGGTCCGTGATGCAGTCGTTGATCTTTCTATTAACCCCATCTAATTCGGCGGCCTTCCGGCTACGGGAGAATACAGTTACAGTCTGGCAGGACTGGATGAGCGTCAACGCTTCGTCGAGGGTCTCCTTGAGCCTCCTCATCACTGTCTCCGTCTCCTGGTCGTTCGCCGCCGGGTATGTGTAGTTGGGCAGTACGTTGGCCAGAGTGCGCACGCGTTGGGCGAGCTCCCAGCACTTCTTCTTGTTCTGCTGTGCCGTCTCCGCGGCCTTTGCGATCAGTTGCACCATCGTTAGGATCATGCTCACCAGGCCCACTGGGTCCACCACCATCTCGAGGCGATCAAGCTAGCACAATTTTAGGTTAGCAAGACCCCGAGGAAGAGGTATAAAACCACGAGAAAGGTGTAACAGCTCCCGGATGCCTCTGGACCCTCATAAACAGTAAATTCGTGAAAAACAAAAAAAAATTCTAAAACTTTCAGAGATCAAAGATTTGATGTCCTTGCAAAGTTTAAGCAACAAATAACCTTCGTGGAGCCCTCACAAACAAAAACAAAATAACTGCTCAAAATTGTATATAAACTTTGAACAGTTATTTTTCTTTTTTCAGGTGAGGGCCCCTCGAATGCTATTTTTAACTAAAACTATCAAGATCATCAAAAGTTTGATCAAGTTTGATTTTTTTTAAAATTTAATGTTCATAGATGGTGCAGGCCGTAGGGGCACCCGGTTGCTGAAAATTCAGTCTCATAGAACCACCAACGGAAAGGACGATAAGGAGAGAGACACATACCTCGCTGTGCTCCGCGACGGTCGGTGTGGGCGGTCGCCTACCTCGCCGCCGAGGGGTAGTAATCAGCACTCTGAACACATAAAAACATATATACTCGAACTCAGTAAGACTTCAAACGAGAGATGAAAAGGGAAGAAGAGGGCTAGATCGAGGAGGAACACTGGCCTGCTGGTGACTACTGCTTTCCTTGAATCCCCCTACAGTTCATAGGGAGTGAGTATCATATATATATAGGGCCGGGTCCTCTGAGGTGCAAGTTGGGCATCATTTCACGTCAAGGGGCGTACGCGTACGCGTACGCGTACGCGTAATTGCCGTGTGTCTACGACAGAGCAAGTCAGTCGTCTCTCTGCCTGTTTCTAAAATCAACGTTATTCTGAAAAATTGATCACTCCTTGTCATTGTCTATGTAGTTACCCGTCCGACTACTTAGAGGCCAGTGATCCGAAAAAAAGCAAGCCAACTCCCTAGAGCAGCCCATAAATCACGTACGAGAACCCAAACCTTACCAACTCATGCGCTCCTTTCACCTCAATCCAGACGGGCACTTATATATCCTAGTGGGAACAAGAATTACATCAGGTGTTACCTTGCCACAACAGTGACCTAATGTTAGGTCTCGAGTAATTCACTAAGGCACAATAGTAACCTTAGTTTTGAACTAAGGTTAGTTCAAAACCCCGACACTTATTATGGATCTGAGGGAGTAATATTTTATTGTATATAACATTGGTCAAACCTAGATGTCATTGACATCTGATTAAATTTATGCCACCTCCGTACGGAATTACTTGTCATATAAATAGATTTATGTTGACCTAAAATATACTCCCTCCGTCTCATAATGTAAGACATTTTTTGACACTAGTGTCAAAAAACGTCTTACATTAGTGAGACGGAAGGAGTATTTAGCTACATGCATTGCTCCAACAAGTAATCTTAATTGAGGGAGTATGACTTCTTCATTGGAAGAGAGAGAGTAATTGAATAAATAGTAGTACGGTTCCTGGAATATAAGTACCTGATATCCTCTCATCTGTTTTTATTAGCCGTAGCTGACTACCATTTGTGTGAAGGAGCTAATCAAGCAATAGTGCACAAATTAATAATATGTTGCATTTAAATTTATTAATTTATATATTAATAAATAAATAAAAATTAATGTGCTAAGTAGTCAGACAATGCGAGCATCAGGGATGCCCCTACCTACAGGGTAATGTAGCTTGGCTCGGTATACAAGAACATCAATTGTCAAATCCTAAACCTCTTCCTAGTAGTTGAGCTTCATTGAGATCAATGTTGTTAGTCTGACCACGACCATAAGGCCTGGCATTACTGTTACGGGGCTGATTGTTTCCACGCGAAGTAGAAGGCAGAGTCAGCTGATTCTGATTCTGAGGGCAGTTCCTAGAACGGTGACCTGGAAGCACAGACCATCATTGGGATTGGAAGCAGGAGCTCGGGGTGGTGCAGTCCGAAGAGGCTGCCTCGGCAGTGAAGGAGGCAGACAAGGTGCAGTATAGGACTGTCTTGCTGCAGGTGCAGTTGGACAATACATGCTGTGGGGAATCCATATCCGACGCGTCTGCGCTGACGGGTCCGAAGATGAGCCAGCGTCACGGCTGCGCCCGAGGGATCCCTGGTGTTCCTGAAGACCAGTCTCAACATGAATAGCCTTGTTCACCAAGGTGGCGAAGTCGGCAAAGTCATGAACGAGCAGTGCTAGCTTGATATCAGAGTGAAGCCCATCACATAACTTTTCTTGCCTAAGAGCATCAGTTGCAATGTCTTCTTCAGCATAACATGACAAGTCCAGAAATTCCCGCTGATAAGCATCTACAGTCTTGTTCCCTTGGGTGAGGTTGCGGAACTCTCGCTTCTTTCTATCCATGATTCCTTGAGGAATGAAGCGGGCACGGAAAGCGGCTTGGAAATCCGGCCAAGTGATGACCGTTCCAATAGGTAGGGTACATCTGTGGTTGTCCCACCATTGAGCAGCGGGACCCTTCAGAAAGAATGATGCAAAGGTGACATAGCTAGCAAGGGCCACACTAGCAGACTCCATTTCATACGTGATGTCATGGAACCAGTCATCAGCATCAAGGGCCTGAGTTGAGTTGCAGTAAATAGTTGGGTTCAGGCGCATGAAGTCCTGCAGAGTTTCCGGGGTTGGCTGTTGATTCATGTTCAGATGAGGAAACTGATCCATCATTCCTTCCATGAACTGGCGGTTCAGCTCAAATTGTTGCATCATTCCGGCAAAGAATTCGGGCGGTGGTGGATCGTTGGCACCACGGCCACGACCAACGGATCTAACCATCCTGCTAACATGTAACAGAGGTAGTTCAGCATCGAGCATTTGTAAAGACAAAGGATCATTGATGATGAAACATGCATAATGGAAGAGGCACAATGGATACCACATAGTAGTCAACACGAGGTGTGTGTACTATTCAAAAATACTATTCTAAGGAATAACTATGGCTTATCCAACTTTGGGGTTAATGTGGTCACGGAATCCTAATGTTATAGTTAGTAAATTCGTTTAACCCAAATGGAAGAGAAATCAGAGTCCCAGAGTATAGACGAGGAGTAAAAGATCCTAATATCACCCAATAACGACGTGGGCCCATAAGACACATAGCCATGTTAGTAAAAGTGATACGGTCCCTATCATGATACCATGAACTACACGGTAATTACAAGCAGACGTAATCTCCCTTTTATTTGCGTTGCTCACTTCACTTGAAATATGCATGCGGGTGTATTCTTTTTGTCATCGGATGGCGTCTTTCCAGTGTGATCTAACTTTTTAATTCATCTGTGTCGGTGAGACTGAAATGGCCTCCTCTGAAAATAAAAGAGAGGTGAGGCTTTTTTTTTTCGGGTGAGAGAGAGGTGAGGCTGACATGGCGTAATGCAAACTTGCAATTAGAAAAGGTTCCCAGGTCTGTTCTGTATATTTAACAATGGACTGTTTGGATGTTCAATCTTGTCCCTTCAGCACATATCCAATGGACCACATATTTCATGACCTCAGTATCATGCCAGTTGCAGTATCACTGGATATGCACTCCACTGGCCTGCCGGGTCCTCTGGCGTGCAAGTTGGGCATCATGTCACGTCAAGGGGCGTACGCGTACGGGTACGCGTAATTGCCATGTCTATGACAGAAGTTAGTCGTACGTCTCTCCTTATCTACGACATTGCCGTGTCCTACAGGGAACAAGACTTGCATCAGGCGTTGCCTTTTTTTTTTTGATAGGTAAACAACTTTATTTCTCAAATAATAACGAGATCATTTACAATTTGGTGAGAAACAAAGTCAGGTACCACATCATCCCACATAGTAGATGATCTAGATGAAAGAGCATTTTTTGCTATGGCATCCGCAACAGCATTAGCCTCTCTACAGCAATGGATCACCTCCAGATTAGAGAACTCAGCCCCCAACTGTTTGCACTCCATATATATAGACACATCATGGCCTAAATAAACCTCCTGGTTAATGATCTCCACCGCATTTGAGCTATCCGATTCCAGAATAATGGAGTTGCAACCAATATTTGCTGCCAAAAAGAGGCCATTCCGAATAGCCAACAATTCTGCCGAGTCAACTGAGCTAACATGTGATATAAACCAAGATGCTGCTGCAATGTATTCTCCTTTGTCATCGCGCGCTACTGCTCCCGTTCCTCCGGACAAGTTCTCTGGACAGAAAGCTGCATCAACATTTATCTTTACACTCCCTCTTGCTGGTCTTTTCCACATATGATCACGTTGCCGGGCTGGTAGTTTTGGAGTTTCAGCCCGCACAAAGTTAGTGGCCAGGACCTTGATCGAGATACCCGTACGTTCAGGCGTTCTGATCTCTTCTCCTTTGACATATTGTCTCCGTTGCCACCATATGTACCAGCTACCCACCGCCATGAGCTCCACCAAGGGTAGATCGCCTGCCATAGCCTGGCGTCTCATGAGAACTTCCATGGTGATTGCACCTGATCGGTCTACCGCAACAGCTCGATCCACTTCATCCTTTACCCCAAGCTGGTTCCAAACATCCAGGGCCCTTTGACAAGTAAACAAGCAATGCTGGGAGTCCTCCATACCTACTACACAAATCGGGCATTGTGCTGATGTTGGTATGTGTCTCCCTGCCAATGTCCCTCGACACGGTAGAACGCCTCTAAGAACTTTCCAAGCAAAGTGTTTTATTTTTCCAGGAACCCGCGGTCTCCATATGTGTTTCCAAATATCATTTTCACGGTGACCTCCTTGCCGATCCGTCCTGTTCCACTGATTTCCATATTGGTGAGCAAACTCAACATGGTATGCTGATCTCACTGAGAATGTTCCTGATTTTGTGTGATGCCACGCTATGAAGTCATCCACCATCTCTACTCGTAGTGGAATTTGCAGAATTCTATAGACATCTACCGGGTTAAAAACTGAGCGCACCAGCTCTTCATCCCACTTTCCTGAATACGGGTCTATCAACTCTTCTACCTTTCCCAACATAGTGGCTCCTCTCGGGGTGATAACTTTTCGTGTCTCGCTCGTTGGAATCCAAGGGTCATTCCAAATATTTATATGTGATCCTTTACCAACCCGCCAAATACATCCTCTTTTAAAGGTTTGTATCCCCATCACAATGCTCTGCCAAGTAAAAGAGGAACCTTTCTTTGGACCTGCATTAAGTATGTTACCATCTGGATAATATTTTGCACCAAGGACCTGTGCACACAAAGATTCCGGGTTCTGGAGTAGTCGCTAACACAGTTTTGCTAATAAAGCAAGGTTGAAACTGTGTAGGTCTCTAAACCCCATCCCCCCATTCTTCTTCGGTATACACATCTTCCACCATGCAAACCAATGCATCTTCTTCTTCTCTTCATTGTCTCCCCACCAAAATCCTGCAATTTCATCAGTAATAGCTTTACATATCCCTTTTGGTAATTTGAACACTGACATTGCGTATGTGGGTATTGCTTGAGCCACCGCTTTCATTAAGATCTCTTTCCCTTGCATAGATAACACCTTCTCCTTCCACCCCTTTATTCTGTGGCAGACTCTGTCAATGAGATGCTGAAAACAGTCACTCTTATCAACTCCTACCATAGTAGGCAGGCCAAGATATTTATCCGAAAGTGCTTCTGTCAATATGTCAAGAGTATTGCAAATTTCTTCTCTAATTTGCACTCTTGTGTTAGGGCTAAAAAATATACTTGATTTTGCCGTGCTTACCAATTGCCCCGAGCTACCACAGTATATATCCAAAACCCTTTTCAAAGTGTTTGCATTCTGAATATTCGCTTTCATGAGGATTAGTGAGTCATCTGCAAAAAGTAGATGAGATATAGAGGGTGCATTTCTGCAGACCTGGACTCCTTCTAGTTCCCCAATTTCTTCCTCATGGGCTAGCATACATGACAAGCCTTCAGAACACAGAAGGAACAAATATGGTGATAAGGGATCACCTTGTCTTAGCCCCCTGGTTGGCACAATTTCATCTGTCTCACAACCATTAAATCTCACTTTGTACCTGACCGAGGAGACACACTCCATTATCATCTCCACCCAAAGCGGATGGAAACCAAGTTTCAACATGACCTGGTTTAAAAAGCCCCACTCAACACGATCATAAGCTTTGAGCATGTCCAATTTTACTGCACAAAAACCATTAGAGCCATGTGTCTTCTTCTTTATTGCATGAAAACATTCATATGCCACCAACACATTATCCGTAATTAACCGGCCCGGGACAAAGGCACTTTGTGTTGGGGAAATGATGTCGGGCAGAATTTTCTTAAGCCTATTAGCAAGCATTTTCGAGATGATTTTGTAGATCACATTACACAGGCTAATAGGTCTAAACTGAGTGATTACCTCTGGGCTGTCCACCTTTGGGATCAACACGATATTAGTTTGGTTCCACCCATTTGGTATCTTCCTATTGTTTATTGAATCCAGCACCGCATCAGTTAATTCCTCTCCAAGGATATGCCAAAATCTCTTATAGAAAACTGCATGAAGGCCGCCCGGCCCTGATGCTTTCATATCTCCTATCTGAAAAAGTGCCTTGCGCACATCTTCCCGAGAGAATGGCACTGTCAACAACCTGTTCATCTCCGTTGTAACTCTCGGTTTCACAGCTCGAAGAAGATCCTGGTCACAATCAGCATATTCAGAAGTAAACAAGCTCCCAAAATAATCACAAATTAGTGGGTTGAGGTTATCATTCCCCTCCACCCACCCATTATTATTATGCTTCAACTTTTTTATCATATTTCTTCTACGCCTAGCCGATGCAAACTGATTAAAGTACTTCGAATTTCTGTCCCCACGGCGCAACCATCTAATCCTGCCTCGTTGGGCCCAAAAAAATCTCCTCTTGACCGAGAAGGTTTTCAATGAGGACCGAGAGATCTCTCTGTTTTGCTCGGCTCTGTTCAGTGTACTCCTCCCTCAGCACCTTCTCCAGCTCTTGTTGTGCTTTTTTTAATCTGTTTCTAGGCCCCTTTAGCACACACTTGTCCCACGCATGCAGATCATTATGAACAGCAGCCTCCTTGTCCTTGAAGGAATGACAAAGTCCCCTGTGAATCGCCTTTTGCCATGCTGATTTGACGATCTCCTCCACAGTCTCCTCTTCCAGCCATCTTGCTTCAAACCGGCGTTGCCCCTTGCCCCGAGGCGCAGCCGCCTCCACCAGATACTCAGTGTCCAATAAGATGGGACGATGGTCAGATTTTCCCATCTCAAGATTACACAACCCCGCTAGGGGGTGCATGGTAATCCAATCTGCATTCGTTACTGCTCGATCCAGCCTCTCCTTGAGTCCACCTCTGAACCACGTGAATCTATCACCGGAGTATCCCATGTCCTCCAAAGCACAATCTGACAGGGCATCCTGAAATGCCTTCATCCGTATATGTTGTCGAGGGGGGCCTCCTTCCTTCTCAGATGAAATCAATATTTCATTAAAGTCTCCCAACATAACCCAGGGCAGCCTCGAGTGAGTATGTAGATCACGAATATATCGATAAGTGCGATCCTTACTGTCCCAGTTTGGCTCCCCATAAATTCCTGTCATCCTCCATATATTCCCGTTTGTTTCATGAACCGTGACATCAATTCCATCCAATGTGGTCGTCTGGGAGTAGATCCTAACCTCCTTCTTCCAGACTAACAACAAACCACCCTTCCTTCCATCCGGACTAGCAGCCACAATTCTTTCGTCCATCCCCAATTTTCTCATCAACCTTTCTGCCTTATCATCATCCAGATGTGTTTCAGACAGAAAGAAAACATCCGGCTTGTGTCGCCTCTGAATGTCCAGAAGCGAACGAACTGTCGGGGCTCCAAGGAGGCCCCGACAGTTCCAGCTAATGATCTTCATTGATTCCGGCGATCACCCTCGAGGGGTGTCGCTGATATGCATCAGTTTGCAGCGTCGGGGCATCCGGATTCGCCCTAAGCCTCTTCGGATCATGCACTTTCTCTGGTGTGCTCATCTGACTCTTATCCAGTCTATCATTATTCCCTGCTTCAATCAGGCCAACCCTCTCATCCACAAAACCTGGTGGTGGATTCGCACTCTCACCATGTTTGATTACTGACCCATCTTGTCCAATAAGCCTTTTCTTTGTCTGCGGGACAACAGCCCCAAAGTTGCCATCCTTTCTATGGTCAAGATCCATATCATCATCATCATCAAAATATTGGTACCCCGGATTGCCCCTTCCTCTCCCTAAGCCTCCATCTCGCCCAGTCGGCACTCCCATATTGCTCCTTCCCCTCCCCCTGCCAGAGCTTCTCGGGGTATCATCAAAGTTCACAAGGAGCCAGTCTCCCCACTCGCAATCCTCTGCCTTATGCATGCCATCTCCACACTCCGTGACCAAATGACCAATCCGGCCACAATAATCACAAAAGTCCGGCAACTTTTCATACTCCACGGGATACCTTTTGCTTTCCTTCAACGTCAACGGGACAAACCGGACGATGGGTGTATCCAGCATTACTGTAACTCGAGCTCTCAAGTATTTGGATGGGTTGATACGCCCCTCATTAACCACGACTTTGATAGGCGGGATACCCACCTTTTTTGCTATCTTCTCTGCGATCTCCGTTTTCTTCATGAGTCCATCAGGTATGCCAACGACACGTGCCCAAACCGCGATGCGATCAAGCTTGTATTCCTCTACGTTGGTCAATCCATCATACTCTTCCAACACCACTGCAGCGTTCCTGAACAACCAAGGTCCTCCGTTCATAACCCGATTCCAATCCCCCAAGCACAAGAATTGGGCAAGGAAAATATTAGGTTTTTTGTCCTTGAAGATCACCCCCTGCGCCGGTGCCCAGGCGTTCCTCATGGCCTTGTACAAGGCGACATGGCTGAAGGGTTTGCTTGTGTGAACCCTATATATAGCAATCCATCTTGTTTCTTCAACTAGGCCCTCAATCTCTCCCGACAGGTCCAGGTCCTCCTCCTCCTCTCCATGAAGATTCAGCCCCGAGAACCTATCCTCCAGGTTTGCATCCGATCCGCGCACACCCCTCCATCTCTGCTTCCTGACTGCATCAGGCGTTGCCTTGCCACAACAGTGACCTAATGTTAGGTCTCGAGCAATTCACCAAGAGCAAATCCAACGCGCCGACCCAAACGGACGGCAATTTTGTCCGGTTTTTTTCGTTTGGGTCGGCCCAGTGGACATCAACGTCTGCTTCCGCATTTGGGTCGGCGCGTACGCTCAATGCTGGGCCGATCCATTTTGACGGCGCGAAAAAAAATACAAGCATTTGGAAAAAAAACAACATTAATTAAACATTAAAGCCGGTCACGAAGGCCGGCGGGAGTCCACACGTCCACATTAGCATTAATGAACATAAAAAGAAGGTAAACTAGGAGGCGGCGCGCTGTCCTAGGCATCGTCGTCCTTGGTGCCGCCTCCTCCTCTATCTCGCGTTGCTCGGCCTCAGCGTCACGCTCGAGCATTTCGAGGTATTCGCCGTGGCGGCGCTCCTCGTCCAGCGTCACTGGCGCCACCGCTCGAGGTACGCCGCCTCCTGCGCCGGCGCCGCCCCCATCCAGATCAGCGGAAGCTGATCCACTCGCGCACTCGCCCGGTCCATGAGTAGCGCTCGAGGGGCTCCGGCTCTGCCTTGACTGGGGAAGGCGGGGCCATCGGCGGCAGGACGCAGTCGCCCGTCGCGGAGAGGGCCATGGCCTCCGCCATGACCGCCTGGTACACCGCCTCCTCTTCCTCCTGCTCCGCCACCCTGTGCCGCTCGTCCTCCTCGCTCATCCGGAAGACAGCGGCAATGGCCGCCTGGTCCTCCTCGCGAAAGACGAGCTGAGGCGGCGGCACGCTGCAGTCGACTTTGTGGACACCGCGTAGCCTCGCCTTCCCGTGCTCGAAGGCGAACCAATGAGCCCAGTTGGGCGAGTCGACGACGTACAAGGCGTGGCACTGGGATCGTCTCCGGATCCAGGTGCCAGTCGTGCAGCAGGGTGGCGTCGGGGTATGGGAGAGGCACGCGGTGCTGTCAATGTCACTCTGCCTGGTGCATTGGTACATTGACGCGCTGCCTCGGCAGGCGAGCTGGCGCCGGCGGAGGCGGGAGGAACTCAGAGGTAAAAGGAATGGCGGGGCCTTGCCCTTAGACTTGCTGCTGGCGCCGGAGAAGAACCCCATCTGGCTTCACTGGGGTGGCTAGGGTTTGCCGCCGACGGGGGAGCATAGTGTATGAGATGGAGACGGGGGCTAGCTGGAAGCGCATGAGGACGACCCCGCCGCGCGGTCGGCTTAGAAAAGGACGACCGCCATCGTTAACGTGTGGGCCCGAGGTCATAAATTAAGTTGACCAGGCTGACCGCGGGCAGTTGGACGACCGCCAGGTGGGGACGCGGCGGACACCAAGAAGGCACGCGTGGCGTCCGTTTCGCGTCTGTGCCGACGCATTTCAGGCTCAAATTTGGGCCGCAAATGCGTCGGGGGGCGTGAAGCGGACTCGATTTGGGTTTGGGTCAGCGCGTTGGGCCTCCTCGTATGTCTGCACCGACCCAAACGAACGCAGGCGGATGAAATGGGTCGCCCCATTGGGGTTCCTCTAAGGCGCAATAGAAACCTGACGAACAACCAACCTCCTCTCGGCACCGTCGTCTCCACCGCCTCCTCCTCAGCCTCCTCATCCTTCTCCTCCTCACTCGCCTCATCCCCATCCTCTGTGTCCTTCTCTTCTAGCCGTTGTGTACACTCCTACTGAGGTGGGTGAACTACTCCACCAGAGGGTGCAGGAGAAGAAAGAGGTGCTCTAATCCGGGTTGCTCTATGTAAGAATTCTCCGTGAACTTGCATCAGCGCGCGACGTTGTGGCTGTCCCGTCGGCGCTCCTCCCGGTCGGCGTACTCATGCACCATCATGGCGCTCCGGGATATCGAAGAGGAGCCTCCACCCAAGAGATAGTGCAGAATGCGCCCGCGCGCCTTGGGCAGGGATGGCGGCGAGTGGCGCTCCTTGTTGACGAGGTGCCAAGGTGGCGGCGAGCGGTGCTCCTCCTTCACGATGCGCCGGGGCGGCGGCGAGAGACGCTCCTCCTTGACGACCAGTCGTGGCGGCGGCGAGAGCCGCTCCTCCTTAACGCGTCGTGGCGGCGGCGAGAGCCGCTCTTCCTTGACGTGGTGTACGATTTAGACACCGCGGTTGCGTGGCGACGGAGAGCATGGAGGGGATGTCGGCTCCGGATTCATGAGGAGGAGCACTGCCTGTGGTGGAGCCTGGCCGTTGGTGTGGACGTCGGAGCGACAGAGCATCAACTCCATATCCTCCTCGAACTCCGCGTCCGTGCTGGGGTAGACCTGGCCCGGCACCGACAGCGCAGACTACGGCGGCAGCGGCTGCTGGTCCTCCTCGTCGAGTCGAGTCACTGCCACCCGATGAGGACGACGGCCCCGGAGTTCGAGTGCGGCGTCTCCACGAGCCGCCAGATCCCGCCTCGAAATCGCCTGCCGGCGCCGACGCCCAGGACTTGCCCATTGCCGGGGATGTGGAGGGAGATGGGCCAGAAGGAGGAGAAGGATGCGACATGGACGACGTTGGAGCGTGGCTTACATAGCCGCGCCCAGGCCATGCAAAGGGGCCGGTCAGCCACTTCAATGCGGCGCAGCTGCCGAAGTTGGTTCCACGAGAACCTGCGTAAGCATTGAAGCGGAGCTGCTGAGAGGTCGCGTTGTTGGTCAGGGCCACTCTCCGTCCCTTCGGTCACATTGCAGCAGCAATGCCGGCCTCCGCGTGCTCTGGGCCGGCATGAATGCGGCGTGGTACGCGGCACGTGCGTCAGAAGTAAACTACGGAAGGGGTGGGTAATGGGGTTTTGGTGGGCCAGGGCGGTCAGAAGCGGGCTTGGGACCGGTCCGGATTCCAGTAAACCCCTCCTTCCCCCACTTTTGTTTTCGTTATGCGGGAGAAATCGCGTTCGGACGCTCCGCGGACCAATACAGGTCGGCATTGAATGACTTCCTCGGTCCGGACAGCGTGGTCCAAACGGTTGTGGGAATGTTCGAGGGTTGGCATTTGAGATGCCCTTAGAACGACTCATCCTGCATATTTTGGAACTTCACAAAAAAATTCTTTCACAGGTAACGAGATATTCTGCTTCATATAAAAACATTAACCATGATATTAAATTTTATAAAATTGTTTATCAAAATGTAGAAGAATCAATGTCATCAAGTTCATCATAGCATATACTTTTGTATGGTACTCCCTCCATCCCGAAGTTCTTGTCTTAGATTTGTCTAAATACGGATGCACCTAGTTACGTTTTAGTGTTAGATACATCCGTATCTAGACAAATCTAAGACAAGAATTTTGGGACGAATGGAGTACATATTTGAGGATGTAGATATACATAATTTTACCAATAAAATTGGTCGAAGTTTGTGAAGTTGAATGCATACTGCCAGATACTGCCAAGGCAATCTCCAGTTTTGTTTTGCCAAAGAAATTAAGCCGAAGTCACATCACTATGATTTTTTTAAATTTACTAGGTAATTGGCCGTGCATTGCTACGGGTGTAAAAATATTTTGGTTGTTACACACTAATTGTGCAAGCGTGTCCCTTCAGAATCCGCACGCATAAATCATGCTTCGATTTTTCAGGAAAACACTGTAGATTTCCCCCCCTCAAAAGTCCATCTTCTTCCTCCATCCGATATCTGTCTCCACAACACAAATATGCCACTGTTAAAAGCGCATCAGGCACCCCCACAAAAGAACACAAAATACAACCTACACATGAGCAATGATGTAAACATATGTAAATTTATGATCTGCAAGAAAATCACTCTGAAAATAACTTGAATGGAATACTTTGGAGACCCTAAGGTGTTGAACTATAGAATGCAAGTTACAACTGCTCATACATGAGCATTACTTATATGGATTACAAAAGAAATATTGTTGTAGAAAATGGTCTACTGGGAACTGCTACTAAACTTCAGACATCTTTACTACACCATGAATCTTGCACACAAAATACTGCAGGACATAGAACAAGCACACCATCTTGTAATTCTTTAGTTGGAGAGGTGCATGCATGATTACCCAGCATATATAAAGACTGCAGGCCATCGAATGTAATGAATTGTGCTCAATGGTGAAGAATCTTGCAGCAAAGTGTTTCCTACTCGTACTAAATGACCTATCAAATTCAATGTTGGTGGTTCCGCTCGACTAAGGTGTGCTATGTCAATTACAAAATATACTTGTTTTATCCGTGGCAATCATCAAAGGTAAACTGATTTTTTTGCAGGCAAAAGGTGAACTGATTTTCAAATATAAGTTAATCTAAAGATTATGTCGTGTTCTCAATTTCTCCCTTATGGCTCCTTTCTCTTTCTTCCCTTCGGTCCATTGAGTCCCTTCTTCAAAATCACAATGAGTAGCAAGAAAAAAATTAGTACATTGCAGAAGCTTATCTTGAGAGAAAATTTATACAATTCAAAATTTAGCAGCTTGAGAAAAACTTCCAATCGATATAAAACACTGCGATTTCTGCATAAGAACAATCGATATAAAAAACTGACGTAAACACCTTTATTCTATCTCAATGCCGGATGTAAGTCTAAAAGAGTGACAGCAAAGAGGTTGATCACTTCATGAACTGAAAGCTCATAACTAAGGCAATATATCCTTTCTCAATATCATAATAATTCCAGCGCTCATCTCCTAAATTCTCAAGCAAGCATTTTCTCCTAAAGAAAAATTGGTGACGAATTTCATACTACAAGTAAATTAGAGAATAGATGAAAGTATCATATGAGAATTACATGTGTGTTTTTACTCGACAAACCCAACTCTAGATGGTTTATGCCTGCTGCTGCTCCTTCGATGCCAGCAGCAGCTAAAACATTTACCTTCCTTTGATGTAGATATATCAAAGACCCCAGGGCTAAATTTCCTTGTAAAATTTGTACACAGACATAAGCTAGAAACACATGTCGGAGCAAAGAGAGATAATAGAGAGAGGACAGAAAAACAGAATGCAAAGGACTGTTTGCTGGGGTATGAAAAGGCTAATAATTCTGCCGTGGCAGATCTCGAATAGCTTTGATTGTACATCCGTACAAGCCCTAAATAAAGCAGAATGCTTACAATTTTGAGCATACAACCAAATTGCAACAATTCAGTATCATTATCATAATATAGTTGTGGTTGGTTCAATCAGCAATTCAGTATCATTATGTATTATTGAAGGTGAGAGTACATACAAATTTCCTTTGTAAAATTATCAATATCTGCACTAATTCAGTTGCACTACTCGTCATCCATTGGTTCTGCAAACAGGGTAGTATTTCTTGCATCCAACAGCAGCCGGTTGCCATGAACTCCTGGACTGTTCTAAAAGCCTCTTTGTGCTTCCTCTGCAGAATTCAATGGGTAGCGCCAGGGGAAGGGGAACCGATTGGGGGAGATCGTGGGTTCGGCAGCGAGAGGGAGAGAGAGAGGGTTGTGGATTCTGTTTGAGTTTTTTTTCCAGTGGAAACCCAACATGGGAAGACGCGATCGAGTGGGAGGAGGGATCGACGAATGGTACGATGTAAGAGGGGATACGGAACCTTAGGTTTCTTTTAGATAGTGGAGATAGAGATTACATATCACAGTGATTGCCTGCATGGACGCCCGATGCGGTGATTCTCCTTTGAGCGGCAATGGTTATTGCAGCCAGGTTTTATGGAGAGCGTTCCCCACTTTTAAGTTTATTACTCCCTCCGTTTCTAAATATAAGTCTTTATAGAGATATCACTATGAACCACGTACTGATGTATATAGATGCATTTTAAGTGTGGATTCATTTATTTTGCTTCATATGTGGTCCACTTAGTGAAACCTTTACAAAGACTTATATTTAGGAACGGAGGAAATACATATCTTCAGGTTCTATGATTTTAGTTCATAGAATCTACGTTTCTACCATCTTGATAATTAAGATTCTATGATTACGATCCTACCATCGAAGCTCCGATTTGATTTGAAATAACGATTCTGGCAACCTTGGTCGGCAGTGACCTAAAAGTGGGAAAGGAAAAATCTTTAATAGAGGTGGGGATGGTAGATTACTTATATTAAAAATTAATTTCAATCATTTCAAAAACCAATTCCCCACATTTAAAAAAACCGAGTCACTCATAAAAAAACTAATTTTACTGCATTCAAGAAACCGATCTCACACATTAAATTTTTTTGAGTTCGCGCATCTAAAAGAACTGATTTCATTTCAGTCAAAAATAATAATTCACTCATTTAAAAAACCAAGTTCACTCATATATAAAAAACTGATTTCACTTCATTCAAAAATAATAATTTCACTCATTTAGGAAAAAATGATTCCACTCATTTCAATTAATTAAAAAATGATCGAAATACTGAAATTTAGACTAATTTGAAATGTATCTGAGATCCATCTTGTTCTGAAGGTCTCGTCGCCAGGAATTCAAATAGATAAAACATTTCAAAAAACAGAATTTCAGTTTCAAATATATGAATGTTCTAAAATATCAATAGGAAATTAAAGTGTATGGACTTTCCGTGGAGATAGATCACATGCAGGCATACTATTCTCTATTTGCGTGGGGGGAAAAGTAGTGTTGTGAGGCTGCTAACAAAACAAGCCGAATTGACATATGGGAGGGAAAAATACGCACACATCTCGGAGCGTTTTAAGATGGATGCTTCACCGGTAGGTGCCAGTTTCGTTTGGAACACCTTTGCGAGGAAGAAGAAGATCCCTTGGGTATATGTGCTGCGTGTGCACTTGTGCGCGCCCTCATCTCATGCACCAAACGCGCATACACATGTGTACGTACAGAAAATCCATGCCATTGTTTGATCCAATGCATTGCTTGATGAGTTGCAGTCATGTCCCTTTTGTAAGAAAAACACTGGTGTCCATTGGAAAAACCTTGTGTTCAAAGTTGAAACACATCTGAAAACTGACAAATTCACGGTAACTAGAACGGAAACATACGAAATAGCTTATCTGAAACAAAAAGAATCTCAGGCATACATACCAATTCAACTAACTTGATAGCAAAATGAAAGGGATGGATTTTTTTTTCTTTCTAAAAGGGGATATCCCCATGGATGTTTTGCATCAATCAATTCGTTGCACATAACCATATATACTTGCTATGAATAAATGATTTATCATTCATGGTCCCCGCACAAATTAAGTGCACAAATGTAAAAGCCCCTTATATATAGCTCATAGAATCTACATCTACCATTCTTAAGAAGTTGCTCCCCACTTCTCCGGACGAGACTTGCCTGCTTCCTCCGCGTTTGCCCATCCGTGCTCCCGCATACATGGCTTGATTTGATTGGAACAAAATAAGGCCCGGCCCCACCCCCTTAAAATCAGGGGGGGTGATGATTAGATTAGAAAGGAAGTGAGCGGAGAGATCAGGTATGGGATGTTCTCATTGTCCTTCAATTTAATTGCTCTTTGGTTATCTCACAAAAAAATTGCTCATTGTTTGCTGGTAGTGTGTTAAATAATACTCTATGTAGTAAAATGGAGTGCACATGTTTCTATTAAGTAAAGATGACATTTTGTGTAGTTGGTTACCTTTGGCTCAATAAGTGGATCAAAGGTGGGGAAGGCAAGATGATTACTATTCGGGCAAATTAGTATGAAGTATATCTTTTTCTTGCTCTGATGCACTTCCAATAGACAACCAAATGATATATGTTACTTCTCTTAATGTTGGTGACGCATTCATCTTATTTTGTAAATATGGAGAAAGCCTACCATATATTAATTTGCATGACTTTTGTTACCATTCAAATCTTCAAATAGACATGTATTTATATTATTTGTTTCCATTAATCTTTCTCACTCTATAAATCCTCCTATACACTGCTACAAATTCCCGCAGCAACGCGCAGGGTATCATCTAGTTTCTACAATGATGATAGTTAATATTCTATGATTTGCGATCCTACCAACGAAGCTTTGATCCGATTCGAAATGACTATTCTAGCAACCTTGGTTGGCAATGATCTGAAAGTGAGAAACGAAAAACTTTTAACAGAGGTGGGGACACTAGATCACTTATCACTACTAGGGAAAACCTTATACACAGAACTTTAGCAGTAGCGCGTGTTAAAAAAGCACGCTAATGCAAAGTAGCAGTAGCGCGTTGGCGTAAACAGCGCTACAGATACAATTGTAGCAGTAGCGCGCCTGAAGATAAGAGCGCTACTACTAAAATTCCCACTGTTAAGCCGATAGGCTACACATAGTAGTAGCGATCTACTATTATGTAAAAGTCCCTTATATATATGCTTGTATATGAAAAATTAACTAGTCCCCGCACAAATTAAGTGCATAAATGTAAAAGCCCTTATATATATATATATATGCTTGTATATGAAAAATTGTACCTAAATACACTCACCATCGCCGGCCAGATTAGACAAAAGTATAACAAACATGTGGGTCGTCATACGAGCCGAGTATAGGTAAGTGAATGGTCTCCGAGAATGAAAAATATCACAAATTGCTACAGATCAACCACATATTTCAGTCATCAATGACTCATCAAGTCATAAATTTGCTCCTCTTTTGCATATTAAATTACTACACAATATAAATACCGCAGCAAAGAGGTAGCATACAACCCTCGTCCTCATACTGCTTAAGATGGAATGGTGGCCTGAAGAACTTCCGCACGCCCTTCTTAAACAAATGCTCTTCACTGTACCGACGATTGAACATGGCAGTGGACAGAAGCCAAACAATGGTAATGAATTCACCGCCACTGTTGAGCTGCCTAGCGTGGGAATCCCTACTGCAGTGGTGGGCCGCATAACATAGCATCTCCACCCACGCCCCAAGTAGCACCCGCCGCACCTCCGCCTTACCCCGCGCCTCCACCCCCGCCTCGTCCCGCGCCTCAGCCTCCACCTCGCACTGCGCCTCCGCCTCTAATAGCCGAACAGCAAGCCCCGCTCCACGGACTAAGGAGGGTGGAGGTCCGAAACGCAGCTCCTCGATTCTTCTGTCTAACTTTTTAATTATTCTGGCCAGGTCCAGGTTGTCCTCCCCTTTACCGTCAACCCGAAACCTTCTTTTGTCCAGCTCATCCCTTCTTCTATCCAGCTCCTCCCTTCTTCTATCTAGCTCCTCTAGCTTTTTCATTGTTTTTTTCAGCTCCTCCAGCACCCTCCCTTCATCGTAAGCCCTATCTATTCTGCTCATAGCGTCGTTGTCATCATCCACCACCGTGTGGAAGAGGTCCTTGGAGATGGTGAGGTAGAACCAACAGATGATGGTGGAGTCGAGGATTATCCACTCCTCGTCGTGAATCATGAGGCTCAAGTCCACGGTGCCGTCGACGTGGCCGTGGAGCAGGTACTCGTGAAACACCAAGAAGAAGTACTGCTTCCAAGCGGAGTAGGACGCGGTGGATTGATCAAGCACCACTGGAACATGCTCGTGGATGTTGAGATCACGGACGAGGGTGACATCAGGACCGGCGAAGGGGTGGGAGATGATGGAGGAGGAAGAACTCATGGCGCAGCGAGGAAGGAGTGGGAAGGCGCGGCGCAGGTGGGGCTGCTAGGGTTAGGGTTCGACGCGTGTGGGGTGGCTAGGTGCGGCGCAGGGTGGGGAGGGAGGTGCCACGCGGGGTGGGAGGGAGGTGCGGAAGCTTGGAGGCGTGGCGGTGGCTGAGGAGGAAGCCACGGCGGCGACGGGTGGCGCGACGTCAGGTGGGAGGGCGGCGGCGGCGACGGTAGCGAGTGGCGGCGGCGAAGGAAGGAAGCGGCAGCGGCAGCGGCGGCTAGGTGAACAACCTGCGATAGATACCATGTACTCCCTCCGTTCCAAAATACTTGACTTCTATTTATCCAAAAATGAATGTACCTATATATTAAAACATGTCTAGATATATCTATATTTTGACAAATGAAATGCATGTATTGTGGAACCGAGGGAGTAGAAGACTGAAATTGGCTGCAACGCAATTGCATTAATCGATACACCAGACACGTATAAACGATGTACAGGATAGGCCACAACCTTAGCCCAAGACACAATATGCAGGTACACTGTATATTCAACGCCTCCGACCACGGCGGCCGCCGAGCACCAGCCTCGCCACGGCCTCCGCCGGCGAGAGCCGAAGCTCGCCACCGCCAATGTGCTTTCCGGGCGTTCGGGCTCATCGCGCAGGCATGGACGTCGCGCGCCTCTCCCCGTAGGTTCGGTTGCCGTTCCTCTGGAATCTCCCGTCCCTTCGCCGCGGTTCCCGACGGGATTTCGGCGACTGAAATGCGTGCGTGCGGGGTGCAGGTACGGTGGTCGAGAGCGCGGCGGCGCAGTAGTCGCGGGAGGTGAAGAAGAAGCTCGTTGCCCAGTCCCGAGCCGGCGGCACACGAGCCATCGCCCAGGCCCAGCCCCTCCTCTCATGCCTCGCCGGCGACCGCCTCCTGCCGGCCGCGCCGTCGCCATCGAGGCTCTCCCGGACCGCCTCCTCGCCTAACCTCCTCCTCCTTGGCTGCTCTGAGCTCGGCCGCCACCGCGATGCCTGCCACCTGTTCGACCGAATGCCGCGGCAGGGCCTTGTATCCTGGGGCTGCGCCATCTCCATGTACGGCGCAGCACTGCCGTGGGGATTGAGGAAGACAACACCATCCTCGTCATGGCCTTCCGGAGGGCCTCCTACAGCCATAAGGGTCTGCGCTCAGTCGAGGGCGGTCGTGAATCACTTCGTGACAGTCCAAGCTGTTTGGTTGAAATCAAGAGAATATGGTACGGAAGTGATCCTGTGGCTATCAACTTCCTGCTATGCCACATTGCCGCGTGTTCTAAGCTGAGCTCAGGTACATATTATGTGCCTGTCATGAACCATAATTGTCATATTGACTGTGTATTAAGAATTGATGATAAAACAGGGGAGCTGCTCCACGCAAACAAAGAAATATATAGGTGTGCATTTGATTTTCTTTCTGTTTCAGGTGATCAGGAGAATTCATCTAATGTTCCCGACGTCGGAAAAAACAGCTGCAAGCTACGGTGAAAACAGGAAATCAGCCAAAGCCAACCAGTTCGATAAAGTACTGCTACCCAAATGCATGTATAAGGTGCTTTGGTCCTGTTTGATGATGCTGATCACATGACCTATGCCAACCTTATGGTAATTACTCATTAACCACGACCTCATAATTTCTATGATTAGTACATTTTCAGATATTATTTGAAAACCTATGATGGTGCACATGCTTCAGTCTCTACGTATAGAATTAACAGTACGATGTTTTTCATTGTGATGAATAAACAATCACTGCCAGTAGTCACTAGTCAGACAATATCTGTTACTTTTTGATAAAAAACACACTCAAAAAGCTACCATAAGACACATTAATGAGGTCAGACCATGTCAAGGGCATGCAACATAAGCATATTCCCCAAACACACAAATACAGATTAGACTTGTCCAAAGATTCCCCAATGTAGAATTTAATCCTCTTGCTGCCTCTGCTGGGTGAGGGACCTAGCCATGGTGAGCCACACGTGGATAGGGGCAACGACTTGGCCAGTGGCGCCGTCACCCTGTGCTCCGTCCACCCCCGGTCCACCCACCTCTATGACCATTTCTGAAAAGATAACCTTTTGGCCACAAATGACAGAAAACACTTGGTTTCTGCAAGAATAAGTTGATTGCGATGCCAACTAGCATTATTACATACCTGGGCTTCGGAATTCTGATTGATCTTTTGCATCCGATGTTATGTGGATTTCATCATGGTCTAGCACCAGAACATCGGAGAATGTGGCAACGGCAGATGGTGTTGAAGAAGGTGGTGGAGATGGTGTTGAAGGTGGAGATGATGTTGCATGTTCAAGAACATTTGAAGTGGAAGTAAGTGGGGGTGATTGATCTTGCTCATCATTAGTAACCTTTTCAATAAAAAAGTCAGTCTTCCTAACTTCATCTATGATATCTACTATACTTGGCCGTTTGTGCCTATCCGTCTTCAAGCAACTCAGTGCAATCTCAGTGCATATTCTCACTTGCCGGCATTGTGCTTCTAGTAGCTTGGGAGAACTCCATGTTTCTTTCAATCTTTTTCTCCAATTTTCTTGTACCTGTGTAATCAAAGTGTAAAACTAGAATCACAACATACAAATGTAGAGCATATCGTAGTATGGTTCACAGTAAACATGATCCTTTTGTCCAATCGTAGAGATAGCTTCCTTACTTGATCAAGAAACTCTTGGTACTGCATATCAGCATATCTGGTGCGACCATTAGGCCCTGCAATTATCTTGATCATTACTGCACCCAAGCTGAATATGTCAAACTTCTTTGAGACCGTGCCTTCATTTATGTAGGTGGCATGTATCCACTGCATATGGCAACATAAATATTACAGATATACTATTCATTAGAAGTTAGTTCATTTGCAAGAGGCATTTACTTACATAGTTCCTGCACGGGAACTTTTCGTCACCCTGCAGGTTTGTTCTTCACCGAAAAGTTTGGACAAACCAAAATCTGCCAGTTTTGGGACCATGTTTTCATCTAGGAGTATGTTGTCTGGTTTTAGGTCCAAATGGTAAAATGGTTCTTCCAATCCTTCATGGAGGTAGTTTAAGCCTTCACAAGCCCCTTTTATAATTTTATAACGAGTTTGCCATTCAAGTCCAGTACATTCATCTGCAAATTTGTTATAAAAGGGGTTGTCAGTGGAATCTAGATATAGATGATATTTTACTTCACTTCCTTAATAGGTATGTATGTAGAAAACTTGAAGTGCAGTGGCCTCATACCAGACAGACGGTCTTGAAGGCTTCTCCCACGCATATACTCGAAGCAAAGTATCTTATGTGTTTTCTCAACAAAAACAACTCCTTGTTCAATGTTCGCATGTCCACGCTGTGTATCGTAGCAGTAGCCAACTAACCGTACAATGTTTGGATGCTTTAGCATCATAAGGTTCTGAAACTCACGTATGAACTGTTCATCATCAAGTTTTTGTATGTCCTTCGCTACACACACCCTACTCAAATGCATTAATTATCAGCCACAACATCATATGTCAGCTAGAAAATGCAATTAAATATGAAGCTCTGTTTGCAAAGTGTCACACATTTTAAATACAAACTCAACGTCCTGAAGCTTACCCTATAAACTTTTCCATATGCACCTTGACCAAGTAGCCGCCCCTGGGAGAAATTATTTGTGAATTTTTGTAATAATCTCATCGGTAGATTTATTGGCTCCATGGCTTCCTCAGTGGAAAGTAAACGCTTTGTCTTTCACATTCAGAATCACTACAGCTCGGTCCCTGCGTGTGTGGCTAAAAACAATCAGTGCACGCCATATATTGCAGATGATAGCTAGCTAGAGAAAGAACTATATAGTATTACTAATGAATCAACGGAATGTAGACGGTTGAGTTGCTACATCAGTTGCTGCATGGGTATAGTCAGTTCAAAATCATCATCTAACAGCATTTTATTACCTTAAATGAAGAGGAACAATCAGCATACTCAGGCATCGAGGATGGTCTGTCCATGAATTGCTTGGCGAAATAATCAATGATATCTGGAAACATCTGCTCTGGCATGGCACTGCTGCTAGAAAAGTCCCAGTACCACGCTCTTCTGCTCTTGCTAGCGGTTATCTTGGGGTACCGCAGGCACTTCTCCAATATTCTCTGATAAGCAACGTGACCCATTCCTAACCGAGAGGCTTCCCCCGATAAAAGGGTGGCTCCATCCGGGGTGTTGAGCCAGGAGAGCATGCCGTCAACCTGAGCGTTTCATAATGTAATGTAACATCTATATATAATACCAAGTAAACACTATGAAAACATATTTCATGATGGCTATACTTACTTTTTTGGGTATTGTAGATATTGATATTTTTCTTTATTGACTTGATCAAATTTTAGAAAAATTGACTTAAGCTACACCTTACATTTTAGGGAGCAAGTCATCACATAGTGCATCAGTGTAGTTAGTTCAAAATTATTATTTTCTGGAATGCAAGTACTTAACAAGCCACTACTTGGTAAATCATTAACTAAGGTCGAGACAATGGAGACTGATGATCAATAGTGTTGTGGCCATGCTCGTAGGTACATTATTTTTTGGTTTTGCTAAGTCTCATGCGACTTTTTTCAGAAAAGAAAGTGCAGTTGGGTAAAAAAGGAAGAGCAAAGTGCACTTTTCACTATACTACAGTAGCACTCTTCGGAATCGATTGAGGCTTTAGAAATAAACAGTCATCTGAGATTTAGATGGACCCATTTTATTAATTAAACCTGATAAACAAACAAATGCTTCTGATGCTCTACCAGCTTTATATTCTTTCTTTGATGGGAAAACAGTAGGAAATTTCTTCCTAGTGCGTATATTTTTAATATATTTTCCCAATAAAATTAGTAAGAATACTGGGTGCCGACCAGCTTTATTACCCGAGATGGAGCCCCTCTCTAGTTCTATATCCGACAGCTGTGAGAAGCCGATCAACAGAGTTCGATATTACTCCCTCCGTTTCAAAATAGATGACTCAACTTTGTACTAACTTTAATATAAAATTGGGTCATCTGTTTTGGAACGGAGAGAGTAGATTGACAAAGTCATCTCTGACTAGAATGTTAGATGGTGTGCCCCCTGTTTTTGAGGCCACGGCAAATGTCCTTGCAAGCTCCGGGATCATAGACTCGACCATTATGAGACGATCCTCTGATTCAACCTGAGCAGAAAATGTAGCATAAGGAACTAAGGCGTCACGTTAGGGGGATATATGAGCGATGCAAGTTGCAAGAAAACACACGTTGTCGCATCTCTTTATGGTGAGGTCTGGACGGTTGGGGTGACCTTGGCTCGCCTGCCTCAGCTCTGTCTCTGCTTTCTGCACCTCCACGGTTGGGACGAAGCTGTACACAAAGTATGGGCTGCCGGTGTCGCGGTTCCTCCTCCGTCGCGAGACGGAGGAGTACGACCGCCGCCATGCGCACCACTTCAGGCGCGCGCTGCTGCCGGTGAAGAGGGAGAACGACGAGCTCCCCCCGCTCCGCGCCGTCAAGATTGAGGGAGGAGAGGACCCCCGAGCGGCCGCGCCGTCAAGATTGAGTGGGTGGAGGAGCCCCCGCGCGGCCGCGCCGTCATCGGCCCGGAGGACTACCTTGTCGGGCCGGACGTGGACGCCTTCGAAGCGGCGCTCGCCGAGTGCTCGGCGCGCGAGCAGGAGGAGAAGGACGCGCATCGCCGGCGGGACGAGGAGCTCAACGACCTCCTGTTCGAGCTGGGGCTCACCGCCGCGCGCGAATTCGCTGCCAAGCTGGCTCAAAGGCGTCGCGAGCAGGAGGAGCAAGACAAGAAGTACGTCGACTTTGTCTCCTCCTCCGACGATGAGTGAGCATCGGAGGGACGGCGGTGAGCTCCGATGAGCTTCGATTTTGCGTATGTAGTAGGTCCGCACCGCACCTAATATGTAAAGTAACTTTCTATATGTAGCGATGATCGAACGATGAATTTAGTTTGTGTTCTTCAATTCTTGCGGGAATATTTGTTTTCAAATTTTGCAGTTTCGTTTAAGGTTTCTGTTCTGTGGACGACAAAATCGGCATGTATATGATCTCCGACGCGAACTGTAAAACCCTTATAAGCGTTCGCCTTAAGGGGTGTGTTAGAGATGCTCTAGAGCGGCGATGGAAAGAGGGAAAAAAATGTAGAATGTGTCTTCGCATCCCGTCTCTCTCTTCTCCAACGGTCCAAAGCGGAACACGGCGGCCACCGGCGCCGAGCACCAGCCTCGCCTCGGCCTCCGCCCGAGAGAGTCGGTATTTCGGCGACTGAATTTTGTGCGTGCGGCGTAGCTGGTCGAGAGCGTGGCGGCAAAGCAGTCACGGGAGGTGAAGAAGAAGCTCGTTGCCCTCTCCCGAGCCGACGGCACGTGAGCCTCGCCCAGCTCCTCCTCTCGTGCCTGCTTGCAGGCGAGGCGACCGTGCTCCTCCCGGCGGCGCCGTCTGTCACCGAGGCTCCCCGGACCTCTTCCTCGCTAACCTCCTCCCACTGGCTGCTCTGAGATCGGCCGCCTCCGCGACGCCCGCCACCTGTTCGACCGAATGCCGCGGCGGGACCTCGTCTCCTAGGGCTGTGCCATCTCAATGTACGCGCATCACTGCCATGGGGAATACTCCATTGCCCTCTTCGTGGCCTTCCGGAGGGCCTCCGACGGTGAGGTGCCCAACGAGTTTCCCGGAGGGCCAGCGCCGTGAGGGTCTGTGCTCAATCCGAGGGGGGTCGTGAATCACTTACTTCCATGTACGCGGCGGAACCTTATCTCCTGGGGCTCGTCATCTGGCACAACTCCATGTACGTACATCACTTCCCTGAGGAATGCGACCGCCCTCTTCTCAGCCTTCCCAACGGAGGGCCTCCGATGGCGACGCACCCAACCAACTCCTGCTCGCCAGTGCCCTGAGGGGCCTGCTCTCAGTGAGGGCGGCCGTGAATCATTTACTTCCAGTTAAAGCTGTTTAAGTGAGATCAATAAGATAATAGGTTGGATTATGGATCCCACGGCTACCAACATCCTGCGGTGCCGAGTGTTCTAAGCCTAGCTCAGGTACATGATTCCGTACCTGTAATGAACCATATTTGTCATACTGAATCTATATTAAGAATCAGTGATAAATTGATAATACAGGGAAGCTGCTCCACACAAATAAAGAAATATGTGTGCATTTGATTTTCTGTGTAACTGTTTCAGGAGATCAGGAGAATCCATCAAATGTTCCTGACGTCAGCAAATCAAAGCAGCTGCAACGTTTGCTGAAAACAGGAAGTCGGTCAAAACCAAACAGTTCGATGAAGTTCTGCTGCACAAATGCATGTATAGGGTGCGTTGATCCTGTTTGATGTTGGTAGTCACATGACCTGTATATGCCGACCTTATGGTAATTTTTCATTAACCACGACCTCATCTTTCTGGCAGAGTAAATTTTCAGCTATTATTTCACAATCACTATTATTAGCCAGACAATCCCTGTTATTGTTTAATATCAAAAAGTAATCAGAAAAGCTGCCATAAGACACATTAACGAGGTCAGACCATATCAACTAGATAGGTCTTGCAAACTTGAGCTAACTGAAATCTGAGCTTCAGCTCAAGACAGGCTTCAATACCCTGTCTTGAAGCTGAGATAATAAAACAAAACATCGATAACATAGACTGTACACTGAAATCAATTCTCCATTGGCCCATCGAATAGACAGCATCAACCTTCTACGATTTCAAATACTGGGGGTTTTATTGTGATGAGTCTGGAGACCAGAAGTTACCCATACATGCAATTGTTTCTTATCAAGGAGCTGCACACATATGTCACACTCTATATTGTCTAGACAAAAAATTATTATTACGCACAGACAATACAATGGAACTAGCTGGTGCCATCGTGGTAAATTTTTGGACAAGTACATGAATAGAATTGACAATCAGTATGATAAAGCATTCGCTTAGTCATTGTCATCCTCACCATCTGCAGCTACATGCTGCTCTGAGGCTCCGAGTTGTGCTAGGGCGAAAGCACCATAGTCGTAGCATGAGCAATTGGTGGTAGCATTCTGCCACTTTTGGCAACTCAGCCCTGACATTAGGTAAGGGACCTTCGTGTACCACTCTTCACAGATGTCTAGACATCTCTTCAATCTCAGTCACGTTGTTGCTGAGGTTCAGCATGGTTTACAGTTGCTTGGTTGGATCTCAAAATATTCTTTTCTGTGTCAGTGATGAACATCATTCCCTTCTGCGTCCAGACAGTTAGTCTGTATTGCCAAACATCTCTTGAACCCTTGCAGACGAATTAACTGGTAGGTCCTCCTCCTCTCCTACACCTGCCACCTTTGGCCACAAATGATAGGAAACACTTAGTTTCTGCAAGAATAAGTTGATTGCAATGGCAACTAGGATTATAACATACCTCAGCTTTGGAATTCTCAGGGCATTGATCTTTAGCATCCCGGGTTATGTCAATTTCATCATGGTCTAGCATCGGAACGCTGGAGAATGTGGCAATGGCAGATGGTGTTGGAGACAGTGGCGGAGGCAGGGGGGGACCAACAGGGGCCCTGGCCCTCCCCGACATTAGCCACTTCTTTGTATTTTGGGCGTGGACAGTAAACTTTTTGTTATGTTCCCTTAATCGGGCCCCCCTCGAGATCATAAATTTACCATTCATGCCTTCGCCACTGGTTGGAGAAGGTGGTTGAGAGTGTGTTGAAGGTGGAGGTGATGCTGCAGGTTGAACAATATTTGAAGTGGAAGTAAGCGGTGATGGATCTTGTTCACAATTGCTAGACTTTTCAATAAAAGTTTCAGTCTCGTTAAGTTTGTTTATGATTTCCACTATACTTGGCCTTCCATGCCTATCCATCTTTATGCAACTCAGTGCAACCTCAGTGCATATTTTCACTTGCCGGCATTGTGCGTCTAGTAGCTTGGGAGAACTCCATGTTTCTTTCAAACTTTTTCTCCAATTTCCTTCTACCTGTGTAATTGAAGTGTAAATCTAGAATCACAACATACAAATATACAGCATATCCTAATATGGTTCAAAGTAAACATGATCCTTTTTCCAAATAGTAGGGATAGCACCCTCTTACTTGATCAAGAAACTCTTGATGCTTCATTTCAGCACATTTGGTGTGGCCGTTAGGCCCTGCAATTATCTTGGTCATGACAACACCCAAGCTGAATATGTCAAACTTCTTTGAGACCGTGCCTCCATTTATGTATTCCGGTGGCATGTATCCACTACATACAGCAACATAAATATTAAAGAAAATATTCATGAAAGATGAGTTCATTTGCAGGAGGCATTTACTTACATAGTTCCTGCACGTAAATTTTGCGTCACCCTGCAGGTTTGTTCTTCGTTGAAGAGCTTGGACAGACCGAAATCGGCAAGTTTTGGGGCCATGTTTTCATCTAGAAGTATATTGCCCAGTTTTAGGTCCAGATGGTAAAATGGTTTTTCCAATCCTTCATGAAGGTATTTTACACCTTCACAAGTCCCTTTGATAATTTTGTAACGTGTTTGCCAATCAAGTACATTACATTTATCTGCAAGTTTTTATACAAAGAGGTTGTCAATGGAATCCAGACATAGATGGCATTTTTCTTCACATGCTTAATACGTATGTATGTAATATACATGAAGTGGAGCGGCCTCATACCAGAAAGACGCTCGTGAAGGCTCCCCTGAGGCATATACTCGAAGCAAAGTGCCTTATGTATTCTTTCACTAAAAACAAATCTTCCTTCGAAGTCTATAGGTTGATGCTGTGTTTCATAGCAGTAGCCAACTAACCGTACAGTGTTCGGATGCTTTAGCATCATAAGGTTATGAAACTCACGTGTGAATTGTTCATCATCAATTGTTTGCAAATTATCATTTAGCAGCTTGACGGCAATCTCTTGTCCGTCATCATGCACACCCTACGCAAAATGTATAAATTATCAGAACACAAGATCGTATGTCAAGCAGAAACTGTAATTAAATACGAAGCTTTGTTTATCTATGGCGTGTCACACGTATTTTTAGTACAAACTTAGTGTCCGGAATCTTACCCTATAAACTTTTCCATATCCACCTTCACCAAGTAGTCGCTCCTTGGAGAAATTGTTTGTGATTTTTCGTAATAATGTCATCGGTAGACTTGTGGGCTCCATGGCTTCACAGTGTGTCTTTACTCCGGTGGTGGTGTGCCCGCTGGTACAAATTAAACCATTATGCACAACCATCTTATAACATACTGCAAATTAACAATCTACCAATATATACATATTGATATGCGGGCCGGGTCAATCGAGCGAGCGTCAAGGTGCACAATGTAGTGCATCATGATGACTAAATAACAGCCATAAAATCTGAATCGAGTGAGATGGTAGATGTATTAAGCCACGTCCGAACCTGCAATCTAGGTTGCCAGCTTGGGGGGTGTCGCAATAGCCACTGGAGGGAAGAGGGCCGATTGTTGACTTAGGGGCTTCCTCCAGCAGAAGAGCGGCTCCATCTGTGCTGTTAAGCAGTGAGAGTGTACTGCCCGCCGTGTCGACCTGTGTGTATACATGGGCGAGGGCAAATTAAGAAGATGACGATGCCCAGCCGGATGGTACGGATCAAACACCACAGAGTTGTTAGATGGTACTTACCGGAGGTGGATGTGGCTCTACATTGGTTGTACACTGGTTGCTGATACAAGCTGAAATGCTGTTGGTAGAGACTTGTCCTTCATATTCATAACTACTCCAGCTCGGTCCCTGCATATATGTGCGGTTAAAAGCACTCAGCAGTCAGCACAAGTATATATGCAAATGTTAGCCAAGCTAAAGAAAGAACTATAGTGGTACTAATTAATCAAGTGAAGGTGGACAGTTGAATTGCTACATCACTTGCTCCATGAGTATAGTTATTATTATATATTAGTTCGAAATCATCATCTACCAATGTTTTGTTGCCTTGCCTGAAATGAAGAGGAACATAGGTCGGCGTTAGATTTCTTCATGGTGAGGGCTGGACTGTTGCGGTGGCCTTGACCAAGTAGTCTCTTCGTGGAGAAATTATTTGAGATTTTCTGTAGTAAGATCATCGGTAGACTTGTTGGCTCCATGGCTTCATGGTGTGGACTTTCTCTAGTGGTAGTGTGTCTGTTGGTACAAATTAAAGCATCATGCACAACCATTTTAGAACATATAAAATGAACAATATATATATAGTATATAGCAGCGATAAAATCTAGATCGATTGAGATATATTAAGCTAGCTGCATCAGAACCTGCAATCTAGGTAGCCAACTTGGGGGATTTGGCCATGGACACCGGAGGGAAGAGGATAGATTGTTGACTTGGTGGCTTCCTCCGACAATATAGCGGATCCCTGCGTGGGTAGATCAAAACAATCAGCCCAAGTATATATGCAGATAATAGCTAAGCTAAAGAAAGAACTATAAATAGTACTCCCTCCGCCCATAATATAAGAGCATTTTCGACATTATTGTTAAAAACGCTCTTATATTATGGGACGGAGGGAGTAGTACTAGTTAATAAGTGAATGGGGACAACTGAATTGCTACATCACTTGTTGCATTTTGATTATTACCTGCAATGGAATGGAACATACGTCGACGCCGTCCCATCTCTTTATGATGAGGACCGGACTGTTGGGGTGGGCTTGGCTCGCCTGCCTTAGCTCTTCTTCTGCGTTGATCACCTCCACGGGGCTGCAACCCCAGCAGTCAAGATGGTAGCTGACCCTCTCAAGGAGAGGCATGTTCCCCCGCAGACCAACGTCCGTCCCCACCCTGATTCCGCCAACCTCCAGCTCCTGAATCCTTGGAAGCGCTCCCTCTCCACATATCAGCTCTATGTTGGTGACGTAGAGGTATGCCAGCACCATGAACTCATGCTTGCCGGCGGTGTACAACAAACGGTTGCCGTAGCAGTGGATGTGGAGGCAGAGGGAGCGGAGCGACGGCATCTGCCCGAGGATCTGCAGATGTTGCACCTCCAGGGTCTCCACCTGCAGCAGCAGCTTGGAGAGTTTGGGGACACGCGAGTGGTGGATCCACGGCATCGGCCTGGGTAGGATGATCCCCAAGAGCAGCAGCTGCCGGAGCTGCGAGGATGGCACGCTGCCTTCCCAATCGCGGCCGCCGAGGCGTGCCTTCTCCTCTGCGTCGGACCAGACCTGCAGGACCTGGAGCTTCCTCAGTTTATGCAGGGACAACACCAGCTTCTTCTGCATGCCCTCGTCCACCTCGTCCAAGTGGATCACCAGCACCCGCATCTTGCTCAGCTTCTGGAGCTCGGCGGCGAAGTCCGGGGACTTGTCCGCCGAGTGCAGCCACAACTCTTCCAGGCACGTCAGCATCCCTACCCGACCCATCATCCTTGTGCCCTTGCCAGCACGCAGGCACCTAAGCTTCCTTAGCTCCTCGACGAACGGTGGCAGCTCTTTGATGCTAGTTGCCGTCACGTCGAGGATCTCTAGTAGCTTGAGGCGTCCTATTCTCCTTGGGAGCTCGGCCATGGGTATGCCGACAAGCCCAACATACTTGAGCACTTTCAATCTGCCGAGCTGCTCCATATTGGAATCTCGCAAGGATAAATCGCATCTCTCCAGATCCATTACACGCAAGTTTTCAAACTCCTGGAGTGGTGGCAAGCTGCTGCCGGGGCACCTGCTGCCATACAATGACAGCACCTCCCTCACTTCCAGCAGTCTACTGTTTTGACTTTGACCCACCATTGCTTCGCCTTCGTGGATGGCTAATCTATGAATGGGTATGGTTCGGGATGTGCTCTCCTGCTTCATACCTAGGCCTAGCACGGTGGAGAAATTCTCGCTGCTTGACAGGTCGCGGATGACGCGAAGCATCAAAATGTGGACACGGCAACCACCTTGGCTGGGGTCATGAGGGCTCACCGCCCACTGGATCATGCACCTATCCATTAGCTCCTTGAAATAGGTCTCCCCAATCTCAAATGACCCATCAGGGACAAGGCCTTCTGCAACCCACCTCCATATCAGCATATTCTTCTCGATCCAGTGGTCTTCTGGGAACAGGCTTAGGTACAAAAAGCATCTCTTGATATTATAGGGTAGAGCATAATAGCTATATGACAACACCTTCCTTATTTGCTGGAAAGCCCCGTCCTCCTTGTGCTCATCAAAACCAATAGAATCATACACCCCATGCCACTCTTTGCTTTGATGTTCTGCAAGCAACACACCTATCATAGTGATAGCTATTGGCACACCACCACATTTACGCAAAACTTGATCTGACAGTGTATCAAATTCTGCATCATGGCTTTTAACTTGAGCTTTGGTTCGGAGCAACTCTTTCGAGTCGGCAGGGGAAAGTGGTTTCATTGTGTACACTGTGACACCAACTCCTTTGACAATATTGCGGTTGCGAGTGGTGGTGATGATTTTAATTCCAGCACAACCCTTAAAAACAAGTTCAACAAAGTTCCATGTTTCCTTATCCCATATATCGTCGATGACAATTAAACACCTAATCACACCAGAAAGACAAGATGCCAGAATGAATGATCATGACAAAAAAATTCTGCTTCACGAAAACTGAAAATGCAGGGGAGAAGGCAGGAAGGATAGGAATACAGAGATGCAGGTGTTACCAATAACTCAGTACATTGTTTCTTTGTAAAATACTGAAAAAAATAGTTACCAACAGCTCAGTGCATTGTTTCTTTGTAAAGTACTACCAAACGTTTATGTAAGGGCGTTTGAGCACATACCATACTAGTGATTTTTCTTAATTAACATGGTATTATAATAAGCATCACAATTTTAGAAGTTCATTTTGTAATGGATATATCGTGTCACTTTTGTATATACAGCAACCAAATACAATCTTAAACTCGTATTAGAAATTAGTACTAGATAGGATTTAATATCCACATGTAGGTACTATCATAGTACTGATTATACACTGATAAATAATAGCCCACCTAATTAACATATGAACTTGATTGATGAGATGTAATCTTTAAAATTACACTATTTAATTATATGTAGGAAAGGAAACGCACATGCACATGCACATTCATTAATTCATAATTTCTGTATTTATGTATTTTCTATGTACAGATAAGATCATATATATATACAAACAATTTGTTTCTCTAGTAGTTTATAGATATGCTAAATGAGGATACTATGCATACACATAAAAACATGTCATCAGCTCACACCACTAGCAAGCATATTAGATATATTATGGGAATAACCATGCGTACCTCTTATCAACCAGGAAACTTTGCAGCTGGTTGGTTAGCTGGTGTTGGTCTGGTTCGTGACCATAGATCTCCATGTGAAGTCCGTCGAAGATGTACATCAGAACCCTCTTCATGTCGGCTCTCTGACCAATGGGAACAAAAGCTCCGCAATGAAAATCACCTTTCATCTTGTCGTAGACTGCTCGAGCAAGGGTAGTCTTGCCCATCCCCCCCATCCCGACAATGGAGACATGATCACTCTTGGACAGCTTCTTCGTTAGCTCGGCAATTGCCCCTTCTAGGCCAACATGGTTAGATTCCCTAGTGTCCGTGGCAAACATACGTGTGCTGACTTCCAACGAGGAAGTACTTTCCAGGGCACTCTTACAAGGATAAGGGCCATACCGTTTACTCACCTTCTCAACCTTCTTCATGATTTCTTTGACATATCTGTCCATCTCTTGCTGAATGTTCACCTTGCTCACGCTAGGAAGGAGGGCGCCCTTGGTTGATTCAATGCGTGCCATGAAGGAGTGGAGGTGTGTCCCGATGGCATGCGACAGCTCCCTGACCTCGCGGGCCCTGAGCTTCACCTGCGACTCAAGCTGATCCGGCGGCACGCTGGAGACATCCTCAAGGAAAGCCTCCATGTTCATAAGCTCGTCGTAGAGGTTCGTCAGCTCGTCCTTCATGGTCTTTTCCACGCACCACTCGTTGACGACCAACTTCACAAGAGAGGACATGATGCCGCTCAAAGAAGTTGAGACCACCGCCTCCATGGCCATGCTTGCACGGTGGACTCTCACCCTCTTGCTAGCTTACGTCTTCTTCTTCCCTCTAGTCTCTACTACCTTTGGGAAGCTCTTGCTTGGATTGGGAGCGTATAGATACTAGCTAGATCCAGGCATAGATATTTTGTTGGTCAGATCTGACCCATGGTGCCTCGCGTGCTGCTACGCAACGTCTAAAAATATAGTGACTCACTGATCTAGGCGGTAAGCAAGTGCAGTTCACGTGCCTCGCAATTAACCTGATATTTACTCCGAGATTCCCGCAACAACAAAAAAAGATATTTACTCCCGAGGTAATCAAGGAGCCGTACGTCTTTCCAGGCAGGATCATCTTATAAAAACACAGTTTTTGTTGCATTCTCAGATATTTACTCTGAGGTAATCAAGGAGGGTATCCAATGCATTCCTGTCCTCCCGTTGGGCTGTTCCAGCAACGGGATGGTTAAAGATAAACGTCGACAGTGCTGTTTGTTGATAATGCTAATGGCAAGGGAGCCACGGGAATGGTTGCTCGCGATCATGATGGTGCTTTTCTGTCGGCAAGATGCGTCGGCTATGTGGGTGTCACTGACCCTATTAGCTTGGTGCTTTTGGCGTACCGTGGTGCCGTGCTGTTTGCAAAGGAGGGGTACCAGTCTATCATCATAGAGACGGACTGTCTAAACGCCAAGAACCTATGGGAAGCAAGGCAAGTGGATAGATCGATGATATTGTTACCACATTTTACAGGAGATGCAAGGAGAGATATTAAGTTCCCAGGGATTCGAGCTTCGTTATGCTAGTCGACATGTTAATTCTGTTGCACATATGTGCGCTATAAGGAGGCTCTAGTGTTAGATGATATTGTAACTTTTTCAGATGTAATTCCTGGCTTTCCGAGGGGCATTTTGCACTTAGATGGGCTACCGCTAAATGAATAAAATCCGGTGTTTGTAAAAAACCGGACCAGGCGCCGGCTCTGGTTTTCTCTGGTCGAACGGCCTGTTTAGTCAGGTTTTCAAAACTATAGGTGACAAACTGGACACATGGTGCCCTATGCTAGCCCCGCTAATGCCCGCGGATGGGTTTTTGCCGACACAATTTTGCTGAGTGCCCGTGTCTACTAGACACTCAGCAAGTCATGGACACATGGTGTGCTGTTGTGCTCCCAGTTTTGCTGATTGTCGCTGGGACGGCACTTGGCCTTTGGCCACTGGAAAGAGGCCTTTGCCCAGTGTGCGCAACACTCGGCAAAGCGCCCGGATCCGGTAGTTGTAATACTTCGTTTCTTAGATTGAGGTTTGATAGTAGCTAGAGATGTTTTGGTCTTTGAGACTGTTAGTAGTACTAGTACTTCTGAACTTTAAAGAGATCTCAAAGTACCTACTGTATGCCATGGCATGGAACGACGTGCGGCTCCTTGATTATCTCACAATTAATATCGTACGTGTAGTACTAGTATCAGCTTAATTAATTGCAGGCACGTGAACTGCACTCGCCTTCTGCCTAGATCAGTGAGGCAGTGTCTTTTTCGACGTTGCGTAGCGGCACGCGAGGTGCCATGGGGTCCAGATCTGGTCAAATGCCTCAATGAAGTCTCCATGTGTCCAGATCTGATCAACAAAATATCTATGCCTCTCCGTCCACTAAACAGGCAGCGCTTGTATATCTTCCTAGCTCCAGCAGCAGCTAAGCTATAGCAAATATCCATGCGCTCCCAAGCCAAGCAAGATTTAATCAAAGGAGGAATAGAGAGAGCAATAGGACAAAGAGAGGAGAGAAGAAAACAGCTAGCAAGAGACGGTGAGAGTCCACCGCGAGATTGAGCATGGCATTGGAGGTCAGCTCAGAGGTGCCGTCTCTTGGTAAGCTGCTCAAGCATGACTGGGGCGTGGACAAGACCGTGAAGGACGAGCTGTGGAACCTGGAGGCCGAGCTGAGCAGCATGCACAATTTCCTTAATGATGTATCCAGCATGCTGCCGCACCGGCTTGAATCGACTGTGAAGATCAGGGCGCACCAGGTCAGGGAGCTATCTCGTGCCATCGAGACACGCCTCCACTCCTTCATGGCGCGCATTGAGTCGACCAAGGACGCCTTTCTTCCTGCCATGAGCAAGCGGAAAATTAACCGCGAGATGGCCAGCTACATCAAAGAAACACTAATCAAGTTTAAAGAGGTTAGTGAACGGCATGGCCCGTATCCTTGTAAGAGTGCCTTGGAAAGTACTTCCACATGGGAAGTGGGCACTCTTATGTTTGCCATGGACACCGGGGAATCTAACCATGTTGGCCTAGGAGGGGCAATTGCCGAGCTAACCGAGAAGTTGTCCAAGGACGATCAAATATCCATTGTTGGGATGGGGGGATGGGCAAGACAACCCTTGCTCGGGCCAATTACGTTTCAACCCCCAACTCAAACTCATTAATCAAGTGTGCTCAAATTTGTCCCTCTGTCGTTTGGTGCCCCGTGCCTATGAAAATGCCCTTTTGTGTCGTTTTCATCCAATCAAACGGGTTTCGCAGTCTACTAGACATTTTCGCCCTGCCTGCTTATATCATTGACATGCGGGACCTACAATATGTCACCTGAGCAGTAAAACTCTGTCTTAAAAAAAATTAGGCATAGGCCCACATGTCATTGTTTTACTACTTATTGAAATGCTATTTACTGGATTATTAGAACTTAGAAGGGAGGACCCACTGGTCAGCATCGTTCCTAATCTAATTACCAAGGCCGACCTATCGATCGGTCTCACAAAAAGAAGCTTGTAATCCGGCGAGTGTCCGGGCACGTCGTCAACCTACTGGATGGCACGGGAGCATGCTAGGAGAGGGACGGCGAGGTGCGCGTGAGCTCGTGTGGGTCGTGTCGTGGTGGAATGACGACAAAGCGGCTGCAAGTTCAACGACCCAGGGTAAACACAACCTCTTGCGGCGGCGGCGGGTGGCGCTAGGCGGAGTAAATAGCAAAAACCTACCACATTACAGGCTAAGGTTATAAAAAATTACTCCCTCCGTTTTATAATGTAGTGCCTATAAATTTTTTATAAAGTCAAACTTTAAAAACTTTGACCAAGAATATAAAAAAACTATTTATATATACAATGTCAAATATACTCCCTTCGTTCCTAAATATAAGTCTTTTTAGAAGTTTCACTGGGGAACTACATACGGATGTATATAGACATACTTTAGAGTTTAGATTCACTCATTTTGCTCCGTACGTAGTCACATAGTGAAATGTTTAAAAAGACTTATATTTAGAAACGGAGGGAGTATAAAATATGAAAATACATCTAATAATATATGTTTGGCATTCTAAATGTAAATGTTTTTCTCCATAAACTTAGTCAAAGTTTGTAATGTTTGACTTTTCCAAAAATCTATAGGCACTACATTATGAAACGGAGGGAGTACCACTATTTTTAATATCTCAAAGCGCTACCACAAATGGTTGGCTGTTCCAAAAAAGCAAACGACCATGTTGTTTAAAATTGATCCAGACTATGACACATCGGGCCCGCTCCTAACTAAACCGTCTGTTGACTGCTTATTTGACCGTTAACTGACATGTTGGACCCACATGCATGTCAGCTCTTTCTTCCTTCCTCTTTTGTCTTCTCGCTCGAGAGCACTAGCAAGGGCCGGCCACAAGGCCGTGGATACTGCAGCAGTGGCAAGTAGCAAGAGCCGCGAGCAGCCGCAATGACGGGGAGCAGCGGCGGCACGCAACAACAGCGGTGGGGAGCAACAGCCGTGATCGAGCAGCCGCAACAGCGGCGGGGAGCAGCGCCGGTGACCAGCAGCCTCTGGGCATGGCGACGGCTAAAGGGAGCAAGACAGAGTGAGGCCCAGGAGCATAGGGACCCGATTGCTTTTTTAGAAAACTTATTGGGGCCTGGTTGCTTTTCTAAAAAATATATAAGGATCGGTTTGTTTTTTTTGTAGGGACCGACATGTGGGCTCCACATGTCATAACGGTCAACTAACGGTCCAATTTAACGGTGACATGAAGAGTGGACCCCCTTTGTCATAAACGCAAATTAAACTTAATGCTTCAATTTTTAGGAACAACCAACCAATTTTTTGGTAGCGTTTTGAGAAATTAAAAAAATGGTAGCTTTTTGTAACCCTGGCCCGTAATGTGGTAGTTCTTTTCTATTTACTCCGCTAGGCGAGAAGGCTCGGAAAAAATAGCTAAATGACCAAGGGATCGCCAGAAAGTTGAGGATGGGCTTAGACTAGGCAGGGGAGCGGCGGAGCGCCTTCTTGACGACTTAATCGTCCATAGCGGATGGCGGAGCGGGTGTTCGCGGGTCAACGGCTCGGGGATGTAATGCTCTGCGGCGAGGGGTCTAGCAGGTGTAGAAGCATCACATCTCGATGAGCAAGCCAAGCCAACAGAGAGCGTCGGGGTGGCTTAGGCATAGAAATCAAGGCAGGGCGGCGGAGGGGAGAAGAAGACGGCCAATTCAATGATTTACCTCACATCTGTTGATTTCCTCCAGAGGGGAGGCTCTATAGGGATATTAGAAGCCAATGGACATGCTTTCGAAGTTTGGGACTGACTCTTGCGACACAAATGGCGAATTAGCTGGCGGCAGCAAGCTCTGGACATTGTTCATGTTCTAAGAGCACACGGAACAAGAGGGCTCGCAGACAACGGTCTTGAAAATGGGAGGTGCGCACGAGCTGGCGGCGAGCCGGCGACGTGCGAAGGTTGCTGTAGCGCCCATCTCACTGGTGGAAAAACAGGCTTCCGTCCAGCCCCATAAGTCGCGGCTGTAGGAACCGCGACTAATGGGACCTTTAGTCATGGTTCGAGGTGAACCGCGACCAAAGGCTGGGCCAGGCGCTCGCTGGCCGGTGGCGCCGACGTGAGGTCTTTAGTCGCGGTTGGCTGAGACAACCGCGACTAAAGGCTTTCGGCACCTTTAGTCACGGTTTGCCGTGCCAACCGCAACTAAAGCCCTCCCTATATATACCCATCCAGCAGCCAACACTTAGCCATTTGGAGCCATTCTCTTCACAAGTGGGTGTAGGTTTGCTTTTGGTTCCTCTTATGCACATAAGGTGTTTGATGAAATGCCCCAAGAGCATGAAACAAACATGACATGAAGTGTTGGAGCCACACTCCTCGATCGCGGTTAGCAACTTGATGAACCTTTGATGTGTCATTGATAAAATATGCATGTGTGTAGTTCATTGTTTAATTTATATTGTTTGTAGCTAGTATAGTTTAACAAATGCATGATGGTTAATTATATATTTTATATTATAATAATGCAGATGAATCGGCAATGGATGTACGGTAACCGACTCTCCGTGAGTTCACTACGGGTTTGAAAGATTTCCTCGTAGTGGCTAATGCGAACAAGCGGGGGTTTTGTTATCTGTCCATGTGTTATCTGAAGAATCGGAAGGTTACTCTTCCTCAAGAGATGTTCAATGGCATCTGCTTCGCACGGTTTCATGCCAAGCTATAATTGTTGGACCAAGCATGGAGAAAGAGGGGTTATAATGGAAGAAGATGAAGAAGGGATGATTTCATCGATGAAAGCTATCTTGCTCATTTCGTGATACTTTCATGGAGGATCTTTGAAGGTGAAGGGAAGGTGAAGAAGAGGCACGTGATGATCCGTTGATGATCTTGGTCGGACCATTGCTGATGCACGGAGACGCCGCTAAACCGAAAAGGAGAGGAGAATTTGGATCGCATGTTAGAGGATCACGAAAGGCGCTGTACCCGGATGCGATGATGGTCTGAAAAAGCTGGGCTGCACATGGATTTGCTGAAATGGAAGGCGAGGCAGGTGTAGCTGACTCGGCATTTGAAAACTTGCTGAAAATGTTGAAGAATATGTTTCAAAGGATAACGAGTTGCCCGCCAAGATGCGTCTGAAGCAAAGAAGGTTGTCGCCCTCTAGGTTTAGAGGTTACGAAGATACATGCATGCATCAACGATCGCATCCTCTACCATGTGAATACGAGAATTTGAATGAATGCCCGGTATGCCTTGCATTGCGTTATAAGATCGAGGCGATGACCCGGTGACGATGTTGAGGGCCGAAACCGGAAGAGGGTTCCGCCAAGGTGATGTGGTATGCTCCTATAATACCACGGTTGAAACGTCTGTTCAGGAACAAAGAGCATGCCAAGTTGTTGCGATGGCACAAAGAGGACCGTAAGTCGGACGGGGAGTTGAGACACACCGCAGATGGAACGCAATGGAGAAAGATCGACGATGGTTCAAAGATTTTGCAGTGACGCAAGGAACATAAGATTTGCTCTAAATACGGATGGCATGAATCCTTTTGGCGAGCAGGGCTCCAGCCATAGCACTGCCCGTGACTCTATGCATCTACAACCTTCCTCCTTGGTTGTGCATGAAGCGGAAGTTCATTATGATGCCGTGCTCATCCAAGGTCCAAGCAACCCGCAACGATATCGATGTGTACCTAAGGCCATTAGTTGATGAACTTTTACAGCTGTGGGGTGGTGTCCGTGTGTGGGATGAGCACAAACAAGAGGAATTTGACCTACGAGCGTTGCTTTTCGTAACCATCAACGATCGGCCTGCTCTTAGTAACCTTTCGGGACTGTCAAATAAGGGATACAATGCATGCACGCACTGCTTACATGAGACTGAAAGTGTACATTTGCCAAACTGTAAGAAGAACGTGTACCTTGGGCATCGTCGATTTCTTCCAAAAATTCATCCAGTAAGAAAGAAAGGCAAGCATTACAACGGCAAGGCAGATCACCGGCCGAAGCTCTGCGGAACGACCGGTCTTGAGGTATTTGATATGGTCAAGGATTTGAAAGTCATCTTTGGAAAGGTCTGGCGGACAATCAGTTCGAAGGGAGCCGACGGGCACGCAGCCATGTGGAAGAAGAAATCTATATTCGGGAGCTAGAATATTGGAAAGTCCTAGATGTCCGCTCTGCAATCGACGTGATGCACGTTACGAAGAATATTTGCGTGAACCTCCTAAGCTTCTTGGGCGTGTATGGGAAGACAAATGATACAAAGGAAGCACGGCAGGACCAGCAACGTTTGAAAGACCACGATGACCGCATCCGGAATGGTTTCAAGGTCGTGCCAGCTACGCCTCGACCAAAGAAGAGAAGGTCATCTTTTTGAATGCCCGAGCAGTATGAAGGTCCCGTCTGGATTCTCGTCAAATATAAAGGGAATAATAAACATGGCGGAGAAAAGTTCCAAAACCTGAAGTCTCACGATCGCCACGTGATTATGACGTAATTGCTTCCGATTGCTTTGAGGGGCTCTGCCGGAAAATGTTCGAGTAGCCATTGTGAAGCTATGTGCATTCCTCAATGCAATCTCTCGAAGGTAATCAATCCAGAAGTTCTACCACGGTTACAGAACGATGTGATCCAATGTCTTGTCAGTTTCGAGTTGGTGTTCCAAGGGTTTGAGGACCTGGAGATTGACATTGCTACACCTGAAGGGGAGAAAAGACTTGGAGATGTCAAGCACCATTTCATTCTATGGCAAAAGAAGTTTATCAAGTTTCGAGCGAGGCGCCAAGGACAACAAGTCCACCCCCACGGTGGTGGTGGTGGCGGTGGCGGTGGTGGTGGTGGTGGTGGTGGTGGCGGTTCACCTACACCTCCGCCACGCCACCGACGCCGCCCCGATCCTAACGTCCGCGGGTGATCATCCGCCGCCCCGATCCTCGTCCGCGGGTGATCGACGCCGCCCCAATCCACCTACGGCAAAGAAGCGAAGCAGTCCTGGATTATTAACCCGGACCCTTATGTACCTAAGACCACAAAGGTACGGAGCCATCATGAAGCCTCTCTCCACAAGGCCTTGGGAACGTAGTGCCGAGGAAGTCGACGCGGCCGCGGCTGCTGATTTGGAGAAATGGAAGGCGGACTGCAAGAAGAAAAGAGAGCCCGAGCCCAAGCCAGTATTTTCTGATGAGCAAAAGAAATGGGCTAAGTCATTTTGAGCACACCGTCCCAAGCGCGAAGAATCTGCCTGACGACTATGCACGTGAACTTGCAGGCAGGCACTCATGTTCAAGGAGAACAAAGAGCGGAGAAGGCGAAAGTAAAAAAGCAGGAAACAAGTTGCCCAGCTCGGGAACAAAGTAAACAATCGATTGCCCGCTTATAGTGGAAGCCTTCGTCCGGATGCCCCGAGATCATACAAGCTGCGGCAACACAGGATTGACTGTAACGAAGTGCCGAGAACAAGCGGCCAACTTAGGTATTACTCTTCGTGAACTGTTAGGCCTTGATGAGGCGCCGATGAAGGAGGTAGTAATTACATATGTCAAGAATGGGCCTCTCGTCGAGCTCTGCGCAGAAAAGGATCTACCTCCACAAATGAAAGGTCTGCTGAAATGGTACAAGGGTTACATAAAAATAAAACGCCAAAGAATATATTTATGCGGAAGTTAGACATGAGCATCACTTCAAACATTACTATGTACAAATTGAACTGAGTGAATTGTTCCAGCTTTTCAATCTGCGCGAGCTCGACAAATCTATCATCGGTTGCTACGTTCGTAAGTGATTTATTAATTTCTACCCCATCTCGTTCATATTGCCTGCACTATATATATGTCCTAACTATATTGTTGTGTCCGCTATTATACATGCAGAATGAAGATTAAGGAATGCAGAGTAAGGAACATCCATGATGTTGGGTTCATTGACCCACACATCGTTAATGGACATGTGTTGGAGCGTCACCCGCCGACGTGGAGGCAGACCTGTGGCAGTTTCTTACAAAGCAGGAACTCAAAAGTGATATTCTATTTCCTTACCATTTTGAGTGAGTGTTTCTGTCTTGAGCACATTCTCTTTGTTTACTCCATGCATGGTATGTGGCGGCTAATCGATGAGTTATGCATGACGTATTGTGCATGTATCGTGTCCGCAGGTTCCACTGGATTCTGCTAGTAATTAAAGTTAACACCTCGAATGTCTCGCCCACGACTCTCGAATATGGATCCAAAGCTTTGGGGCGGCATGAGAAGAATGCTGCAGAAGTAATTATTTTCATTCATTTGCGCTCTATATCGATCGGCCTATTTCGTTCATTTCCTAATATCAAGTAACTAATAACTCTCTTGTTCATTTAATTTTCTTTGCCTCGTAGGGTTTGGAGACGGTTCAGAGATACAAAGGTCGGTGAATTCAAAAAGAGCTAGAATTCAAAAGGTCAAAGGCTAAGAATGCTGGGGATATTCAGCCACGGAGACCAATCTATGTGGATACTATGTTCGTGAGATGATCCGAGATACACCTCTGGCGGGTTCCGAGTGATACCAATGCTCAGAGGAATAACCTCCGTGGATGCTTAGTCCGAAGCTCGCTTCCGACCACTTCAAGAGGAACTAGCTGGATGGTTCAGCAGGAAGTCCTCCATCCTAAAGGAGAACACTATTACGAGGACGTAGAACTTTATATGCATTAAATCATGTATGGAAACTTGTTCAAAATTGTATATGGTCATCCGATGATATTGAATATATATTGTATATTCCTCTTGAATTCTTTTTGTTCTAATTTCAAATTTATTTGAAATTGTACATTCATATGCATGTATGTAGTACCGTAGAATATATGAAACTCCTTCAAAATTAAAATAAAGCACAAAAGAAATAAAACAATACAAATTAAACAGAAAACAGGTTAGGGGGGCTAAAACCTAAACCTGTGGCGGCCTTTAGTCGCGGTTGGCGGAAGAACCGCGACTAAAGGTCCTCCGCCTGACGGCCGCCTGGCGCCCACGGGCGGGCCATTAGTCATGTTCTTAAGCAGCGCGACTAAAGGTGGGGGCTTTAGTCGCGCTTATTTGGTCGCGGTTGCCCAACCGCGACTAATGGCAGTTGCGAACCGTGACCAAAGGCCTTTTTTCCACCAGTGTCTGCAGCCCGCTGCCGGCTTGTGCTCCTATCGCCGCATCCATCTAGAGGCGAGAGATAGGCGAGGAGGATGAGATAAAGAGTTTTTTGTACTTTTTTGTTTGGCCCCACATGCAAGTAATAGAGAGAGAGGAGAGATTTTTTTCTTTTCGGCAGGGCCTGTCCCACGTGTCAATGACATAAGGATGCAAGGGCAAAAATGTCCAGAAAACATCTAGTAGACGGTCAAATCCTGTATGAAAATGGTAGAAGAGTATTTTTATAAATACACCTAACGTCAAAGAGATAAATTTGAGTACACTTCAAAAATTAAGGGTAAATCTGAGTATTGGGTGTGAGTTAGGGGCTGAAATGTAATTGGCCCATAAAAAAGACTAGGGAGTCAGCCGCGGGATCAGAAAGGGTTTGACTAAAAACAAACCCAACAAAGGATACCGGACACTGAGCCAGCACGAATCATGAAGACAGATTGGGCGGCCACAAATTCGACCTGAAGCCAAATAAAAAACAGAAAACTGATGACTGATTTTTAGTAAAACTGTTGATAAAATATGCCTGCAGGCCATGGCAGACAAGCTGGCATATTATTCCCCAAACACGCAAATACAGATCGACTTCTCCGAAAATTCTCCAACAAAATTTGCATCCTCTTATTGGCTCCTCCCCATGGACCTAGCCGAGTCTATTTTCTATTGGATACGGGATAAGGGCAACCACTCCAGACCTCATTGGCCCCTTGGCTTATGGCGTACTCCCCGGTGTTGTCCCCCTGGGCGTCCGCGCCGTCCACCATGAGAGCAGCGTGGACTATCAGCCTGTAAGCCCTCCATGTTATTTCTTCTTCATCTGCAAGACTCATGCATGCATGTTATCGACGTTAGGGTATCCCGCTTTGATCCTCTATCTCAGAATTTATGAACTGGGCTACACTTCAGCCTCCGCATCCGAGCAGACCGTACTGCTGAAAGTGCGTTGAACCTTCGTGGTCACCTCTGAAAAGATAACCTTTTGAGCACAAATGACAAACATCGCTCAGTTTCTGCACAATTTTGTCAGAGAAGAATAAGTTGATTGCAACGGCGATTAGGATTACATACCTCGGCTTTAAAATCTTCCGGGAATCGATCTTTAGCATCCCACATCATGTCGATTTCATCACGGCCTAGCATCAGAATGTCAGATATGATAAATGATGTATTGAACATGACACGGAACATCATCTCTTCTCGTTCTTTTTCAGCGTACATGCAGGTGCATTCAAGGACAACATCGCCTTCAATATTGCAGTTCACCTCAATCTTAATCACGCCATTCTCTGCCTGAGCAACATGAATTTTTTGATTTATAATGAGAGCATAATGTTAGTAACAACCTCGAGCAAATTATAGATTAGCTAGTTCCTAAAACAATAACATTTTTTAACTTACCTGCTCATACTTCTTTGATGTAGAAAAAAGCTCCTTGGTTTCGGTTGGTAAACGAAAAAGAGGATCCTTCCCATAAATACGAAAGATAAGACTACATCCGGCCTTCGCACTGAAATCTGGAATTCTTCGTAGTACCACATAGTCTAGGACAAGCGGTGGATCGGCTGGTAGCCACCTTATTGTACTGATACTACTCTGTGATATATACTGCAGGTATCTTATCTGGGAAGGCATGTAATTTTGTGGTGAGAGCCACTGCATGAGCTCACGGGGTACTTGCTTGTAGATCATCTCTAGCGTCTTCTGCTCACCAGTGCACTTCTTCTGATATAGCAGCAGTCCTGCTAACAGGAAGGCGAGTGCAGGCCAGCCGCCTTGCTCAAAGTGCATGACACAGACCTTGTCCTGAGAAAGCCCGTCCTCCATGTTGCGAAGGAAGAGGTGAATCATCGCCAACGGGTGGACCGCACACCCCTCATATTGGCTTGGAAACCCAACCACAGTAATGTCATATCTGGCCAAGATGTCATCCACCAGGCTCCGATTTCCATAGACGGCCACGAAGTTGTAGACCAACAGGCACGCGTCAACAAAGTTTCTCTTGAGGCGCAAGGCGATGTCCTCAACGTAACGCTGCCGCTGGCACTTATTGCCCGTCAAGGCATCAGGGTCGAAGCACGAATTGAGTACTGCAAATAAAAACATTAGTTCGAGATATTGATGGTGCATAAGCAAAACTACCATGAAATATGTGTTAAGTGAAGCCAAAAGGGAAGTGTGATCTGAAATCTGATACAACGCCTATCTCAAACAGAACACAAAGTGATTGAGGAAGGAAATTGATAAAGGGCATGCACCATAGACGCTCTCCGTGATCTTGAGGAACCCGTCGAGTGGTGCTGAAAATCCGACGGCAGATGGTGTTAGGGAAGATGGTGGAGATGAAGGTGAAGGTGATGCTTTAGGCTGAACAACATTTGAAGTGGAAGCAAGTAGTGGTGATGGATCTTCATCATAATAACTAGCCATTTCAACAAAAACTTCAGTCATGTCAAGTTCATGTATGATATCCACTATACTTGGCCTTTTGTGCCTATCCATGTCCATGCAGCTAAGTGCAACCTCAGTGCATCTTTTAACTTGCTGGCACTGTGCTTCTAGTGTTTCGGGAGAACTTGCTTGCAACCTTTTTGTCCAATTTCCTTGTAGCTGTGTGATTGAAGTGCAAAGTAAGAATAACAACATACAAATGTGTAGCATATCGATATCATAACATGGCTCAAAATAAACATGATTCTTTGTCCGGTCAAAGAAATAGCTTTCTTACTTTATCAAGGAACTCTTGTTGCATTTCATCATATCTGGTGGGGCCGATAGGCCCTGCAATTATCTTGGTCATTACGACACCCAAGCTGAATATGTCTAACTTATTTGAGACCACTCTCCGAAATAAGTATTCTGGTGGCAAGTACCCACTGCATATGGCAAAATACATATTACGGATACAGTTTATTCATTATAAATGGGTTCATCCATAGGAGATATTTACTTACAGAGTTCCAATACAAGTATGTGTCATCCTAGTTTGTTCTTCGCCATAGAACTTGGACAGACCAAAATCTGCAAGCTTCGGGGCCATGTTTTCATCTAGAAGTATATTGTCTGGTTTTAGGTCCAGATGGTAAAATGGGTTTTGCAAATCTTCATGAAGGTATTTTAAACCTTCACATGCCCCTTTGATAATTTTGTAACGCGTTTTCCAATCAAGCCCACTACATTCATCTGTGAATTAATTATAGAAAGATGCTGTCATGGAATCCAGATATGGATGGCAGTTTTCTTCGCATGCTTAATAAGTATAGGTATACTTGAAATAGAGCGGCCTCATACCAGACAGATGATTTTCAAGACTCCCCATGGGCATATACTCGAAGCAAAGTGCTTTATGTGTTGCTTCACTAAAAACGATTCTTCCTTGAAACTCTGTATGTTGATGTTGTGTTTCATAGCAGTAGCCAACTAACCGTACAATGTTTGGATGCTTTAGCATCATAAGGTTCTCAAACTCACGTCTGAATTGTACATCATCTATTGTTTGCATGTTATTGAAGAGAAGCTTCACAGCAATCTCTTGTCCGTCGTCGCGCACACCCTGCTCAAGATGTATTATCAGCAGTGCAGAAAATCGATCATTATGTGGACAAGCAGAAAAATGCAAGTGTCAAGATTTCAGAACAAATGAGATGTCCAGAATCTTGTTGAGCTGTCGTTTGGCAAATGTTTCTTGGAATTACATATAGAGCTGTCAAAGGCTTGCTGGGCTTACATATGTCCACACATTTTTTTTTAAAAAAAGGAGGATGACCCCCGGCCTCTGCATCTAGGCGATGCACACGGCCATTTTATTAATTATTCTCACAAGACCTTACAAAATCAATATAACAGTAAGACTAAAGCCGTCGTCTAAGCAACAAACTGTCGCTACACCTATTCAGTTGATGAAGGGGCGCAGATAGCCTGGGTCTAATACCAAACAGACATCGCAGTCAAGCCTAACATATGTCCACACATGACATCAAATTTATCATTTTACGAAGCATTAGTTGATATCAGAGATAAGTTGTATATGAATTTCTTCATGGAGATTACAATCATAGCTTCTTGGGGTATTTGGGTCATTCAGAATAATAATCTATTGTGAGGAGAGGAGCCATCTTTTCTCAAGTAATAATAATAATAATAATAATAATAATAATAATAATAATAATAATAATAATAATAATAATAATAATAATAATAATAATAATAATAATAATAATTAAAAACTCGAGTGGAGCTTTGCCCTGTAAAAGCATAATCTTGAATCTTACCCGGTAAACTTTTCCATATCCACCTCGACCTATTACTCGCTCCTCAGAGAAATTGTTTGTAATTTTTCCTAAAAATCCCAGCGTTAGACCGGTTGGCTCCATGGCTTCAAGACAGGGTAACCTTTCCGCAGTGATGGTGTCTCTGCTGGTGCAAATTAAACCCTTAGGCAGCACGACCATTTTGGAACATATATAAATTAAGAATTTAATCTAATAAATCTACTAATGCGCAGGTCAACCGGGCGCCAAAGTAGTAAAATAACAGGAATGGAACAAAAAATCTGTGTCGAGAGAGATCATCAGATGTGTGAAGGCAGCTGCATCAGAACCTGCAGCAATCCAGGTACCTAGCTAGCTTGCCTGCTTAGGAGTTGTGGAAAAGGCGAAAAGATCAACGGAGAGAATTACCAGCTAGTACTAACCTGGATCTGGATCTTCAGCTGGAGAAATGAAGAACTATCTGCAGCTGCGGTACTCCATCGCCACCGCCGCCGCCTCCAGGAGATGCCAATGTTAGACTTGCTTTTCCACCGAGTGTGATGGATCCATCACATTCAGAAAATGGCCACATGGCCACATCAGTCAGTTAATTATTTAATGATGATTACAGGCTGTTGCACACATTCAGAAAATGGTCACATGACCACATCAGTCACTTCATTATCTTATGATAATTACACGCTTTCCCACATATGGACGGCTACATTTGATTTATTTCTTTTACTGAACCAAAGGGACTTATCTCTTCCAAGTCTCCCCAAGACATCAATTTGTTTTTCATTTACTATATGCATAATACCTTATTGTGTGTGAAAGTACTATATGCATAATACTTGAAGCAATATGAAGTGTAAGAAACTAAGAATACCACTTATCAATACAAGTACGGAAAAAATGCACTTTGTTTATCATACTTGACTGGACGGACAAACTGTAGAAGAATGTGAAAGCTCGGTAGACATAAGCAATTGTAATTAAATTGCAAAGACTTATCCCAAGGCCAGATTGAAAAAGAAAAACTGAGCCCTTTTTAAGGAGAGCGTGGGCTCCTCAAGTCCAGAAAAAAAGAGTAGGAAAAATCGACGGGCAGTGAGTGTACCAGTGAACAACAAAAGCAAATAAGTCAGTGCTTGTCATTTTTTTAGGACAGTAAAACCAAGCCATGTCCCAGACATCTCACGCCCCTGTCATTTATGGCCGACAGTTTCTGTATCCCAGGCATCCCTCACCGTCGGATCTACTTCAGCTCACGAATTGGGCCACAGTCCTAAAGGGCTGCTATCTCTACTGATGGCAGTCCATGTGGAGATTGTGTGTAGTTTATATATCAAAAGAAAAGAGGAAAGTACCAAACAAAAGGGAGAGGTTAAGTGATTGAAAGGAGCCGATTGTCCTGGCAATCTAGGGTTGGGGCGCCGCAGCGGCCGGCGGCGGCGGCTGGCACTATGGCCTCCTCGTCTGCCTTGCTTGATGTCCTGTCGAGGTGCTCCCTTTTCAGTTTTCCGCCCCCTAGTAAACAAAACTTGGGTCCTCTAGCGGCTCCGCTGACCAAGAGTTTATTTCATTAATCGATGAGAACCTTATTTTGGAATTGTCGTGGAATTGTTGATACCGTGACAGTTAGGGAGCTTGGTGATCTTGCGAAGAATTTCACCAACGTTTTATGCATTGTGGAAACCCAAATTGCGATGAACCGAGTAGAAGGTTTGGTGGCGCCTGAGGGTGCTGCCGGACCTTCCTTGAGGGCGTTGGGTGCTACCCTTCCTTTCTCTTCGACGCGTACTAGGGGAAACCCTTGGCAGCAGCGTCGTCATCGTCGCATCCCTTCTTGAAGGTGTTGATTGGTATCGGCGCTTCAGAATCTAGGAGCTTGGTGGGGGATCTCCGATGGACGCAACGGTCGCGGGGCTTCTTCGTTTTTGTCGATCCGCCGTTGTCGGCATTGATTCCTTTTGTATTTTCTCTTTCAATTTTTTTTGGCGTGGCTTTGTTGCTTCCGTTTCAGCACCTATTGTTGGATGGATTGGGTGTTCGCTATATTAATATAGTGGAGCACAAGTCTGTTTCGAGAAATTGTTGCTTCGACAACCAACAAGCTCAGCATACATGCTAAGGGCATCTCCAGCCGTTGCCCCCCCAGGACACATACAAATCGCCCCCTGGGGGTGAGCCGGCGATACACTCGGCGCTGGGGGCGGTTTTGCGCCCAGTCGTCGTCCCCAGGCGCCGAAATTGGCCCACTTTGCAGCCCAATTTCGGCGAATAAACGGCCCATATGGGCAAGAATAGGCCCATATTCGGCGTGGTTTCGCCGTGTCTCGGCGTTCAATTATCAACACAATTATTCCTTATCACATATTTCATCACAGAAAAATCAAATACTTCAACAAAATACTACAACAACAAATAGTTCAATACAAATTATATAGTTCAACAAATAAAAACTCGTATTTCATCACGCGGCGTCCCCCTTGAGCCTCCATAGGTGCTCAATCAGATCTTTCTGCAGTTGATGATGCACTTGTGGGTCTCGGATCTCCTGACGCATACTGAGATAGGCAGTCCAAGTTGCCGGTAGCTGGTGATCAACTTCGCTAGAGGACCCTGCCTGTAGTATGGTTCGATGTCAAACACTGGGTCTTCTTGCTCGCTCTCGATGATCATGTTGTGCAAGATGACACAGCAAGTCATGATCTCCCACATTTGATCTTTCGACCAGGTCTGAGCGGGGTACCGAACAACAGCGAATAGAGATTGGAGCACACCAAATGCCCGCTCGACATCCTTCCTGCAAGCCTCCTGAAGCTTCGCAAACCAGGCGTTCTTGCCTCCTGCCACAGGGTTTGAGATCGTCTTCACAAATGTCGACCATCTCGGATAATGCCGTCAGCTAGATAGTACCCCTTGTTGTATTGGTGCCCATTGATCTCGAAGTTCACCGGAGGAGAATGGCCCTTAACGAGCTTGGCAAAAACAGGAGAGCACTGCAGCACATTGATGTCATTGTGAGTTCCTGAGGAAGAGCTTTCGGCTCATCCGATAACGGCGCCGAAATGTTCTCTCGCCATGAAGTGGAGCATCGGCGAAGTAGTCGGAGTAGAGCATGCAGTAGCCTTGCGAGCGATGCGGTTCTTTGCTTTCACCGCCCGGCGCCGAGCCACCTCGACGCTGCTTTTCATTACTCGCCAGCAGTTGGCGAGGACGGCGAGCACCATCAGATGCTCTTCTTCCTGGACGGCGGCCGCGGCTTCCTCCTCCAGCAGCGCGGCGAGCTCTTCCTCCTCATCCGAGTCCATCGCCGAGACAGTCAAAACGCCGAATACCTTGCGCTCGGTGGGCGTGTACCGCCGTTAAACCACGCCCGCTGCCGGAACGGCGGCGGAAACGCCAGCTGCTGCGGGCTGCGCGCGGCGGCTGCTATTTTCGGCGGGAATGGCTATCTAGCGGAGTAGGCGGCGGCCGTCGCCGGATATAGCTAGTGGTAGCCGAGGCGCTGGGGTGCGAGGCGAGTCGGGGAGAAAACCTTGACTTTTCCCCTGCCGGTGTGGGCAGGCGTGCTTTTTCCTAGCGCGGAGCTAGCGGCTCCCCAGCGCTGGTTCGGCCTGTGACCGCCGGGCGAAAAAAGGTCCGAACCGGCGATTCTCGGCGTCCCTGGGCGCGGGTTGGGCCGTTTTGGCGCGGCGCCGAAAAAAGTGGCCTGGGGGCCTGTTGGGGGCGCGGCTGGAGATGCCCTAAGAAATAAAAGAACATATCTTCTTGCAGCTGTCTCCTCTTTCATACCGGGGTCCAATCTCTTGCAGCATCGGGAGAATATAAAATGCCATCTTGAAAACAACCAAACCAAACTACTCGAGCATCTGTTTGCTAGATTTTTATAGGATGATGTGGATCTCGCATCCAATGACTTTACCAACATTTTTTTTTTGACAAAAAAACATTTTTTAAGGCGCCCTTGGATGCTGATTAATTCGGGAGTTGGCACGTATGCTTAGAAAAAGTATGAGAATCCAAAATAAACATTACTGTAGTGTCAATCTCAATATGCAAGATGGCTCTCTATTTTATTTTATTTTTTGAGGGAAGATGGGTCTCTCATAACTGCATACTCCTGTATGGAAAAACAAAGCCATAAACGTAACAGGAATTCGAGCACTGCCTATGGTCAACACCACGCGACAAACAGAATAAACTGCACCCTTGGCCGCTGGGATTGGGCCTCCTTACCACAGGCGATGGATTTCCCCGCGGAGATTAGTTCGTCATAATGCTGATGTCAAGCACCCATCACTTTTTTTGAGAGTACACCTAAGTACCATAGCTTTATAGAAGATAGAATTTCAGTTACAAGAAACAACACTCGCTGCGAACAATGAGAATAGCACAAACACCACATCCGAACATGCCAAACACAACACCGCAAAGCAAACTACAACGCAATAGCCAATCCTAATCAGAAACACAACATCGCGTTTCGACCGACGTCGGACACCTCCGAAGACCGCCAACTTCCGCAAAACTTCACTTGTCGATGCACCATCCACTCTGATCGCCTAAGAGGAAATGGCAAGTGGGTGGCAGGACTCGATCCGAACCGAGAAAGACGCCATCTTGGACACACCGACGACGGGCGTACATAGCACCGCCGAGGATCAAGAAATGACAGCGGCAAGCACCGGAGTAGAACAACGAGGAAGTAGCCGTGTCCCCAAACACAATGCTCCCAACAGAGTAACGACGTCAAGGACGCCGCCACTGTGCCGATCCAACACCTAATCGAGGCTTTCGCCCGGAGACAACCACCAACTCCAAAGAGCGAGGGAGATGACAAACACGCCTCTGCGACGCCTCTAAGAAAGGGAATGACAACCACGGTTGCCACCGCCGCCGGCCCAGCGAAAGCCGTGCATGATGTTCATCCGCGCGTCGCCCATCTCCACACCTCCAAGGACTTGGCAACAACATCCAAGTAGTCTTGCACCGCCGCCACCGCAGCACCTTGTCGATGTAGCCACCGAGTTGAGGACCAACGACCGGTCGCACAGGAAGGGGGAAACGTGGCCACACCACCAACACCCAGCTTGGACGGAGAATCGCAGCCACCCACTCCTCCAGCAAGGTCCATGAACGCCCGCGGTGGCCGTCGCCCGCTCCAAGGGGCGACCTTGCGACGATCAGACCCGACTCACCACTCCATGCCAGCGCCGTCGGAGGAGGGCACCGTCGCTCACCACACTGCCCAATGGTGGCCGACCGCTCGCTGCTCACCTCCATAGCACCGCCACCCGCCTGGCCATGGGCTCACGCCAGCGCCTCCAGACAGTGTCGCCGTCACCAGGAACGTGCCACTGCACCGCTGCAAGTCCTCGCCAAACCCCCGCCGCTCCACCGGGCCTCCTGCCATGCTCCAGCTGCTGACCTCGCACCGGCCAACCCAGATCTAGGACAGCCCGAGCCTCGCCATGACAAGGGCGCCACACCGCCCGCCAGCGCCCTTCCACGATGCGCCGCGACCGCCCAGCGATTTGCGCCTCCCCGCTCGGCCGCCTGCCTGCGCGCACCACCCAGCCTAGGCGCACCGGCCTCCGAGATTCGCCGTCTTGGAGAGGGGAAGCCCCCCGCGCCCCCACATCAGAAGAGGGCGAGACAGATCCCGCCACCACCGGCACCGCGCGAGCTTAGCCCGGGGCCGCTTGCCGGATGCGGCGGATGGGAGGGGGAGTGGAGGAGAGGGTGAGGGGCGGCCATTAGGGTTGGAGCACCCGGGTCGCCCGCGGGAAGGCGACACGGGCCGAGTTCGATGCTTTACGATGTTTATTTCTTTCCACGTCAAGCACCCATCACATAAATGAGGCAGCAACTAATTAACGAGCGCTCCTTTGGGAGCCTCGCAACGATCAGCGCCACTTGCCGCGCTCTCAGCCATTCGCCACGTATCGCGCTCTGGGCGCTCCCTCCGAATTTTGAATTTCTTTATTTTTCCGCACGCGTTTTCGGCTTTTTAAAAGGTTTTTTCTGGTTTTTTTTTTACGTTTTGGTTTTCCATCGGTCTTCCTTAGCTTTTCGACCAAAAAAATTTTCGATAAAAAAATACTTTTTTGCGCAAAAAACAATTTTTTTTCGCGAGAGTCACGGTTTTGTTTTCGCGAGAAGCACGGTTGTGCTTTCGCGAGAGGCACGGCCGTGCCTCTTGGAAACGAAAAAAAAACGTGTTTTCTATTTTTTTCCTTCCACGAGAGGCACAGTTTTGGTTCCGCGAGAGGCACGGTTGTGCTTTCGCGAGAGTCACGGCCATGCCTCCTCGGAAGCGAAAAAAACACGTTTTTGCTTCCGTGAGAGGCACGGTTGTGCTTTCGCGAGAGGCAAGGGCGTGCTTCTTTCGGAAAGGGGAAAACACATTTTCTGTTTTTTTTCTTTCGCGACAGACATGGTTTTGCTTCCCCGAGAGGCACGGGCGTGCCTCTTTCGGAAAAGGGAAAAAGCGCGTTTTCTTTTTTTTTTTCTTTCGCGAGAGGCACGGTTGCTTCCGTGAGAGGCACGGTTGTGATTTCATCAGAGGCACGGGCGTGCCTCTTTCGAAAAGGGAAAAATCCCGTGTTCTCCATTCGGTTTTTTCGTCGGTTTTTTCGTTCGGTTTTTTCGTGAAAAAAAGATCGTCAAAACCTATCAACATGGGATCTAGTTTTGAAGATCTCGACGCGAGGAATCCAACGGCGAAAGCTGTTCGAGATTTGGATGCACGATTTAAGAGATAAAATATTTTGAATAAACGGATCTACGAAAAAAGGGAAAACTCCCAGGTTGCGACAAGTGGCACACATGCAGCGCGTCACTTGTCGCAACCTGGGGAAGTTGGAGTAATCTCTGCAAGGAGTACTCCTTAACTAGTGATTTCGCATAAATGGCATGCACACTGGAAGACGGATTGAGATGGACTCGCAAAAAAGGATTATAGCTATGTGGACCTTTAACAATGAAGTAGCACTAACCAAAAAAATCTGATGTCATGAATAAAAATACACAAAGCAAAAATATGACTAGTATAACCAAAATACGTCAATAAAAAGCACGAAAACGTAGGAAAACAAAAAATAGGCGTGGCTTAGAAGAAGCTAGGACATTAAAAAAAGTAAATACTACTGTAGCATCAATCTCAATATGCAAGTCGCCTCCCTATCCTGTATGAAAAAGAAAGACATACATACAGAGCCAACACCAAGCGATAATAATATAAATATAATAAACTGCACATGGTGTCATGGTTCGCCCTCGCGTTTTCAAGAAATAAAATGAAAATAATAAACCATGAACACTTGGCCACTGAGAAAGCCAAAAGATGCCACCTAATACCAATACACAACCCACTATCAATCCGTATTGTTTAATTTTGTCTGTATTGCACGGGTGATGGATTTAAAAAAAAATGAGACCAACCCAAGGACTAACCATCGTTGGCATTTATTTATAAAAGAAACTCCGCGAGCACCACGCGTCCAAGCCGGGACTTGAACTCAGGTGGGCTGGCAGCAACCTTAGCTGCCCAGCCAACGGGTCGACGCCCTGTCCTCAGGGTGGTGGATTTCCAAGCTAAACAAGAAACATGATCTGAAGAAGAAAAGAAGCATTTATCAAGCTAAAAATTCTAAGGACTGGACATTCCAATTATAAGATACGGCTATTCACAAATGATCAGAATTTTTTAAATGATTTTTAATATTGTTTTGTCATGAACACTGTGGCGGAGGTGGTAAGTCCAACTTCAAAATTTGACTACTAGAGATAAAGACCAGTACCTATATGATGTGAAACATAAAGGGCACTTACGTCCACAAGTAAATAAGCCATGAGCATCGTAATTATTCCATCCGTTTCAAAATAACTGATGTTCTAGGATTTTCCTAAGTCAAGACCAGGTCTACAGAAAAAACCGCAAAGATCTATATATCAAATATATATAATATAAAAATATATTTCGTAATGAATCTAATTAAGTCAATTTGGTTTTGTAGATGTTAATATAGTTTTATGTAGACTCAGACAAACTTAAAAAAAAATGACCTGCCAGAACTAGCCCTTGGCGGCCTATTTTATAGAAGAAAATCTCTAAGCAGTCCCTCGGCAGAGCCAGGACTTGAACCAGGGCAGCCTGCGCTCCCACAGGGCTAACCAACAGACCGACGGTCTGTTCTCTCAGTCAAACTTAATGATATCTGACTTTTGATAATAGTAGAACTTAAGTTATTTTAAAACAAGAGCTCTTTTATGGTACCCTGTAGTGAATATGGACCGTTAATCCGCGAAATCCAACGCCCATGACCGACCTGTACTCGCCCCGAGCAGTATAGGATACCGTAAAAAAGCTGAAAGGAAAAGCCCAAACACTGGTTTAGGAACTTTACAATCATCTCCTACATGTCGCCCGGTCAACTTCTCTGCACCCACTGCGAGCTCTCTCCAATATCTCTTGACTCTGCCACTGGGTGTCCCTATTGTCGTCTCTCTCGTTGCTGTGTTCTGCCCTTCATATACACTCCACCTTGGGCAATAACCACCCTTGTGTGGGAATGATTTCACTAGCGGCACTTTTTTTGATCATGTCACCTCACTTTGCTCTTTCCTTCCTTGGGGAACGATCACCCTTTTGGCGGTGTAATTCTGCATCCACTTCGTGCATGCTTGACGAGCCAAACCCCTTCCCATCGTCATTCTTACTCTGTTATGGGCAACCACCATCCTTACCGTGAGTGTTGGATGGCATGGGGTTGGCTTTGGCGCAACTCCTTGTTGTGGCCCACTAGTAGAAAAACACCTATTAGTCCCGGTTCGTAAGGGCCTTTAGTCCCAGTTCATGAACCGGGACTAATGGGTCGTTACTAATACCTCCCCCTTTAGTCCCGGTTCTAACATGAACCGAGACAGATGGTCCTCAATGTGGCCGGTGCGCCGAGCCTAGGCAGGGGGCCTATGGTCCCGGTTGGTGGCATCAACCGGGACCAAAAGGCATCCACACGTCAGCATTCCAGAGGCTGGGGTGTTTTTTTTTAAAGGGAGGGGGTTGGGGGTTTTGGCGGTTAATTTAGGTGTTTCATATATTGTGTTAGCTAGCTAATTAATAGAGAGAAGTGTCCTCTCTTATGTCCGTGCTTGGTCGAAGCTAGTAAGAAAATGAAGGGAACCATCGAGTACAGAAGTTCGTCATGCATACCGAGATAAATGATCGATCGACCTCACCTTCTCCGAGAGATTGGTCGAACAACAAGTTTTCGTATCATGTACGTCCGACACTACTGGCTACATACATGTACAATATATAAGATCTCTCAATTACAGTCCCCTAGCATTTGAAATCAACTTCCACATGGTATTCTCCGGCTTTTTTGATGACGTGGTCAAGAAAGAATCCCGCCAATTTGTCACGCCCAAGATGCGACCCTATCCTAAAGGAACTCGAAGGTCCCACCAAGGATAGAAGCGCATCTTGAAGACGCTTTTGCAAGGTGGATATCATTACATCAACATTACATAATAGTGGGGGTACATCCAAGGCATACAATGTCACATGAATACAACAATACATCATATACAAGATCAACATCCGACTACGGATGAAACATAAACAGAAACTCAAACAATATCCACCCTGCTAGCCCAGGCTGCCGACCTGGAACCTATCCCCTGATCGAAGAAACAGAAGAAGAACTCCAAAACAAGTAAACATCGCTCTCGCGTCATGATCATCGCATAACCTGTACCTACAACTGTTGTTGTAGTAATCTGTGAGCCACGAGGACTCAGCAATCCCATTACCATGGGTATCAAGACTAGCAAAACTTAAAGAGAAAGGAAGGGGTGAAGTGGTGAGGTTGCAGCAGCGACTAAGCATATATGGTGGCTAACATAACGCAAATAAGAGCGAGAAGAGAGCAAGCGGAACGGTCGTGAAACTAGCAATGATCAAGAAGTGATCCTGAACTCCTACTTACGTCAAACATAACCTAAAACCGTGTTCACTTCCCGGACTCCGCCGAAAAGAGACCATCACGGCTACACACGCGGTTGATGCGTTTTAGTTCGGATCTAGTGTCAAGTTATCTACAACCGGACATTAACAAATTCCCATCTGCCGCATAACCGCAGGCACGGCTTTCGAAAGATTATAACCCTGCAGGGGTGTCCCAACTTAGCCAATGATAAGCTCTCGCGATCAACGAAGGATATACCTTCTCCCAGGAAGACCCGATCAGACTTGAAATCCCGGTTTACAAGACATTTCGACAATGGTAAAACAAGACCAGCAAAGCCGCCCGAATGTGCCGACAAATCCTGATAGGAGCTGCACATATCTCGTTCTCATGGCACACCGGATTGTCCAAACTTCCCGTAGGCGAGCCCAGAGTTGCCCCTGGTGGCCACCGACGGCTGACAGTTCACGACGAGCACTGGCCCGGGGGAAAATAAGATGACCCTCGAGAGCGCGACTCCCAAGGGAAAAAGGGCTAGGTGAGGCAAATGTAAAACCAAGGTTGGGCCTTGCTGGAGGAGTTTTATACAAAGCGAACTGTCAAGGGGGTCCCATAAATGACCCAACCGCGTTAGGGACGCAAAAACCGGGAACATAATACCGATATGACGGAAACTAGGGCGGCAAGAGTGGAACAAAACACGAGGCATAAGGCCGAGCCTTCCACCCTTTACCAAGTATATAGATGCATTAATAATATAAGAGATATTGTGATATCCCAACATAAACATAAACATAATCCAACATGGAGCAATCTTCATCTTCACCTGCAACTAGCAATGCTATAAGAGGGGCTGAGCAAAAGCGGTAACATAGCCAAACAACGGTTTGCTAGGAAGGGTGACAAAGGTTAGAGGTTCATGGAAATTTGGGAGGCTTGATAAGCAAGTGGTAGGTAACGCAGCATAGCGATAGAACGAAGCAACTAGCATAGCAATGATAGTAATGAGATCCAAGGTGACGGTCATCTTGCCTGAAATCCCGCAAGGAAGAAGAACGAGTCCTTGAAGAAGATGAAGCCATGAAGACGAACCAAGCGTAGACGAACGAATCCTCAGGATCGCAAGGAAACGGGAACTATCGAGAAGAAGCACATAACAAGGTAAACACACCACACATGATCATGACATGATGCACAACAAGCATGATGCATGACAAATCCAGATGAGGCTACTCATGGCAAGAGATGATGCAAACAAGAACAACACATCAAGGCAAGTTTAAATGAGGCCGGGAACAACATATAACAAATCCGGTAAGTCCTCATATGCAACTTTCGAAATTGGTCCAGATCTGAATAAACCTTATGTTCAAGTTGTTAAACAGCAATTTAAGATGCACCAAGATGATCTACACTAGATTCTAGTCAAGATACATATATAGTTCATTTAATTCGGAGCAACGGCCTAGAAGATATGAGCAAAACAAGAAAAACATGGCATTGATGCAAAATGCACCCAAAAATCAAGCAAACACTCTCAAAACATGGATGCAACATGATAATATGAAGCTACATGCAAAATCAAGCAAGTTTCATATAGAGCACACTCAAAACGGAGCAACGGTTCAACACATACACGCTATACAAGTTTAAAGGACAAGCTGTATAAAAAAGCAACTAGGCATATGACAAGCATCAAAACAACATGCTACATCATTTCAATATGAAAACAAAAGGCATGGACATGATGTAAAGGGATAGCATTACAAAACATGAACACTGAGCTATCTCCATAAATCACTAGAACATGCTCAAACACACATGGCAAGATTGCAAATAATATCAGTTCAGACTTTGCAGAAAATAACATCAGGTTGCAATGTTTAGAGCTATCAAACAACATGCTACGGGAACTTATCATGGCAAACAAAGGCATGACATGATATTACTAAATGCATAGAACAAAAGTCCTTTACTGACCATAAGCCAAAAAGGATCAGAAGAAATGATGGCACCCATGTAAACATAGCAAGTTCCGTTAACAGATTCCAACATGGCAGGAACAACGATAAGTAGGCATGTTGGTGAGCTTGTACCACTCACCACAGAGCAATACATGGCATAGCAAGGCAACCAACAGTAAGAATACATGTTTATGAAGCTAAGCCTGGCAAGAGAAAGTCCATAGGGTGCATGGATCACTACCAACAAGCATGGCAACAACTGAACTTAATGTTAACAGGCTGACTGCAACATTATTTAGCAAGTTTGGAGCAAGATTACAACAAGCTACAGCAAGCTATAAATGCAACCAGGGGCATGGATGGATAGATCATGACATGTATAACAAAACACCCTTAGTGAACATCTTCAGATTATGCACAGAATGACTTGTAGCAGCAGGTTTACATAGCATCACCAAATAACAGATTCAGCCTAGCAAAACAGCAACAGCAAGTACCCTACTTAACAAGCTTGATGCACTCACTACACAACTCACAAAAATACATGGATGGCACCCCTGTAATTTAGGGGTCAACCTCTAGCTTGCACGAAAAACGATGATGGCCGAGGTTCTTGCGGGAGCAGGGGAAGAAGACGGCCGGAGAGGCTCGGGGACGCTGGATCCGGGGCTCCCTTGGCCGGATCCGGGCGCGGCGGGGTCCGGCGGAGCTTGAGGGCAACGCTTGGCGGTGCGGGGCAGCGACCGCGTGGCGGCGCGGAGGCCGGCGGACAGAGGCGGCGACCGGCGTGGCGAGGCGGAGGCGGCGGCGAGGCGCATGGCGGCGTGGCGGAGGCGGACGGAGGCGCGTCGGGGCGACCGACGGCGAAGCGAGCAAGGGCGAGCCCGGCGACTTCGCCGGCCGAGGCGGGCGCGCGGCTCCGGTCACCGGCGGAGGAGTCGGGCGGTGCGCGGGCGGGCGCTGGGGCCCGGAGGCGGAGGCGGCGCGGGACAGGCCAGCTGGCTGCGGCGGCGGATACCTCGGGCCCGGGCGGGTCCGAGATGGGCCTCGAGGGCCGCGGCGAAGTGGGGGAGGAGCAAGGGCGACGTGGCGCTCTCCCGTTGGCCGGGAGCGGCCGCTGGGTGAGGTGGCGCGACCTGATTGGTCCTGTTGATGTGGAGGCGCGGTGGACGTGTCCGGCCGGCCGCCGGGCGGACATGTCCGGTGGCGCGAGGAGGGAGAGGGCTAGGGTTGGACTGCGAAAATTCAGGGAAGGGCACATATATATAGGTAGAGGGAGCTAGGAGACTCCAAATGGAGTGCGGTTTTCGCCCACACGATCGTGATCGAACGACCGAGAGCATGGAGGGGAGTTTGCTGGGTTTGTGGGCTTATTTGGAGGGGTGTTGGGCTCCACAAAAGAATGGGGTTTCGGGCTACACGGTTAACCGTTGGAGTATCAAACGACCTTCAAATGGCACGAAACTTGACAGGCAGTCTACCGGTACTATACCAAGGCCGCTTGGCAAACCTCGGGCCATTCCGAGAACGTTTAACCCTCGCACATGAAAAAAGGCAAAAGGGGGCGTCGGGTGACATAGGAGTGCCGGATTGCAAAACGGACAACGAGGAAAATGCTCGGATGCATGAGACGAACACGTATGCAAAATGAAATGCACATGATGACATGATAAAATGCAATACGCAAGCAAATGACATGGCAAAGACAACGAATAACTGGCAGACACCAGGCGCATCGAATCCGGGGCATTACACAATTCCTCTTGAATTGCTTTAATGCGATCTGGTTCTAGGAGTTCATGCCGCATCTGCCACGTCTAATTTGAAGAAGGGGGTTAGTTAATACATATATATGAATGAAACTCAACAGAAATGATGGTGTAATAAAATGAAATTGTGAATATTATTAATTGCTTACGCACTTCATATTGTCTTTGAGAGTAGCCCCGCTTATTTTTCAAAGTCACGTTGTAGATGAACTCGCACACGTAGTATCCACAGAAATCATTTCCTTGTTCCTGCCACAAGCACTTTACGAGAAATAGAGGTCAATCAAACTGATAATGAAGAATTATAAATGGCATTGATGAAAGTATAGCTATAGAATCAACGGGAGATGCGCACAATAAGCTAGCCAGTAGTACTTACTTTCGGGTATGTATATCGCAGCTCCTTCGGCAGTCCCGGAGCTTTTGCGGTGAACTGTTTCCAAACCTTGCAAGACAAAGAAAATAATAATTATTACTTGAGATATCAGGAAATGAACAAAAAGTTGCCGCTATGGTGCGATAATGATCGATTGAACTTACTTGCTGAGCATTTCAGTCATGTCCGCATAGGTGCTGGGATCTTTCCATCTCGAGTCTAAGACGGTTACTAGTCCACGCTCAAGCTTAATCTCCTGAAGAATATAGTGGTACCTGCGCACGCATGCATAACTCATTAATTACATTACTATAACCTCGCTCGAGTAATAAGGGAAACCGAATATGCAAACGATCAGTAACACTCACTTGCCGTTGTAAGGAAAGAGTATGGTATCTTTGTTTTGATTTTTGATCAACGATTGTAGCAAATTGTCCTCGGCCTCTTTGACGTGCTTTTCAACCAGAAATACATCTATGATATTTGTGTTAATGAACCCAATATCATAGATTTCATTTTTTTTGCACTCGACGATCTTCAATCTGCATAATATATTTAGGATAATTAATTATAAATACATGCAATGAAAGAACCGAGCTATATATAGAGAATTAATGACAGAAATAGTACTTACAGGCAGTAGCAAAAGACCATTAATTTATCGAGGGCCTTTTGATTGAAGAACGCGAAGAACTCCTCAAATGGAACACACAACAGATTAGTTCCAACGAGGTCGTGCTCCTCTTTAATGTGCAGATACAAACTATTCGTCCCCCCAGACTCTCTGCAGGTTTTCATGTACCAAGTATGGAATCTTCGCATCATCGTTGTTAGAGATTTTTCATCTTTGACGAGAGGCTGCCCGTACTCGTATCTGTGTTCTTCCACCTTCATGTATTCAGGAAGTGCATCGTCAGGCAGGTAATCTTGTAGATTGCCATAACCGGCCACCATCCCCGGAACATTAGCGACGATGTTGCCGCTAGACACATTGAGCGGGGGGCACGATTGGTTTGCTTGTTCGCCGAGCTGGTCAATTTTTTTCGCAGCTGCTTGTTCTTTTGCTCTTTGATGTCTGACAGTACTTCCCGACCGCTCCGCTTGGAGATATGTCTGTTCAGTTATGCGCTCATAGTTGGTTCTCGGTGGAGACTTTGCTGGTTTCCTCAGGGCAGCCAGAGTGCGCTTCACTTTCACCGGATCTACCTTCTCCTCCGGAGGTGGATGTCTCTTTGCTTTCAACCCTGCAAACCAGTCATCCACTTCGGTCTACGCGATCTTCGCGTTTTCCTTCTCGGTCCTCTCGTACGGTAACTTCTCTGGAGTCTTCAGACAAGGACCGAATCTGTATTTCCTCCCGCCTTTGGCTGTACTGCTAGACGCCGGCAGAGCAGACGGAGCGGATGTCTTCTTTGCTTGCTTACGAGGCGGAGGAGAAGGACTACGACGCGACGGAGCAGCCGGAGCGGCGGCGGGTATCTTCCACCCTTGCTGACGAGGCGGAGAAGGAGGAGGCTGGCTGCTCGGGCGCGCCGGCGCAGGTGGAGAAGGAGGCGGAGTGCCGCCACGCGCCGGAGAAGGAGGCGGAGTGCCGCCACGCGTGCCCTGATCGTCACTCACGGAGGAGGAGGCGGTGGAGGCGGAGTGCCCTGACTCACGCCGGAGGAGGAGGAGGCGTGGCGCCCAGTTCGGAAGGTTGATGAGCTCCTTCCGCCATAGGCATGGAGTCTTGAGCGAACCCAGCCTAGTCTCCCCTTCACCGGTAGGGTGGTCAAGCAGGAGGTCCTCAAATCCCTCCGTTATTTCATCCACCATCACCTTAGCATATCCTTCTGGAATCGGCTGGCATTTATAAGTTGTGTCGGGTCCACCAGGATAAACTTAGCCAACAGCCGCCTTGACCTTCAAATTCATACATCGCGCCATAATGTGGCAATTTTGAGACTACGTGATACCATCCACGGGATAGCTGGCAGGAGCCGTCAAGACATGCTCCGGCTGAAGCAGCTCGGTGGAAGCCATGCTTCTTCTCCGCTGAGATGGCGTGGTAGCTTCGGGGGAAGCTTCGGCAGGTCGTTTGCTACGATCTGCTGCTTCTCGTTCCTCTAGTCCCATTACCCTTTCGTGCAGTGCCTGCAGTTGGTCCTGCTCCAGTTTCTTCCTCCTCTCGTGGGTTTTGTAACCCCCTGCGTCCGGAAAACCAACCTTCCACGGAATGGAGCCTGGCGTGCCTCGTGTCCGTCCAGGGTGCTCAGGATTCCCAAGGGCCATTGTGAGCTCGTCCTTCTCCCTGTTTGGAAGGAACGTCCCTCGTTGCGCTGCATCGATATAGTGTCGAAGGTTCTTGACTGGTATTTGCAGTTTCTCGTCCATCCACTGGCACTTCCCTATTACAGGTCCAAGGTTCCGCCAGCCCCGAAGAACCAAGTCCGGCAACGGTCTGGCCAGTACATTGTCTCTGGTTCGATCCCTTTTTCAAGCAGATCATGCTCAGCCTTGGACCACTTAGGACGGGCTTTGAGGTAGCCACCTGACCCCGTGCGATGGTGAAGCTTCTTCTTCGCAGCATTTTTCTTGTTTGTCGCCGACATCTTCTTACTCTTTTCCGATGTCTTGTGGGCGACAAATGCGGGCCAGTGATCTTTGATCTTCTCATATTTGCCGATGAATTCTGGTGTCTTTTCTTTCTCGACAAACTGGTTCAGCTCTTTCCTCCACCTCCTCATTAGGGTTGCCATCTTCTTAAGAGCACAAGACTTGATTAATTGCTCTTTAACTGGCTTCTCCGGATCCTCCTCTGGCGGTAGGGTGAAATTTGCCTTGAGATGAGTCCAAAGATCTTCTTTCGCATATCATTGACATAAGACACCTCGGGGTCTTCCTCCTTGAGGCTTATACCATTGATGGATGCTGATCGGGATCTTGTCCCTAACAAGAACCCCGCACTGAGCAGAAAATGCCTTCCTTGTCCGGATGGGTTCAATCGATTCGCCGTCGGGCGCGATTTCTATGATCTCAAACTTTTCGTCCGAGCTCAACTTTTTCTTCGGGCCTCTTCTCCTTACCGAAGTTGTGCTCGATCCTGAGGGCTAGAAATTAGAAGGAAGAAAGACGAGAGTAATTAATATGTGTACATATACCAAAACAATGGATGCATCAATTAACTAGTCAGCACGGGCTTAACTAATATATATATATACCTGGCCGGACTCGATTCGGTCACCGGAGCAGTCAGCACGGTCTCCTTCTTGTACCTCCATTGTGTCATCGGAGCCATCATGAACATAGTCCTCTTCTTGTACCGGCATTAATGGGTCGAAGCCATCATGAACATAGCCCTCTTCTTCACCCAGTCCTTCGGGACCATCGGTGTCGTTGAGAAATGACGCAACTTCATCACTTCCTTGTGCGATTATGTGCCCCAACATCGCTTCTGTTTCTTCGTCTTGGGAGTTCTCCATAGTTTCTGCAAATATTTACAACATGTCAATTATTATTCAAACATGGTACAGATGGATATATATATATATATATATATATATATATATATATATATATATATATATATATATATATATATATATATATATATATATATATATATATATATATTAGTGGCAAACATAGAACTAGCTAGCTAATCACAATAAGGAATCATGTTAGTGGCCTCGACGCTGCTTCTCTAGGGTTTGGGGTCGCCTCGACACAATGCTTCAAGGGTTAATTTGGGTGGCCTCGAGAGAGTTAATTTGTCGGGTAGGGGCGGCGGGGGGGGTAGGAGACCAACATCGTTTTCTCTCTAGGGTTTGGGTGTCCTCGAGAGTTTTGGTGAGCGAGAGGCCGAGGGGTGCTGCCGTTGTATAAGTTATCACGGTCGAGAGGGGTATATATATCGATCGCCCTCATGTCGAAGTTATCTCGAGGGGGTTATATCGACAACGACGCGACATACATATACATGGGAAAATAATGTTATCAGGGAGGGGGTATCGGTACCCCACCCCCCTCGTGTTGAAGTTTCTTCTTTCTCCTCTATTCCTTTCTTCTTCTACTACTCTTCTTTTTCTTCTTCTCCCTCGAGAAAGGAAAATAAGGAAAATGAAGAAAAGAGGAAGAAGGAAGAAGAAAAAAAAGAAGAAAAAAAAAGAGGAGAAGAAGAAAGGAATAGAGGAGAAGAAGAAAAATAGAAATTCCTTTCTTCTTCTCCTCTTCTTTTTCTTCTTATTTCCTCTTCTTATTTATTTCTCCTCTTCTTCCTCTCCTCTTCTTCTCCTTTCTTCCTCTCATTCTTTTAGTATTGCTAGTTTTAAAAAAAATGTTCAAATAGAAAATTCCGAAAAAAACAAAGGTTTTGCCTAATGCATTGTTCATATGAATATACAAACATTTGCATACTCTACAATAATTAATATCACCAAAAAATCTATGAACAGAAAAAAAACCTAACTTTTCTAAAAATCTATCTTTTGCATATATGAAAACATTAATAAACATATGAACAAAAAATACATATATGAAGAAAAACATGCTCTGAACAATTTTTTATACATTTTGAACATCTACATACACATAGCCACATACATACACATATACATTATATACATATATGAACAAAAAAATTAAACTAATAAAATGAAAAAAAAAAACAGAGCCGGTCTTGTGTGGCTGCTCTGGCTGGCGGCTAGATAGCGATGGCGACGGTGGGGAGGTGAGACGACGGGCAGGGGCTCGGGGCGCTGAGGCGGACGGGCGCTGGCTCGGGAGGCAGCGACGAGGACAGCCTGGCTTGGGGAGGCAGGCGACGAGGACGGCGCTGGGTTGAGGCGGCGGCCTTGGCGGCGGCGGCGAGGTGGAGCAGACTGGCGGCGTCGAGGAGGGTCGGCGTCGTCGGGGGCAACTGGCGATGAGATTCTGAATTTTTGCAAAGTGTTTGCTTATATAGCAAAGCCATTGGTCCCGGTTCGTGAAACCAACCGGGACTAATGCCTGCTAATCGGTTGGTGCCACCAACGGGACCAAAACCTCTTTTCGGCAGCCCAAAAGGCGGGAAGCGGCGGCCTTTCACTACAGGAATCCAGTATTTTGCCGTCCGCCACGGCGGACGGCAAAGGCACGGACGGCGGACGGCAAAGAGTGACGGCAAAGACTGGGTCGGCAAACAGGTCCTTTGCCGTCTGCTTTTCACGGCGGACGGCAAAGAGTCCTTTGCCTACAGATGGCGAGCGGCAAAGGGAGGGGCGGCAAAATACTTGACGTCCGCCAATGTTAGTCCGTTAGGTGGCTAATGGCGGCCTTTGCCGTCCGCCAGCGGACGGCAAATTTGACCACCCCTTTGCCGTCCGCCCGATTGGCGTCGGCGATGCGTCAGCGCGACGGTGGTTTGCCGTCAGCCACGGCGGACGACAAAGGTTTTGTCTTTGCCATCAGCTTTTCTTTGCTGTCAGCCAGCTGACGGCAAAACCTTTGCCGTCCGCCACGGTAGGAAAATTTGCCAAATGGCACAGGTGCCAGGAAGCACAGGTGGGCGCCACGTGTCCCCTTTGCCTACAGTGGCGGACGGCAAAGGGCTCTTTGCCGTCAGTGGCGGACGGCAAAGAGCCTGCACTGCCTCTTTTTAATTCTGTTTTTCTTATATCCAACAATTATCACATCACACAGCACATATATATCCATCACATAAATATCACAGCACATATATATCCATCACATAAATATCCAGCACATATATATCCATCCATACATACATAGTAGGTTGCACATAGTCCCATCAATCCATACATATTACAATATGCAAAGTTTCATCATAGCAAGCGAGCAGAATACAAGAAGTGCATCAAAGGAAAAAAAAACAAGCAATCCATCATATGATGCTGGCTTCCGTGAAGTGAATGAAACCTGCAAAATGACAAATAACAAAGTTAGAAAAAGAATAGAAGAAGAAGAAGAAGACCAGAAGAAGAAGTATATGCCATTTATTAGCTAACTTAGGTGAACTGGAACATTTATGAGCTAAATTAGTTGAAATGGATCGTTTATGAGCTAAGTTAGGTGAAATGGATCGTTTATGAGCTAAGTTAGGTGAAATGGATCGTTTATGAGCTAACCTACGTGAAATGGGTCGTTTATGAGCTAACCTAGGTGAAATAGGTCGTTTATGAGCTAACCTAGGTGAAATGGGTCGTTTATGAGCTAACCTAGGTGAAATGGGCCGTTTATGAGCTAACCTAGTTGAAATGCATCATTTTGGAGCTAAGTTAGGTGAAATGGATCGTTTATGAGCTAACCTAGGTGAAATGGATCATTTATGATCTAATCTAGGTGAAATGGGTCGTTTATGAGCTAACCTAGGTGAAATATGTCGTTTATGAGCTAACCTAGGTGAAATGGGTCGTGTATGAGCTAACCTTGGTGTAATGGGTCGTTTATGAGCTAACCTACGTGAAATAGGTCGTTTATGAGCTAACCTAGGTGAAATGGGTCGTTTATCAGCTAACCTTGGTTAAATGGGTCGTTTACGAGCTAACCTAGGTCAAATGCATCATTTATGAGCTAACCTAGGTGAAATGGATCATTTTGGAGCTAACTTAGTTGAAATGGGCCGTTTATGAGCTAACTAAGGTGAAATGCCACGTTTTGAGCTAACTAAGGTGAAATGGGTCATTTTGGAGCTAACCTAGGTGAAATGGGTCATTTAGGAGCTAACGAGGTGAAATGGGTCATTTAAAGCTAACGAGGTAAAATGGATCATTTAGGAGCTAATCTACGTAAAATGGGTTATTTTAGAGCTAACTTGGATAAATTGGATCACTTGCAAGCTAACTAAGGTAAAATGAGTCATTTTAGAGATAACTTAGGTAAAATGATTGTTTATGAGCTAACTAAGCTAACTATGCAATTTTTGACATAAGTAAGCTAACTCTAGGTCATTATGGTAAGCATATTGGAGGAAATAAAGCTAAGTCTAAGTCTAGAGAAACTTACCGTGATCAGGGAGGTGTAGTAGCGGGCTGGCTCGTGCCGGTAGCTGGAGAAGGATCGTGTGATGCATTTCTGGAGTTAAGCTGCACCAAAGATCATTTCCAATGTCTCGTTAGCATTATGACACTCAAATGTTAAGGCTAGCAAGTAATGTCCATTCAAATTAAACTCACCGTGCTTCCAGGAGCAATCACTGGCATCGACGGAGCGGTCTGACCGGACTTCTCGCACACAGACTGCACATTTGGTTTTCACAACAGAGTCATACTAGTTAGTAATGAGACTCAAATGTTAAGACTAGCAAGTAATCTGCAGAAGAAACTTACTACAAGGACCTCATACATGGCCCTTGCCTGCATGTCATTCCGTGCCCTCTCCTTCTCCAACATCTTGGTCGTCCTCTCCTCCAACTCCCGCTGCCTCTCCGCCGCCTCCGCCAGAAGTTTCTCCGTTCTATCTCTCTCACTCTGTATAGCAACCTGCAACACCACTCACATGACCATTTGTAATCATTGATGGAAGCGCACACAATGTAATGGAGAAAGATAGCTGAGTACGTATAACTAACCTTGATGGCGAGTTGGACTGGCCGTTCATGAGGCCTTATCTCAGGAACGGAGCTTGACTGGCGCGCCTTGATCTCCGGGAGAGTGCTAGGACAACGGATAAGTCCATCTCCCATGGCTATGGAGCCATGGGACCTCCCGCCACCAGATATCATCAGCAACTCTGTATCAATGGGACCCTGGCTCGGGTTAAAGTCCTCCCCTTTCCTCGCCTTCCCCGATCTCTATATTGCACGAGCTTGTCGTGGCGGAGATGTTGGTGAAGTTCTTTGCATCATCGAGGTCGACGCAGAGAATGCCTTGACTTTCTTGTAAGGGCGGTGTGGGCCATGGCATACAGGTCATACACCTCTGGCACCTTATCCGCCTTATTGTAGCGTGCCTGAAAGAGAGAAACAAAGTAAATTAGTAATTAAAGGGCTAAAGCTAGCATGATGAATGAATTGCATGAATCATGAAGCAAACCACATACCCAGTTCCGCCCGTACTGAAATAAGTTGGAGCTGCCTTGGTGGTGTGGCACACCTTCCATTTGGGCACGTTTGTCCTTGGCCTCGTTGTGGGTGGCCCGCCATTCTTGTGAGCACCACGCATTGACCAACACCTCCCAACAATCCATCTGATCCGCACACCATCTCGGACGGTCCTAAGTTAGCAAATAGAAACTTCAGCGCTACGGCTATGAATTACTAAATGAAGGAATTAAGTACAAGGCATTAAGAATTACCTTCATGTACTGCTCCTTACTCAAGAACTTATCGCGGCACTCCTGTTTGGGCTTCTTGATACCACGCCCGGCGTAGTAGTCTCGAACAGCCTGCACCCGAGCCTCATGCCGTAAGTTCTGAAGTAGGCGCTTGCACTCCTTGTGGATAACATCTGCCGCCTCCTCCTCGTATCCCTCCTCACACCTGTAGAATGTCTGCAATCAAATGAGACAATATTGATTAGTACAATTAATAACTAGCTAGTTGAAGATTTTAATTGTGTAAAGGAGAAATTACCGAACTTTACGATCACCACGTCGCCTCGTCTTGCACAAGACACCGTCGATAATCTCACCCGGCAGGGCCGGGGCAGCCAAGTAGTGCTCCCAACTGAATCCAACCTCTGGAAGCCGACCCTCACCTGGCAACGTGACAAACCCCGGAAAGTTTTGCCGAATCAGAACTCCAAGGACGGAGTTGGGCCGGCGGACACTTTCATGGTGGTCCCAGCCCCTGCAGCATGACAAGGCCAACACATTAGTTATTTGAAGAAACGTGAATGCAGAAGGTACAAAAAGATTAAATGCACTTACCTCTCCCCATCAGGGAAAATCAACCACCTCTGCTCGCGGGTCGCCGGCACGGACGGGAGCCGTGTAGCACCATGCTGGTAGACGTTGCCCCCCTCCTCCTCAAAATCAGTCGGCTCCCCGCGATCATCAGCATGGCCACTCGGCTCCCCGCCATCATCAGCATGGCCACTCGGCTCCTCAGGCTGACCCGACCAAGTACCCCATCCAGACGTGTGCTCCTCCGGGGTCTCGTGGGCCCAACTCTCGTGGGCCGAAGGCCCGTCGACCCGAGGCTCGTGGGCCGAAGACCCGTGGACCGGAGGCTCGTGGACCGGAGTCCATGTAGCCTCCTCCTCAGACGAGTCCACCCTAGCAGTCACGTGCTCGGGTGAAACAGCTGGGGGCGGCGGCGAGGAAGGCGTCGTAAGAGTCACCCTACCTCCTCTCCCGCGACCACGTGCTCCACCTCCTCTCTTCTTCTTACCTCGTCCCCTGCTGGGCACCGCGGTCGATGAAGAAGGGCCCGGCGGTGTCGCCATACTGTCCAGCAACGCTCGGCGGAGAGGTGCGTGTGGAATGGAAGACCTCGCACCACGCGCCGACGAAGAAGGGGCCTCGGCGCGCTCCCGACCAGCGCCCACCATCTTTCAACACCTGCCATGACAAAGAATAAACGAAATTAGTACAACATAAAAAAAGTACCGACATGAATAATAATATGTATATCACTTAAGTGTATCATTATCAAGTACAACATAAAAAAATTGAATATCTGACACTACTAATAATCTCGATCAGTATCATCAATAAATGCGTAATCATCATCATCACTATAATCAATGATGGGCTCATAGGGTTCATTGGCATCAACATGTGCAAGGCCACCTTGACGTAATCGGTCAAGCATTGGCAGGTCATCCGCAGCAGTAACCTCTTCTTGTTCCGACTCTTCTTGTTCCTCCTCTGGGGTGATGTCGGATTCACTGTCGCTGTCTACTTCAATGTTTTGGGGTGAAGCATAGCGGTTCTTGAAACGCTTTTTGAAAGACGTGTCTCTTGGAAGAATTCTCCTTCATATGTGTGCGGGTTAATGTGAGGTTCATAATCCTCTTCCTTTGGGGAGAAAGTCTAGCACGTGGCGGCACTTCATAAACGACATCCCAACCTTTCAGATTTGGATTAGTTTGGTAGGCCCACGGTAGATAGAATACTTGGGTCTTTGTTGAGCGTAATATAGACATCGGGAACATCTAAATGGGTGCTTTGGTTGATTTCAACTAGCCCTATATGTTCATGAGTCCTTCTAGTCTCCTTGGCTGAAACCAATAACATTTGAAGACTACGACATTCGGTGGGTTTTCACCATAGAACAGAAGTTCATAAATTGCTTCAACTCTCCCATAATACTCGGTACCTCCTTCGCCGATAGCAGATACACAACAATTTGTAGACTTTCGGTCGGCCATAGATTGCTCTTTGCCATAGGTACGAAAGCGATACCCGTTGATGTCGTACTTGTCAAATGAACGGACCTTATAGTCAAAACCATTAGCGACTTGTCTCAATTCGGCGTCCATAGACTCTGAATTAGCCTACAAGTTTAATATGAAAGGATTGTTGCATTACGCACAAATTAGCGAATGAAATGAAATTGTCTAATAGAAATTACCGTTTGTTTGAACCAAGAGATGAAACCGGGATAGCCGCCTCCTTGCTTTGCGAGAAGCTCATACTCTTCGACGGAATCCTTTTGGATCTCCTCTCCATACGAGAATATGGCGACGTATCGACTGTATGGCATATACCGAAGAACACTAACGGGGATTTTGTTCTCTGTCTTCTCACCCATACCGTTGTCTACCACAATATACCTTGAAGACTTGCAAATGGGACAATAGTTCAAGTCCGCATAGTCAAGCCTAAATAAGGCACATCCTTTCTCACAGGCATGTATCTTCTCATAGGGCATCTTCAGTGCACGGAGGATTTTGTCCGACTGGTACAGGTTTGCAGGTATTACATGGCCTTTGGGTAGAAAGCGTCCATATACTGTCATAATTGCGTCATAGCATTCTCTGCCCAAGTTGAACTGAGCCTTCAGAGCCATTACTTGTGAGATGGCATGCAACTGATAAAGCTCAGTGTGCTCATGGAGCGGACGTTTTGAAGACTCCAACATTTCATTGAAGGCCTTTGCAGATTCCTCCATCTCCTCGTCCGAATCCCGAGCATCATCATAGTCTTGCACCATGTTTTCCATCCCGGTACCATGCTCGTCGGTGCGACGATGATTCACCTCAGCTCGGTCACGTTGGGCAGACTCACCATGAAATGTCCACACCGTATAATCGGGCGTAAAACCATTCTTCTGCAGGTGTTTGCCCATTTCAGCCTCTGTCCTCTTTTCCCAATTGCCACACCGTAAGCAGGGGCACCAGGTTTTCTTCGGCCATTTGCAATGCGGCTTGCACAAACCCTTGGTTTTTGTGAACCATTCAGCGCTCCATTTGTTCGACCAGTGTGACGGTATACATCCATGCACGATCACTCATCTTGACTTTCGAGCTCTGGACACACAACAATTATATATGCAATTCACCATGTATATATTCATCAGTTGATCTACTTTGTCAATTTTATTACGTCCATGCAACCTACACTCTAATAGGTAATGATAGGTCCTAATCCCACCCGTGTATGTGTAGATAGGGTTCATTTTCCCATGCTATGCTCCGGATCCGGCGCAAAATTTGGCAGCACCTCCCGCTGTTCTCTCGATACACGTCTCGCAATAAATAGAGAGGATGTGTACCGGAGAACAACAGGGAGGCAATCAGATTAAATTTATGCGTCGGATCGAGCAAAGCATATTGGAAAACGAACCCAATCTACATATACGGCTATCCATGGATAGCGTTGGACAATTGAAAGAATCAAGGTTATAAATATGCAAATGCATGCATATTTATAACTATGACGCTTCGAGCACGGGAGACACATATTGATTCACATATCTGATGATTCAAGACACATATATAGCTAGCTATCAAGTTTCATCGGAATAGATCAAATAATTAATGGGGGAGGAGGACATGTCATTTGTGCTCACCCACGAACGAAGGGGCAGAGCTCGTCAAACGCACGGCGAGGTCGTCGAACACCAAACCTCGCAGCGATGAAACAACTGCACATTTAAAACTACCCGATCAACACAATTATATATGATGTTTTTCATAACAAAATCGAAAAATATATGACCTAACTAATAATTCACAAATATATGACCCCGTCGGCCTCTGGAAGGCCAAAGAACACCTTTTCGGGAGGTGTCGGGGGTCGGGGTGCCGTGTCGGGGTCGGGGTCGGGGTGTCGGGGTCGGGGTGTCGGGTCGGGTGCCGGGTCGGGGTCGGGGTGCCGTGTCGGTGTCGGGTCGGGTGTCGGGTCAGGCTCGGGGTCGGGGTGTCGGTGTCGGGGTCGGGGTCGGGTCTCGGGTCGGGGTCTCGGGTCGGGGTGCCGGGTCGGGGTCGGGGTGTCGTGTCGGTGTCGGGGTCGGGGTGTCGGTGTCGGGTCGGGTCGGGTGCCGTGTCGGTGTCGGGGTCTCGGGGTCGGGGTGTCGGGTCGGGTGCGGGTCGGGGTCGAGTGCCGTTTGGTGTCGGGTCGGGGTGTCGGGTCAGGCTCGGGTCGGGGTTTCGTGTCGGGGTGTCGTGTCGGTGTCGGGTCGGGTCGGGTGCCGTGTCGCATTTGTCGGGGTCGGGGTGTCGGTGTCGGGGTCGGGTCGGGTGTCGGGTCGGGGTCTCGGGGTCGGGGTGTCGTGTCGGGGTGCCGGGTCGGGGTCGGGGTGCCGTGTCGGGTCGGGGTTTTTTCCTCTTTTTTCCTTTTCTTCTTCTTCCTCTTCTTCCTTTTGTTCCTTTTTTTCCTTCTTCTTCTTCTTCTTCTTCCTCCTTTCCTTTTTCCTCTTCTTCTTCTCCTCCTCTCCTCTTTTTTTCTTCTTCTTCTTCCTCTTCTTCTTTTTTCTTCTCCTCCTCCTCTTCTTCTTCTTCCTTTCCTTTTTCCTCTTCTTCTTCTCCTCCTCTCCTGTTTTTTCTTCTTCTTCTTCTTCTTTCCTAAAACTAAACTAAACCTAAATCTAAACTAAACATAAATCTAAAACTAAAAAAACAGAAAAAAAAGGAAAAAACTAAATCTAAACCTAAAACTAAACTAAAACTAAACCTAAACCTAAAACTAAACCTAAAACTAAAACTAAAACTAAATATAAACTAAACATAAACCTAAAACTAAAAAAATAGGAAAAAAAGGAAAAGCAGAGGAGAGGTAGAGCTCACAGGCGGTGGAGTAGGTGGCGGTGGAGGAGGCGGGCGGCTGCTGAGGCGGGCGGCGGGAGCGATGCGACAGTGAGGGGGTGGTGGAGGGGCGGGCGGGCTGAGGGAGGGCGGCCTTGGCTGGGCAGGCGGTGGGGGGGCCAGGCGCAAGGGCGGCGCCGCCAGACAGTGAGGGCCAGGGGCGACAAGGCGAAGCGGTGGGCGGCGGGCGGGGGCAGGGGGCGGGCAAGGTGGTGCGACGGCGGCGGCAGTGGTGGGGGGCGTGTGGGAGCAGGGAGAGAAAGAGAGAGAGGCGGGGGGGGGGCGGCGCGCCGTTAGATATGTTTAATCTTTGCCGTCCGCCACCTTTGCTGTCGCTAATGTGCTCTTTGTCGTCCGCTAGCGACGGCAAGCAAGGGAACCGTTAAGTATTTTTAACCAGCTCCTCGGTGGGGCCCCTCCTCTTTGCCGTCAGCTAGCGGACGACAAAGAACTGGCTGATGGCTCAGCCAGTTCTTTGCCGTCTGCTTTCGGGTAGCTGATGGCAAAGAGCTTCTTTGCCGTCTGCTAGCAGACGGCAAAGAGCTGGCAGATGGCAAAGTAGCTGATTCAGTAGTGTTTGGTACCGGTTGGTGCCACGAACCGTACCAATGCCCCCCTTTAGTCGGTTGGTGCCACCAACGGGACCAAAGGCCTGTCTTTGCACGCGTCGGGGCCAAAGTTTAGTCCCACCTCGCTAGTTGAGAGGGCGCGCGATTGTTTATAAGCCCCACCGCCGCACCCTCTCGAGCTCCTCTCCACCGCAGGCTTCGGGCCTACTTGCTATTGCTGTGCTCGATGGGCCTTACGGGCCTCTCTGCGGGCCTGAATCTGGCCCATAGTAGGGTTTCATGTCGTATTCAGGCCGTGGGGGCCCGAGAGGAGGCATTTTTTTCTTTATTTATTGTTGCTATTTTATTTTTATCAGTTTTTGTTTTGTTTTCTGCATTATTTATTTTCTTTTGTTTTTTGCTTTATTTTTAATTCTTTTTTCTTTTAGTTTTAGGAAAATTATAAACTTTCTCATTAGTGCCATTACTTTTCAAATTTGAAAACACTTTTTTGTTTTTTGTTTTCTTTCTTGCTTTATTTATTTTATTTTGTTTCTACTTACAAAAATACTTATTGTTGTTTTTTTTATTTTGATTTCTGCATTATTTATTTTCTTTTGTTTTTGCTTTATTTTTCAATTCTTTTTGCCTTTAGTTTTAGGAAATTATAAACTTTCTGTTAGTGCCATTAGTTTTGAATTTGAAAACTTTTTTTTTTTTTTGTTTGCTTTCTTGCTTTATTTATTTTATTTTGTTTTTACTTACAACAAAAACTTATTGTTGCTATTTTTAATTATTACGAGGGCGAACCATAAGACATTAAAGCATTTCAAATGAACTCTGAAAAAGTTGAAAGTTGGCATGGTATCACACTCGTCGATTACAAAGTTGGCATGGTATCATCATAATAGTTATGGAGAAAGTCTTCACTTTTTCTTCGCTTGTGTCATTGCTTATTGCGCCGTAACCATGGATAATCATCATCGTTTATCAGGATGCTGGGGTCAGCCTTGACTTTGAAGGAGGAATTTCATGAAACTTTTCATAATCTTGAGACATGTCTGTCTTGTCCTCCACTCCCACGATGTCCCTTTTTCCTGAAAGAACTATGTGGCGCTTTGGCTCATCGTATGATGTATTCGCTTCCTTATCTTTTCTCTTTCTCGGTCTGCTAGACATGTCCTTCACATAGATAACCTGTACCACATCATTGGCTAGGACGAACGGTTCGTCAGTGTACCCAAGATTTTTCAGATCCACTATTGTCATTCCGTACTGTGGGTCTACCTGTACCCCGCCTCCTGACAGATTGACCCATTTGCACTTAAACAAAGGGACCTTAAAATCATGTCCGTAGTCAAGTTCCCATATGTCCACTATGTAACCATAATATGTGTCCTTTCCCCTCTCGGTTGTTCCATCAAAGCGGACACCGCTGTTTTGGTTGGTGCTCTTTTGATCTTGGTCAATCGCGTAAAATGTATTCTCATTTATCTCGTATCCTTTCCAAATCAATACAGTCAAAGATGGTCCCCTGGACAACAAGCACAGCTCATCACAAACAGTGTTGTCACCTCTGATACGTGCTTCCAACCAACTGCTGAAAGTCCTGATGTGTTCACATGTAATCCGATCGTCGACTTTGCTCCGGTGTTTGGGCGCAGACTGTTCTTGTGTTCATCGACATACGGGTCACCAAGGTAGAGTTACGTAGAACTGTGTAGTGTGCTTGAGACCAAGAATATCCGTTCCTGCATATTATTGAGTCCCTTCCAAGCGTGCCTTTTCGGTCAGTCTCCCCTCATACCGCGATTTAGGGAGACCTATCTTCTTAAGGCCAGGAATGAAGTCAACACAAAACCCGATGACATCCTCTGTTTGATGGCCCATGGAGATGCTTCCTTCGGCCTAAGCGATTCTGGACATATTTCTTTAGGACTCCCATGAACCTCTCAAAGGGGTACATATTGTGTAGAAATACGGAGCCCAGAATGACAATCTCGTCAACTAGATGAACTAGGACGTGCGTCATGATATTGAAGAAGGATGGTGGGAACACCAGCTCGAAACTGACAACACATCACTCCTTAGCCTTGGTATGATTTCTGGATCGATCACCTTCTGAGAGATTGCATTGAGGAATGCACATAGCTTCACAATGGCTAATCGGACGTTTTCCGGTAGAAGGCCCCTCAATGCAACCGGAAGCAGTTGCGTCATAATCACGTGGCAGTCATGAGACTTTAGGTTCTGGAACTTTTTCTCGCATATTTATTATTCCTTTATATTCGACGAGAAGCGGTCGGGACCTTCATCTTGAGCAGGCATTCAAAGAAGATTTCTTTCTCTTCTTTCGCAAGAGCGTAGCTGGCAGGACCTTCATCTTGCTTCGGAGGCATGCCCTCTTTTTCGTGCAAGCGTTGCAGGTCCTCCCATGCCTCGGTGTGTATCTTTTGTCTTCCCATACATGCCCAAGAAGCCTAGCAGGTTCACGCAAAGGTTCTTCGTCACGTGCATCACGTCGATCGAAGAGCGGACCTCTAGGTCTTTCCAGTAGGATAGGTCCCAAAATATAGATTTCTTCTTCCACATGGGTGCGTGATTCTCAGCGTCATTCGGAACAGCTAGTCCGTCGGGACCCTTTCCAAAGATTACGTCTAAATCATTGACCATAGCAAGTACGTGATCACCGGTACGCATGGCGGGCTTCTTCCGGTGATCTGCCTCGCCTTTGAAATGCTTGCCTTTCTTTCGACGGTGATGGTTGGTCGGAAGAAATCGACGATGGCCCAGGTACACATTCTTCCTGCAGCTTGCCAGGTATATACTATCGGTGTAAAGTAAACAGTGCGTGCATGCGTGGTATCCCTTGTTTGTCTGTCCTGAAAGGTTACTGACAGTAGGCCAATCGTTGATGGTCACAAACAGCAACGCCTTTAGGTTAAATTCCTCCTGTTTGTGCTCATCCCACGTACGTACACCGTTTCCATTCCACAGCTGTAAAAGTTCTTCAACTAATGGCCTTAGGTACACATCAATGTCGTTGCCGGGTTGCTTAGGGCCTTGGATGAGAACTGGCATCATAATGAACTTCCGCTTCATGCACATCCAAGGAGGAAGGTTATACATACATAGAGTCACGGGCCAGGTGCTGTGATTGCTACTCTGCTCCCCGAAAGGATTAATGCCATCCGCGCTTAAAGCAAACCTTACGTTTCTTGGCTCACTTGCAAACTCATCCCAATACTTTCTCTCTATTTTTCTCCACTGCGACCCGTCAGCGGGTGCTCTCAACTTCCCGTCTTTCTTACGGTCCTCACTGTGCCATCGCATCAACTTGGCATGCCCTCCGTTTCTGAACAGACGTTTCAACCGTGGTTTTATAGGAGCATACCACATCACCTTCGCAGGAACCCTCTTCCTGAGGGGCTCGCCGTCAACATCACCAGGGTCATCTCGTCTGATCTTATACCGTAATGCACCGCATACCGGGCATGCGTTCAGATCCTTGTACGCACCGAGGTAGAGGATGCGGTCATTAAGGCATGCATGTATCTTCTGCACCTCCAATCCTAGAGGGCATACGACCTTCTTTGCTGCGTATGTACTGTCGGGCAATTCGTTATCCTTTGGAAGCTTCTTCATCAATATTTTCAGTAGCTTCTCAAATCTTTTGTCAGGCACAGCATTCTCTTCCTTCCACTGCAGCAATTCCAGTACGGTACCGAGCTTTGTGTTGCCATCTTCGCAATTGGGGTACAACCCTTTTTTGTGGTCCTCTAACATGCGATCGAACTTCAGCTTCTCCTTTTGACTTTCGCATTGCGTCCTTGCATCGACAATGACCCGGCGGAGATCATCATCATCGGGCACATCGTCTGGTTCCTCTTGATCTTCAGCAGCTTCGCCCATTGCAGCAGCATCGTGCACATCGTCTGGTTCCTCTTGATGTTCAGTAGCATCACTGTATTCAGGGGGCACATAGTTGTCATCGTACTCTTCTTCTTCGCCGTCTTCCATCATAACCCCTATTTCTCCGTGCCTCGTCCAAACATTATAGTGTGGCATGAAACCCTTGTAAAGCACGTGGGTGTGGAGGATTTTCCGGTCAGAATAAGACTTCGTATTCCCACATATAGGGCATGGACAACACATAAAACCATTCTGCTTGTTTGCCTCAACCACTTCGAGAAAATCATGCACGCCCTTAATGTACTCGGAGGTGTGTCTTGAACCGTACAACCATTGCCGGTTCATCTGCGTGCATTATATATAATTAAGTGTGTCAAAAATCATTACAGAACATCATGAATAGATAATTGAGTGACCAAATTAATAGAAGTTCATCATCACATTAAAACCAAAGTACATACATAGTTCTCATCTAACAACATAAAGCTCTGCAGAGCATCTAAATTAATTAAACCATACACTGAAACTATGTAAAACATTTCAATGCGAAAACAAATGCGATCATAATCGCAACCAATGTAACAATTGATCCAACGGCATAATGATACCAAGCCTCGGTATGAATGGCATATTTTCTAATCTTTCTAATCTTCAAGCGCATTGCATCCATCTTGATCTTGTGATCATCGACGACATCCGCAACATGCAACTCCAATATCATCATCTCCTCCTCAATTTTTCTAATTTTTTCCTTCAACAAATTGTTTTCTTCTTCAACTAAATTTAACCTCTCGACAATAGGGTCGGTTGGAATTTCCGGTTCAACAACCTCCTAAATAAATAAAATCTATATCACGTTGGTCGGCATAATTGTCATAAACAATAAATGAACCAATAGTTATGAAAAGATAATATATACCACATCCGAATCATAGACAGGACGAGGGCCGACGGGGGCGGATACCAAAACCATCGCACTATTTAAGATGCAATAATAGAAGTAAGAAAATTATACAAGTATCTATATAAACATACAAGTAAGAAATTTTTTTTCCTTTCAGAAAGAAGATAAGAACAAGAGGCTCACCACGGTGGTGCCGGCGACGAGATCGGCGCAGGCGATCGACGGCGGTGAAGACGGGGACGGGACGTGACGGACCGCTAAACCTAGACAAATATTAAGGAAAATGGAGCTTGAAGGTCGAGCTTAGAGAGGAGAAAGCTTAAGTAGTGTGGCTCGGGCATTCCATCGAACACCTCGTGTGCATAGGAGGTGAGCTAGAGCACCACAAAGCTCTCCCCTCGCCGGCCACGAAAAACAGAGCTTTGGAGTGCTCGCTTTCATGGCGAGGGTATATATAGGCAACTAATTGGTCCCGGTTGGTGACTTGAACCGCGACTAAAGGGCAGCCTTTGGTCCCGGTTCGTCCCACCAACTGGGACCAATGGTGGTGGGCCAGGAGCGAGGCCCATTGGTCCCGGTTCGTCCCACCAACCGGGACCAAAAGGTCCAGACGAATCGGGACCAATGGCCCACGTGGCCCGGCCGGCCCCCGGGGCTCACGAACCGGGTCCAATGCCCCCATTGATCCCGGTTCTGGATTGAACCGGGACTAATGGGCTGGCCGGGCCTGGACCATTGCCCCCTTTTCTACTGGTGGCCACTCATGGTCTACGCCTGTCAGTGGTTCTGATGTTGTCTTGGTCGAGCTCCCATTGGTGGACCTTCGAGGTTTACCTTTTTGTTGTCTCTGGCATGACGTGCTGCCCAACAGCCTCCTCTCCGTCGCTTGTGACGCCTTCAATGTGTAGCATTGTAATCTTATATTGGGCTTTTTTTGTGTTTTATGTGTTTCATGCCTCAACAAGATATATTGCCCCTCAGGGGTATGGTTTTCGATACGCCTTTTCACACAACTAGATCACGGTTTTCGCCCCAATTTCCCACATAAACCGGCTCAATTTCTTTTGAATGGTGACCAATATACAGGTGGGGATTACTCCCCCCAGTGACGTATTCAAAAAAAAAGTATGGTGATTGGTGGACTAGTTCACAACAGCGTGAGCAGGCTCCTATTGCCGCTGTGTTCCCACTCCACCATTGGAAACAAGCGAGCATTCCACGGATCACACATAACAGACAATGGAAGGGCAACCACCTCACATGCTTGCTCGCATCGACTAATTAGTAGGGCCCACTGATTCCAAATTGTTTACCTGACCAACTCGAAGTCAAGAACAAATTCCTTATCAATATAGGAGTACTGCATCTTATCACATTGCTGCTCGCATCAATTAAAATGTATGTCCACTGCTTCCAAATTGTTTACTTGACTAGCTCGAAGTCAAAAACAAATTTCTCAGCGATATAGGAGCATTGCATCTTATCACATCGTTGCTCGTGTTGATTAATTAATATGGCCACTGATTCCAATTGTTTACTTGACCAATGCAAAGGCGAAAACAAATTTCTTAGCAGTATAGAATACTCCACATTATCACACTGTTGCATACATCGATTAGTTAGCATGGCCACTGATTCCAAATTGTTTACTTGACCAACTCGAAGTCAAAACAATTTTCTTAGCAATATAGGAATACGGTAGCATGAGGGGACAGAACAACGGATATGTTATATACCACTCCAGCCATAACTCCTTTTGCAGAAGTTGCTTCCCAGTGCCGTGCTTGACTCAAAAACAAATCTGATCTTCCTTTCTTTTATCAGCTGTGGAATCTGATCACTGCATCAATAACAGGTATGCACTTATCAAAAATTTAGTAATCTACATTCTCGAAATTCTGCTTCATTTTCTGAAATCTAATGATCAGCAGATCTTAACTTGGATTCGACACTTAGCAACTCAAAGTGGATATCAGTTACTTTGGCAGGTATGCGTGTTTTATCAGTTCTTTTCCTGAATAAGTAGTGAGTATTCAGTGGTGAATCTAGGAATGGGACCAAAGGGGGACTAACCTTCTGCTTGTGCTGTGGAGGGGGGGTGATAATTACCAGGTTTCGGTTCAAATTTATGTTGCAATATGTACCTAGTTTTCACCGGGCTGGTAGAGCCCAGGTCCTGGATACACCCCAGCAATGTTCTTTTCCCTAATGTTATACGCGGATTCAATTATAAGATAACATTGGATATAATACAAACCATTGCAGTTGTTTTCAGTCACAAAAATCATATATAAACCTAAACCCACAAAAATCATATCAAACTATTAAAAGGTTAATCCTAATTTCGTTTTAGGGTGTGCTTTAGTACAACCCTTAATAATAGAATCGATGGTGGAGACCATAACATACTTTCACATAAAAGAAGGTATTACAGGATAATCTGAACCTGAGTTTTTTTTCCAACTCACCGTACATTTTTTTTCTCTTGCCGTTCCACTCGTATGATCCTTCTGTACCTTTTCATGGGTACGTTCCAGTTTGTACTTCCTTCTTTTCAGAATATAGTGAATTTGGTTTTGTCCTAAGTCAAACATTTTAAAGTTTGACCAAATATGTACAAGAAAATATCAACATCTAAAACATCAAGAAAATGCATCATGGAAGTATATCTCAGATATCTAATGGCAGTAGTTTGATATTTAAATGTCGATATATTTACCAACAAATTTGGTCAAACTTACAACAACATTCTATTTTAAAAGGAATGATAAGGGGCACAGCCGATTTCTTCGAGTGGAACCATAGTGGTGCGTGTGCCTATGCGGCTAACCCAGCGATTCTTCAAGTAATTTCATCGTCGGCAGCTTCGAGGAAGTCGACTAGGAAATGAGATAGAAACAGATCACAGAGATTGAATATGTTCCATATACTGGAAACCATATAGGTTTTGTGTCCGGCTCGACTTTAAATTAGAAATGATTTACCATAATCTAATTAATGGTAATTAGCACGAATTAGTACTAAAAAACTGCCCTTTTAACTTTTGATGGAAGGGGGTGTACTGAAAGACACCCTTTGTTTCTATTCCTAGTTTTGTCTTTACCTTAGGTTGTATTTAACATATCATCTTCAATGGAAAAATGAGTTGTGTATTGTGAATTCTTTCAGCACCAAGAGCACAATAATGTCTGCTTAATTCAGGAAGAAAGACACTTCTGAAAGATAAAAATTTCCTGCAGAATTGTAGATAAATTCAATTTAATTCTTAGATCCATATAAATTTATGTCTCTATATTTTCTAATATGGCTGTATTAAGTAGCAAAACTAGAAACTGCAGCACACATATATAGTGTTGTTGTTTATATGCAAAAGTAATTATTATTATTGTTATTCAAATGTCACGCTGATTTGTCTATTTTTACTACAATATTAGGCAATCAACCAGGCTTGGAAAACCACTTAGCAATGAAAAGCTTGGTACGGTTATTCAATGAGTGGGAAATCCAGATATTAGTGCTCTTTAGCTTCACCATACAATTTTTTCTCTTCTTCGTTGGTGGCCTCCGGCTGCGTATCACCAACGGTGGCACGGTGCCCTCAGATTATTAATCTGGCTGGCTTACTTGGGAGCAGACTTCGTTGCTGCTTATGTCCTGGGCCTCATCACGCGACTTGGTGATGCCACCGCAGGAACTCGTCAGCTGGCTCTTCTCTGGGCACCCTTCCTCCTCATACATCTCGGCGGACAAGACACCATCACTGCATTCTCCATTGAGGACAACAAACTTTGGACGAGGCATTTTCTGAATCTTGTTGTTCAAGTCTCCCTCACACTGTATATCTTTGGGAAATCAACCAATATGCAACTCCTTGTTCCAAGTATCCTTTTGTTTGTTACTGGAACAATCAAGTATGGGGAGAGAACCTGGGCTTTGTGGTCTGGCAGCCTGGTAAATGTCGTGAAGGCTCCTCTCCCAGACTATACAGAAGACTTTTTGAGAGAGAAATTTGTGCCGGTGCCCCCTGAGCTTGAGTTCACAGAGCCGATCCACATCAAATCTTCCTATTCCGATCTTGTTCGCATTGCTGTGAGATCAATGCACCTTGTCCGTTTGATATTTTTTGGTAAACTGAGTTCTGCTACTAGCACATGGAATGGACTATTTCGCCCAGAAGTTTCAACCAAGTTACTAGAGATCATGATGATCGAAGTCAGCTTGATGTTGGATGATATCTATACCAAGGCCTTGGTGCTTCGGACACAGAGTGGCATCATACTTCGGTGCCTATCAGGTATTTCCTTCCTAGCCGCTTTTGTGCTCTTCTCTGTAAGAAACAAAGAGAGGTACAATCCCCTTGACACTGCAGTCACCTATGGACTATTCATCGGCGGTTTCTTTCTTGAAGTTTCTTCGGTATTTATCACCATGATGTCACCTCGTTTTTGGGCATGGCTAAAGATTCGTCGTTGGAGCTTCCTTGCCTTCATCAGTATCAGGTGGCAGAGGAAAAGGATGTTGTGGTCATACTCCATGGGTTAGTACGTACTGCCTGCTCAACTATTTGGGACAGTATGACCAGCCATCAAGTAAAGTAATGGACATGGTCAGAAAAATGGTGAATGCAGTTTGCAGGGTTAAGCAGAAGTTCTGGGTCAGTAAGTTGTTGGACACCAAGTTTGTGAAGGTGGACGATGAGATCATGAGATGTGTCGTAGAGAAGATTGCTCGGTATCAGCGTAATGCTGCAGATGGATCATCAACTATGCTCAGGCCAATTCTTCGTCCACTACTGCAGAAGCTGTTTCGGGATAACAACTACTCAATTGACTCCAACATACGCCATCTGCATATATATACAGAGGTACAGTTGAGTAGGTATAATCCTGGTAGTGTGAAAAGCAAGTCTGCCGTCAGCCTATGCCGGACGATATCCAACTATTTGGTTTACCTTTTGATCATGCGCCCTGAAATGACGGACGGCCAAAATGGCAGCTATGATAAATATCTAGCTAAAGCCGTTCATGAATTGACTATTCATCCAGATGATTGTGAGCCTAGCTTACGTCGTTCAAGAATCTGTGAATTGGCATCTGAATCATTGAGTCCACAGTATTACCCTGAGCGCCCGGAGGTGTGCACAGAAGATGAGCTGTTGGAGCTCCAAGAGGCATGGGTAGGGATCCTCATCTATGTTGCCAGCAAGTCGCCTCCGGAGATGCATGCAGCGCAGCTGGCCAGAGGAGGGGAGCTCCTCACCTTCATCTGGCTGCTCATGGCCCACCGCCACCTTGGGGAATCCATGTACTCCCCGTTCGAGATCATCCGCCACACTGAAGATTTTGTTCAGCAGCCACACTACGTCTTCCATCTCCCTGAAGATCAATCCTGGGAGGTAACACATATAGCTTACGTACATCTCCACAGGCTTGCTTATATCTATAAGTTATACACTGGATATCCATGTCCATTACTAGCTACGATCAACTCCAGCATGTATAGAGTTTGTTGTCTAACGTGAATGCTTCTTTTCCTTTGTCAGGACAATGATGATGACTCAGACTCGGACGAGGACAAAGATGTGGACGAGAACGAGAACGATCTGGAAAAGAATCTATAGTTCTGATTTCAACAACCATTCAACGCCCTTGCATTTGCATCGATCGACAGATGCTACGTCTCATTCCCACTTTGCTTTTGTGATCAATTAATGTGCTTCCATGTGTGTAATCTGATTTCTGTTATCCTCTTTTGCCTTTCTTTTCTATTTTAGTTGCCAATGTAATTCAGCAGGTTGCAGCTGGCCATATCCTATCTGTTGATATGTACAAACAACCATTGTTATCTTTATCAACTGTCAACATGTGTGATGCACTGCACCAGCTAGTTATTTACACTTCCATGGAGCTAAACACTAGGTAGTTTGTTACTACTCCGTTGTGATGTCGTGTCTTCAAATGTCCACCGGTGTGTTGTGGTGTCTCCAAATGTTCCGTTCCAACCATAAAAAGGGCCATTGAATCTAACTTATTCCTACAATAGTCAAGCATGAAAGCGGGAATGCATATACATAAAAGTTCCATATAGTGAGATGAATATTCAGTGCCAAGCCTGCAATGAACACTGCCATCACAAGGGTTGGAAAAATTCAGATGAGGAAAAAGTACCTTTGTAATCTGTGCATCCTTTCTCTCTTAAAGCTGCAGCATGGCAATCTCTGTTCATTTTCTAGTCTTGCAATTGCATGACAGTTCAGTCATTGTGCAGATGACAATGGATGTGGCCATTTCTTCCCTTGCTGCAGCACGAACATGATATAATTTAGTGATTGGTCGCCGCTGACCTCGAACTCGTCCTACACCCCGCGCGCAGTGGAGAGCCCCTGGCGCCGTAAGGAGAGTGCCGCCGCATCTACATCTTCATGGGAGAGTTGCGGCGGAGCAAGCTGCACTCCGGTCAGCGTGGGGTTGGGGGTGGGGAGACAAGAGAACAGAGCTCGGCGGGCTCCGCAGTGTACAAGCCGTCCATAAGTCGCGAATCCAGGCCGACATGAATCCCGGCCCGGGCCCTTCGAGTGCTGGCCCATGTATTGTACTTTAGTTTGTTGGACCTCATGTATTAACAACATCAATTTTGCTAAAGCATGAGTAAGTATTTTATATCAGTTTTGCTAAAACACATCTAGATATGCCATTAATTAAAGCTACTAGCAGCTCATGGTCATGGGAAGTGACAAACAACACAGTTGCGCCGTATCGTTCCAGAATTGAATGGCCTGGCTTGCTCTTAGTTTTATTTATTCTTTGCCAGAACAGCATTGTCTAGTGTATCACTCATGTGTAAAGTTTCAATAAAAAATACACTAGATAAATGCTTGTTTGAACAAATTTTTACAAAACATTTGATTTTTTATTATTAATTAAAAAACAATTCTGATACATGTGCACCCATGTCCCAAGGTGTATTTTTGAACTTGTTGGCAGCTAAAAAAAACTGAGTGCTTGTTAGTTGGATATGTCGTCCATTCAACTAGAAGAAGATGCATGTGTTCAAAATAAATTTCAAAAACAACCAAACTTAAAAGAAGAAGAGAAGGAAGTGTGCTATGGCTTTAGGCCTTGGACAATGTAGTATGCTTAGGGAAGGTGCTTAGTAGAATAAACCTAATTTTTTCTCAAGCATAGGTGATTAACTCTATTGAAGGGGTGTCTAATTAAACATCTACCCTTTATAATAAGTACCGGTGCTAAAGAAATATTGGTTTATTTTTTAAGCATCTTACAACAACTCCAATGCTCCCTCTAGAAAACTTACCGTAAAAGTGATTGTACAGGATGTCCGTAAATTTGAGGGAAAGCTTCCGAAAAGCTTCTTTTGTTAAATGTCATGAAACACCTTCCTCTAAATCTATATTTATTCTATGATTTCGGGATCTACTCTTTTTTTCAAACTTCCTATTTTCATCAGTTAAGACTCACCATTCAGTTACCATTCAGCTGAAAAAAAGAGTCCACTCAGCTTCTTGAGCAGTGGCGGCTTCAAAAACAGGAAGGCGGAAGACCGGAAGTCGAACCTCCGATTCTCACGGCGGCGGCGACTTTGGAGAAGTGGACTTGCCGGCGGCGAGGTGAGGCGAGGCGAACTGGCCGAGAAGCATCCAGACGCTCCATTCCATTCCCATCCCCACTCGTCGTTTAATCGTTTCTTCCCTCCGCAGCGCCGACGACGCCCGCAGCCTGCTCGACGGAATGCCTCCTAGGAAGAATCGCAAGGGTGCGCCGCCGGTGTGCGCCACCGACCGCATCGGCACCCTCCCCGACAATATGCTCCACCACCTGCTCTCTTTCCTGCCAGCGCAGGCGGCTGTGCGGACGTGCGTGCTCGCCCGCCGCTGGCGCTACCTCTGGAGGTCCGCTACAGGCCTGCGAATTGTCAGCCTCGACGACGACGACGAGAAGCCTGTCCAAGCCCAGGACCTTCGTAAGTTCGTGGACTATCTGCTGGTCCTGCGTGAGCGCACGGACCTAGACACTGTTGAGATCAGATTCGACACTTTCCTGGACGACGACCTACCCTATGTGAACCTATGGGTCCGTTCTGCTGTGATGTGCAAAGTTCGGGTGCTCACCCTCCATGTCTGTGGCGATGTTGAATACCTCTGCCTAGATGACCTGCGTCTTGTCTCTCAGCATCTGAGAACGCTGGACCTTCAGGGTGTAGCCCTACAGAAGACCTTCCTTGATTTTGCCAGGTGTCCAGCATTGGAGGATCTGAAGATGGTTAATTGCCTCATCAATGCCAATAAGATATCATCTCGTTCCCTGAAGCATTTGAGCATCACTGATTGCCGCTCTTACTTGGATTGCCGGATCTGTGTTTCTACTCCGGGCCTTGTCTCTCTGGAACTAGATGCGTTTGATGGTTCAACCCCTTTTCTTGAAAACATGGCGTTGCTAGAGACTGCATTTGTCTACCTAGGCAAGGACTGCCACGATGTCTGTTTGTATTATGAATCTGGTGTTTTCTGTGGAGCTAATGATACTACATGTATGAACTGTGTTCCTATTAGCGACGATTGCAACAGTGGTTGTGTGCTTCTAGGTGGCATCTCAAATGCTAAACACCTCAAGTTGATATCTGCAATTGGAAAGGTATCTCCACTTGAAAAACTTGTCTTTATCTCCATTATGTTATACCTTTTCTTGTGCTGCAATCAACATTGTTGCTGGAAATAGGCAATAAAATGATCACATACATATGCATCACCAGCAGCTGGGGTGGTGGGGCGGTTGTGTTCTTAGAGTTTGATCTTCATCTCCCATTCTCAATGATTGTTTACTTTTGCATTACTGTTTCAGTTTATCTTCTCAAGAGATTTGAAGCACTGCCCTGCATTTAGCAAGTTAAAGACTTTATTACTCAATGAGTACTGGTGCGAGGCTCCTGATTTGCATCCACTATCTTGCATTCTGAAAAACTCACCAGTTCTAGAGAAGCTCACTCTTGAACTTTTTCCCAAGGTATAAATCATCTAACATGGACAATTGCTGCACTGCTAAAGTTATTATTGACTATCCATTTTTGTTAAATGTTTCTGCTTACCACAGGGACAAAATCCCAAACTGGAAATAAAAGGAAGCTACTGTTGCATGGAGAAACTGTCTACAATATCAGAGCACCTTAACGTAGTTGAAGTCAAGTGTGATGTGGTCAACGAGAGAATTCTCAAAGTTTTGAAGTTCCTGTGTGCATTTAACATACGTAAGTTGACTAATGACACTTCACATGCTCTCTATATTCTGAAATTAGATTTAATATATGTGCAAAAAGTAGAAAGCAGGTAGTGAATAGGAAACTTCTGAATTATCAATGAAGAACTATTTGTAGGGAATCCAAATTGTTGTAGGCATGAAAAATCTGGAGCTTCCCTGGTGAGGGGCAGGAAGGAAAATCAATATAATCCATTTTGTTGGTAAATGATGTTTAGTCTAACTGTGTTGCCGAAACAATTAGTTATCGACTTGTTGATTAGTTGTGGTTTTGTGGGCACTAGCACAAATGCCTGAATCTATTAGTTCAGAGTTGTTTTACGATATCTTCACATGTTGATTTGCACTGATAATAACCCAAATGCATAGTAATACAGTATTTTGACTCATTGTGTTGTCGAATTGTTTGTATTATTAAATAGTAAAATTTATAGGCTCACTAGATCTTGGCTGCTCCTTGCCATTGTGGGTTAAAAATCGATACTGGGTTTTGTTGTAATTCTGGCACTAAATTTTTTAGTATTTTTATAGATTTGCTGTTAGAGTTAAACCTATTTTTGTGTCATTGAGTTGAATAAGTGCACGCCTGTGTGCATAAGTGTGGACGGTACAACTGTGCAGTATGCCGAAGTGCAGCGGTGTGTTGCAGTTTGCCTGCAACTGAAGCCAAATTGCACAAGTGACCAAATGCGTCTCTGTCCTGGTGAGTTGAACCAGCTGCATGCATAGGTTCAGTGTTTAAGTCGGTTGTGTTGGCAATCGAATCATGTGTAAGTCAGGCATTTGTTGTACTGAACAGGCTAACTGAAAAAGAAAAAGGAAAGGCGGGTGTGTTGCCTGGAACCAAAATACTACTGTTTGTCCTCTGTTTTTCAGTTACTCTGTTTTTGCTCTGAAACTATGAAGCGGGGATCGTTCTGAAAACTCCGTGTGTGGGTGTCTGTGTCCACTGAAATCAGAGAGAGGATCTGAGCCAAGACATGCATGGGAAGTCTTTACAGTTATACGTATCATTTTATTCAAAATTAAGTCTATACATAAAATGTCAAGTAGTGTATGCCTTGATTGCTTATTTCACATTCCCTTCGCTGTGAAATTGCTTTTGACATTTTCTGTGTTCTTGTTTGGGAGCAGTTTAGCTAGATGTTTTCGTGTTAGATTATCAGCTAGGAATGGCCTATAGTATCAAATATAGTGGAAGTTTGTGCCCAAATTCATATTAAGATAAATTAGACCTGGTAAAGTAAATCTCCATCATACATTAATACTTACCAAACTTTGTTCCAGTGTCTTCATTTTAATTGTGGAGTAACTGAGCACTTTTTTCTATTCTTGTACAGGATTTAATTTCGAGTAAGGGTGACAAGATCCTGATTGTTGTGGATCTGCCATGTCTCGACCAGTAGAATACAAGGCTTAAACACTATAAGCATCTTATGCCAATTCTATTGTGAGGAATGGTGTAGAATCCGCAGTGTGCAACTTATGAACTCTAGATCTTATGCCAATTCTACTGAGAGGAATGAACTCTGGGCCATCTAGCTAGACTTGGTTCGTGTAATTTCTGATGCACTTTAAGCGTTTCTCTTTTGGCTTGGGCCCATGACTGCTATGTAATGATGTGATCTATATTTTGTCTTCTGAGCTAAGACGTGGGTGTTTGGAAAAGTGAAGGTATAGAGTTGCATATGTTGCGTTTTTCGATTGCGCTGCTGTTGATATATTTTTCTCATGTTGCTATATCTAGGCAGAGAAAATTGAATGTGAGCTGCAGCTTTGAGCTTATGTTTTCAGCAATGGGAGGGATACCCAGCAGTTGCTACTCTACGAGGTGATCACAGCTCCATTTTATAGGAGCACTAGATCATAGAAGCACACATTGCCGTCATGTCTATATTGAAAAATTAAGGATAAGTCTCCCTCCGATCCAAATTAATTGACGCAGGAAAGCAGATTTGTAGCACCCGGTTGCTCCACACCCCTATACAAACATTAAATTCAAAAAAAAACCTAGAAATTTAAAAACAATTCTTAGATTTTGGAATATCAAACCTGGGTTCCCGATCTACTTCCATGTGAAATTTCGTGAAAAAATACCAGGAAACGTATTGGTGACAAAATAAGATAAAACATTCCTATGTATAGAAAAAACTGTTTGGGTGGATTTTCGTTCGGACAGTATTTCCTTCGCCATGGATATGTTTTCTGCTATTTTTTCACGAAATTTCACACGGCAGTACATTGAGAATCCAGGTTTGATATCCCCAAATTTCAGGTTTTTTTTTGAATGTTTTCATTATTTACGATTAATATTCATATAGGGGTGTGCAGCACCCAGGAGCTCCTGTGCATTTTCCATTGACGCGGCCTCTATACAATGTCAATAGTAAAATATATAGAAAAATAAAAAGGTCTGAACTTTTTTATAGATGATACGTGAGTTATGTACAATAAATGTTAATGTCATGATATGTCGTATTCCACTGGTTTATCCTTGACTGGGCCACCCCTTGGTTTGTATGATAAATCCTACTTTGTAATTGAGCGAAATTTCGTAAGATAGAGTGGTTTGGACTTGGGTTTGTCTCCACCAATGGATGAAACATTGACTAACGACCGGCCAGATGGATCTTTATAATCTACTCCCTCCGTCTCAAAATAAGTGTCTCAACTTTGTACTAGCTCTAATATAAATTTGTACTAAGCTCAAGACACTTATTTTGGGACGGAGGGAGCATCTAATTATCTAATGGCCGGTCAGATGAATCCATCACACGTCGACGACCGTCTAAATTTCTCCCCCCTCTCGCTGGAAAGCAAGTCTAGCAATGCCATCTCCTGGAGGCGACGAGGGAGCACAGCAGCAGCAGGCAGGCCTCCATTTCCCTGGCTCAAGCTCCAGCTGCAGGTTAGTACTAGGTTCTTCTGTTCTTCTGTTGCAACCCCCAAGCAAGCTTAATACATCTGATGATCACACTCGATTCATGGGCTGTTGTTTTATCATCATGATGCACTGCGCTATACTATGCACCTTGGCGATCCATCCGCCCGTCTATCGATCAATACATGTGTTGGTTAGTTCTTAATTTATGTATGTTCTAAAATGGTCGTGATGCATAAGGATCTAACTAGTGTGTACCAACAGAGACAGTGAAGCCATGGAGCGAACAAGTCTAATGGTGGGATTATTACAAAAGATCATGAATAATTGGTCAAGGTGCATTTGGAATAGTTTACAGGGTAAGATTCTGTTAACTTTCGTTCACTGTGACACGTAACCAGCAAACAAAGCTTGATACTTATGGTTTCTGCTTGTCCTCACATATGTGATCCATGTCATGTGCCGATAATACAGCCGCCGAAGCTGCGAAGACCGCCCTAGCCGAGATCAAGAAGATGATTGGAGACGGGGCGGATGAAGATGAGGATAGCTCTTTTGCTGGTGAACTAGTGTTGCATTGTCTTTATGTGATCTCTAGCTATGACCGATGCTTTTGAACGTAATTTTTATGTTTCCATGAAGATCGTTATATGCATGTTTAATTTGCTTACATATGAGCCGACTCCATTAGTTTGTGATTCATATTGTCTTCAATTTGTAGAAAGTGGGCGCCCTAATTCAAAACCCAACATGGTCAAGATACAATGGCCCGACCTCGCCGAGGTGGCACACACAGTGTTGGTAATATGTGATTGCACGTATTACTATTATTATTATTTTGTTGATTTTTAATATCCCATCTATGAACATAGAAAATTAATGAGGGTGAGCTCAATCACATATCAAATTAATGAGGATGATCCCAGAGTGCCGTACTGTTCCGACAATGGGGGTAGGTGCGACGATCCTTATCTAGAGGACCATAGGTACTTCTTGTTAATGCTTAAAGAGGACTACAAATATTATACAGTAATTTCTGCACATATTTCCTTCTTAACTAAACATGTCTCAAGATTTTTGTTTTAACGTGTATTTTTTGTTTTTTTCTCAATCCGAGTAGTGCATCCCCTGCTATGCAAGGTCTTTTATCCTAGAGAACCTGCATGTAGAAGACAAAGGTGCAATTGCTGAAAGGATTGTTTACATGAAGACGAAACCTGGTTTTGTTTTCGAAGCTAGGATCTTCAATGAAGTAGATCACACATATTTTGGCTGCACTAATTGGAAATGATTACGCGAGGCTTACAGATTTGAGTAGGGTATGATTATAACTTTTGATATTGGCATCTTTCAAGGCACGTTTCCTCATTTTGACAAAGACATTTGGGTGGAAATAGACATGATTCCTTTTTTTACTCCATGTGAATTTCTTAAACAAATTTGTTAAGTAATCTATCATAAAATATTTGTTATTCACTCCTAACTTAACATTTCAATTAAAATCTACACCTTATTTTCTATCTCGCGGAAAAATACAGAATAGTAGACGAGAACTATTACACTGCTGGCTCTGAGCTTACTTGGGAAGAGAAGAATTATCTTGTCTCCTTTGTTAATGATGTGGGTGCGACGTTCCTCATCTAGAGGAGCTGGTCCAAGTAGTACACCATAGGTGCCACTAGTCCACAAATTGAGCAGTACCAACATTCATAAAAAAAAGCATGGTATGATTTTGTACTATTATTTTGCCACTAGTCCATCTTAAATAAACTACACTGCTTACTATGTTACTATGTTGTTCTTAACAGAAGCTCCCAAGAGTTGTTTTGCCTGCAGCGATGGATGCGAAAAGTGAGATGACAATCATTCGCCATCAGAAGACCAATTTCAAAGGCACCTACTCAACAGCAAACCCACGAGATGGATACCTCAAAATGATGAATGGCACCAAATATTGAATGAGTACAAACCAGAAATTGGAGATCGGTGGATCTCTGTGCTTCACCATGGATATGCAAGGGCATTCTTACTCTTTCCAATTTAACCTAAAAGATAAAAGTAGGTCCTAGTCCTTTGTCATTATCAGAACTAATTAACTGGTGGATGTTTGTATCGTCAATCGTGTTTTTCCTACTACGTGTTGGCTGCTACCTAGCTACGAATATTTAGTTGGGGCATTTGTAGTCATGATTGACAACAACTAGAGCTAGTGGTTAGTGTATGCAGCAATGTTTCATCATGTTTTATTCTTAGCAATGTATTCTGATATGTGTTGTATGAAAAACGCAACCATGGCAGCATAAATGTTGTCGTCGCTATAAATTTTTTAATTTGTGTGACTAACACTCAGCGGCGGGCGCTAGAAAAGCCTGCCACAGGTACCAAACCAACTAATGGTGGGCACCTACACGCGCCTGCCACTGCAGACTCTCTATCAGTGGTGGGCGGGCTCCCGCCACCGATGCGGTTATAGCAGGCGGGAGGTCGGTGGCGGGCGACCCTGGGAGCCTGGCCCGCCATTGCTGGCCTTTTTGCGCCCGCCACTGCTAGGCATTCCTGCAGTAGTGCCCCCCCCCCCCCCCCACCTCTGGTTTGCTTCAGGTTGCGGACAAATAGAGACCCGCGTTTGATGTCAAAACTTGTCCGGACTGCACGGTCCGGACGGATGTAGGCTGTTTGAGGGTTTGTGTTGAAGATGCCCTTATGGTGTATAAACTACTTGAGCAATTGTGATTCTTTCAAGCGCGTAACTTATACAATTACAAAAAAAATACATATTATATTTATGTTAACTCACTAGCCTAATTTTGTTTCGAGAAGGAGATATATTGCGGTGACAAACACACGCACAAAGAAAAGTGATAGCCGAGGGATCTTGTAATGCCCTTTGTTTTCTCTTTTCTCCATTTCTTCACCGTGTTACAAAATCTTGCAGCTCTGGTTGTGTAGGTTGTGTAATACACAACCAGAACAAGACACCGAACTGACTCGGACTAGTAAATACAATGACTGACTTCTAACCGGACTCACGCACGTAGACACCTATGAAACTAACCAAAACTCACAACGAATCAGCCTGTGTTTGATGGTTAGGACAACAGTATCCTCAGCCCATCGGGTTTCAAATCCTGGTGCTCGCATTTATGCTAAATTAATTTCTTTCTGAGAAGGTGCTTATAAAGGTAGTATGTGCGTGTATGTGCTTGCCTAATTAGCAATTGCTAAAACTAATGAAGCTCAAGATTACTCTAACATATTTGGATGTTTTTTCCAACCAAAAGATCTCTTCTAGCTCCACCAGTGTTTGGTGCCAGCCGTATGTGGCCATAACACGTTTATTATAGACGCCAATAAAGTTGATCTCGACCTTGACACGCGTCTGCTACTCGCACACTGGGAAACAACGAGGAATCTCATACCTAGCCATTGATCAGAAAAGATCTAGCACCATCGACCATGTGAGCGATGATCTGTCGAAAATAGTGAGTAGAACGTCATAGTCAATGGTAACGTGATATGGCCTTTCCCCCCTTCCCTTTCACCATAAAAAGAACATCAAAGTATCCGTGCAATTTTTAAACCGAAAGTATGTGCCTGTCAGCACAAAACCGAGCTCGAGGCATGCAGGTGGTGGAGATAACGTGGGATTATTCCCTGGAGGAAAAGGTGAAAAGCCAAAGTTCACGTGATAGATTGATGCATCCGAGAAATGGCGTGGGAGCACAGATGTGGACTCGATTGGCGAGCAAGTTGTCGTTAACAGGTTGTCTGACCTTGAAGCTTTAGTCACGCTTCAGTGTCTCTATTTTTTTTTTCGAGAAACACCAAATGCTTCTCTATCTTTTGAGGTGTATTGGCAAGAGAAGTGCTATACACACTACAATTGCTGACCGGTACATGCACGACAACGAGCCATCCGTGTCCCTTTGATCCAACGTGAGAACTGAGAAGCAAATCTTACGATACATGACAGTGTCGTGTGGATATCCGGCATAGAACGTCATGTGTGAAGCAAATTCGTATGGGAAACGTTTAGCCCCAGCGCGCTGGCCGAAGCGTTATCGCCGGACGCGCGCTGCGTGTTCGATCGTTTCGTTCGATGGCTCCTGATTGCGCAGACGCACGTTTTCTGTTGGCCCCACCCCATGTCCCTTTTCCGCGCAACCTCCGTCTTCTTCCTCTCTTTTTATGTCCCCTACCTCTGCATGCTACCGGCCGCGCGCTGCTCGCTCGTGCTCCTCCGGCGCGCCCCCGCAGCACCGTCATTGAATTCGCTCCATCCATCCATCTAGCTCCACTCCGACGAGGGAACATCCATCCCTGGAAGCTGCAACCACCTGAGCCAGAAGCTGTAACCATCCATGAATTTTGCTACAACCAGTGATGGATTTGCTACATCCATCACGGCGGAGCTGCAACCTACTACGGCGGTGGCCTTTTTTGTTGCAACAGTCCTCAGTTTTTGCTACTACCGGCCAGGGATTTTGCTACTACCAACAGAGCATGTTTGTTGCCACCGCCCGACGCCAGGGCTGGAACCGGCAGATTGTTTTGCCACAACCCGTGAAGCCTTGAGCTAGAAACAACATTTGTTTTTGCTGCATTGACTAAAGCAATTTCTGAGGCGGCAACGCCGGAGCCTTTATTTTGTTTCAACCGGCAACCGGAAAAGCTTACATCGACATGGTTTTTTGCTACATGGGAGCTGCATCCAGGGGAGAGCTGGAGGTTGCAATGAGAGGACGCATGACCGAGCCGCCGGCGAGCTGCACCGGAGACAGACATGAGGGTTGCGATGGCGAATGTAAAGTATGTTGCAACCGACGATGGCAAGGGCGACGAACAGCGTGGTTTGATGTGTAGATCACGAACGGATGGTGAGACGGTGAGCGTGGTTGACGTCGAGAAAGGCGCCAGTGACGCGTCGACGACTGTGGCGAGACTGCGTGTTGCCGCTGACGAGGCAGCCTGCGCCCCTGCGTGGAGCAGTTTATCTACAACAGGTTAGCGCTGTTTTCCATCTCTGTCGATCCAATCTGAGACGAATCGGGGGGAGGGGGGTGGGGGTGGAAAAGATGACGTGGTGGTGGGGGGTTTTAATCTAACAGCCACAGATGAAGTAATCCAGGGGCTGGCATGCAATCCTACCGAAACTTTCGGCCTGCGCGCCCCAGCTGAGTAGTCGCCAATTCGTATTGGCAATGACGGTGGTTTAAATATGTCCAGGAAAAGGGTAGTTGCATGCCAAAAATGGCTTCTTCTCCTTTTCCATGCAGCTGGTGGTAGATTATGGATTTGTTTCAATTTCTCCATTTTATCCATCAGATCTGCAGCAAAGTACCATAGAAAAGCGGCAATGGTGGATGACCGGCACAAACCAGGGAAACTGAAAGGCGCACATGAGCACCAAGGAATTAGTACAGCCACGACCCTGCTAGCCGCCTCCCAATGGCGCTCATGGTTGCATGCTGGCACAGCTGTGAATCGTGCCTACATAGTATGTACCCCTTCCATTGCTTTGATTCTATTATTGTTAGCAGTTTTTGGCACTACTATTGTTAGCAATTAATTCCTTCAAATATAATCCACTGGATTCAGAAAAGCAGACATGTATGGGTTGTCGCCCATCACTATTATTGTTAGTACTCCCTTCGGTCTTTTTATTATGCATATAAGATTTGTCTGAAGTCAAAACTTCGAAAAGTGGCCAACTTTTATTGAAAAGATATCAACATTGACAACACAAAATCAATATCATTAGATGCGCCCTGAATTTAATTTTCATATTGTATAACTTCAAAATTGTAGATGTTTATATTCTTTTTATATAAATATGGTCAAACTTTACGAAGTTTGACTTCAGACAATTTTTGTATGTAGAGTAAAAAGACTGGAGGGAGTACTATACGTAGAGTGAGTTGGTGATCATGTGCATGTAGACACAAGGCTATGTGCATATATACGGTGAATTCAATTAGTAACACAGCAACACGCATGAAGCAAAAAGATGATCTTTCCTTTTGTGAGAAAAAGCAAGACATGCCACAATCTGTAGCTGCCCGTATAGTATACAGAATTAGGAGTGCAAACTTTTGTCTACCATGTTCCATGAAGCCCTATATTTTGAGAAAACTGAAATTGTAGTGCAAAGTTCTAAAACAAATATTGAAAAATAATTATGTGCAAACTTATATGTGTTCACTGCAGATCTGTAATTTTTTTGTTTAAAAATAGAGTGATTTGTGAGCTACACATAAAAAACAATATCCCAACCCAACAACAAAAAAATCAGCTCATTATTATGCAAGTATTTGTCCTTTTTGTATGGGAAACGTTACCTTCCAACCGGCGGATGAGTCGCTCGTATCCACCACCTCCGTAACCGTCTGATTTAATTTTAATCATACGACACTTAACGCTAGGTGAGACAGTTCAACAACTTTTGTACCATTGGGCATGTTGCACACACTGTTAAATGATAGGCTTGTAGAATGTGTATAGGATAGTTGTACGTGACATGTTGTCACGTCTTGTATCTGTATTTATCTTGTGTACATGTACGGCGGCATGTTGTTGGCTGATATTGATCTTATCCTCGTATAGCTTGGAGTAGGAGTCAAGTCTTGCAACAACCTGCGCATCTTGTAACCTATGATGATTATATAACACGAATGCGTCCCTGCCGAACAGCATACACTTTTCGTCTTTCATTCTTTCATGGTAATCAGAGCAATCCTCGAAACCATCCATGACGACGTCTTTAGGTTCCTTCCCCTCCTCGCCAATCATTCACGCCGCCACCGAGAAGCTCACCAAGGGCAATTAGGCTCTGTGGTGGGCGACCGTGCTCTCCGCCATCCAGGGAGCCTAGATGGCGAATTACCTCGACGTCGAGCAGTCGCCACCACCCATGCAGATCGAAGTGACCTCCTCCGACGGCAAGACCACGGCGAAGGCGCAGAATCCTGACTTCCAGACCTGGTATGCGCAAGACCAACAAGTCTTCTCCTATCTTCTGACGACCCTTCCTCATGAGATCGACATCCAGGTCGCGTTTTGCCACACCTCGGCGGAACTGTGGAACATGGTTGAGGGGATGCTTGCATCTCGCACCCATTCACAGACCACCAACGTCCGGATCGCCCTCGCCAATCTGCAGAAGGGCAACCTATCCATCACCGACTACGTCGGGAAGATCAGAACCCTCTGTGACGAACCGATCGCTACAGGGAAGAGGGTGGACGAGGAAGACATTGTCTCCCACATCCTAGCTGGACTTGACGAAGAATTCGACCCCGTGGTTTCAGCCATGTGCTCCAGGGTAGAACCAGTCACCGCGGCTGAGCTGTTCCCTCAGCTGCTCAGCTTCGAGACGAGGCTGAACCTCTGTGGCGGCGGATCACAGTCCTCCGCCAACGCTGCCACCCGAGGCCGCAGACAAGGCGGCGGATGGTGACCACGGCTGCAGGCAAGCCGGCAATGGTAGTGACCGCGGCGGCCGCAGCTACTCCAAGCCAGGAGGCTGCGGCGGTGGGCACAACGGCGGACAAGGCGGCAACAACTGCGGCAGCGGAGGCAACTACAACAACCATGCCTCCGCTCCCAGGGTCCAATGCCAAATCTGCGGGAAGATGGGCCATCCGGCATGGAAATGCTGGAAACGCTATGATGAATCCTAGCAAGGTGTGGAGGAGAAATCGGCCAACCTCGCAGCTCCACAGTATGGGGTGGACACCAACTGATATCTTGACAATGGTGCCACCGACCATATTACCGGCGACCTGGAGAAGCTCATACCGCAAGTGGTTCAGGTATGGTTATAAAACATTGGTCATTAGGCTATTCACACCCTAGATCGTGATCTTCACTTGAACAATATCCTTCATGTACCTGAAGCCAACAAAAGTCTTATCTCTTCTAGTCGTCTTGCTGTTGACAATAACATGTTTGTTGAAATTCATCCCTATTCTTTCTTTGTAAAGGAACGGGGAACGAGGAAGGTACTCCTTCGAGGCAAGGGTAGGAGAGGGCTCTACCCAGTAAGGCACACGGGCACCAACATCGCGAAGCAAGTGCTAAGTGCCATCAAATTATCTCCGGATCGGTGGCATCGACGTTTAGGGCATCCTTCTTCATTTATTATTAGCAAAGTCATTAGTCAGAATAATCTGTCGTGTGCCAGTTATTTCAATAAAGAGTCTGTATGTGACGCCTGTCAAAAATGCAAAAGTCACCAACTTCCTTATCCAAATTCAATAAGTGAATCCAAATTTCCTTTAGAACTTGTGTTCTCTAATGTTTGGGGTCCCGCTGTTGAAACAGTAGGGAGAAAGCAATACTATGTGAGTTTCATAGATGACTTCAGTAAGTTCACGTGGATATATCTTATCAAACACAAGTCTGAGGTGTTTAAATAATTCCATGATTTTTAGAGTCTTGTAGAACGACAGTTTGATCGCAAGATTCTCGCTCTCCAAACAGATTGGGGAGGTGAGTACGTAAAACTAAACTCCTTCACCAAGATAGGAATATCTCACCATGTCTCTTGTCCTCACGCCCATCAACAAAATGGTTCAGCTGAGACGAAGCATCGACACATCGTTGAAGTCGGTTTATCACTTCTGGCTCAAGCCTCCATGCCCTTAAAATTTTGGGACGAGGCCTTCATCGCTGCAACCTATCTGATAAATAGGATTCCTAGCAAAGTTATCAATTTTGAAACACCTTTTGAAAAAGACTCTTTCATGAGAAACCCAACTACTCTATCCTTCGTATATTTGGGTGTGCTTGCTGGCCCAATCTCCGTCCCTAGAATAACCATAAACTTCAATTTCGATCCAAGCAATGTGCTTTCCTTGGGTATAGCAATCTTCATAAGGGTTTCAAGTGCCTTGATATTTCTACCGGGCATGTATATATCTCTAGGGACGTTGTGTTTGATGAAAACGTCTTTCCCTTCGCTACTCTCCATCCCAACGCCGGCGCTCGGTTACGTGCTGAAATCCTTCTGCTTTCTCCAGACTTGTTAAATCCTACTGGTCAAGGGGGTGAAAATATTGTTGATGATCATTTGTTTAATAACCCTAATGGAGAAAGTGGTAAAAAAAAAACAGCACTCCAAATCGTGATTTTATGCAGCAACAGAAAACTCCTGGCAGCACGGCACACGAGGCAGATACGCCTGCGGGCGCTGATCCCGCGAGATCTGCTGTCAGCACGCGGGCTGACGCGGCGACGGATCCCCGAGCGGATTCCCTGACACCGCCTGATTCTCCTGGAGACCGGTCGAGCGGGACCGCTGATGATTGGTCAGGTGGACCCGTTGTCTCCTTGTCGCCCTCTGGTGTGCACCACGCGTCCGGTTCCGGTACGGGAGAGAACGTGCCCTCGTCATCACGCGCCGCGGCTGGTGGGTCGCCTGGCCCACGCGCGCCCTCGTCGTCACGCGTTGCGGCTGGTGGGTCGCCGCGCGCCCTCTCCGACCCCAGGCAGTGCATCCCCTGGCGTGCCTGCACGCGATCCGAGCGCGGCGATCGAGGAAGATTTGCCTGGGAATGCTCGGTCGGATAGAGATGGATCGGGATCTTCTGCGGCTGCTGATCCTGTATGTGATGGTATACCGGTACGGGTGACTAGACGTGCACAAAGAGGTATTCTAAAACCATCAAAGTTCAAAGATGGAACAGTCAAGTTTGCGAATTTTGCTTCTATGGGTGAACCTCAAAATTTAACAGAGGCACTGAATAATGATAATTTGAGAGATGCTATGAATATAGAATATGATACCCTCATGAAAAACTGAAGGAAATATGCCCTAGAGGCAATAATAAAGTTATTAATAAAGTTATTATTTATTTCCTTATTTCATGATAAATGTTTATTATTCATGCTAGAATTGTATTAACCGGAAACATAATACATGTGTGAATATATAGACAAACATAGTGTCACTAGTATGCCTCTACTTGACTAGCTCGTTAATCAAAGATGGTTGAGTTTCCTAGCCATAGACATGAGTTGTCATTTGATTAACGGGATCACATCATTAGGAGAATGATGCGATTGACTTGACTCATTCCGTTAGCTTAGCACTTGATCGTTTAGTATGTTGCTATTGCTTTCTTCATGACTTATACATGTTCCTATGACTATGAGATTATGCAACTCCCGTTTACCGAAGGAACACTCTGTGTGCTACCAAACGTCACAAGTAAGTGGGTGATTATAAAGGTGCTCTACAGGTGTCTCCGAAAGTACTTGTTGGGTTGGCGTATTTCGAGATTAGGATTTGTCACTCCGATTGTCGGAGAGGTATCTCTGGGCCTACTCGGTAATGCACATCACTATAAGCCTTGCAAGCATTGTAGCTAATGAGTTAGTTACGGGATGATGTATTACGTAACGAGTAAAGAGACTTTCCGGTAACGAGATTGAACTAGGTATTGAGATACCGACGATCGAATCTCGGGCAAGTAACATACCGATGACAAAGGGAACAACATATGTTGTTATGCGGTTTGACCGATAAAGATCTTCGTAGAATATGTGGGAGCCAATATGAGCATCCAGGTTCCGCTATTGGTTATTGACCAGAGACGTGTCTCGGTCATGTCTACATAGTTCTCGAACCCGTAGGGTCCGCACGCTTAAAGTTCGATGACAGTTATATTATGAGTTTATATGTTTTGATGTACCGAAGGTAGTTCGGAGTCCCGGATGTGATCACGGACATGACGAGGAGTCTCGAAATGGTCGAGACATAAAGATCGATATATTGGACGACTATATTGGGACACCGGAGTGGTTCTGGGTGAGATCGGGATAATACCAAAGCACTGGGAGGTTATCGGAACCCCCCGGGAAGTATATGGGCCTTAATGGGCTTTAGTGGAAAGGAGGGGAAAGGAGCAAGGGAGCCCCCCACCCCCCAAGCCCAATCCGAATTGGGAGGGGGGCTGGCCCCCCCTTTCCTTCCTCCCTCCTTCCCCCTCCCTCTCCAAATAGGAAAAGGAGGAGTCCTGCTCCCGGTGGGAGCAGGACTCCCCCCTTTGGGCGCGCCTCCTCCTCCTGGTCGGCCCTCTACTCCCTTCCTTTATGTACGGAGGAGGGGGGCACCCCATAGGCACAACAATTGATCCCTTGGATCTCTTAGTCGTGTGTGGTGCCCCCCTCCACCACAATCCACCTCGACAATATCATAGCAGTGCTTAGGCGAAGCCCTGTGTCGGTAGAACATCATCATCGTCACCACGCCGTCGTGCTGACGGAACTCTCCCTCAAAGCTCGGCTGGATCAGAGTTCGAGGGACGTCATCGAGTTGAACGTGTGCTGAACTCGGAGGTGCCGTGTGTTCGGTACTTGATCTGACGGATCATGAAGACATACGATTACATCAATCGCGTTGTGCTAACGCTTCCGCTTTCGGTCTACATGGGTACGTGGACAACACTCTCCCCTCTCGTTGCCATGCATCACCTTGATCTTGCGTGTGCGTAGGAATTTTTTTGAAATTACAACGTTCCCCAACAGTGGCATCCGAACCCAGGTTTTATGCGTAGATGTTATATGCACGCGTAGAACACAAGTGAGTTGTGGGCGATACAAGTCATACTGCTTACCAGCATGTCATACTTTGGTTCGGCTGTATTGTTGGATGAAGTGGCCCGGACCGACATTACGCGTACGCTTACGCGAGACTGGTTCTACCGACATGCTTTGCACATAGGTGGCTGGCGGGTGTCAGTTTCTCCAATTTTAGTTGAACCGAGTGTGGCTACGCCCAGTCCTTGAGAAGGTTAAAACAACATTAACTTGACGAACTATCATTGTGGTTTTGATGCGTAGGTAAGAACGGTTCTTGCTCAGCCCGTAGCAGCCATGTAAAACTTGCAACAACAAAGTAGAGGACATCTAACTTGTTTTTGCAGGGCATGTTGTGATGTGATATGGTCAAGACGTGATGCTATACTTTATTGTATGAGATGATCATGTTTTGTAAACGAGTTATCGGCAACTGGCAGGAGCCATATGGTTGTCGCTTTATTGTATGCAATGCAATCGCCCTGTAATTGCTTTACTTTATCACTAAGCGGTAGCGATAGTCATAGAAGCAATAGGTGGCGAAACGACAACGATGCTACGATGGAGATCAAGGTGTCGTGCCGGTGACGATGGTGATCATGACGGTGCTTCGAAGATGGAGATCACAAGCACAAGATGATGATGGCCATATCATATCACTTATATTGATTGCATGTGATGTTTATCCTTTATGCATCTTATCTTGCTTTGATTGACGGTAGCATTATAAGATGATCTCTCACTAAATTTCAAGATAAAAGTGTTCTCCCTGAGTATGCACCGTTGCCAAAGTTCGTCGTGCCCAGACACCACGTGATGATCGGGTGTGATAAGCTCTACGTCCATCTAAAACGGGTGCAAGCCAGTTTTGCACACGCAGAATACTCAGGTTAAACTTGACGAGCCTAGCATATGCAGATATGGCCTCGGAACACTGAGACCGAAAGGTTGAGCGTGAATCATATAGTAGATATGATCAACATAGTGATGTTCACCATTGAAAACTACTCCATTTCACGTGATGATCGGTTATGATTTAGTTGATTTGGATCACGCGATCACTTAGATGATTAGAGAGATGTCTATCTAAGTGGGAGTTCTTAAGTAATATGATTAATTGAACTTTAATTTATCATGAACTTAGTCCTGATAGTATTTTGCATGTCTATGTTGTTGTAGATCAATAGCTCGCGTTGTTGCTTCCCTATGTTTTTATATGTGTTCGTAGAGAAAACTAAGTTGAAAGATGATAGTAGCAATGATGCGGACTGGATCCGTAATCTGAGGTTTATCCTCATTGCTGCAGAGAAGAATTATGTCCTTGATGCACCGCTAGGTGACAGACCTATTGCAGGAGCAAATGCAGACGTTATGAACGTTTGGCTAGCTCAATATGATGTCTACTTGATAGTTTAGTGCACCATGCTTAACGGCTTAGAATCGGGACTTCAAAGACGTTTTGAACATCATGGACCATATGAGATGTTCCAGAATTTGAAGTTAATATTTCAAGCAAATACCCGAGTTGAGAGATATGAAGTCTCCAACAAGTTCTATAGCTAAAAGATGGAGGAGAATTGCTCAACTAGTGAGCATGTGCTCAGATTGTATGGGTACTACAATCTCTTGAATCAAGTGGGAGTTAATCTTCCAGATAAGATAGTGATTGAAAAAGTTCTCTAGTCACCATCACCAAGTTAGTAGAACTTCGTGACGAACTATACTATGCAAGGGATGACGAAAACGATTCCCGAGCTCTTCGTGATGTTGAAATCGACGAAGGTAGAAATCAAGAAAAAACATCAAGTGTTGATGATTGACAAGATCACTAGTTTCAAGAAAAGGGCAAAGGGAAAGAAAGCGAACTTCATGTAGAATGGCAAGCAAGTTGTCACTTCCGTGAAGAAGCCCAAAGCTAGACTAAATCCTGAAACTGAGTGCTTCTACTGCAAAAGGAAATGGTCACTGGAAGCAGAAATACCATGAATATTTGGTGGATAAGAAGGATGACAAAGTGAACAAGGGTATATTTGATATACAGGTTATTGATGTGTACCTTACTAGTGTTTATAGTAGCCCCTGGGTATTTGATACTTGTTCGGTTGCTAAAAATTAGTAACTCGAAACGGGAGATACAGAATAAAACAGAGACTAGTTGAGGGTGAAGCGATGATGTATGTTGGAAGTGGTTCCAAGATTGATATGATCATCATCGCACACTCCCTATACTTCCGGGATTAGTGTTAAACCTAAATAAATGTTATTTGGCATTTGCGTTGAGCATGAATATGATTTGATCATGTTTTTTTGCAATACGGTTATTCATTTAAAGTCAGAGAATAACAATAATTGTTATTCTGTTTACATGAATAAAGCCTTCGATGGTCATACACCCAATGAAAATAGTTTGTTGGAACTCGATCATAGTGATACACATATTCATAATATTGATGCCAAAAGATGCAAAGTTGATAATGATAGTGCAACTTATTTGTGGCACTGCCGTTTGGGTCATATCGGTGTAAAGCGCATGGAGAAACTCCATGCTGATGTGTTTTTGGAATCACTTGATTCTGAAACATTTGATGCTTGCGAACCGTGCCTTTTGGGCAAGATGACTAAAACTCCGTTCTTCGGAACAATGGAACGAGCTACTGATTTACTGGAAATAATACATACCGATGTATGTGATCCAATGAGTGTTGATGCTCGTGGGAAGTATCGTTATTTTCTAACCTTCACAGATGATTTGAGCAGATATGGGTATATCTACTTGATGAAACACAAGTCTGAAACATTTGAAAATTTCAAGGAATTTCAGAGTGAAGTGGATAATCATTGTAACAAGAAAATAAAGTTTCTACGATCTGATTGTGGAGGAGAATATTTGAGTTACGAGTTTGGCCTTCATATGAAACAATGTGGAATAGTTTCACATCACACACCACCTGGAACACCATAATGTTATGGTGTGTCCGAACGTCGTAACCACACTTTATTGGATATGGTGCGATCTATGATGTATCTTACCGATTTACCACCATCGTTTTGGGGTTATGCATTAGAGACAATTGCATTCACTTTAAATAGGGCACCATCAAAATCCGTTGAGACGACACCTTATGAACTGTGGTTTGGCAAGAAACCAAAGTTGCCGTTTCTTAACGTTTGGGGCTGCGATGCTTGTGTGAAAAATTTTCAACTTGATAAGCTCGAACCCAAATCGGAGAAGTGCCTCTTCATAGAATACCCAAAGGAAACTGTTGGGTACACCTTCTATCACAGATCTGATGGCAAGATATTGTTGCTAAGATAGATCCTTTCTAGAGAAGGATTTTCTCTCGAAAGAAGCGAGTGGGACGAAAGTAGAACTTGATGAGGTAACTGTACCTACTCCCTTATTGGAAAGTAGTTCATCACAGAAATCAGTTTCAATGATTCCTACACCAATTAGTGAGGAAGCTAAGGTTGGGGAACGTAGTAATTTCAAAAAAAATCCTACGCACACGCAAGATCATGGTGATGCATAGCAACGAGAGGGGAGAGTGTGTCCACGTACCCTCTGTCATGGTTTTGTCACGGCAGATGTCCTCATGAAAGGACTTAGTCGAGGAGCCATCGCTACGGGTTAGCTTATAGGGGTTAAAGCGGACACAAGGACGCAAGAGAGTTTATACTAGTTCGGCCCCTTCGACGAAGGTAAAAGCCTACGTCTAGTTGTGATGGAATTGATGGGGGTTTCGATGACTAGGGAGCAAACAAGCTTCGCCTAAGTCTCGAGTTGTTGTCTGTTGTCCTGAATCGCCGCCGGGTCGTCCCCTTATATACATGGGTGACACCCGTCGGTTTGTAGAGTCCCGAGACCGGCTCATAGACGTGTCCGGTTCAGTCTCTAGTATTTCTAACTTACAACACAAGTTACATACTAAGGCCGGTTTACGGCTACAACGCTTAAACCGGTCCTGGGCCTTGGGCCCTTATTGAATATCCTCACGGGCTTCAAGCATACTTGGCTAGTGATGAAGTTAACTCGCCTCTCTGGCGGTTTCATCGATAGTAATATCCCCAACATTAGGCCCCAGATTGATTTGAACAGGTTCATGTCAATCCTTAGTAAAAAACTTCGTGTTCAATCATCTTCTTAGTTGAACCGCCGTGACGTCATCTTCTCAGATTGTGGTAAACCGGCTTGACGTCATCTGTCATAGAGGATTATATCTAACATCTTTGTTTAATAGACCTGCGACAATCGAGGCGACGGCTCCGTTTCCAAACTCGCGGTTCCTTGATTCTCGCGCCTGACACATGTCCTTTGCCTTTATAAGTAGACCGAAGGGTCATTTACGTTTTTCCCTTCGTGCCCCTCTGCTTCGTCTTCCTCGCGCTCCCCAGCTTCAGAGCTCGGCCACCGCCGTCAACCTCTGCACCAGCGTTTGCCGCTGCATCACCCTGAACGCACCAGAGCATCGCGGCGACCTTCCGCTTCTTCCCCCACTCCGGTAAATCTTCTATCCTTTCACCGTAGATCTGTTCTTAGGGTTTCCATGTTCTTCGGTGTTCATCATTTATTTCTTGCTCATATGATAACTGTCTGTTAAATCTGTGAATCCTTGTTCTGCGTAGCGGTACTTTTTTAGCATTCGCTGTTACCTGCACATCTCAAGGTCTTAGATCTCCCTGCATCTTTGCTCGTTGATTCAGTATCGCTCCGTTTTATACCTTGAATATTTATTTCTTTTACGAATATGCTCCAGATCCAAAGCTGTAACAAGTTTTGGTGAAACCTGTTTTCACACCTCCACACTTGATTCATCCATGTTTCAGACCAGGCGGTTTAACTTTGTAGAAAAACTGACAACTCGGCATATACCATTAATCCCCTTGTTGAACCGCCAAGGTTTTTCCGGTTTATATATTGTCACCTTGCAGAACTCTGGTTTGTAAACAAAATCTTCCGGTTTAACAATGAACACACCAATCTACACTACAAGGATCCGGGTCTATTGCAACAAAAAAAATTGTTGCAATACATGCTGTTTCGTGGCGATAAGTACCTATTGCCACGAAACGACATTCGTTGGCAGCCGTTGCAACTGGACACATGGTAATAGGTTATTACCACGAAAAGGCAATTGCGGCAATAAAGTGTGCTATTGCAACATCCATGCGGGAACTTGCCACATGTTTTTCCCTTGGCAACACTCACCTGATGCCACAATTTGCTTTGTGGAGATAGCTTTAATGCAACATGTACCGAATTGTGGAGACAGATATGTCGTGGCGATAGACATTTGTGGCAACAACCTATGACAACGACGGCCATTTCATGGCGCATTACTCTTTCGTGGCAATAATCAATTGTGGCAACAAACTATGGCAACAATCCTTATTTTCGTGGCATCAGACATGTTCCCACGACCCACTATACTTGTGGCAATAAACTATGGCAAAAATTTCTTGTTTTCGTGGCATTAGGCATGTTGCCACGACCCACTGCACTTGTGGCATTAACTTATGGCAACAAATATTCCAATCGTCGTAACAGGAAATTGCAACGTACTTCTTTTGATGGTGACAAATAGGTATCACAACAAGTAACATCTTTGTAGCGAGAAATTATTGCGACAATTTAAACTTTCCGTGGCGATACTCTATTTCAACAAACTTACTTTGATGGCGCTAAACTGTTATCGCATCATGAAATTTTTTCTGGCGTGAAGCTATTACAACAATATAAAGTGCTCCGTTGCAACATTCTAGTGCAACAAAACAGATAGGCGTAGCAACTGAGATATGATGCAACACTATATTTTTAGTGGTGCTAGCATGTGGCAACCAAAAATGGGTTGTGGTAATAGTCTATTGCAATCGTAAATTTTTTTTACAGGGTTTCAATTACAATATTCAAAGCCATACATATAATATGTAGATTCATACAATTCATACTTCTGATAGAAAATATCCATCAAATAAAACTCAAATGTAATTTAGCCATCCTAATTAACTTCGAAGACTAAACTGCCCGTGATCTTGAGTCCAGTCCAGCTAGTTCTTTGGATCCTGCAATCAACAAATAAAAAAAGTTCTAGTTAATGAGTCAAACATAACATACGCCATACAATTATGCCAGCTCCATTGTTAAAAACTATTGCCAGACTAACTAGCTAATACTGTGTCAGCAAGCATGTAACTAAGGCATCAGAACAACTATACAAGTGTGAATGGCTAAGGCATAACCTAAAGTACATCTACTAAAAGGTTTTTTTTTGAGAAAAAAACATTGCTTTTAACTTAATGGTGTTGGGCTGAATCACCCAAAACACAGAGCAGCCACAAGGGCTAGTACATCGGGCCCCCATTCCAGTTAGGTTCTAACATCCTATCAAGACTAGCAAGCTCATGAGCAACAAAGTTTGCCGAGCGACGACATACATTTATTTCATAATAAGAAAACCATAATATGAGCGGGTACTTGGTATCCTCAATAACAGCAGCATAGGCCGACGAGTCCACCTTATTGATATTAAGTGCTTCCATCAGCAGTTGTGAGTCCGTTTAAAAAACGACCCTCACGACCCCTATATCAACAGGAAGAGATACTACATGGGACATTGCAGTGGACTCATCAGCGAAGGCATCACGCGCATGATCATGACATCCTGCTCGTGCATACAGAATGGTACCATCGTCCGATCGTACATCTACTAAAAGCTCCTGCTATTGATTTAAGTTATGACTAGATGTATAGTTTCAGTTAAGTTCATGTCCCTAGCTAGCACATATTTGTATTTTGTTTAAGTTGTGACTCGATGCAGCAACAACACATGGTAAAAGAGAAGAAGCAGCTAGCTAATTATGAAGACCAATGACGTATAAAATGCAGGTGAACATGAAGAGAAAGCAAGGTTGTGACTTACCATTGCTTTATACATTCGAGATTGCCTTGCTGCAGCTTGTATGAGCGCATTTGAAGAAATAGCAGTCGGCCTTGAACCTGGAGTCTTATTAGGACTAGATGTCTGTGAAAGAATATTTTGCAAGTTTGGATTATTATTTTCTTTGTCAACCCTCTTCATAGCAACCTGTAAATAGAAGTCCACTTTTAGCAATGCAAGTAAGCAACATAAATCTTACAAGGTCAGAAGCATATGACTGTAATCACCATCACCTGTTGGGTTTCCATCTGTTTGCTCAATTATATAAACTTTGCCATCATGTTTTTTTCAAATTCCAGTCTTGATGTTCGCTCCTCTTGCAACAATCTTTCCCTTTCAGTACGCTCTTCTTTTAACCTCTCCTCAAGTTGTTCTCTCTCAGCACGCTCCAAGTTAATCCTCTCTTGTGTGTTAGCACGTTCAGCTTGTAGTTGATCTTCTAAGTCATTAACCTGCTGGCTGAGCTGAGAGTTTCGCTCCTGGGTGGCTGCTGTAGCACGAGCTTGCTCTTCAATCTGGATACGGAACTTTTCAGAACCAGTTGAAGTTTTGGCCATGTATCCGTACCCACGAGGCTGCGATGACTTGCATTCCAGAGTGTCTTTGTAAGCGGTCTGCAAAACATTGTTTTTCTGCTCACTTGAAAGTGGACCTTCAGTTTCAGCTTCTTTGTTTTTAACCTCTTCAAGTGCTTGGTCCTAAAAATGATAGGACAATTATAGGTGCAACATCAATATTGACACTATAAAAGATGAAACAAGAATAACACGGTCCAACGCATGAATAATCACATCTGATGATGAAACATGCCGAATGCACATCATTGACTAACTATAGAATAACCAAAAGTCAGTGTACTCACGTAAACTTTCTGGGAATCTGTGTTAGACCATGTTCCATTGTTTGTGTGGGTGAGTTCCCATAGAGCAATACAATCTAGCTCTTCTCCAGTTTCTAAGTTTCTCTGCAAGTAATATAACAATGAGATGCGTGAAACATGACACCATATTTAGCAGCAAGGCATACATATTTAATTGGACTCGTACCTTCTCAAAACTAACTTGCGAGTAAGATTTTGATCCGATTATATGTTTTGTCTTCTGTTTCTTACGGTTATCAGCGTTCTTTTGGCTGCGTTCCTATCAATTCATTGGAACCAGATATAACCAATGAGACTAGCCATTTCACCTTAACACATAATAGACAAACCGTGATTTTAGAGATAAGAAATATTATAAGAAATTCTCAAAAGATGCTCGCAGTGTTCGGCTTGGCCTTGCTTCAGATGGATTCAACCCCTTTGGGCTCATGAGTATATCACATAGTACATGGCCTTTCATTCTTATTCCATATAACTTGCCACCTTGGATGTGTATGAAACAAGAAAATTGGATTATGTCAATGATTATTCCAGGACCAAAGTCACCAGGAAATAACATAGATGTGTACTTGCAGCCCTTGATTGATGAACTGAATGTTCTATGGGAGGATGGTGCTGAGACATATGATGCTGCAACTAAAAAAAATTTCCAGATGTATGCATGCTTGTTGTGGACCATTAGTGACTACCCAGCTTACGCAATGCTGAGTGGTTGGAGCACAAAAGGCAAGCTAGCATGCCCGTATTGCCACAAACATACAGATTTTTTATGGCTCAAGTATGGTTGAAAGCATTGCTACATGGGACATCGACGTTTTCTGCCCAGGACCCACAAATGGCGTCGAAACAGGTGTTTGTTCAACAACAAGGCAGATAATAGAGAAGCTCCAGTGGCACTTACAGGTGAGAAAGTTCTGCGGGAACTTGATAGCATTCAGCATGCACCATTTGGACGGTCAAATAAGAGAAAGCGACCGGAAACTAGTAGCTGGCATAACTGGCGGAAGAAAAGTGTATTTTTTCAGCTCCCATATTGGAAGAACTTGCTCGTAAGGCACAATTTGCATGTTATGCACATCGAGAAGAACATTTGTGACAGCATTGTGGGGACTTTGCTTGAGATGGATAAGAAATCAAAGGATGGTGTGAAGGCTCGTCTGGATTTACAGGACCTGAAAATTAGGAAGGACCAGCATCCAAAGCATGGTAAGCATAAGTATGACATAAAGAAAGGTTGCTATACTTTAAAAAAGGAAGAAAAGATAATGCTCCTCAAGTTTCTGCAGAGCATTAAGATGCCTGATGGCTATGCTTCACACATTAAGCGATGTGTAGTCCTCGATCAGTGCAAGATTAGTGGACTCAAAACTCATGACTGTCATGTTTTATTTCAGAAACTTCTTCCTATTGCATTGCGCAAGCTTTTGCCAGAGAATGTTGTTAACTCATTGCTTCAGCTGAGTAAATTCTTTTCTGATTTATGCTCCCAGGAGTTAAGGGATGAAGATTTGGAGAGGTTGAGCAAAACAATTCCGTAAACTCTATGTCACTTGAGATGATCTTTCCACCAGCATTCTTTGATATTATGATGCATCTCCCAATTCATCTTGCTGAAGAGGCCCGATTGGGAGGGCCTGTCTTGTACAGATGGATGTATCCAATTGAGCGATACTTGCGTACGCTCAAAGGATATGTGCGTAACAAGGCTCAACCAGAAGGTTCTATAGCAGATGGGTACATACTTGAAGAGTGCATGACTTTTTGCAGTCGATTCGTTGATGGAATGCCTACCAAGCTAAGTCAGTCCGAACGTCATGAAGACGGGGTTACAGATCAATCACCAATAGGGATTAGCATAATGAGTATAGTTGATTACTCCAAGAAAGGTTTTGTTTGTGAATCATTGTCTTTGGCTGAGATTAATAAAATGAGGCATTTCATAATAACAAACTGTGAGGAAACCGCGCCATGGATTGAGTAAGGATACTTATGTATTTAATTCACATCATGATATGCTTTGATACTTTCCTGTTCAACTAACAATCATTTCTCTTTGAAGTGAACATCTTGAGGAGCTCAGAAGGAATAATTCTCCTAATCCTAAAAAGCAGCACAAGGAAGAGTTTGTTGGTTGGTTTGAGAGACGGGTAATTTTCTTTCGCATTTTCACTAATGTTCCTTGTAATAACGTACCAACGTTGTACACTACACTCTCACATATTCTATTTCATGAAACAGATCACAGAACTCCACAATGATGGGAAGGTCAACAATCTTATTTATGCACTAGCTAAAGGACCTGATCACCTAGCTCGGGTATACAACCGTACAGTTCTGAATGGATATTTCTTTCGGAATTCCTATATAGAGCAAGACTTGAGTACCCAAAATAGTGGCGTCATAGTCAAGGGTGATGCAAACACAGGAAATATTGATTATTATGGGGTGATCAAGAAAATCATATTTCTTGACTTTCCTCCTGATAAGGAGGTTGTTCTATTCCAGTGTGACTGGTTTGATGTGCCTCCTGCCAAAAGAACTGAGAGTAAGGGGTATAAGAAGGACAAATATGGAATTATTGACCTTGACACTACTCTACACCAATTCCAGGGAGACCCTTACATTCTAGGCCTCCAAGCTCAACAGGTTTTCTATGTGAGAGATGTGAAGAACCCTGATTGGGCAGCTGTTATTAAAATGAATCCACGAAATTTGTTTGCTCCTTCATTTTAAATGGTGTAGGCCTTGATGAAGCTGTTGAAGCCGATGAGGGTGGTGAGGCGATGTCTTGGATGTCGCCGATGCAGAAATTATAGTGCCAAAAATTACAGACCAAGAGATCACTAGTTGGTGTAGAAATGATGACGAAGGATCCAACATTGATGTTTCAGTCATAGAAAATATAAAACCTATTGAGTTTGAAGATGTCCAATTCGAATCTGATGATGATACGGATGATGATGAGGCTTACGTAAATGATGGCCATGTTGCTCCTTTGGGACAAGAAGAATTGGATGATGACCAGGGGTTCTTTGTATAGTTTTTAATTTCTTGGTAAGCTGCTTTTCACATGTGTAAGCCATGAGTATAAGTTCCTGAACTGTTATGATGATTACATACGAGAAATATCTCTCCTGAAGTTTAATCTGATATAAAACAGGTTGAAACAAGGCATGCCTCGCATAGGTTCATATGTTGTGGCAATGGGAACAAGAGCTAGTGCCCAGCACTAACAATTTGGTGATGAAGAGAAGAGAAGAGTAGTTGCTGTTCTTTTAGTGTTGTTGTTATTTTCCTTTGACAGTGATGCTATGTACACACTGTTGCTATGAACTTATGGTCTTTTAGTGTTTTTGCTATTTTCACTACTTTGCCTTGAACTTATGGTCTTTTGTGTGAACAATCTATACAAGTATAGCTGCTGAAACTTGTGTGCTGTCATTTTGAAACATTTGTTATATATCTCGCTAAGATGGTTTGTTATATCCTACTAAAATCTTGTGTCATATGTCCTTGTATATATCTTGATGTAGTGTTGTTGATCTGGTGATGAATTCTTGCTGAAAATTACTCTGGGATACAACTGTTATGCTGCTCAATTGGTGGTGAAGAGTTGTTCAAATGAAGCCGGGGTGTTTAAAATAGCTAGTATGCAGCCTTGCACAATTTCTCTATTTAACACATAATTTTATATTGAATCTCCTTTTTTATTAAGAGCACATATAAATACATCACATCAAGCAAGATACAGAAAAATTAGGAAGAGAATGTGTGGTGCTCAGTTCTCACGACTCACCTTTGTGAGAAGGGCACTGAGCTTGCCGTCTTTCGGGTGCCGAGCACGACCTTGCTACCGGAGGAGGTCAGTAGGGTGAGTGGAGGAGACCCTGGCGGTGCAAGAAACCCTAAAGTGAAGGGCGCCCGCGAGTGTTCAACGCTTCGCACGCGCGTAGAGCCTCCTCCAAGTTGTGGTACCACTGATGTCCACTTTGCATGATATGTGACTAAAATGCAACTTAGGTGCAAGTTGTGGTACCTAATGTGTTAATACCTCTCGTAAACTAGTACGCCTTTAATCAGATCCTGCAAAAAGTATAATAAATAAAGGAAAAAATCAGAGCACAATAGAAAATATCGCTGTAATATCCTGCTCCTTTTGGCAACACTAGAGGATTGTTGCATTATGTTGTACGTATTACAATGGATGCTCAATTTGTCGCAATATGTAACAGTTATTGCAACGCAACGAAGGTGAGGCAAAAAGTCACCCTATTACAACCAATACATGCTTTGTTGCAATAGTATCTCTGACTAGCGCCACATGTCAGAGGTGTTGCTATAGTATCTATGTACTTTGTTGCAATACCTAGCCTTTATTGCAACAAGATGACCAATTCACGCAACGGGACAGCGTTGTCGCAATATCACTACCATATTACAACGACGATGCAGGTTGTCGTAATACATGGCTTCTATTGCAACAAAATGAGTACTTAGCGCGATGAAACGAAATTGTGGCAATATGTAGATCCTATTACCACGAACTGGAATTTTGTGGAAATATAGCATTTTATTGCAACAAAAGATAGTTGTAGCAATAATTTTTGTTGCAATAGACCGGAATCCTTGTAGTGCTATAGCCTTCCAATATGTTCTTGAACCGGTATTACTGCCTTGCAGATTGCATCATGGCCAAGCAAGTGTATGAGTGTAACTGGGTCCCTTCTCGAGTGACTGAAACCCAACTGGAGAACTTAGTTCGCACCGGCGCTTTAGGCCAGAAAGATGTCATTCACTGGAGGGCCCCTGGTCCAGAGAGTTCTCCAGAACCTAAGGATGGAGAAGTTGTCGTTTTTGCTGACCACCTTGCCCGGTGTTTCAGTCCACCCGGTTCAAAGTTTTATCAAGACGTCTTAGCCAACTTCCAACTGCGTCCACAAGATATTGGCCCCAACTCCATAACCAATATCTGTCATTTTGAAGTGCTCTCTGAGGTGTTCTTTCAGGAGGAGCCCTCAGTTGAACTGTTCAGAGATTGCTTCCATCTAAACCACCACACTGAATTTTCTGACGGTCCCAACACCGAATTGGGTGGTGTGACGATTCAAAAGCGGAAAGAGGTCACTTACCTCACGCCAAACTGCATAGCCATCCCAAAGAGTGGAACTCGACATGGTTTTATCAAGAAAGATACCTCTCTGAAGGAGAAAATCCTTTACCGGGTTACCGTCCGGAACGGCTAAGCAATACACACCCTCTCCCTCACAAACTGACTGCTAGGGAAAGAAGCAAATATGCACCCCAACTATCCAAGCTCCGGGCCTTCATGGCCAACGGGTTGACAGGAGTTGATCTTGCTCGATGCTGGATATCTTGGTGTATACTGCCCCTGAGCCTGCGCTCCGGTTTGATGTGCAAATACACAGAAGATGTAAAAGACGCTCTCCGGCATATCGAGATCCAACTGACAGATGATGAAGCCACCGAAGCTGTTAAGAGGATGTTGAACGAACGGGAAGCTGCTTGCACACAAACCGGCCTGGCTCCCTTTTCTGCAATTAACAAACCGCCAGCTGTAAGACTCATATCTTATTCATTTATAAAATCTGATTATGTTCAAATACTCTTTGCTGATGTTTAACATTTTTTCAACAGGGTGATGATCCATTTTGGAGCAGGAAGACTCCACAAGAGAAACCGGTGGCAATAACCCGGCCCAAGACCAAAGTTGTGAAGAAACCAGCTTATAGAAAGAAAACCATTGCCTCCTCCGATCCACCAGCTGACGATGATGTGGGTAATCCGGACCTTGCGGTAGAACTTGACTCACTTGGTATATTTTTTACACACCTTATTAATAATGATTATTGCCAGGATGATGCAGAAGCTAGTCATGCTGATGTTGTAGAGGTAATCGCTCTTTCTTCCGATTCAAACCCTTTACCTTCAGTACAAATCCGTCGAGCTCGATCCGGCGCCGGCGTCCCCTCCCCTCTTCATCGACAACCCGTCCTGCGCCTTCACCCCCCTCGCCTTCCCCGTCCCCGCCCCCTGCGCGCCCGTCACGGGCGGGCTGCGGCTGGTCCGGTCGATCCAGCGTTGGACCCCTCGTTGCCTCCGCCTCCTCCGGTCCCTGCCGGGAAGAACCTCCACTCTGGTGTCCCCACCCTCTGTCCACCTCCGACGCCGCCCCACCTCGTCTCCACCCTCCTCACAGGCGGCCTGCTCCACTCGTCCTTCATCGGTTCACCATCCGCCTCACATGTCCGTCTCGGTCCTGTCCTCTGTCGCGCCTTCGACCCACTTGGATGGCGGCCCACCATCGACGGATGTGCTACGGAGGAATCCTCACGACCTTGTCACCTGACCACGGCGGCGCTTACTCCAGATCGCTTACCCTCTTGGGGGCGTGGCTCATGTGCCACTCCTGCCTCTCGGTCCGGATTCGCAGCTCTCGGCTTTGCCCTTTGGGAATTTAACCGGTTATGCTCCAGGCGAAAGCTCTGTGACGGTGTCATCCTCGGATGTCGTCCACCTTCTTGAAGGCGTCACTAGGGAGCTCCTTGCCGCCATTCATCCTCCGTTGCCCTTGGGGGTTGGTCATCCTCAGCTCTGCTAGCTCAAGACCCTCTCATGCATGTCGTCTGTTTTGGTGAGCTTCGTGCTCTTCATGCTATCTCGGTTCATCTTTGCTCAACAACGACGCAACGATGCCTCCCCACCTTGCTAATGGTGTCGGCTTGCTGTGGCGGAGTTTCCAGTTGAGGTTCGTGATGGGTCACTCGTTGATTGGTGCTGCTCCTCTGTTGTGCCAAGGGGTTGGTATGCACGCTAGTGTGGTGCGTTAGGATAGTTGTTTAGTGTTGGTATTGTGTTTCCTCGATGACACACCACTTCCACTCGACTTTTATGGTGGTGGTCTCTTGGCTTGCTGGCTAGGTACTGCCTTCTTCGGGGCGTCCATATGCTCTCACCCTATGTAATCTTTTCCCCCTGTGTGGTTTTTCGGCCCGGTTTCCCTTATAAACGGGGTCAACCTGTTAAGCTTTTCGATTCGGTTTTCCTTATAAACTGGATCAAACACTTGGCATTTTGGCCACTTTGAGCAATATATTCAGGTGGGGAATCTCTCCCCCCCCGGTGACCGTTCAAAAAAAATCCGTCTGGCAAACCGGAAAGTTAAATTTTCTCATCCTCTTGCTTACTTGGATCGAAACTTTCTTATGAAGACAAACAACATGAAGCTCGTCGCGCAACCCAGCACAGCGGCCAGGTAGTCACATCCACCGGTTTACCGGACAGTCCGGTTCGGAAATGCCGTTCAGAGGTCTCTAACTGTTTCGTCAATGCTTATCCTAAAGCGGGCTGCTTTCGTCAACCTCTTAATCCATCTGACTCTGATTATCAGGTGACTTCTCATTCTTCTTCTGGCGAGTCAACAGGCACCCAACTCCCACCGCTTAAGACAGTGCTTGGGTAAGTCATATTCCTGATAATGCTGTTTGATATATCACTTTCAATATTCATTGGACTGATCCGTCTTTTTCCTTTCAGAGCCAAACCCAGGCCAAGCAAGAAAGCTCGCCTGGATAAAGCGGCATAAGACGAAGCTCCTGAACCGGCCGAAACACCAAACCCTGAGGAACACATCCAGGAGGATATTTTGACTGATCCACCATTGCAAAGTCACGATGTTACTGTTGAAGAGGCGTATGTTGATACCACCGGTCCTCCAAGTCAACCCACAAGTCCTGCCCAAACTGACAAAACAGCGAGTCCACCAAAGCAGAAGGATAAACCGGCGTGCGAACCGGCGAAGCCAAGGATGATGATGTTGTGATTACTGGCTTTGGCCATTCCGAGCCAGGTAATCCTGTCGCCTTGTCCAAGCATACTTCCAAGGAGGAATTTACTGCCTTTGGTAAAGGCAAGTGGAATGCCGATTTGGCAACTTACGCTGCTTTGCATCCACAAGAGCTTCATTCCGGCTACTTGAACCGGTTATATACCAGCCGTGACTATGAAGCCGGTGTGGTGAACATGATGAAGGACAAATATGAGGTAAACTCCATAACTCTCTGCTTGTATATTGCAAACTGTCAACTCTGATAGCCCCCAAGGGCCGGTTAGACTTAATGTAGTTAAACCGGGACTTGAATAACATAAGAATTCCAGCATTACTTAATGATAGAGCAAATAGGCATTAGCCCCCAAGTGCCAAGTTGAATACTTGTATTGAGCTTGGGACTTTATATATAAATTGTAGGATGAAAAGCAAATATGCATTAGCCCCCAAGTACCAAGGGCATAACTTGTTGTGGGGTTGGTACTTCAACTCTGCATCTCAATCCTTAAATGATTTTCTGTATGTAGGCTGATGTGAACTAGAAAGATAGTCAAATTGCTGATCTTCAAGAGAACCTGAAATCCTAGCAAGCTGAAACCTCCAAAGCAAAGGACGAATTAACCAGCGCTTTAAGCGTCATGGAAAAGCTTAAGGAGGGCTTCAACAAGGAGCGGGTGAATTGGGCTACTGAAAAGGCCGCTTTAACTCAGCGGGCAGAACATGCTGAAGCTGCCCTTAAACCGGTGGTGGATGAACTGACCAGCGTAAAGCGGCAAGTACATGCCATGACCGCTGCTGTTTTTGGTAAGTCCTTTTTGATTTCTGCCGTAATAAAGCCTTCTCATAAAATTTCCGGTTTAATAATCCTTTGAATGACACAGGGACACGCATTGGCCACTTGGGATCAGACGTGCGGAAAAAGTTGAAAGCTTCTTATACATTGATAGAGCAACTCTATACCGGAGCGCAACGGATCATCAGCACCGCTTCTCACAACAACCCGGCCCCGACCTTGATCCAGGACACCCTTAAAAGATTGTCAATGCTTCCTGCCCAGTTTGAAGAATTAAAGAAATCTGCTGCTAGAACCGGCGAGATAAATGCCTTAATCCGGGCCAAAGCGTGGGTGCCAGATTTTGATCGTGTTGAAGCGGCCCAAGGCTTCCCAAGCTTGAAAGAAGACGGGACGGAATTCAACGAAGAAGATCTTCGAGTTATAAACCAGGAGGTGCGCCCTTTGGCCTGTCAGCTGGTTGAAGAAGCAAATCTGTCTCACTATCAGGCCCAGTATGATGGAGAAAACAAACGAGTGTCTGCCCCGATTCCTGAAGCGAAGAACCTTATACCGCCAATCCGTAAGCATACTTACGCTCCTGATATTGAACCGTCGTTGCTGATCAATGATGAAGCTGTATTCCAAGCATTAATGGGAATCGACTGGACGACTGTTGATTTCCAGCCGCTGGGTAGGGAATCAGAAGTTGGAGCAGCGCAGGATGACCCGCAACCATCAGGCCAAGCTGGCGATCAAGCATAAACCGGAGTCTGATTCACATTACTGCTTCATGCTGTTAAAACAATTATCTTATCTGGGAACCGTGTTGCCTTGTAATAGACCAGCTGCCACACTTTGTGTTGATATGCCTTCGTGCATATTTATTGCAACTTATGCTTTTGTTGAATTATCAACTTTAAACTGTCATCTGCAGCCAAAAAATCTTAAACCGCCATAGTGGTTGTACCACCAGACGGGTCATCATATCCATGTATATGAAACTAAAGATAGTACTTTAGATCAAACATATAATAAAATATGGGAATATGTGATACCTGCCATCATAGGGCATGAAGTTTGTCCGTGCCAATCTTGAAGCGGAATTATAAACAACCTGCTCTGCTGAAGGAGAAAACAGCTCCTGCATATACAAGGTCGGTTTACTAGGTAAAACTGTTCCGGGTTAAGATGAACACCGGTGTTACTCCATAATAGGATGTTTATTAAAAATCAAACCGGGCAAATTGTGTCCGGATGAAAAACAAACCGTATCTCGTCAACTGACAGTCAAAACGGTTTAACATCTGTCGGTTTAAGAACACAACAAAAGAAATATGCAAAAAGACAAATAAATTGCAAGCAAAGGCAAAGACAATATCTTTTGCGGACAGAGGCTGCTTGAGCCGATCAAGTGGCATTACCATGGTCGAACATGACCAAGCCCTCAATAGGCGTAGCTATGGTTCATGTTAGCCAGGTCCCCAAATGATGCAGTGGCATTACGCCGATCAATAGGTGTAGCGATGGTTCGGGTTCGACGAAGCCCCCAAGTGATTCTGTGGCCTTAGGCCGACCAAGAGGCATGACTGGTTCAGACGTGACCAAGTACCCAAGTGATCTTGTGGCTTTCGCCTGTCAAAAGGTGTTGCATTGGTTCGGCCACGACCAAGCCCCCAAGTGACATAATATAAAGCTTTGTTAAAGAGCTAACTCAAGGGGTAAACCGGAGACCGCTTTAAGACAAAACTCCGTGTAACCACTCATGATGTAAAAAATAACAGAGACCCCGCTTTAGCTAAGGCTCTGATTTACTGTATTGATCATAATATAGAAATTGTCATAATATGTACATAAGTATAGCCTATGGCTTAAGTATAGTAGGGCCGAAGATGAGCTATGTTCCACGGCCTGTTGGTCTCCTCCTTTGACGTACGTGAGTCTTTATGCTCTCGAATATCAATCAGATAGTACGACCCGTTGTGCAGATTCTTGCTGACCACGAAAGGTCCTTCCCAAGGTGGGGATAGCTTGTGCATATCAGTCTGGTCTTGAATGAGCCTCGAGCACCAAATCTCCTTGAAAGGTTCTGGTTCTAACTCGGCGATCGTGATAGCGATTTAAGATCCTGCCGGTAAATCGCCGAACGGGCAGCTGCAATGTCACGCCTCATCCAAGAGGTCCAAAGCGCCTTGTCGAGCTACCTCATTGTCCGCTTCAACATAAGCTGCTACACGAGGTGAGTCATGACGGATATCGCTGGGGAGAATCGCCCGCTCCGTAGACCATGAAGAACGGCGGTATCCTGTCGATCTGTTGGGTGTAGTGTTGATGCTCCATAACACAGATGGTAACTCCTCAACCCAACAACCCGGCGTCCGCTGTAAAGGAACCATAAGCCGGGGTTTGATGCCTCGTAAGATCTCCTGGTTAGCTCTCTCGCTTGGCCATTGGACTGTGGGTGAGCTATCGATGAAACGCTGCCGGATGTGCTCACGCTCACGTAACTCCGCCATAGCACCCTTAGACAGATAAGTACCATTATCAAGAATGATACTGTGGAAAGTCGAACCGAAAATCACCTTTTAATGAATTGAACCGCCATGGCTGCATCACACTTGGCCGACGGGCCCGCTTCTACCCACTTTTGTAAATTTGTCAACTGCCACCAAAAGGTGGGTCTTCTTGTCCTTGGACCTTTGAAAGGTCCGACCATATCTAGCCCCCAAGTGGCAAACAGCCAAGTAATTGAATCATCCTCAATTCTTGAGCCGCACATGAACGCTGCCTTGAGAACTTCGACAACCGTCACATCGCTTAACCAGGTCCTCCGGATTAGCATGAGCAGTCAACCAATAAAAACCGTGACGAAACGCCTTAGCCACCAGAGATTTTGAACCGGCGTGGTGACCACAATCTCCTTCGTGGATTTCGTGCAAGATCTCACAACCTTCCTCTGGCGATACACAACATTGAAATGCTCCTGATACACTGCAATGATGCAACTCGCCATTGACAATAGTCATGGATTTGGATCGCCGGATTATCTGTCTGGCTAGCGTCTCATCCTCTGGTAACTCGCCCTGGTTCATGTACGCAAGGTAAGGAACCGTCCAGTCCAGAATGACATGCAGTGCTGCCACTAACTGAGCCTCCGGATCAGGAATAGCCAAATCCTCTTCGCCAGGGAGCTTGACCGACGGGTTATGCAGGACATCTAAGAAGACATTAGGCGGGACCGGTTTATGCTGAGAGCCTAGCCGGCTTAAAGCGTCCGCCGCTTCGTTCTTCCATCTGTCCACATGATCCACCTGATATCCCTTGGAATGGCCTGCAATAACATCAAGCTCACGGCGATAAGCTGCCATGAGCGGGTCCTTAGAATCCCAAGTACCAGACACTTGTTGGGCCACCAGGTCCGAGTCACCAAAGCATTTGACTCAGCTGAGATTCATCTCCTTAGCCATCCGGAGACCATGGAGTAAAGCTTCGTACTCAGCTGCATTGTTAGTACAAGGGAACATTAAGCGGAGAAAGTAACAGAACTTATCACCTCGTGGGGAAGTTAATACGACTCCAGCCCCTGAGCTCTCCAATTGCCTAGACCCGTCGAAATGAATAGTCTAGTAGGTGTGATCCGGTTTTTCTTCAGGCGCTTGCAGTTCCGTCCAATCATTGATGAAATCCACAAGTGCTTGAGATTTGATTGCCGTCCGAGGCACGTATTTCAAACCGTATGCCCAAGCTCTATAGCCCACTTGGCAATCCGACCAGTTGCCTCCCTGTTTTGAATTATATCTCCCAAAGGAGCAGAACTAACCACTGTGATGGGATGTCCCTGGAAGTATTGCTTGAGCTTCCGGCTTGCCATGAAAACTCCATACACCAGCTTCTGCCAATGCGGGTATCTTTGCTTGGACTCAATAAGCACCTCGCTGATATAGTAAACCGGACGCTGAACCGGATATTCCTTGCCCGCCTCCTTGCGCTCTACCATAATAGCTACGTTGACTGCACGAGCATTAGCTGCCACATATAGTAGCAATGGTTCTTTGTCAATCAGAGCAGCAAGAACAGGCGGGTTGGCTAGCTACCGCTTTAGGTCCTCCAAAACTTTATCAGTGGCCGGACTCCAAACAAAGGGATCCGCTTTTTTCAGCATCTGATACAAAGGTATTGCCTTCTCACCTAGGCAACTGATAAACCGGCTCAACGCGGCAATCCGGCCTGCCAAACGCTGGACATCATTGATACACTTCGGTTTAGCCAGAGAGGTGATAGATGTGATCTTCTCCAGATTAGCCTCAATTCCCCTGTTGGACACCAGAAAACCCAATAACTTGTCTGCCGGTACACCAAAAACACACTTAGCCGGATTGAGCATCATCTTGTATGTCCATTGATTATCAAAGGTTTCCTTCAAGTCAATAACGAGAGTCTCCTTCTCTCTTGACTTAACCACAATATCATCCACATAAGCATGCACATTACGGCCAATCTGCTTATGAAGGCAGTTCCGTACACACCGTTGATAAGTTACCTGGGCACTCTTGAGCCCAAAGGGCATAGAGACATAGCAGAAGGCTCCAAAAGGAGTTATGAACGCCGTCTTCTCCTGGTCCTTAATCGCCATCTTGATCGATGATAACCAGAATATGCATCCGTAAAACTCAACGCCACAACCCGCCAGAAAGCATCAATAATCTGATCAATGCGGGGAGGGAAAAGGATCTGCTGGACAAGCCTTGTTAAGATCTGTGTAATCCACACATACGCGCCAAAGCCGTTCTTCTTAAGGACCAGCACCGGATTAGCCAACCATTCAGGATGGAACACTTCAACAATAAAGCTAGCCGCTAAGAGCCTGGCTACTTCCTCTCCAATAGCTTTGCGCCTTTCTTCGTTGAACCGGCGGAGAAACTGCTTCACCGGTTTATACTTAGGATCAACATTAAGAGTGTGCTCAGCGAGTTCCCTCGGTACACCTGGCATGTCAGAAGGCTTCTATGCAAAAATGTCCCGGTTCTCACGGATGAACTCGATGAGCGCGCTTTCCTATTTCGGATGCAAGTTGGCACTGATACTAAACTGCTTGGACGAATCGCCAGGTACGAAGTCAACAAGCTTGGTCTCAGCTGCTGATTTGAACTTTAGAGCAGGATCATGTTCTGTGGTTGGCTTTTTCAACGGAGTCATGTCAGCCGGATCAACATTATCCTTGTAATACTTCAACTCCTCCGTGGCACAAACCGACTCTGCATAGGCCGCATCACCTTCTTCACACTCCAAGGCAATCTTGCGACTTCCATTTAACGGTTATGGTCCCCTTGTGACCCGCATCTTAAGCTGCAGATAGATATAACAAGGCCGTGCCATAAACTTGGCATAAGCCGCCGCCCAAACAAAGCGTGGTACGGGCTCGATCTTAACCACCTCAAAACCAATGTTTCGACCGAATCATGATCATCTCCAAAGGCTACCTCCAAAGCTATCTTGCCAACAGGATATGCTGACTTGCCCGATACCACACCATGGAACACCGTATTAGACGGTTTAAGATTCTTGTCTGTTAGCCCCATACGACGGAAGGTCTCGTAATACAAGATATTAATGCTGCTTCCTCCATCCATGAGCACCTTGGTCAACTTATAACCTCCCACCTGAGGTGCCACCACCAACGCTAGCTGACCCAGATTGTCAACCCGGGGCGGGTGATCCTCTCTGCTCCATATGATTGGCTGTTCGGACCAGCGTAAATAACGAGGCATGGCCGGTTCAATTAAATTCACTGCTCGCTTGTGAAGCTTCTGGTCCCGCTTATCCAAGCTAGTGGTGAATACATGATATTTCCCACTATTCAACTGTTTCAGATGGCTCTGATAACCCGACTGCTGCTGCTGCTGGTTGTAACCGCCCTGGCTATTCTGATTATTTTGATTGTTATGTCCACCCCGATCTCCATTGAAGCCTGAACCGGCGTTTCCTCCACCGTGACCCGGCCCATGGAATCCGGATCCTGAGCCACCACCTGATCCATGATCATACCTGAAAGCATTAGAATTTTTAAACTCCTACATAATATAAAAATCCTTCCAAAGGTGGGTGGCTGGCGCTTCCTTCATCCCGTGCTTCGGACTGGGCTAGTTTAATAGATAAGTCAGGCGGTCCGGATTGGGACTTGGAGCTCCACCACGATTTGGCGGTTTACCCTTCCGTCGCTGACCCCTATCCTGTGCATTGGTATTAGCCACAAAGTCCATCCTACCATCGCTTGCCTCCGTTACCATGACCTGTCGTGTTGTGCTGCTGCCCCTTGGAGTTGCCGTTCTTCTTTCCCTTCCCTGTCTTGTCATCATCAGACTCGGGATCCTTGGTACCATCAGAAGCAGCATACTTCACTAACGCAGTCATGAGGGTTCCCATATCGCTGCAATGGCGCTTCATCCTTCCCAATTTCAACTTCGAGAGGTTTAAACCGCAGTTGCTTTCCAAAGTTATAACCCATGAGTCGGCGTTAACGCGGTCTCGAGGAGTGCAAAATTTCCGAGACTCGGCGTACCCAGTGGGTTGTTGACTCTCCTTCCTCCTGGACACAGGCCGCTAAGTCCACTATCGACATGGGCTGCTTACATGTATCCTTGAAATTCTGGATAAACCGGGCTCGCAACTGGGCCCATGAACCGATAGAATTGGCTGGCAAGCTCTTTAACCAAATACGGGTTGTCCCTTCAAGCATCATGGTAAAATACTTTGCACATGCCGCTTCATCTACATCAAGCATCTCCATGGCCATCTCATAGCTCTCTACCCATGCTTCCGGAGACAAATCGGCCGTGTAATTTGGTACCTTGCGTGGGCCCTTGAAATCCTTGGGCAGGCGCACATTGCGTAAAGCGGGGACAAGACAAGGCACTCCCAAAGAACTAGAAGTAACCCCTGGCTCAATTGTGGTGGTTGGACGAACCGGCGTAAGTTGACGAGCCTCATGCTGCGCTGCTAACTCGGCGTCCCTGCGTGCCCGGGCCCGGTCCACCACTTCCTGAGCATCACCTGCCGGGTTACGGCTACGGGGCGCTTCACGGTTCTGTGCATTACTGGATACGTCCGGTTCATCCATCCGCCTGCTATAACTCCGGCTTGGGCGGGGGGTGGAATGAATCCGGTCACGGCTATATGAATATGCTTCCTGCTGAACCAAAGCTGTTCGAAGAAGTTCCTTCACCCGGCGTGTCTCCACCGCTTGCGGAGAATCTCCTTCAATTGGGATGGCCTCTAGCCGTGAAGCGGCGGCAATAAGATTGTCCATCGGATTGGAATAATGACCTGGAGGTGTCTGGACAGGCTGAGGCATGATGTTATTCTGTTGAGGTGGCTCCATCAGGCGAGGTTGAACCGGCGCACCCGTCCCCGGTGCCTCCGCCCGGTTTAACCACGGCAGGTTACTAGTCCCTGCTCCCGGGGTGTTAAAGAGGTTTCTGCCATCGAAGACTGTCGGCAGGCGAGACCGATGCTTCCTTTTCAGGACTTCATGCGATGCGGTCTGGTCTAGCATAAGCCTATAGGCTCGCAGCATTAGCCATGACCCGCTCCGCATGCCATCCTGTTGTTCTCGGCTGCCAAATCGGCCTTGGCCTGAGTGATCTGTTCCCTCACTTTTGCAATCTCCGCATTGTGGGCGTCCTGATCCGCCGGGTTATCTTCTGCCATAAGCACAGCCAACACATCAAACAAATCAGATAAAACTTGAGCCGGCGGGCGCACAGAGCCTCCTGCCCCGGCCGCCGCCGCCGCTGCTGATCCAGAGAACATTGCTGCTGCGGTTGAAGAGTGGACCACCGCTTGTGTACCGGCCATGAATATCCCGACCCGATTGGGCAGATCAGAGGGGTCCGGAATACTGTCGCCATCGGAACAGCCCCCAATCCGGCTGTCCTGCAGCTGATACAATGATTCGGTTTCTCCGGTCGCCAGAGTAAACAACAGTCTCGCTACCAGATGCCGATCCACCTTCATACTCTCCTCCATGGATGACTCCCACGAAGGCACGCTTCACGACCGGTTTAACCTGGGAAGATCTGGCACGCTGAGCCGTTTCGACGAGGTCGGTGCAGATGTCCGGCTCAGGGCCCGGTTCACCGATCTTGCCAATGAAGACGTGTATGCCACCAAAGGGGACCCGGCACCAGACTCAATCGAGCCGCCTCGGGCCCCAGCCTGAATCATCGATAGAGCTTGCCGCGACGACTCTTGGTCATCCGCCCATAGCGAAACCTTGAGTCCTTCGGTTGCCCTCTAAGAACTTGAAACCATCGCATAAAGCGGTTGCTAGCACAACGCGTTGATGTAGTCGACGCCTTCACGGCCCGACCGATCAAGCACCAAAGCACGGCACCTCCAATTCTTGCACACGACAGCTCATCGACATCCTCGAACTCCGATCCAGCCGAGTGTCGAGGGAGAGTTCCACAAGATGACGGCGTGGTACGATGATGATGTTCTACCGACGCAGGGCTTCGCCTAAGCACCGCTACGATATTATCGAGGTGGATTATGGTGGAGGGGGGCACCGCACACGGCTAAGAGATCAATCATCAATTGTTGTGTCTATGGGGTGCCCCCCTGCCCCCGGGTTTTGAGTCTTACTCAACTTCACACCTTTCATAGTTCGTAGGTTCGCCATGATCAAGTAACATGACCTCTAGAACCCGACCATGGCAGAAAATAAAAAGATAATGAAAAGTCATTCCCTATGACTCAGTCATAGGTTCTATAAAATATGCTATGCTGTGTACCAGACCAATTACATACCTTGCTCTGAGTTTGGCAAGGGAGTACAATTTTGATCTAGGAGTAGATCACTCGACAGCGGTCAAGAATATCCTTAGTGAGGACTAAGGAAATATTTCTCGATTATGGAGGTGATAAAAGAGCCCGTCGTAAAGAGTTACATCGGTGCAAGCTTTTACACCGATCCAAATGACTCTAAGTCTCAATCTGGATACATATTGAAAGTGGGGGCAATTAGCTAGAGTAGCTCAGTGCAGAGCATTGTAGACATAGAATATTGTGCAAAATACATACGGCTCTGAATGTGACAGACCCGTTGACTAAACTTCTCTCACGAGCAAAACATGATCATACCTTAGTACTCTTTGGGTGTTAATCACATAGCAATGTGAACTAGATTATTGACTCTAGTAATCCCTTTGGGTGTTGGTCACATGATGATGTGAACTATGGGTGTTAATCATATATATATATATATGAATATTAGTGTTAAATCACATGATGATGTGAACTAGATTATTGACTCTAGTGCAAGTGGGAGACTGAAGGAAATATGCCCTAGAGGCAATAATAAAGTTATTATTTATTTCCTTATTTCATTATAAATGTTTATTATTCATGCTAGAATTGTATTAACCGGAAACATGATACATATGTGAATATATAGACAAACATAGTGTCACTAGTATGCCTCTACTTGACTAGCTCGTTAATCAAAGATGGTTGAGTTTCCTAGCCATAGACATGAGTTGTCATTTGATTAACGGGATCACATCATTAGGAGAATGATGTGATTGAGTTGACCCATTCTGTTAGCTTAGCACTTGATCGTTTAGTATGTTGCTATTGCTTTCTTCATGACTTATACATGTTCCTATGACTATAAGATTATGCAACTCCCGTTTACCGGAGGAACACTTTGTGTGCTACCAAACGTCACAACATAACTTGGTGATTATAAACGTGCTCTACAGGTGTCTCCGAAGGTACTTGTTGGGTTGGCGTATTTCGAGATTAGGATTTGTCACTCCGATTGTCAGAGAGGTATCTTTGGGCCCACTCGGTAATGCACATCACTATAAGCCTTGCAAGCATTGTAGCTAATGAGTTAGTTACGGGATGATGTATTATGTAATGAGTAAAGAGACTTGCCGGTAACGAGATTGAACTAGGTATTGAGATACCGACGATCGAATCTCGGGGAAGTAACATACCATGACAAAGGGAACAACATATGTTGTTATGTGGTTTGACCGATAAAGATCTTCGTAGAATATGTGGGAGCCAATATGAGCATCCAGGTTCCGCTATTGTTTATTGACCGGAGACGTGTCTCGGTCATGTCTACATAGTTCTCGGACCTGTAGGGTCCGCACGCTTAAAGTTCGATGACGGTTATATTATGAGTTTATGTGTTTTGATGTACCGAAGGCAGTTCGGAGTCACGGATGTGATCACGGACATGACGAGGAGTCTCGAAATGGTCAAGACATAAAGATCGATATATTGGACGACTATATTTGGACACCGGAGTGGTTCCGGGTGAGATCGGGATAATACCAGAGCACCTGGAGGTTATCGGAACCCCTGGGGAGGTATATGGGCCTTAATGGGCTTTAGTGGAAAGGAGGGGAAAGGAGCAAGGGAGGGGGCGCCCCCGCCAAGCCAAATCCGAATTGGGAGGTGGGCCGGGCCCCCCTTTCCTTCCTCCCTCCTTCCTCTTCCTTCCCTCTCCCTCTCCAAATAGGAAAAGGAGGAGTCTTACTCCCGGTGGGAGTAGGACTTCCCCCTTTGGGCGCGCCTCCTCCTCCTGGCCGGCCCTCTCCTCCCCTCCTTTATATACGGAGGAGGGGGCACTGATGAAGCTATGTACCTAGGGTAGGGTCATGGACCTGTCCAAACTACCCTCTCCAAGGACATCTCTAGAAGAAACCACCTTTCAATCGACTCCGAAGTGTTCCACTCGACGGACTCGAAGACACTCGACCATGAAGCCAACCACTCGACAGCCAGGAGATCTAAAGTCCCTCTACACACAGTCGGTCGGTCATTAAGTAGCCTTTATGGTCATCATAGCACTTTATTTTTGGCGTTACCAGTAACGCCCGATCTTAATGTACCTTAAACCCTACATAACCGAGGGCCGGAGGGGTCTGGCGAACTCTATATAAGCCACCCCCCTCCTCAGTGTAAAGGATTCGCACCTCTGTAACTCATACATGCATAATCCAGTCGACCGCCTCCGGGCTCCGAGACGTAGGGCTGTTACTTTCTCCGGGAAAGGCCTGAACTCGTAAATCTCTTGTGTATACAACTACTCCATAGCTAGGATCTTGCCTCTCCATTCCTACCCCCTACACTACTGTCAGACTTAGTTGGTGCCCACCGTGGGGCAGGTGTCTTAGCGACTTATTGGAGAAGTTGCGATTTTTCCGATCTCCTTCATCATGGTGTCAGGCGGAGCTCTGGTTGAGGGCCGCGAGATCCGTCTCAGCACGCTCACGTTCATCGCCGACGACTCCGCTTGGCTTCAGGAGGCTCCGCTCGACATCGACGCGCCTCGCCCCCGGGCGCCAGACTCGCTGCAGGCGTCTGCGCGCGCCCTCCTACGGCAAACGTCGAGCCAGTATCGGTCGGCTCCTGTGTTGTCCTCCGTCCCCGTTTCCCGCCGGCGCAAGCGCTCCGGTCGGTCGAGGCTTCAGCGGTGGGTGAGGCACGCGGTGGCTTGCCAGTCGGCCACCCCCCAAGTCGCGGCGATCGAGCCCGACAAATCTCTCTACGACCTGTTCGTATGGCTCCGCAAAGACTGCATCTGAGTGCGACAGCAGTGATCCAGGGTGGAGGTTCTGATGGTCGATGGACCATGCAGTCCTCCCGGTTTTCCCCGCACCAACGGAGGTGACGGCGGAGGCGACCCGTCGCATGCCCATGAAGAGTATCTCCCCATGCCCATGAAGAGTATCTCCCCGAGCCTCTCACTTCGCTTCAGAGGGAAGAACTTCGCCGCCGGAACATGGATGCGTTGCACACTCCTATCGTTGGAGAAACCCCCGAGGCTCGTGCCTTAGAGGACGCGTGCTTGGCCAACTTGGCTGACCGCACTCGACTGGAGAACCTCCAGCGAGCACTCGACGGTCGTGCGCGGCAACGGGTTCCAGAATCTAGTCGACGTCAACTCTTTCCACCACCGACTCAGGTATATCAAACTCCGATTCAGAATTTAGCAGCTCCAGCCCGTATAGCAGAGTCGATTCAGCCTTCCCAGTCAGAGGCTGGCAGAGGCTTGTTACAGATCAGAGCATTACTCCGGGCGGCAGGAGATCAAAATTCAGCTGTATCGCAGTCGCGGAATAGGATTCACAACAGATCTGTCGCTGCAAATACAGTCCAGTCGGCCCATAGCCCAAGATCGCCCCCGAGGCGTGAGGGACGTGGAGACCGGCGTGATCAGTACAAGAACCGTGAGCAGTATGATCACCGACTCGATCGTTATGATCGACGTAGTGCCCACCCCTCCCCGAAGGAGTGGATCGTACGCGCCTCGGCAGCAGGATGACAGACGCCATCACAGCGTTGGGTGAAGGATTCTAGTCGACCACAGGGAACCAGGCTTTGATGTGAGATCCATTATCGTTCAAGGTTTGGTCGACAGGAACAGAGCTCACCGAGAAGGTCATGATAGAGATGTACCCACCAGCAGCAGAGTACACGTCTCAGGACCAGAGTGTTTCAGCAGAGCCATCAGGGCCGCGGTGATTCCTCCCAACTTCAGGTTGGCAACTGGAGTCAGTAAGTTCTCTGGTGAGTCCAAGCCTGATACTTGGCTTGAGGACTACAGAATGGCTGTTCAGATTGGCAGCGGCAACGATGAAGTAGCCATGAAACACCTACCTCTTATGTTGGAGGGCTCGGCCAGAGCATGGTTGAATCAGTTAGCACCCAGCAGCATTCACACTTGGGAAGATCTTGCTCGAGTGTTTGTCAGAACATTTGAAGGAACTTGCAAGCAACCAGCAAGGTTGACAGAGCTGCAATATTGTGTGCTGAAGTCGAATGAAACTTTGAGGGATTACATCCAGAGATGGATCACATTGCATCACACGGTAGAGAATGTATGTGATCACCAGGCAGTCTGTGCCTTCAAAGAAGGCGTCAAGTACAGAGAGCTAAACCTAAAATTTGGTCGAACCGGAGACATGTCTCTCAGTCGAATGATGGAGATTGCCACCAAGTATGCCAATGGTGAAGAAGAGGATCGTCTCCGGAGTGGCAAGCACAAGTCAGTTGCCCACGAAACCGGAGGAGGGAACTCCAGTCGGAAGGAGAAGCGGAAAGCCGAACCAGCTGCTCCTGGAGAAGCCTTGGCCATGACTCAAGGAAAGTTTAAAGGGAAGCCCAAAGGGTCTTGGAACCCTAAGAAGGTGAAGGACAAGGAAGGGAATGACGTGATGGATTTGCCGTGCCACATCCACACGAAGAAAGATGAGGAGGGTAAACTCATTTACCCGAAACATACCACTCGACAGTGTCGGCTCTTGATCCAGCAATTCCAGGGGAAACAACCCAAAGATAAGGAAAAGGAGTCGGACAAAATTGAGGACAAAGAAGATAGTGATGATGGATATCCCCAGGTTAATTCCACCCTGATGATTTTTGCTGACGTTGAAAGCAAAAGTCGATTGAAAGTAATCAACCAGGAAGTGAATATGGTTGCTCCGACGACACCCAGTTATCTGAAATGGTCTCAAACTGCCATCACATTCGACCAGTCCGATCATCCGACACACATAGCCACCCCTGGGAGGCAAGCTTTGGTGGTCGACCCAGTCGTCGAAGGCACTCGACTGACTAAAGTTTTGATGGATGGTGGTAGTGGCCTGAATATACTATATGCAGAGACGTTGAAAGGGATGGGTATTCTGATGTCCAGACTCAGTACCAGCAACATGAGTTTCCATGGGGTCATTCATGGAAAGAAGGCTTTGTCCCTTTGCCAAATTGCTCTTGATGTGGTTTTCGGTGATTCCAAGAATTACGGCAAAGAAAAGTTAACGTTTGAAGTTGTGGATTTCCAGAGTGCTTATCACGCTATTTTGGGCAGGCCAGCTTATGCACGTTTCATGGCTCGACCATGTTATGTGTACCTCAAATTGAAGATGTCTGGTCCCAAAGGTGTGATCACTATTACTGGCAATCGGAAGAAGGCGGAGAGTGTTTTCAGAAAGGCTCAAAGATCGCCGATGCTCAGATGGCAGTGGTAGAGCTGCAGGAATACCAGAAAACTGCAGACCCGAGTGATTTGTTGCGAGCCAAGAGGCCCACTATGGAATCAGTGTTTCAGTCGTCCGGTAAGACAAAACCGATTCACATTCACCCGACCGACCCCAGTGCTGCTCCGACTCATATCTCTACAACACTCGACTCCAAATAGGAAGAAGCGCTCATCCAGTTCCTCTGTGAGAACTGGGACATCTTCGCATGGAAGCCTTCTGACATGTCGGGTGTTCCCAGGGGGCTGCTGAGCACCGTCTACAAGTTGACTCAAAAGTGAAACCTGTCAAAGAACATCTTCGATGGTCCGCCATACAGAAAAGAAAGGCCATTGGCGAGGAGGTGGCTCGGCTCTTAGCAGCGGTGTTTATCCGAGAGATTTATCACTCCGAGTGGCTCACCAATGTTGTCATGGTCCCCAAGAAGGACAAGTCACTTTGCATGTGCATCGACTTCAAACATATCAATCGGGCCTGCCCGAAAGATCATTTTCCTCTCCCCCGCATCGACCAAATAGTCGACTCGACTGCGGGATGTGTGCGCCTGTCTTTTTTAGACGCCTATTCCGGTTACCATCAGATCCGGCTGTATGGACCCGATGAGATCAAAACAGCTTTCATCACTCCATTCGGGTGCTTCTGTTATGTCACCATGCCATTCGGCCTCAAGAATGCCGGAGCCACGTTCATGAGGATGATTCAGAAGTGTTTCCTCACTCAAATCAGTCGGAATGTGGAAGTATACATGGATGATATTGTGATCAAGTCACGGAAAGGTTCCGACCTGCTGACTGACTTTGCTGAGACATTTGCCAACCTCAGGAGGTATGATATCAAGCTTAATCCATCAAAGTCCACATTCGGAGTTGCTGGCAGAAAGTTACTCGGTTTTCTCATTTCTGAACGAGGAATCGACGCCAATCCAAAAAAGTTGGTACTATACTCCGAATGAAACGTCCTGTGCGTGTGCATGATGTCCAAAAGCTTACTGGTTGCTTGGCCGCTTTAAGTCGATTCATCTCTCGTCTCGGCGAAAAGGCATTGCCTCTTTACCGACTGATGAAGAAGTCAGACAAGTTCGAGTGGACTCCTGAAGCTGATGCAGCGTTTGTAGAGCTAAAAGCCCAGCTCTCCACCCAGCCGGTGCTTGCTGCCCTGATCAGCAAATAGCCTTTGCTGCTTTACATTGCAGCCACGGGACAAGTCGTCAAGACAAAGATTTACGGTCGGCGGGAAGAAGAAGGAAAAGCCTTTAAAGTTCAGCGCCAAAGATATTATGTTTCAAGTTTTGACCCCATCAAAGCAAAGATATCCTCATTATCAGAAGCTTGTATATGGGATTTATATGACCACGAAGAAGGTTGCTCACTACTTCTCTGACCATCCCATTACAGCTGCACACGACGCCCATTGTCGAGATTCTGCACAACAGAGATGCAATCGCCGAGTGGCAAATGGGCGATTGAACTCCTTCCCCTAGATATCAAGTTTGAGGCAAAGAAAGCCATAAAGTCCCAAGCAGTAGCAGATTTCATTGCCAAGTGGATTGAACAGCAACTGCCGACTCAAGTTCACTCGGAGCATTGGACCATGTTCTTTGATGGTTCTAAGATACTGAATGGTTCCGGTGCTGGGGTAGTGTTGGTGTCCCCCCGAGGAGATAAGCTCAGATATGTGCTCCAGATTCACTTTGATTCCTCCAATAACGAAGCAGAATATGAAGCACTTTTGTATGGGTTGCGTATGGCCATTTCACTCGGCGTCGGTCGCCTCATGGTCTACGGCGACTCAGATTTGGTGGTTAACCAAGTGATGAAGGAGTGGGACGTCAGAAGACCGACCATGACTGGTTACTGCAATGCAGTGAGAAAGCTAGAGAAGAAATTCGAGGGGTTAGAGCTTCATCATATACACCGACTGAAAAATCAAGCGGCTGATGATTTGGCAAAAATAGGTTCCAAGAGAGAAGCCATTCCCAGTAATGTGTTTTTGGAACACATCCACACTCCATCAGTTCAAGAGGATCCTTTCACCGAAGAAGCCCCGCAGAAGAAGGTCAGATAATTCTTGAAGATATCCACTCGGGGACCTGTGGTCATCATGCGTCCTCTCGGACCATTGTGGCTAAAGCATACCGAGCGGGGTTTTACTGGCCAAGAGCAAATGAAATGGCGAAGGAGATAGTTGACAAGTGTGAAGGATGTCAGTTCTATTCCAATATGTCACACAAACCCACCTCAGCCTTGAAGACCATTCCACTCGTATGGCCCTTCGCCGTTTGGGGATTGGATATGGTTGGACCACTGAGAACTGGTAGGAGCGGTTTCACCCATGTACTGGTGGCATTCGACAAGTTCACTAAGTGGATTGAAGCCAAGCCTATCAAGAATCTTGATGCCTGCACTACTATCAGCTTCATCAGAGAGTTGATATTCAGATATGGAGTTCCGCACAGCATCATCACTGATAATGGGTCAAACTTCGATTCCGACAAATTCAGAGCCTTTTGCGCTTCTCAAGGCACGCGAGTCGACTACGTTTCCATCGCTTACCCCCAGTCGAATGGACAAGCAGAAAGAGCAAACGGCCTAATTCTCAAAGGACTGAAACCCTGGTTGATGCGTGATCTCAAACACGCAGCAGGCGCGTGGGTCGACGAACTTCCATCAGTTCTTTGGGGATTGAGGACTACTCCTAATCGGTCAACTGGGCGAACTCCATTCTTTCTAGTCTATGGAGCTAAAGCAGTTCTGCCGAGTGACCTGCTTCACAATGCACCCCGAGTCGAGCTCTACTATGAAGATGAAGCAGAACAAGCCCGACAGGACGCAGTCGACCTTCTAGAAGAAGAAAGAGAGATGGCCATGATCCGATCTACTATCTATCAGCAGGACTTGCGTCGATTCCATGCCAGAAACGTGAAGAGTCGAGCCTTCCAAGAAGGAGACTTGTTCCTCCGAGTGGATCAACAGAAGCCACACAAACTCGCCCCTACTTGGGAAGGCCCCTTCATCGTCACCAAAGTTATACACAATGGAGCGTACCATCTTTACAATGTCGACGCAGATTGATGAGCCACGAGCTTGAATGCGGAGCTGTTCGCCTTTTATACTTAAGTACTCACCGGATGAGATGTAATAAAAGTACTGTAGTTTGTTTATCAAAGACAAGAGTGTTATAATTTTCCCATGATTGTTGTTGCTTTGTTTACGTGAGAAATCCCCCAGTGGGTGGCTTAGCTGCGAATCCATTTCGCCTAAGTTTGTAAAAAGAATTCCTACAGAGTGACGAGCAAGCCTCTCACTCGGGGGCTTAGCTGCGAATCCGTTTCGCCCAAGTATTTGAAAATCCTACCGAGTGGAGAGAAACCCTCCCACTCGGGGGCTTAGATGCAGTCCAGTACTCGCCTAAGTATTTAAAAATCCTACCGAGTGGAGAGCAAACCTCCCACTCGGGGGCTTAGCTGCAGTCCCGTGCTCGCCTAAGTATTTGAAAATCCTACCGAGTGGAGAGCAACCCTCCCACTCGGGGGCTTAGCTGCAGTCGAGTACTCGCCTAAGTATTTAAAATCCTACCGAGTGGAGAGCAAACCTCCCACGCGGGGGCTTAGCTGCAGTCCAGTACTCGCCTAAGTATTTGAAATTCCTACCGAGTGGAGAGCAACCCTCCCACTCGGAGGCTTAGCTGCAGTCCAGTACTCGCCTAAGTATTTAAAAATCCTACCGAGTGGAGAGCAAACCTCCCTCACGGGGTGAGGGAGTCCTGGATTAGGGGGTGTCCGGATAGTCGGACTATAGCCTTTGGACGGACTCCTGGACTTTGAAGATACAAGATTGAAGACTTCGTCCCGTGTCCGGATGGGACTTTCCTTGGCGTGGAAGGCAAGCTTGGCGATACGGATATGTAGATCTCCTACCATTGTAACCGACTCTGTGTAACCCTAACCCTATTCGGTGCCTATATAAACCGGAGGGTTTTAGTCCGTAGGACGAACAACAATCATACCATAGGCTAGCTTCTAGGGTTTAGCCTCTCTCATCTCATGGTAGATCTACTCTTGTACTACCCATATCATCAATATTAATCAAGCAGGAGTAGGGTTTTACCTCCATCGAGAGGGCCCCAACCTGGGTAAAAACATCGTGTCCCTTGTCTCCTGTTACCATCCGCCTAGACGCACAGATTCGGGACCCCTACCGTGATCCGCCTGTTTTGACACCGACATTGGTGCTTTCATTGAGAGTTCCTCTGTCGCCATCTTTAGGCCCGATGGCTCCTCCGATCATAAATACGATGCGCCCAGGTGAGACTTTTCTCCCGGACAGATCTTCGATTCGGCGGTTTTGCACTTCGGGCCAATTCGCTGGCCATCTGGAGCAGATTGAAAGCTACGCCCACCATCGGTCAGATTTGGAAGTTTGAACTACACGGTGACATCCGCGGAGACTTGATCTTCGACGGTTCGAGCCATAGCCAAGCGCCGCCAGACCGTCACGAGGGGCATGATCTAGCTCGCCACCGAACAAAGGTCCCGAGGTCGCACTCAGAGTCCGCCCGACCTTTAGCTCAGAGCCGACGCTACCGATCGAGGACGGTGGCTGGACACCGCCTCGGGGCTGCGATCTCACGGCGATTGAGCCGCACACCTACCCCATCCTTTGCGAATCTCAGAATTCCAAGGTGTCGGACTCTCTCCGACTCGAGCCTTCGCGCCCGTGCCAATCGAATCTGATTGGGCGCCGATCATGGAATTCACTGTCATGACATCTTTCAGCACTCGCCCTTTGGCGACATTCTGAATTCACTAAAGTCTCTATCTTTATCAGGATAGCCCTGGCCGGATTATGGCCAGGAAGGTTGGGATGCGGACGACGAAGAAAATCAAAGCCGACCCACCACCCACTTCGTAGCCACTGTCGATGATTTAACCGACATGCTCGACTTCGACTCCGAAGACATCGACGGTATGGACGACGATGCAGGAGACGATTAAGAACCAGCGCCCACAGGCAATGGAAGGCCACCTCGCCATACGACATATACATGGTGGACATCCCAAAAGATGGGAATGGCGATGGAACAGCGGAGGATGACCCCTCCAAGAAACAGCCTAAGCGCCGGCGTCAGCGGCGCCGCTCTAAATCCCGCCACAGCAAAAACCGTGATTCCGGTACGGGAGACAATAACACCCCGGACAGTGCCAAAGACAACCCCCTCCGGCAAGATTCAGCGTAGGAGGATTGAGAAGCCAGCCCTCATGAGAGAGCGGCAGAAAAAGAGGTAGAGGATGATAATTACATGCCTCCCTCCAAGATGAGGCAAGCCTCGACGACGATTTAATTAAATCGTGCCCGAGGATCCCGCCGAACAAGAGCGCTTCAAATGCAGGCTCATGGCCGCGGCAAGAAGCCTCAAGAAAAGAAGCAACAACTTAGGGCTGACCAAGATTTGCTAGTCGACAGATGGATCAAGTCCTTGCGGTCAAGAGTATGAACTCGAGCGCCCTCCAAGAGCTACCCAAGACGCAGATCGCTACCCCAATTAGAGGAGGAAGCACCCAAACCTACATCACCAGTGCATGATATGGCTGACGGCCACCTCGTGGTCAGCGATGAAGAGGGCTCTCGGCCCTCAACTCAAGCCGCACCTCGCGCCATCAAAAAAATACAAAGGCGCTGGGAAATGCGCCGGACCTGCGAGATATATTGAGGACAAGGCAAGGCAGACAAGATCAATCTATGGATCGCGTGGGCGCCCATGACACGCGTGGCGATAACCGCCACGCCGGATATAACAACCCGGCCGGGCAACACAAGAGACAAAGCTCATTTGAGCTGCGTCGTGATATAGCCCAATACAGAGGCGCCGCACACCCACTATGCTTCACAGATGAAGTGATGGATCATCAAATCTCTGAGGGTTTCAAACCCGTAAACATTGAATCATAGGATGGCACAATAGATCCTGCGGTTTGGATCGAGGACTATCTCTTTCACATACACATGGCCCGCGGTGATGATCTACACGCCATCAAATACCTCCCACTCAAGCTTAAAGGACCAGCCGGCATTGGCTTAACAGCTTGCCAGCAGAGTCAATTGGTTGTTGGGAAGACCTAGAAGCCGCATTCCTCGACAATTTCCAGGGCACATATGTGCGACCTCCAGATGCCGATGACCTAAGCCACATAATTCAGCAGCCGGAGGAATCAGCTAGACAATTCTGGACACGGTTCCTAACCAAGAAAAATCAAATCGTCGATTGTCCGGATGCCGGGGCCCTTGCAGCCTTCAAACACAACATCCGCGACGAGTGGCTTGCCCGGCACCTAGGACAGGAAAAGCCGAAATCCATGGCAGCCCTCACAACACTCATGACCCGCTTTTGCGAGGGAGAGGACAGCTGGCTAGCTCGTAGTAACAACATGACCAAGAGCCCTGGTAATTCAGATACAAAGGACAGCAATGGTAGGTCACGTCGCAACAAACACAAGCGCCGCTTTAACGGTGATAATGCTGAGGATACGACAGTCAATGCCGGATTCAGAGGCTCTAAACCCGGTCAGCGGAAAAAGCCATTTAAAAGAATTACTCCGGGCCCGTCCAATTTGGACCGAATACTCGATCGCTCGTGCCAGATACATGGCACCCCCGAAAAGCCAGCCAATCACATCAACAGGGATTGTTGGGTGTTCAAGCAGGCAGGCAAGTTAAATGCCGAGAACATTGACAAGGGGCTGCATAGGGATGACGAGGAGGAGCCCGGGCCGTCGAACAATAGAGGACAGAAGGGCTTCCCCCCGCAAGTGCGGACGGTGAACATGATATACGCAACCCACATACCCAAAAGGGAGCGGAAGCGTGCACTAAGGGACGTATATGCGATGGAGCCAGTCGCCCCAAAGTTCAACCCATGGTCTTCCTGCCCGATCACTTTTGATCGAAGGGACCACCCCACTAGCATCCGCCATGGCGGATTCGCCGCATTGGTTCTAGACCCAATCATTGACGGATTTCACCTCACTAGAGTCCTAATGGACGGCGGCAGCAGCCTGAACCTGCTTTATCAGGATACAGTGCGCAAAATGGGCATAGACCCATCAAGGATTAAACCCACAAAGACGACCTTTAAAGGCGTCATACCAGGTGTAGAGGCCAACTGTACAGGCTCAGTTACACTTGAAGTGGTCTTCGGATCCCCGGATAACTTCCGAAGCGAGGAGTTAATCTTCGACATAGTCCCGTTCCGCAGCGGCTATCACGCACTGCTCGGACGAACCGCATTTGCAAAGTTCAATGCGGTGCCGCATTACGCATATCTCAAGCTCAAGATGCCAGGCTCTCGAGGAGTCATTACAGTCAATGGAAACACCGAACGCTCCCTCCGGACGGAGGAGCATATGGCGGCCCTCACGGCGGAAGTACAAAGAAACCTCTTAAGACAATTCTCGAGTCCGTCTATTAAACATCCGGACACCGTCAAGCGCACCCGGAGTAACCTACAACAAGACCGCCTGGCACGTTCCAAGCACGCATAGCAATGCGGCCCAAGCCCAGCCCTCACGAAATTGCGAAACCAGTACTACGCGTACATAATTACGCTCTGGAAATACCATGGGCATAGGGGAAGGGGCACGACCACGGCATGCCCAAAATGCGGCTCAACCGCACCAGGGGCTCCTGATTGTGTCATTCTTTTCTTCTCTCTTTTTTACTTTCAGGACTCCGTTCTCACGAAGCCCTGTCCGGCATTAGAATCGCCGAACACACGATGCAACAGCCAGGGAAGCAGAAAGCTACGTCGAGTGTCCAGGTGGTCTCTATTACGAGCAATATATCTGTTTTACACACCATCCCGCGGCTTACCCCTGGAGGGAGACATGTTAAAAAGTCCCGTCCCTTGCTTATCGCACTATTTGTATCGTTCTGCTCTTACTGCAGCCCTTTTGAATAAACAATATATAGCTTCTGCCTATTATTGAATTCCCTTTTTCTATATATATATGTTCATTTATAACATTGTGCAACCGTACACTTTGGTACGGGCAATACACCAGTGGCTTAAGTACCCCACAATATGGTGTGATAAGTCCGAACACTTTCACAAGTGCCGCACCCGAACTTATAGCATTATATGCATCGGCTCCGAATCATGTCTTGGGTCAATAGTTGGGTTTGCTCGGCTCCCATGTTTTGGTACCTTATGTTCCGTTATATCGGCTAAGGTAGCGCTGGGAGAACCACTGCGATTGTGCCCCGATTGATCTGGGTTAAGCACCTCAGTGGAGAAAGCTAAAACTGACCGTCATGATAGGGCGAGAGCCGGTCGCTGTTCGAGAGGTTTTCGAGTCCCTAAAGACTTATGCCGCTTAAAGTGAGGAGTCGGCATTGTCCGGCCTAAGGCGTGGATGGCGCCCCGAACTCAGTCTTCCGAATACTAGGGGCTTCGCCAAAATTTAAAATCATAGAATTCTATGGCTAAGTGAGAGTGTTCAAGCATTATAGTCCGGTTGCCTTGTTCGTTGCGTTGAGCGCCTCCCTCGAAGGACCCAAGAATGGGAACAAGAGCGCTCAAGTTTATCCCGAACACCCCAGCACTCGTGGCATGGGGGCTGAAGCCGACGACTCGCCATCTCTCAAATTTAATAAATGGCCGCACAGAAGGTAATATTTTAAATTCAACAGTGTTGCTCAGCGCATATGAACAAGTTTTCAGCGTACAGGATAACAAATGTGAGTCTACTAAAAAATTATATCTTTGGAGCATTCATCCGCTATAAGGCAGGCACCCTTCAGGACGCCCTCATAATACATTTCAGGCTTGCAATGCTCCTTCTTCGGTGGTGGTCCATCCGTAACAAGCTTCTCAGCGTCCATCTTGCCCCAGTGCACCTTAGCAAGGGCAAGGGCCCTACGGGCACCTTCGTTGCAGATGGAGTGCTTGATGACTTCAACCCATGGATAGGCGTCCACCAGCCACCTCACCAGCCCGAAGTAGCTCCTAGGCATGGCTTCCTTAGGCCACAGCCGAACTATGAGGCCCTTCATGGCCTGTTCGGCCACCTTATGGAGCTCGACCAGCTGCTTCAGCTGGTCGCTAAAACACCGGTGTCCGCCTCGCATCTGAAACCAGAACACCTTCTCCGTCGAGCTTCCCTCCTCGTCTCGGTAGAATGCGGCAGCATCAGCCACACTGCAGGGCAGATCTGCGAATGCTCCTGGAGAGCTCCGGATTCGGGTAAGTAACAGATAATTCACTTTCACATGCTTGCTTTGCATATAGAATGCCTTACCCGCCGCTATCTTCTTCATCGCCTCAATCTCCTAGAGGGCTTTTTGGGCTTCGACCTTAGCGGCCTTGGCACTCTTAAGGGCTGAGGCAAGCTCGGACTCTCGAGTCTTCGACTCACGCTCCAAACTCTCGTGTTTTTCCACGAGAGCCTGGAGCTCTTGCCGCACCTCCGCCACCCGCGCCTCCTGCTTCTCTCGCTCGGTACGCTCTGCGGCCGCATTGCTTTCGGCCTTGGACACCGCTTCCTTCAGGGTCGCCACCTCGTTCGTGGCTCCTGCAATATTCATGTTATTCCTGTCATTTTTTGCAAACACATCTTTTAAATATTCCCATAAGGTATTACTTGCCTTCTTTATCCTCAAGCTGCTTTTTGGCAAGTCCGAGCTCGTTCTCGGACTGCTTGAGGCTGTGCTTCAATGCACCAACCTCCGCAGTCAGTGCGGCAGAGGTCAGCAGCGCAGCCTGCATTCCCTTATTGACATTCTTATGTTAGACTCCTGCGTATATCTTTTTAGATCCTCGGTTCGGCTATTTCTTTCCGAACACCAAACTGAGCATCAGGGGCTACTGTATATGCGGTAATATTTTTACATATCTTAAATACATACCTCAAATATTGCTAGAAGGCTGGCACATGCTTCAGTCAGCCCGCTCTTGGCGGACTGAACTTTCTGTATTACCGCACTCATAACAGTGCGGTGCTCCTCGTCGATGGAAGCGCCGTTAAGCGCCTCCATCAAATCATCCGGTGCCTCCGGTTGGACGGAGGTCACCGGCGTCGCAGTCTTGCCCTTCTTCACGAAGGGTCGCTGTCCGACTCGGAACCCTTGAAGGTTCCGATGCATGAGTCGACACAGGGCGGACTTAAAGCCCTTTGGGGTTTTATCCCCTTTGAGCCCGGGTTCCGGGAGGTCATCTTGCGGCGCCTCCATAGCCACCTCCTCCTGGCTGGGCCCCTTTTGGGACTCCACCCCGGCGTCATCCGCGGCGGGAGGAGACGAGGCAGTTGGAAGTGAGGTGCTATTCACCTCCGACGAATCCAGGGAGCCGCTCGACGAATCGTCGAGCCCATCCTTGGGCGGGCTGCATGGTTGTATTCGGCGTTATAAGACGCTGTGCGACAAATGGAATGCCATGAGTTATTCTGGGTGTCCGGACACTTACGATTTCGCCAGGGGCTTGGTCCTTGGAGCCCACCCCTCTTCGCCGTCGTCGGCATTGGCGGTGCAGTCCGGAGGAAGGGTCCTTCCCTTCTTGGACCCTTCGGCCTCCCCAGTTGGGGCGGCCTTCCTTTTCTTCTCTCCCCCGCCGGGGGAGAGGCCTCTTTCCTCCTCCTCGTCTCCGCGGAGGAGCCCGCCTTGGCTTCATCGGACGATGAGTCCGATAGCACCTGGCGCTAGGAACTCCTTCGAGTTCCCGTGGCCTTCTTCTTGGCCTTCTTTTCCGGCACCACGTGAGGTGCCAGAACCAGCAGCCCCGTCAATCGGGCGTCCGCTGGGTCTTCTGGCAAGGGAGCCGGACGGTCGATCTGTCCGGACGTCTTCACCAGTCTGTCAAAGGTGAAGGAGTTTTAGATCCCGCATAGAGTCAAACTATGAAAAAAGAGTCCCATAAAGGGTGAAATAACTTACCTCGCTGGCTTGATGCTGCGAGCTGAATCCGTGATCTTCGGTAGCGGAGGTGGGAGCTTCGGCGCCCTTGAACAACACCTTCCAGGCATCTTCGTACGTAGTGTCGAAGAGCTGGCTCAAGGTTCGGTGCTGTGCCGGATCAAACTCCCACAAGTTGGAGGCCCGTTGCTGGCATGGGAGTATCCGGCGGATGAGCATCACCTGGATTACGTTGACAAGCTTGAGATTCTTGTTCACCAGGTTTCGTACGCAGGTTTGGAGTCCGGCCAGCTCTTCCGAATTACCCCACGTCAGGCCCTTCTCTTTCCATGAGGTGAGCCGTGTAGGGAAGCCAGATCGGAATTCGAGGGCCGCCGCCCATTGAGACTCGCGCGGCTCGGTGATGTAGAACCACCCCGATTGCCACCCCTTTATGGTCTCCACAAAGGAGCCCTCGAGCCATAGGACGTTGGCCATCCTGCCCACCATGGCACCTTTGCACTCCGCTTGGCGGCCGCCCACTACCTTCGCTTGACATTGAAGGTCTTCACCATAAGCAAGTGGGGCTGGATGCAGAGGAAGGCCTCGCACACGCGACGATAAACGCCGAGATGTTGAGGATGAAATTGGGGCCGATCATGGAAATCTAGGCCGTAGTAGAACATGAGCCCCGGACGAATGGGTGAAGTGGAAACCCTAGTCCCATGGAGGAAGTGGGGAGGAACACCGCCTCTCATGGGGCCTGGGGTGGGGATGAGCTGCCCCTCGTTGGGGACCCTATGCACGATGTCGCCGGACAAGTATCCGGCCTTCCGCAGCTTTTTGATGTGCCCCTCCGTGACGGAGGAGGCCATCCACTTGCCTCCCTCTCCGGACATAGTTGGAGAAGGTTGAGGTGGGATGTGCGGACTTGGGCGCTGGAGCTCGAAAAGGAAATGGATAGGCAAAGGAGGAAGAAGGCGTGTGTGAAAAAGTGGATCCTTATCCCCTTATATGGACGGACAAAGCTATGCGTCCCCACCGGCCTGATAAAACTCGCATATCTCCCAAGCACCGTAATCAATGGCGCGGTTGGGTTACCCACGCCCGTATTGATGAGAATCCCAGAATAAGGGGACACGATCTCTGCTTTCACAAGACGTGCCAAGGAAACCACCTCGCTAAACGCGCTGAGGTGGGACAGTGAAAACGAATAAAGGCTTGGCCGAGGTGTGATGTCACGCCACGGAATGCGTCAGCAGATTGAACTTGTGTAAATGTTATTCTCTCTACGGTGGTATGTGGAACTTATTTTGCAGAGCCGGACACTATCCTTGTGTTCAAAATCTTCTATGAAGTATTCGGAGGAGGAACCCGCCTTGCAATGCCGAAGACAATATGCGCGCCGGACTTGTCGTCATTGAAGCCTGGTTCAGGGGCTACTGAGGGAGTCCTGGATTAGGGGGTGTCCAGATAGTCGGACTATAGTGTGACGCCCGAATAATCTTGCTAAAATAATCCCACGCTAATCATGCCACGTCATCCCGATTACTGATGCTAAACGTCCCTTAGTTCAAACCACGTCAAATTCAAATTTAAAATTAATGTCGACAATAAAAGTTTTCGAAAGTAGAAAAAAAAATGTTCTGGGGATGCCAAATATTACAAGGGTAGTTATGGTACAACAATCACATTTTTATAAAATGTCTAAATAATTTAAACTGATTTAAAACAGAAAAGAAAATAAACAAAAACAAAACAGAAAAACAAAAACCTAAAACTAACAGAAAAAAAAGGAGAAACCCCCCTGGGCCGTGGCCCAACTGGGCCAACCCCCAGGCCCAGCCGGCCCACCCCTCCCCTCCATAACCCTCCCCCCCCACCAGGGGAGAAACCCTAACCGCACCCCACTCCCCATGCCTCTCCTCTCCCCCTCTCCCCGATCCAGATCGGATCGGGGCACGACCCCGCCGCCTCGTCATGACGCCCGCCGAGCACCCCCCACGGCGAGCGCCCCGACCCTCGCTCGCCCGGCCACTTCGACCGCACCACGCCTCGCCGCAGCCACCAGGAGCACCTCCGCCTCGACCTCCCCGCCGGACCCCCTCGCCGGACTGCTCCTCTCCGACGCTCGTCCCCGTCGACCTCCCCGAGCTCCGTCGAGCACGCTGCCCAGTCCCTACTCCGCTCCGTGAGCTCCGCCTCGCCCCTCCCCTCCTCTATGTTCCGTCCCGGCCCGCGCTCACCGCGTCGACGACCGCGCCCCCGTGCCCCTGGCCGTGCACGGGCCATGCCTCGCCACGCCGGGTTGCGCACCGCCCACGGCCGCGCCCTCTCCCACTGGCCGCCTCACCTCCACCCTCTCCTTGTCCCCTCCCCTGCTCGCCGCTCGGGGGCTAATGATGAAGCTATGTACCTAGGGTAGGGTCATGGACCTGTCCAAACTACCCTCTCCAAGGACATCTCTAGAAGAAACCACCTTTCAATCGACTCAGAAGTGTTCCACTCGACGGACTCGAAGGCACTCGACCATGAAGCCAACCACTCGACAGCCATGAGATCTAAAGTCGTTCTACACACAGTCGGTCGGTCATTAAGTTGCCTTTATGGTCATCATAGCACTTTATTTGTGGCGTTACCAGTAACGCCCGATCTTAATGTACCTTAAACCCTACATAACTGAGGGCCGGAGGGGTCTGGCGAACTCTATATAAGCCACCCCCCTCCTCAGTGTAAAGGGTTCGCACCTCTGTAACTCATACACGCATAATCCAGTCGACCGCCTCTGGGCTTCGAGACGTAGGGCTGTTACTTCCTCCGAGAAGGGCCTGAACTCGTAAATCTCTTGAGTATACAACTTCTCCATAGCTAGGATCTTGCCTCTCCATTCCTACCCCCCCTACACTACTGTCAGACTTAGAACTACGACAGGCACCCCATAGACACAACAATTGATCCCTTGGATCTCTTAGCCGTGTGCGGTGCCCCCTCCACCATAATCCACCTCGATAATATCGTAGCATTGCTTAGGCGAAACCCTGCGTCGGTAGAACATCGTCACCACGCCGTCGTGCTGACGGAACTCTCCCTCAAAGCTCGGCTGGATCGGAGTTCGAGGGATGTCATCGAGTTGAACGTGTGCTGAACTCGGAGGTGCCGTGTGTTCGGTACTTGATCGTTCGGATCGTGAAGACGTACGACTACATCAACCGCGTTGTGCTAACGCTTCCGCTTTCGGTCTACAAGGGTACGTGGACAACACTCTTCCCTCTAGTTGCTATGCATCACCATGATCTTGCGTGTGCGTAGGAATTTTTTTGAAATTACTACGTTCCCCAACAAAAACAAGACTTGGCACTTAGTTCCATCTATGCAAGGGAGGAATATAATAGAATGGGTGTACAACGTCAAAAGAAAGTCTGACGGCACAATAGACAGATACAAAGCTAGGCTAGTGGCTAAAGGCTTTAAGCAACGCTATGGCATTGATTTTGAGGACACGTTTAGTCTAGTTGTTAAGGCTGCTACTATCAGACTTGTTCTGTCTATTGATGTTTCTAGGGGTTGGAGCCTTCGTCAATTGGATGTACAGAATGCGTTTCTACATGGCGTTCTCGAGGAAGAGGTATATATGCGGCAGCCACCTGGATTTGAGGATGGTTCAAAACCGCATCACGTATGTAAGCTAGACAAGGCCTTGTACAGTCTAAAGCAGGCACCTAGAGCCTGGTATTCAAAACTGAGTATGAAACTGCAACAACTTGGTTTTCGAGCTTCTAAGGGAGATACCTCTTTATTCTTCTTCAAGAAAGGGAAGATGATCATCTTTATGTTAATTTATGTTGATGATATAATTGTTGCTAGTTCATCTCAAGATGCTACTCTGGCCTTGTTAAGAAACTTGAGAAGTGAGTTTGCACTCAAGGACCTGGGAGAGTTGCACTATTTTCTAGGCATTGAAGTTAGAAAGATACATGATGGTATTATGTTGAGTCAAGAAAAGTATGCCAGAGATATAATCAAGCGTGTAGGCATGAAGGATTGTAATCCTTCCAATACACCTATGTCAACTACTGATAAGTTGTCATTGCATGAAGGAAAAGTTCTAAGTACAGAAGAAGGGACTAAGTATAGAAGCATAGTTGGTGCACTTCAATACTTAACTCTGACCAGACCTGACATATCTTTTGATGTAAACAAGATTTGTCAGTTCTTACATGCTCCTACTTCTGTACATTGGACAACAGTAAAGAGAATATTAAGATATATTCAGGGAAGTGCTGGAATTGATCTTAAGCTGTATAGGTCTCCATCAACTGCAATAAGTGCACTTTCTGATGCAGACTGGACTGGATGTCCAGATGATAGGATATCTACTGGAGGCTTTGCTGTTTTCCTTGGATCAAATCTTGTATCTTGGAATGCAAAGAAACAAGCAACAGTGTCACGTTCTAGTACTAAAGCAGAGTACAAGTATCTAGCAAATGCAACTGCTGAGGTAATGTGGATAGAAACCCTACTTGATGAATTGGGCATTGGGAGATCACATGTGTCACAACTATGGTGTGACAATCTAGGTGCAACATATCTTTCTGCAAATCCTGTATTTCATGCAAGAACTAAACGCATAGAAATTGACTACCACTTTGTTGGAGAAAGAGTGGCATAGAAATTGTTAGAGATACAGTTTATCCCAATAGGAGATCAAGTTGCTGATGGCTTCACTAAGCCTCTACAAATTCGGCAGTTCCATGCCTTCAAGAACAATCTGAACATTGGCATGTTAAGATTGAGGGAGGATGTTACATGATAGGCTTGTAGAATGTGTATAGGATAGTTGTACGTGACATGTTGTCACGTCTTGCATCTGTATTTATCTTGTGTACATGTACGGCGGCAGGTTGTTGGCTGAGATTGATCTTATTCTCGTATAGCTTGGAGTAGGAGTCAAGTCTTGCAACAACCTGCGCATCTTGTAACCTATGATGATTATATAACATGAATTCATCCCTGCCGAACAGCATACGCTTCTCGCCTTTCATTCTTTCACACACAAGTTTGTAACACAGGCTATATGTTACAAACACATGAAGCACCAACAAGTGGCCCGCATGTATATAACTTGATCTTTTTTTCACATTTTTTTTCCGCAACATCATCCTTGTTGCAAAATTCTTTCCGCAACATCATCTATGTTGCAGAAATGTGAAAGACAGAAAAAATAAATCTGTAACGCAACCTCTGTCATAAAATATTTTTCTGCAGCATGACCTTTGTTGCACATATAACGCTTAAGAAAATAACATGTCACGATAAGAAAAAACACTAACAACTGAGAGCCATTTGTTTCTTTTTTCTTCTCTGTTCGTCTTTGCAACATGCTTTCTATTGCAAAAATAATCTACAATATGACATCTGCTGCAAAAAAATCTACAGACATTTCCACAACGTGATCTTTGTTGCAAAAAAGATCTGCAATATGACATTTCTGGCAGAAAAAGCCGCAACACGTTCTCAGTTACAGAAAATATTCTATAACATAAACTCTTGCAGAAAAACTCTGCATGCCCGTCCGCCGTTCGAAGACACAAGATTTGGGGGCTAGCGACCCGGCCGAGCTTTTAAAAAGATCCGCCGGCAGACGCGTAGCAGTTCCCTTTTTGTATACGCCATGTAAGTAAATATATTGCTACGAAAGCTTGTACGTCTTTTTTATATCTGCATTTGTGTATGCCCAATATTTTCCAATAGTTTGCTATGTAGAAATACAGTAGAGTACTTCTTGAAGCCGGCCTTCCTGACTCCCGTCCTCCATTAGGATTTTTCGATTGAATAATCCATACCATGGAGTAGATACAGACTGAGTTGGTCGTCAGTGCTACTTTTTCTCTGAAAAGTTAATAGCATCTCTGAGGTACATAAAGCTACTCGCTAGAAAAGGCTAAACGCACGATGTCCAAGAGTAGGTCCAGAGTACTCCCTCCGTTTCTTTTTAGTCTGCATATAAGATTTGACCAAAGTCAAACTTTGTAAAGTTTGACCAACTTTGTAGAAAAAAATATAAATATGTACAATACCAAAGCTATATGGTATGAAAATTAATTTCATGATGCATCTAACAATATTGATTTCATATTGTGAATCTTGGTATTTTTGTTCTATAAACTTGGTCAAAGTTAACAAAGTTTGACGTTGACCAAATCTTATATGCAGACTAAAAAGAAACGGAGGGAGTACTACCATTTGAGAAAACTGTACTTTTACCGTGTTACTATAGCATGCTATTAAGAAAGACATTATACACTGATTTATTTGATGAGACATTGTTTAGAACGTCATAGCATGATATCATGCTATAGCATGCTGTTAAAAAGACATTGTACACTGATTTATTTTATGAGACATTGTTCGGAACGCCATAGCATGATATCATGCTATGGCATGCTATTAAGAAGACATTATACACTAATTTATTTCACAATAATGCTACATCTACGAGGACTACGAAGACCTACGAAGCCTTCCAAACAAATCCTCTTGGCCCCCTGATTTTCACCGGGGGTGGGCCCCAGCTGCTAATTCTGGCCCAATTAGTCTTCTCCACATCAGCTTTTACGTAGAAATCCTACGTTACTTTTCGTAGGTGTAGCATTGTCCTTTATTTGGTGAGAAGTGCTATAGCATTTTTTTTCACTGATCCGGAGACCTGGTCAACAAAACATTTATATATGCCTAGCTAGCACATACCGTCATTGCGCCTCTGGAAACCCCATTTCTAGTTCGACCAGACAAGCAGTCCATAGCCAGGCAACCTTTCCCCACCTACCAAGAGCTCCTCATTTAGCTAGTAAGAGAGGGTGAGAGTCCACCGGTGAGCATGGCGGAGGTCGGCGCACCGGTGCTTGCCACCGCCGTGCCCTCTCTTGGTAGCCTTCTCAGCAAAGAGTGGGGCGTGGACATGACGGTGAAGGACAGGCTGTGTAAGCTCCAGATCCAGCTGATGAGCTTGCACACTTTCCTTGGGGATGCCTCCGGCTTGCGGCCGGATCTGCAGCTCCAGGCCGACGAGATCAGGGAGCTGTTGCGTGCCATGGAGACACGCCTCCACTCCTTCGTGATGCGCATGGAGTTGACCAAGGGCACCCTTCTTGCTACTATAAGCAAAAAGATCATTAACCATGAGATTGTCAGCTACATTGAAGCTGCACAAACCAAGGTTCAGGAGGTGCGTGACCGGCATCGCCGGTATCTCTGCAAGAGGAAAGTGGGCCCTGTTGGCGTACCCGGGGCAGTTGACGATATAGCCAAGCAGTTGTCCAGGGGCGATCTTGTCTCCATTGTTGGGCTGGGGGGGATGGGCAAGACCACCCTTGCTCGAGCAGTCTACAACAAGATGAAGAAGAAAGGGGGGTTTGATTGCTATGCTTTTGTCTGCATCGGTCGCAGAGCTGACATGAAGAAATTTCTGACGGACATCTTCGATGAACTTCACATAGAGATTCATGGTCATGCACGAGACCAGGACCAGCTAATCAGCGAACTGCAGAATTTCCTGGCGGATAAGAGGTACGCATTGCTATTCCATATAGATGCTTGCCAGTCATGTGAGTTGAGCGTAATCTACCATCCCAGATTCTGAGCAAATTATAACATACTAAGAGAATAAATAGTCAACATATATGATCTACATGTACTAATAGAAATATGTAGTCTGCGTGTAGAAAAGAAACATATACAGACATTTGAATTCATAACTGCACGTATGCGTTGCCCACATATAAACAGTGAATCGTAAATAAATAAGCTGCAGAGATTACATTTCCGTCAATTATACAGTGAGTTATTATTTACCTGATACTTTAACAATTCTATATCCATGGTTGCGCAGCTAGTACATCTGTACATGTTTACATGTGGGCTGCCAGTCATGCGTGGTATTAATTATACTCCCTCCGTACTAAAGTTAGTACAAAGTTGAGTCACTTATTTTGGGACAGAGGGAGTATATGATAACTATTTATATAATATGAAAGAGATACAACCTCATTGCAAAATGTACCTTTAAAATTGGTGATGACAGTTATAATACTATGTTAACAACAAACAGTAACATCTGCAACCTACAAATACTCCATCATCATGATATAACTATTTTAACAATGAATGTAATTGATAAACGATGCATCTCCATATTCCTCTCTTTTCTGTCTTCACCCCCTGCATTTGGAGTTTAGTCAATCAAAAATTTCATGTTGGTTGATTCAAGCCTCTTGCCTTTTGGTGTGAATAGGTGCTTATTTGTCATTGATGATATATGGGATGAGGAAGCATGGGCCTTGATTAAACATGCTTGTGTGGGTAGTGCTGGAAGTAAAATCATCACCACGACTCGTAAACTCAAAGTTGCCGAAGGACTTGGCGGTGCCGTGTACACATTGAAACCACTTTCCCATGTTGACTCGAAAGAGTTGCTCCATACGAAAGCTGAAGCTCAAACCCATGATGCTGAATTTGATGAAGCGTCAGATAAAATTTTGCGTAAATGTGGTGGTGTGCCAGTAGCTATCGCTATGGTAGGTAGCTTGCTTAATAAATATCAAGACAAGGAGTGGCATAGGGTGTATGACTCTATTGGTTTTGATGAGCACAAGGAGGACGGGACTTTCGAGCACATAAGGAAGGTGTTTGCTTATAGCTATTATGCTCTACCCTACAATATCAAGAAATGCTTTCTGTACCTAGGTCGGTTCCCAGAAGACTACTGGATCGAGAAGAATATGTTGATATGGATGTGGGTAGCAGATGGCCTTGTTCCTGGTGGGTTATTTGAGACTGGGGAGACCTATTTCAACGAGCTAATCGATAGGAGCATGATCCAGTGGGCGGTGAGCTCTCGTGACCCCAGCCAAGGTGGTTGCCGCGTCCATACTTTGATGCTTGATCTCATCCGCTTCCTGTCAAGCAATGAGAAAGATAACTTCTCCACTGTGCTAGACATGAAGCAGAAGGGTACATCTCAAACCGGACCCATTCATAGTTTAGCAATCCATGAAACAATCGATCAAATCACTAGCCTGGAAGTGGAGGAGGTGCTGTCATGTTGTGCCAACACGTCCCCCGGCAGTAGCTTGCCACCACTCCAGAACTTTGCAGACTTGCAAGTAATGGATCTGGTGGGCTGTGATTTGTCCGTCGAAGATTGCAAACTGATAAGTACTGATCCTCAACCTTCATCGTCCCAACATCAGTTTGCAGATGGAGTGTCTCCTATAAGATCAGATGGTAGAGAACAAGCCGATGTCGATCCCTGCCACATGGTGAGAACCTTGCATTTTGCAAACTAGCTAGCTGGTGTGAGATTTAATCAAGAGAAGATTTGCCAGCCGGCTTTGTCAACAAACTGAGCCGAGCCCTAAGTGGTGGATTGTTCAAGCACCTGCTGCATTCTGGAAGATAATGATTTTGAATTAACTGTACTCATGCACAAGTGGTGTAGCAACTCAACTGTCGACGTTCATATGATTAATTAGTAATATAGTTGTTTCTCTAGCTAGCTGCATCTGCATACATGTGCTGATTGTTTTTAATGACACACGCAGGGACAGAGCTATGGTGATTCTGAATGTGAAAGAGAAGTTAAGGGTTCAATTTGTACCAGCAGAGGCACTGCCACTGGAGAAATGTTGCCATGCGCTGAAGGCATGCAGCCAACAGGTCTAACAATGGGATTGTTAGAAAATATCACAGACAATTTCTCCGAGGAGCGAGTACTTGGTCAAGGTGGATATGGAAAAGTTTACTTGGTAAGATTCAAGACATTTCTTTTTGTACCAAATATGTGTGTGACATGTAACCAACAAACAAAGCTTGATACTTTCTTTTTCTGCTTGTGGTCATATGTTGTTGTGTACTTACATCTTGAGTAGGGTGTCCACGACAACGGACAAAAGATTGCTGTGAAGCTGCTCTATAACAACATGCAAACAATCGATGACAAACAATTCAAACATGAGTTTGAGAACCTTATTGTGCTAAAGCATCAAAATATTGTACGGTTAGTTGGCTATTGCTATGAAACACAGCATCAACATATGGAGTTTGAAGGAAGACATGTTTTTGGTGAAATAACATATAAAGCACTTTGCTTCGAGTATATGCCCAGGGGGAGCCTTCAAAAGCATCTGCTTGGTAATGAGACCGCTCCACCCCAAGCATATTTTGTATATATACATAGTTAATGAGCATGCCAGTACAAATTCATCTAGACCTGGATTCCATTGACAACCTCTTCATATAAAAATTTGCAGATGATTGTAATGGACTTCATTGGCAAACACGTTACAAGATTATCAAAGGGACTTGTGAAGGCTTAAAATACCTTCATGAAGGATTTAAAGACCCATTTTACCACTTGGACCTTAAACCAGACAATATACTTCTAGACGAGAACATGGCCCCCAAACTTGCAGATTTTGGCTTGTCCAAGTTCTACGGGGATGAACAAACAAGGGTGACGCAAAGTCCTATTGCAGGAACTATGTAAGTAAATGCATCCTGTGAATGAACTCATTTCTAAATTCTAGCGGATGTATCTGTAAAAGAAATTTGCGATATGCAGTGGATACATGCCACCGGAATACTTATGTGGAAGCAAGGTCTCAAAGAAGTATGACATATTCAGCTTGGGTGTTGTAATGATCAAGATAATTGCAGGGCATAGCAGCCACCGCATAGATGCTGAAATGCAACAAGAGTTTCTTGACCAAGTAAGAAAGCTATCTCTTCAATTGGGCAAAAGTATCATGTCTATTTTGAGCCATATTATGATATGCTCTACATTTGTATCTTGTATGTAATTCTTTCTTTAACTACGATCACACAGCTACAAGGAAATTGGAGAAAAAAGTTGCAACCAACATGGAGTTCTGCCGAGCCACTGGAAGCACAATGCCAGCAAGTGAAAATATGCGCTGAGATTGCACTGAGATGCATGGACAATGATATGCACAACAGGCCAAGTATAGTGGATATCGTACATGACCTTAACAAGACTGAATTTTTTATGGAAAATATCACTTATTATGAACAAGACCCATCACCACTACTTGCTTCCACTTCAACCGTTGCTCAACCTGCAGCATCACCTTCAATTCCATTTCGACCTTCCCCAGCACCTTTCCCCATTGGATCTTTAGCACAATCTCAGCGTCCACCTCAAAAGATTACTTCTACGGCGCCACCACCACCAAACGGTCACCGCAGGGGACTATTCAGCACGTCCATCTACGGCAAGCCACACGACGGGCTCCTCACAATCACCGAGGGTGTCTACGGTGCGCACCCTTTGTCCATTTCCTTCCTCAATCACTATATGTTCTGTTTGAGATAGGACTGTACATCACATTTCCCTTTCCACATTTGCATCTTTTGCACCATTTTACTTATGTAAACGTAACGATGCTTTGGCCTAATGTTTTTCTTTGCAGTACTGGATTCGTGTTTCAACACCGATGTCTTTGCAGGCAATAAGTACCAGCGGCAGCGGTATGTCGAGGGTATCCTCTCACACCTCAAGAGCAACTTTGCAGACGCGTGCTTCTTGGTCTCCAACTTCCAGGAGGGATGGAGAAGCCAGAGTCTGAAGGCCAAAGACTTGACCAGTGATAACATGATCGTGATGGAATACCCCAGGCAATATGAGGGGTGTTCAGTCCTCACAATAGAGACGATCCATGATTTCCTGATGGTAGGGAACACTTGGCTCTCTCTGGGTCAGCACAACATCCTGATAATGCACTGCGAGCCAGGCGGCTGGCCTGTACTCGCTTTCATGTTGGCAGGATTGCTGTTGTATCAAAAGAAATCCACTGATGAGCAAAAGACTCTAGAGATGGTCTACAAGCAAGCACCTCGTGAGCTCATCCAGTTGCTCTCACCACTAAATCCCATGCCTACTCAGCTAAGATACCTGCAGTATATATCTCAGAGGAATATCAACTTACATTCAAGCTGGCTACCAGCCGATCGACCACTTACTTTAGACTATGTGGTACTAAGAAGCATTCCAGACTTCAACGGAGAGGCTGGGTGCAGTCCAATCTTCCGTATTTATGGGCAGGATCCTCTGTCTGGTACAAAAAACAATCCCAAGGTCCTATTCTCTACAGCAAAGAAATATGTTAGGGTTTACAAGCAGGCAAGTTTAAAATGTTAATATTTCAAGAATTAGCAAGCCTATTGTCTGTTGGCACTTCTTATTAACATTCTGTTCTCAGGCAGAGGACGACATGATTAAGGTTGAGGTGCACTGCCATATCCAAGGCGATGTTGTCCTTGAATGCACCAGCATTGATGCTGATAAAGAACGAGAAGAGACGATGTTCCGAGTAATGTTCAATACATCATTTATCAGATCTGATATTCTGATGCTAGACCGTGATGAAATCGATATGATGTGGGACGCTAAAGATAGATTCCCGGAGAACTTCAAAGCTGAGGTAATGTAATCCTAATCATCATCACAATCCACTTAATTTTCTCTCGTAAAATTGCGGAAAAACTAAGCGATGTTCGTCATTTGTGGCCAAAAGGTTATCTTTTCAGAAATGGCCATGGAGGTAACCAAGGAGAACCTACCAGTTGAAGCATTAGAAGAGGTTCAAGAGATGTTCAGCAATATGGATTGTTTGGACTCAGAAGAGAATGCTGCATTGTAGTCCAGTTCATAAAAGCCAAGACCGAGGGTCGATGTGGCATCCCCTAGTGTTGATAGCATGAAGAAGCAAGGAGGCTTACCAGACAGGAGCCACACCAGTCCTATGATGGATGGCGCAGACGTGCTCATCTAAAATGGGAGTGGGCAAGCAATTATAGTGGTATATACTGAAGATTTCTCCAAGACAATACTGAAGATTGTCTTGGCAGCATCGCTGAAATGCTGCCAAATGTAGTACTAATTGATGCATGCTGGAGTATGCCATACCCCAAGTACCACAAACAAGCTAGGAATGAATGCTTTATCATACTCATTGTCAATTCTGTTCATGTACATCTCTAAGAACTTACCACGATGGCACCAGCCAGTTCTACAGTATCGTTCCTGTGTGTAATAACAATTAATGGGTAACAATTTTCTGTCTAAATGGATCTAGAAATGAGAATCTCGACTGTGCCACATGTGCATCTCCTTGATAAGAAATAATTGTATGTATGGGTAGTTTCTTTTGGCCACCACAAGGAGACTCCTAGTTTTCGAAATCATAGAAGGTTGATGCTGTGCATTACATGGGCCAATGGAGAATTGGTTACAGTGTATTAGCCTGTGTTATCTAGCTTAGGTGCCTGCATCAAGGAAATCTCAGCTTCAAGACAGGGTCTTGAAGCCACGACTTGAATTGAAGCTGAGATTTCAGTTGGCTCAAGCTTACAAGACCGATCTCCTTAACATGTCTGACTTCATTAATAATTATTGTAGATATTGAAGTACATTTTTTTAGCAATCAGTAACAGATATTGCCTGACTACCAACAGTGTAATTCTTTTTATTCATCGCAGTTAAAAGCAGTGTACTGTTAATTCTATAGGTGGGTCTGGAAGCATGTGCACCATCATAGGTTTTCAAACAATAGCTGAAAATGTAGATAGAAAAACGAGGTCCTGATTAATGAATAATTACCATAAGATCGGCATAGGTCATGTGATCACCATCATCAAACAGGACCAAAGCACCCTATACATGCACTTGAGCAGCTGGACTTCATCGAACTATTCGGCTTTTGACTGACTTCTTGTTTTCAGCATAGCTTGCAGCGGCTTTTCTGACGTTGGGAACATTAGATGAATTCTCATGATTTCCTGAAACAATTACAAAGAACATCAAATGCGCACATATTTCTGCCTGGCGGCTGGGGCAGCTCCCCGGCCTGGATTATCATCGATTCTTAATACAGTTCAATATGACACTTATGGTTTATGACAAGCACAGAAGCTTAGAGCACACGGCATGGCAGGAAGTTGGTAGCCACAGGAACAGGATCCATAATCCGACCTCTTCCATCTAACTTACACAGCTTTGACTGGCAGTTCACGACCGCCCTCTACTGAGAGCAGGCCCTAGGGTGCTGGCGAAGAGGAACTCATGGGGCGCCTCGCCGTCAGAGGCCCTCCAGAAGGCCACGAAGAGGGTGGTGGCGTCTTCCTCGTGTCCTGCTGCGCGTATATGAAGATGGCGGAGCCCCAGGAGACGGGGTTCAACCGAGGCATCGGGACGAACAGGTGGCGGGCGTCACGGAGGCGGCCGAGCTCAGAGCAGCCAGGCAGGAGGAGGTTGGGATCCGGGAGAGCGTCAGTGACGACAGCGCGGCCGTGAGGATCGCGATCACCGGCGAGGCGTGAGAGGAGGAGCACGTGCCGCCGGCCCGGAAGAGGGCAACGAGCTTCTTAACCTCCCGCAACTGCTACGCCTACGCGACCACGCGCTCTCAGCCGCCTGCGCCCCACGCGCACGCACGCACGCACGCAATTCAGTCGCCGAAATCCAGTTTCTCTCAGGCGGAAGTCGCGGCGAGCCGGCGAGGCTGGTGCTTGGCGGCCGCCGTGTTCCGCTTTTTGAACCGTTGGATAGGAAACACGGGATACTAAGACGCACTCTATGTACGTGAGCCTGGTAATTGATGATTTGCAATAGGGATGTGAAAGTAAAACGAGAGAGAGGAGCAAATGATGCAACAGTTAATTTCATTGATGAAGTTTGGGGTATATATACCCGGATACAAAGGCGGTTACAAAGAGCGGTTGCCAATAGTGGAACCGACATAAGCAGGGATTATCCTTTTAAATAAACTAATTAATTAATTCCTAACACTCCCCCTAATCAATGCTTGTCTTTGTGAATATACACCATCTTGATAAAGAACCCTCCTTGTAAGTGTTTGCCATTGAGAATGTTCATCATCTTCATCTTGAGAAAGACTTGTATAATCCTTAAAGTCTCCTCCAAAAACCCTGTGGGAAAAATATGAGGAGAATAGTGTAGATATGTTGCTAAAACTCCTTTAAACCCATTGAGAAAAATAATAAGGAGAAAAATGATGCAACATATAATGATTATTGTCTCTTGATAACTCATATGAGAAAAACCTTTGACGAAGGATAAAACTCGTTGGTGAGTTTAGAGAACAATAAATATGCTTTGTATACTTCCCTTTAAAAACCCGATGGGAAAAAAACTTGAAAGTATAACATATGATCTTAAAAGATATTGCCTCATTAAAAACCGTTATGAGAAACTTTGAGGAAAACTCATAAAGGAAAAGAGTGCAATATGATATGCCATTGAAAACTCCCTTAAAACCCAGTGGGAAAAATATAAGGAGAAAATGATATGGCATATACATACACTTGTGTTTATATTGTCTCATTAAAAACCTTTTATGAGAAACTAGGAAAAAACTCATCAAGGGGAAAAAGAGTACAATATATGCAATCTGATGATTGTAAACAGGTTATAGTTTGGGAGATTACTCCCCCTGAACTTTGCAAATTCGGAGGATGTCTCGTACCAATTTCATTGACTTGTCATGACATTGTAAACAATCTATTGGATTTTCACAGTATTTTGCTTTATATTTTTTTCCTCACTTTCTATAATTTGTGAGGATAAGTAATTTTCGAGCAATGTGATTTATGGTATGCTCTTCATATAACCTGTAGGTATTGAGTAACACAAGTGATAGCGTCTTGATAAATCAAGTTATGTGATTCTGATGAATCTGAACCACATGATTTTGAGTGTGGTTAATCATTCTGCTAAGCTATGCATATTTTGCAATGCTTTTAGATAAAGCAATTATGTCAGAATGATAATTGGAAATAGCCATTAAAGCCCATTTAGATGACTTCCATATGACTGCTATTCCAGCCAATTCAGTCACTGATATGGCATTATTGGGATCAAAGAAAGAGCCAATATCATTATATCATATCATGGTCATATCTTGTATTTCCTGATGGAAATATCCAAGACTTATTGTGAGCTTGAGATATAAGTTAATATTTCTTATATCGGCCATATACCTTTTGTTGGGGGTTGCATTCTGAACAAAGATAGCAAGTATAGTGTCAGGCCTGATTAGTTTGCAGTTATATGAGTGCTTTAGTGTTACTGAGATGTAGAACTTTAGGTTCTAATAACACTTCATTATCACCCGTAGGTATGAATGGATTCGTACCCTATTAGGGGTAGTATGACCATATTATATGTCTTTTATTGGTATGATATATCCCCATTGAACTTCTCGTATATGTATTGGATATATGTAGACTTTATGTATTCTAGAGAGAATGCTCAAGTTGTAAGCTTAAGCTAAATTTGGTTGAATCCAAATTTTCCGTCTTAAGATGATTTTGTGTATGTTTAGGTCTTGTATAGACATTGATGATGAGGTCATCAATATACATTGAGGTGAGATGGAAGGTAATCAAATTTGGGACTCCTTTATTAAACATGTAAATAATCATCATTATTTGAGTAATCCTTTTTAAGAAGGAACTCATTTAGTCGGTAGTACCATATGATTTCCGGCTATTTCAAGTCATAGAGTGACTTATGAAATATTACACAAAACTTGTTGCGATTTGCTTCTGGATTCGGAAGTATAAGCCCTTCAGGGACTTCAATAGAGATTTCCGAAATGAGTGACTCATATGAGTATGTAGCCACTTCATCCATCAACTACATGGATATTATTTTTATTTTTATTGCCAATGATATTTAGTATCAAAACATAATTCCACTTATACCAAGTGGGTATGTTACATCGTAATCGATGTCGGGTCTCTGGGCCCTTTTGCTACAAGCCTTGCTTTCTCACCACCTCATTGACTTTGTCTATAAATGAGAAGTTTTTAGTATTCCATATGGAAGATACTTATGAGGAGTAGGTATTACTGCGGTAAATACCACTCGTTTGTAGAGACAGTGCTATTCTTCATTATTTGCTTCCTTTTATGTGAACCAATATGAGTGCAAGAGACACACTACCATGAATTTTGGTTTAGGGCCCAAAAGGTTTAGCAATTTGAGAAGAAATAAATGTCTACAAATGTAGTCTTTAGTTTATATGATTCTGATGGAATCACTGAAGTTTGTGGATAATATATTTGTTCCTTTTTTAACTCCTTGTGATTTCCAACAAATGGAGTCAAGGTGTTTCAATGACCCGGCACAAAACATCTGTGCACATTTATGTCGGGCTTTGGATGATGAGCATCCAGTGAGGTGTCTTTCAACTTGATGTTGAATTACATTTACTAGTTGAGGATTTGATTTCCTCTGTTTTCGCGGAAGCATATGAGAAGTTATATCTCATGTTGTCAGATTTTCTCCCCTCTTGCTCTCATTTGGGTAGAAGAGTGGTTTATCAGGTACCTCCACTCTTTCCAACACTTTTACTGCAGGAATATAGAATTTAGTGACACCTTGTCATTAGTAAATGTATGTGGCAGATTTGCAATGTGTTGCAAATATATGATTATCTAAACTTCTAGTTTAGATTCTTTGAGTACGTGGACATAAGGATTGAATGTCGGTAACATTTCTAATTTATTTCCGGCATTCTTTGTAGTACTTATCTCCCCCTAATGCCGGAAATATCCTTATTGCTGATGCCATCAGCGTACGGGCTATGAATAATTTTGATTGACGGATAAATTGTTATTCCTCACATAGATCCCTAATTTTCTTTGAGTGCCCATTGATGTATGCTGGAGTGGTGATATCGGTATGTAACCGAATTATCGTAGATGGGAAATACTTTGTTGATTTCCACGTAGTTACTACAAGGAGAAAGTAGTATGAAATGCAGTTGGTATGATCTAGATCATACTTACGGTGTGTAAGGCCCTATTGATCCAGCAAGAGGCTGGTAATTTATAATTCTTTAAGATTGGTTATGTAATTAATTTCACTATCTTTGATAAGAAATTTAGTTAAACCATTCTGGGTATATACATAGAGTACAAAATATAATCGGACATTGCTTGTGAAATGATTTTAATGACATTATCCATTCGAATGGGTTTTTCGATCTTGTTTTCAGGAGAATTTGCTCCTACTTTGATAAGTTGAGAAATTTATTTAGTAAGACCATGCATGGTTGTGTGTGATAAGAGACACACTTGAAATCATTTTATAAATGTTCCTATGAGTACCATGAAGTATCTAAATAATTGCACATAATGGTTAACTATGGTCAAATTTATTAAACATTGTATCCAAGAGATAGGATATTGAACATCCTACTACATGTAGTAGTACAAGTACAGGTTAATGATATTTTGGGAATAATTAGTAGATTACATGAGGTCTCCCATATTACTAATTTTTTTATTACGCAAACATATCATTGGTGCAAAGGAATTCACCATCCTTTTGTTGCACAAGGTTTTGGTTCTCCTTCTGATGAAGATTTGAGAACAATCATTTTCCAGAATATTTTCTGGTTGTACGTTAGCATATTTTCAAAGTTATCCCAATGAACTCATCTTCCTTTTAAATAAATTTGTGGTGTGGTTCGACCATATGTTTGAGGGTTGGTAATCATAGGTACGATATTTACATAACCACACATTTGATGAACTTGAGAGTTGTCTTCGTGATCATTTTTGTGAAAAACAATCTGTTCTCTATTAAGAGGAAATTATGTCATTGGTTGTCTTGTAGCCTCTACTTTACTTTGAATTCCTCATGGTTATATTTTATGACCACTAACTTGTTGGGGAACGTTGCAGAAAATAAAAAATTTCCTACGGTTTCACCAAAATCAATCTATGAGTTCATCTAGCAACGAGAGAGAGGAGTGCATCTACATACCCTTGTAGATCGAGCGGAACCGTTCAAGAGAACGGGGTTGAGGGAGTCGTACTCGTCGTGATCTAAATCACCAGAGATACTAGCGCCGAACGGACGGCACCTCCGCGTTCAAAACACGTACGGTCAGCGAGACGTCTCCTCCTTCTTGATTTAGCGAGGGGGAAGGAGAGGTTCATGAAGATCCAGCAGCACAACGGCGTGGTGGTGGATGCAGCAGGGATCCCGGCCAATGTTGAGGATATCGCTTATCGTTACCGTCTCGGTCAGCTGGGGATTGGAGATTAATCGGAAATCGGCCGATTAATCGATTTTATCGGTCGACTATTAATCGGGATTTTTTTTGCAAATCCCAGGTTCCCAACACTAAAATATACTATATTCAACACCAAAACAATATTTGACAGAAGTGTTTCCTTGATTCCTAGTCTTTGGATCGTCGTATAATGACAAAAAAAAGGACAATAGTACATTTTGCGTAACAAGGTCCATAAAACATAGTTTTTGCAAACATATAGTGTTATGAATAGGCCTGATTTATCGGTAGATTCCTGATAAATCGCTTTTCAGAGCGATAAATCGGCCCAAACGATAAATGGTGAAGATAAGGCATAATCTTATCGGTCACCCCAAGAGTAGCGATAAATCGGACGATAAATCGCTGAATCGGAAGATTTTTGGAACAGTGATCCCGGCAGGGCTTCGCCAAGCGTCTGCGGGAAAGAGAGGTGTAGCAAAAGGGGGAAGGGAGGCGCCAAGAGCTAGGGGGTGGCTGCCCTCCCTCCCCCCCTCTTTATATAGGGCCCCTAGGGGGGCGCCGGCCCTAGGATATGGGATCTCCTAGGGGGGGCGGCGGCCAGGGGGGTGGATTGCCCCCCAAGCCAGGTGGAGGCGCCCCCACCCCTAGGGTTTCCCAACCCTAGGCGCAGGGGGTGCCCAAGGGGGGGCGCACCAGCCCACCAGGGGCTGGTTCCCCTCCGACTTCATCCCATGGGGCCCTCCGGGATAGGTGGCCCCACCCGGTGGACCCTCGGGACCCTTCCGGTGGTCCCGGTACAATACCGGTGACCCCCGAAACTTTCCCGATGGCCGAAACCTGACTTCCTATATATAATTCTTTACCTCCGGACCATTCTGGAACTCCTCGTGACGTCCGGGATCTCATCCGGGACTCCGAACAACTTTCGGTTTACTGCATACTCATATCTCTACAACCCTAGCGTCACCGAACCTTAAGTGTGTAGACCCTACGGGTTCGGGAGACATGAAGACGTGATCGAGACGCCTCTCCGGTCAATAACCAACAGCGGGATCTGGATACCCATGTTGGCTCCCACATGCTCCTCGATGATCTCATCGGATGAACCACGATGCCGAGGATTTAAGTATCCCAATACCTCGTTTAATCTCGTTACGGGCAAGTCACTTTACTCGTACCGTAATGCATGATCTCGTGACCAGACACTTGGTCATATTGAGCTCATTATGATGATGCATTACCGAGTGTGTCGTGGAATTGTCACGGCAGATGTCCTCATGAAAGGACTTAGTCGTAGGGCCATCGTACGGGTTAACCTAGAGGGGTTAAAGCGGAAACAAGACACGGGAATTATATTGGTTGGCCCTTCGATGAAGGTAAAACCTACGTCCGGTTGTGATGTGATTGATATGGTTTGGCGACTAGGGAGCAATAGCTTTGCCTTAGCCTCGAATTCTCTATCCCTAACTCGCCGCCGGGTCGTCCCCTTACATACACGGGTTGACGCCCGGCCGGTCTACAGAGTCCCGATCCGGCTCATACAAGCGTCCGGCTCGGTCTCTTCTTTCTTGTCTTACAACACAAGTTACAATACTAAGGCGGTTTACATACATGGACCTTAATTCGCCTCCGGGCTCCAGGCCTCCACCGTGGGCCTGAATCATGGATTTAGGGTAAACCGCCCTTCCGGGCGGTTCACACTCGTAGTTGTATCCCCAACATTAGGCCCAGATTGACTTGAACCGGTTCAAGTTAATCTTCAACATCTTCAGGAAACTCTTGATCTCCTTTCATATTTTGTAAACCGCCATCCGCTTGAACCGCCGTGACATCATCCTTCGATCTTCGTGTCAGGGCACCCTGACGTCATCTTTAACAAAGAAATCCAAGCGGTAAGATTCCCTTCATTAATGCTATCCCGGAAATCGAGGCGGCCGCTGCACCGTCCGCCGCTTTTGACTCCTCGATTCTCGCGCCCGTTGATTGCTCCGGCCCCTTATAAATAGACCGGTCGGGCCTTTCTCTTCTTCTTCTTCCGCTCTTCTCCTTCCTCGCGACGCTCCGACCCTGAAGCTCCGCCGTCGCCCCCGACCTTCGACCGACGCTTCACGCCGGGCCGCTGCATCAACCTGATCATACCAGAGTTTCAGTGCTCCTCCGTGGTTTCCGCTCGTCAGGTAAGGTTTCTTTCAAACCCTAGATCTCATCTGAAAACTCTGTTCGTCTCATAGCTCGTAGGTGTTCATACCAGTTCTTCATACCAGTTCTTCATACTTGCTCTGCCATGGCCGTACGGCTCAGCCGTACCGCACATCCTGTGCAAGTGGCTGCCCCGCCACCCAATTAATTCTTTATGCACCGTTTCCTTTGTTCAGACCCTCGAGTGTATAATACCCAAACCCTCATGCTCTTCATGAGGTTCACATAGGTCGTAAAACTTTTCTTACTAGAGCTTCAGTAGATCTCGATTACTTCCACTCGCATGTGAAAACTGTTTCTGTCCATGCTTAGTAGATTTTTCAGTTCTGCCTTATTCGGCGGTTTAACTTTTGATAGCTAATCCGTCACTCCATTAGTCCTCAGTTAAACCGGAATGGGAAGCCGGCTGCTGAATCGCCGGTTTAACAATATCTGAAATGCCTGAACCGTTTAATGGTAAACCGTCTCTTCCTTTCTCTCGCAGCTTAGTCTTCCGGAATGGCTCCTCAATTCTCAGCTTGCAACTGGGTCCGGTCCAAAATCACCGAAACACAACTCAACGGCTATGTCACCACTGGCGGTTTGGCTCCAAAAAATGTCCTCCACTGGCGTGTTCCGGACGGCGAGTTTCCTCCCGAACCACAAGAGGGAGAAGTAATCGTGTTTATGCAGCACTTAGACCGGGGATTCTGCCCGCCCGGTTCAAAAATTTTCCGGGACGTCCTCGCAAGTTTGAAACTCCATCCGCAGGATATCGGCCCGAACTCTGTGTCAAACATATGCAACTTCCAAGTCTTCTGTGAAGTCTATCTTCAGGAAGAACCATCTGTGGAGCTGTTCCGGGATTTTTTCCACTTGAACCGCCGTACCGAATTTTCTGACGGTCCGAACACAGAGCTGGGCGGCGTTTCAATCCAAAAGAGGAAGGAGGTGGATTTTCCTCACGCAAAACACCACAGTCATCCAAAGGATTGGAACCAAACCTGGTTCTACTGCCGGAACACTGCTCCTGCCAATGAGAACCCCTTGCCGGGTTATCGCCCTCATCGGCTCAGCAACCAGCATCCGCTGCCTGCACGCTTAACCGCCGCGGAACGGAAGAACTTCGCGCCTCAAATAATCAAGCTCCGGGCTCTAATGGCCAATGGCTTAACCGGCGTGGACCTTGTGCGGTGTTGGGTTTCTTGGGGCGTCTTGCCACTAAGCCGCCGGCCCGGATTGATGCATGAGTACACCGGCAGCCTCAAAGACCCTCAAAGACGTCACGAGCTGCTCATAACTGAACTTGAAGTTACAGAGATTGTAAAGAAGATGCTTGATGAACCGATCTCCGTTTGCAGCCTAACGGGTTGGCTCCATTCGTGTGGCCAACAAACCGCCGCGTGTAAAGCTCTATTCACCGTTCTTGGGTCCTTAAAACTTTGTTGATATGTATTAATCCTTGTTACTTCTCAGGCTGACAGCTCCTTCTGGAAACGTACTAAACCGGTTCGGGCGCCGCGTGTAAAGTCCAAGGCCACCAAGAAGGCAGGCAAGAAGAAAGCCGCCGAGTCCTCTGATCCGCCAGAGGACGAAGAATCAGAAGCTGAGGTAAAACTTGACATTCTTACGAGGGAGCCGCCGTAAACCGGCTTCCCGCTTTGTGTTCATTCTTGCTTATGATTTGTCCCTTTGTATTCCTTTTACTGACAACTTTACTTCCCAGGATGATGCTGAAGCCAGCCATGCCGACCCTGTTGAGGTAATCTTTCTTTCTTCCGAATCCGACCTTGTGCCGGTTAAAAGAATTCGCGTGCCGTCGGAAAGTGAAAAATATCATTCCTGTGCTTACTTAAATCCAAACCTTTCTTTGAAGACACAGCAAGCTGAAGAGCGCCGCCGACGACCGCATAGTGGCCAACGGATTACCTCATCCGGTTTACGGACACACCAACCCGGGCGTCGTCGAGGTGACTTGCTCTCTGGCGTTATCCCTTAAAGGGTTTCTTCGATGTCCTCTCAATCCATCGACCCAAATTATCAGGCCTCTTCCGGTTCGTCCGGCGGTTCATCAACCACGCAACTGCCTCCGCTTAAAGTTGCTGCAGGTACGCAACCGCTGTCCCGTCAATTCGGTTTAAAATTGCTTTGTCCAATTTGTCTTAATTCCATTCTAAATATTGCAGCACCAAGGCTCGCTTGAGTAAGAAAGCGAAAACCCTTGACCCTACTGCGGATGCTGATCCGGAAAAGACCCCAGAACAAACCCGACAATCTCGAAGCCGCCAAAGATAGCTCGGCGAGTTGTACAAAGACGATACTCTTGACCGCGAGAAGTTGAACCGGAGGTCCAAGTGGAAACCTCGCAGCCTGCTCCATCAAACCCGCCCACAGAGGCGGGTCGTGATTGATGAACCGCCGAGCGAGCAAGGCGACATCAAGCCCAAAGAAAACCGCTGAAAATGACGATGTTATTGTGACAGGTTCTGGCTACACTGCTCCTAGCCAACCGGTCGCTTTAGCAAAGCACAGCATCAAGGAAGGTTCCACTACTATGAGCAAAGACAAGGGGAAGACTGATATGTCGGCTTACGACAATTTCTCTGCCCAAGAACTTCATTCCGGCTTTCTGAACCGGCTTTACACAAGCCGTGACTTTGAAGCCGGTCTAGTAAATCGCATGAAGGACCGCTATGAGGTAATGAGTTGACCTTTCTTGTATTTTAACTGCATAGTAGCCCCCAAGGGTCGGTTTAACTTTGTAAAGTTAAACCGGGACTTAAGGTGTGTCTCCTCATAGCAAACTGAGATCAACTAGCCATTAGCCCCCAAGTGCCAAGTTGAATACTTGTCTTGAGCTTGGGACTTGTATAATGAAACAACTAACATGCTCCCTTTGTCATCAGAATGAAATATACCAGCAAACTGTGCAACTCAAAGACCTTCGAGCCAATCTGGAAACTCAAATGGCAGAAGCCACCAAAGCCAAGGATGAGTTAAAAACTGCCCTGACCACCATGGAACAGCTGAAGGAGTGGTATAAATCCGAGCGGGTCAACTGGGACACCGAGAAAGCCGGTTTAATAAAGCGGGCAGAAGAAGCTGAAGCAGCTCTTAAACCGGTGACTGAAGAACTTACCGGACTCAAGCGCCAAATACATGCTATGACTTCTGCTATCTTTGGTAAGAAAATTTTGCACTGATTATCTCAATTTTGATATTTCCGCCGGTTTAACCTGAGCTATCTGAAACCGGTGCAGGCAAGCGTATTGCGCATATGGGCTCTGATGTGCGGAAGAAGCTCAAGGCCGCTTATACACTGATTGAGCAGCTGTATACCGGCGCCCAGCGAGTCATATGTGCCACATCATATGACAACACGGCGCCGTCCCTGATCAGAGAGACACTGGACCGGCTATCCATGGTTCCGGGGCAGCTTGAAGAGTTGAAGCGATCCGCGGCCCGGGCTGGTACCCTACTAGCTCTGACTCGCGCCAAGGCGTGGATAGCAGATCTTGATCCGGCGGACATAGCTAAAGGTTTCCCCAGCGCTCAAGAAAACGGTGAGGCCTTTGATAACGACGCCCTGAAACGGATAACAAAGGAGATGCGTCCGTTGGCGAGTCAACTGGCCGCTGAAGCCAACCTGGCGGTTCACCGCTCTTTTTATGACGCCAACAACAAGCGGGTGGAGTTTGCCATCCCTGAAGTGCAGAGCCTTGTTCCTCCAATCCGTAAGCACACTTATGCCCCTGACGTTGATCCGGCTGAGCTGATAAGTGAAGAAGCTGTCTTTCAGGCCTTAACCCGGATTGACTGGTCTACCAATGACTTCCGGGCTTTGGGTGAGGAAGAAGAAGAAGTTGAACCGACGTCAGGCGCCCCCTCTACCTCGCGTCAACCCGGCGAAGCAGCGTAATTCGTCAAGCCGGGTGACGCATCCGAAGCTTCAAGGCATAACCCCACATGAAACGCCGGGCCTCCAAAGGCTTTGTAATAGGATAGTCAGTACTTTATATTGAACAATGCCGTTACAACCTCAGTCTGTAAACTTTTGCATGGCGGTGCTGGATACTTTAGTTTTGAAGTAGTGAATCCTTCAACATATTTTGCCTGCAATCACAAATGCTTAAACCGCCATGGCGGCTTGCGCCTCTAGCCGGATTGTGATGCCAATATATTTATATAAGAAAATATCGAGGTATACGATCAAAATTGTGTGATACAAACATACCTGCCAGTGTCGGGCACACAGTTGGCTTTAGCCAATCCCGAAGCGGAGGCTTTATAAACCATCACCGTCAAAGGAGAACAATCCCTGTGTGTATAATACCGATTTACCGTGTAAATCGTGTCGGGCATGATAAGCCCCCTGTTACTCCATAATGGGATGTTAACAGCAAAATCAAACCGGAACAAAATCGCCGGATTAAAAATGTACCGAATTCTGACAACGTAAATCCGGTTTAAAGAGGTTTGTCGGTTTAAGAAGGCCAACAAAAGCCAAATGATTGGTATAAAGACCACATGGAAGCAAAAACAATGATAAAAATCATTTTGCAAGAAAAGGCTGTACTGAGCCGGATCAGATGGTGTTACCATGGTCGACAGGACCAAGCCCCCTATAAGGTGTAGCGATGGTTCAAGTCAGCCAGTCCCCAATCGAACTCGTGGCATGATGCCGATCAAGTGGCATTGCAATGGTTGGGTTCGACCAAAGCCCCCAAGTGATTCTATGGCCTTAGGCCGACCAAGAGGCGTGACTGGTTCAGACGTGACCATGTCCCCAAATGATCTGGTGGCTTTCGCCTGCCAAGAGGTGTTGCATTGGTTCGGACACGACCAAGCCCCCAAGTGACAAAAATTTCTGAAAAGCAAGGCCAAGGGTTAAACCGGAGGCCGCTTCACGACAGCATCTCCATGTACCCAAACCGGTCTTTTATACAGAACAGATACCCCGCTTTAGCCGAGGATCCGGTTTATTGCCTTTATTCATAATATATACATTGTCTTAATATGTACATAAGTGGAGCCAATGGCTCAGGTATAATAAGGCCGAAGATGAGCTATGTTCCACGGCCTGTTGGTCTCCTCCTCTGACGTGCGTGAGTCCTTTCGCTCTCGAACATCAATCAGATAGTAGGACCCGTTGTATAGATTCTTGCTGACCACAAAGGCCCCTCCCAAGGTGGGGATAGCTTGTGCATATCTTTCTGGTCTTGAATGAGCCGCAGCACTAAGTCTCCTTCCTGAAAGGTTTTGGTTTTAACCCGCCGGCTGTGATACCGACGAAGATCCTGCTGGTAGACCGCCGAACGAGCAGCTGCCATATCGCGCTCTTCGTCCAGTCGATCCAAATCGTCTTGCCGTGCTGCCTCACTATCTGCCTCAACATAAGCTGCCACTCGAGGCGAGTCGTGACGGATATCGCTGGGAAGGACCGCCTCCGCTCCATAGACCATAAAGAACGGCGTGTATCCAGTGGATCGGTTGGGGGTAGTATTTATACTCCATATCACCGATGGTAGATCTTCCACCCAACAACCCGGCGTCCTCTCTAAAGGGACCATAAGTCGGGGTTTGATACCTTTCAAGATCTCCTGATTAGCTCGTTACGCTAGACCATTGGATTGCGGGTGGGCTACGGAAGAAACATCAAGCCGGATGTGCTCTCGTTCACAAAATTCCTTCATAGCTCCTTTGGACAAATTGGTGCCATTGTCCGTGATGATACTGTGTGGAAACCCAAACCGGAAAATCACCTTTTTGATGAACTGAACCGCCGTGGCGCATCACACTTGCTAACAGGCTCTGCCTCAACCCACTTAGTAAATTTATCAACCGCCACCAACAGGTGGGTCTTTTGTCCTTGGACCTTTTGAAAGGTCCAACCATATCCAACCCCAAGTGCAAACGGCCAAGTAATTGGAATCATCCTCAATTCTTGGGCTGGTACATGAGCACGCTGGAGAACTTTTGGCAACCATCACATCGTCGACCAGATCCTCCGCATTAGCATGGGCAGTCAACCAATAGAAACCATGGCGGGCGCTTTGGCCACCAAGGATTTTGAACGGCGTGGTGACCACAATCCCTTCATGGATCTCTCGCAATATCTCACAGCCCTCTTGGGGACACACAACGCTGAAACGCATACGACACACTGCGCAACGGTGCAACTCGCCATTAAAAATGGTCATAGACTTAGACCGCCGAACTATCTGCCGGCCAGCGTCTCATCTTCAGTAACTTCGCCCGGTTCATGTATGCCAAATAAGGGGCGTCAATCCGGAATGACATGCAGGGCCGCCACCAATTGAGCCTCCGGATCAGGGATAGCCAAATCAATTTCATCGGGAAGCTTAAGCGGCGGATTGTGCAATACATCAAGGAAGGCGTTAGGCGGGACGGTTTACGTTGAGAGCCCAGCCGCTTAAAGCATCAGCCGCCGTTCTTCCGACGATCCACATGGTCCACCTGATATCCTTTAAAATGTCCTGCAACAATATCCACCTCCCGACGATATGCAGCCATGAGTGGATCTTTGGAGTCCCAAGTACCTGATACTTGCTGGGCCACCAAGTCCGAGTCACCAAAGCATTTAACCCGGCTGAGATTCATTTCCTTAGCCATCCGGAGACCATGGAGCAAAGCTTCATACTCAGCTGCATTGTTAGTACAAGGGAACATTAGGCGGAGAACGTAACAGAACTTGTCACCTCGTGGGGAAGTTAATACGACTCCAGCCCCCGAGCCCTCCAATTGCCTGGACCCATCAAAGTGGATGGTCCAATAGGTATGATCCGGCTTCTCTTCTGGCGCTTGCAACTCCGTCCAATCATTAATGAAATCCACAAGTGCCTGAGATTTTACGGCCGTCCGAGGCACATACCTTAAACCGTGCGGCCCAAGTTCTATAGCCCACTTAGCAATCCGGCCAGTCGCTTCCCGGTTCTGTATGATATCGCCCAAGGGAGCGAATCGACCTTCGTGATGGGGTGCCCTTGGAAATATTGCTTTAGCTTCCGACTTGCCATAAAAACTCCATATACCAGCTTCTGCCAATGCGGATATCTTTGTTTGGACTCGATGAGAACCTCGCTGATGTAATAAACTGGCCGCTGAACCGGATACTCCTTCCCTTCCTCATTGCGCTCCACCACAATGGCCACACTCACTGCCCTGGCATTAGCAGCAACATATAACAGGAGCGGTTCCTTGTCAATAGGGGCGGCAAGAACAGGCGGGTTGGCCAGCTGCCGCTTTAAATCCTCCAATGCCTCATCAGCAGCTGAGCTCCAGACGAATTGATCCGTCTTCTGCAGCATCTGGTACAAAGGGATAGCCTTCTCTCCTAGGCGACTGATAAACCGCTTAGCGCAGCAATCCGCCTGTCAAGCGTTGGACATCGTTGATACACTTTGGCTTAGCCAAGGAGGTGATAGCTGTAATCTTCTCCGGATTAGCCTCAATCCCCCGGTTGGACACAAGGAAACCCAACAACTTGCCTGCCGGAACACCAAAGACGCACTTGGCCGGGTTGAGCATCATCTTGTACACCCGCAAGTTGTCAAAAGTTTCCTTTAAATCCTCAATCAATGTTTCCTTCTACCTTGATTTCACCACTATATCATCCACATAAGCGTGCACATTACGGCCGATCTGTTCGTGCAAACAATTCTGTACACAACGCTGATAAGTTGCTTGGGCGCTCTTAAGCCCAAAAGGCATAGATACATAGCAGAAGGCTCCAAAAGGGGTGATAAACGCCGTCTTCTCCTGGTCCTTAACCGCCATCTTAATCTGGTGATAACCGGAATACGCATCCAAAAAGCTCAAACGCTCACAACCCGCCGTAGCATCAATGATCTGGTCAATGCGGGGGAGGGCGAAAGGATCTGCTGGACAAGCTTTGTTAAGATCTGTGTAATCCACGCACATGCGCCAAGTGCCATTCTTCTTAAGGACCAACACCGGATTAGCAAGCCACTCTGGATGAAAGACTTCGACGATAAACCCTGCTGCCAAGAGCCTAGCAACTTCTTCTCCGATGGCCTTGCGCCTTTCCTCATTAAACCGGCGAAGAAACTGCTTTACCGGTTTGTATTTCGGGTCAACATTAAGAGTGTGCTCAGCGAGTTCCCTCGGTACACCTGGCATGTCAGAAGGCTTCCATGCAAAAATGTCCCGATTCTCACGGATGAACTCGATGAGCGTTCTTTCCTATTTAGGATCCAAGTTGGCACTGATGGTGAACTGCTTGGACGAATCGCCGGGCACAAAATCAACAAGCTTCGTCTCAGCCGCCGATTTGAACTTCAAGTCCGGATCATGCTCCGTAGTTGGCTTCTTCAAAGGGGTCATGTCCGCCGGATCAACATTGTCTTTATAATACTTTAGCTCTTCCGTGGCACAAACCGACTCTGCGTAAGCCGCATCACCTTCCTCGCACTCCAAAGCGATCCGGCGGCTCCCATGAACCGTTATCGTTCCTTTGTGACCCGGCATTTTCAGCTATAAGTAAACATAACAGGGTCGTGCCATAAACTTAGCATAAGCCGGCCGCCCAAAGAGTGCGTGGTAAGGGCTTTGAATTTTCACCACCTCGAATGTCAATGTTTCTGATCTGGAGTCATGTTCGTCCCCAAAGGTCACCTCCAGAGCTATCTTACCGACTGGTACGCCGACTTGCCAGGCACCACTCCGTGAAACACTGTGCTGGATGGCCTAAGATGCCTATCCGTCAACCCCATACGCCGGAAGGTCTCGTAGTACAGGATGTTGATGCTGCTTCCTCCATCCATAAGAACCTTGGTAAACTTGTACCCTCCTACCTGGGGTGCCACCACCAGGGCTAACTGACCCGGATTGTAAACCCGGGGAGGATGGTCCTCTCTGCTCCACACGATCGGTTGCTCGGACCAGCGTAGGTAATGCGGCGCAGCCGGTTCAACAACACTGACCGCCCGCTTCTGAAGTTTTCGGTCTTGTCTGTCCAAGCTGGTGGTAAAGACGTGGTACTGTTCACCGTTCAACTGCTTTGGGTTACTTTGATAACCCGACTGCTGCTGTTGTTGATTGTAGCCCCCTTGGTTCTGACTGTTCTGATTACCTTGATTATTCTGATTGCCTTGCCCGCCCGGATTACCACCGAATCCTGGGCCGGAATTTCCTCCACCGTAACCCGGGGCGGACCCTGAACCGCCACCGGGCCCTTGATCATACCGGAAAGAGTTGGAGTTTTTGAACTCCTGCATAATATAACAATCCTTCCAAAGGTGGTTCGCCGGTGCCTCCTTCGTCACATGCTTCGGACAAGGTTGATTCAATATGAAATTCAAAGCGATCCGGATTATGACCGCCCGGTTTGATTGCCTACCCCGCGCCGCTGACCCTTGTCCTGTAGCGTTGGTGTTGGCCACAAAGCCCATGTTGCCGTTAAACTACGCTTGTTCCTCCATTGCCCGCCGAATGATCTGCTGGCCCTCGAGTTGCCGTTCTGTTTTCCCTTCCCACTTCATCATTCTCAGATTCGGGATCCTTGGTACTATCGAGAATCAGCGTACTTTACCAAAACGCCCATTAGAGTGCCCATGTCATGGCAAAACGCTTCAAGCGGCCCAGCTTCAATTTCAATGGCTCGAACCGCAATTGGCTTCCAAGGTCAAGATCGCGGAATCAGGGTTGATCGGTCGAAGAATGTAAAACTTCCAAACGCTGGCGCACCCAATGGGTTGTGGATTCTCCTCCGCTGGACACAAGCTGCTAAATCCACCACGGACATGGGCTGTTTACGGTGTCTTTGAAATTTTGAATGAATCGGGTTATGCAATCGGGTCCACGAGCTGATAGAGTTGGGCGGCAAATTTTTCAACCAAGTCCGGGCCGTACCTTCCAGCATCATTGTGAAGTACTTCGCACATGCGGCTTCATCCACATCTAGCATCTCCATGGCCATCTCATAGCTTTCTATCCATGCTTACGAGCCAAATCGGCGGTATAATTTGGCACCTTGCGCGCCCTTGAAGTCCTTGGGCAAGCGCCGCGTTGCGTAAAGAGGGACGAGGCAAGGCACCCCAAAGAGCGAGACGTGACCCTGGTTGAAGATGGTCGGACGAACGCGCGGGCGGATGATCCTCCGCTTGTGCTGCTAACGGCCTCCCTACGTGCCTGGCGCGGTCCACTACCACTTGAGCATCCTCAAAGCCGCCCGCCGGATTGTTGCCTTGGCCGGACCACGCTGCGCATTGCTTGACACGGCGGTTAAATCGGCGTGTCGGCTATAGCTCCGGCTTAGGCGGGGTGGAGTGGATCCGATCTGGCTGTATGAATCGCTTCTTGCTGAGCCAGGGCGCATACGAGGAGCTCCTTAACCCGGCGTGTCTCTACCGCTGTGGTGAATCGCCGATTGGAATCGCCTCAACCGTGCCTCGGCCGCCACGAGGTTATCCATCGGGTTGGAGTAGTGACCGGAGGTGTCTGCACGTGCAGGGCGCACCGGTATGATGGCGAGGTAGATCTATCACACGGGGCTGAACCGGTGCGGCCGTCCTAGGTGCTTCCGGCCGGTTTTCCAACGGCGGTGGATTACTGGTCCCTGCCCCTGGGGTATTGAAAAGCTCCCTTCCCTCAAAAACTGAAGGTAAACGGGACCTGCACTTCCTTTTCATGACTTCCTGTGACGCGCTCTGGCCCAGCCTGAGCCTATAAGCCTGTGCATCCAAAGCGGCCCGTTCCGCCGCCATCCGTTCGTCCGCGGCCGCCAGGTCCGCTTTAGCTTTAGTGATCTGTTCCCTCACCTTTGCAATCTCCGCGTTGTGCAGGTCCTGATCCGGCGGATTAGCTTCCGCCATGAGCACAGCCAATGCGTCGAAAAGCTCTGACAAAACTTGAGCCGGCGGGCGCACAGGGCCTCCGCCCCCGGCTGCCATCACCGCTGTTGAACCGGCGACCAGGGGCGCCGCGGTCGAAGAGTGAAGCGCCGCCTGCGTACCGGCCATGAAGATCCCAACCCGGTTGGGTAGATCGAAGGGGTCCGGAATACTCTCACCGTCGGAACAGCCCCCGATCTGGCCATCCTGCAGCTGGTATAGAGACTCAGTTTCTCCGGCCGACGATTCGTCGCCAGAGTAGACAACAGTTTCGTCACCAGATGCTGATCCGTCCTCGTAGCCTCCGTGGACGACTCCCACGAAAACATGCGACCGCCCGGTTTAGCGAGGCAGGACTCTTCTTCGCCCGCTGAGCCGTCTCGGCGAGGTCGGTGCAGACGTCCGCCCGAGCCACGACTCGCCGATCTTGCCGATGAACACGTGTATGCCGCCAAAGGGACCCGGTACCCGTACTCAAGCGAGCGGCCTCGGGGCCCCGATCCGCATCGTCGATGTAGAGCTTGCCGCGACGACTCTTAGTCATCCGCCCATTGCATAGCCTTCGAGTCCGCCGAACTTGCCCTCTAAGATCATCAAACCATCGTGCGATAGCCCCACGGTGGCGCCAAGCTGTCGTGGAATTGTCACGGCAGATGTCCTCATGAAAGGACTTAGTCGTAGGGCCATCGTACGGGTTAACCTAGAGGGGTTAAAGCGGACACAAGACACGGGAATTATACTGGTTCGGCCCCTTCGATGAAGGTAAAAACCTACGTCCAGTTGTGTAACATCCCAAATTTTCAATTTGGAATGTTATACATTAGGTCATCATGCATATCATATTTTCTCGCATTTTTTCGATCCTAGAAATTTCACGCAACTCAAGGACCCTCGGAGACAGTTGGGAGTTTCATTATTTTCATATTTGGGATTTTCCAAATTTTGAAAATAGGATCATTTGGATTTATTTAAATTATCTTCATAAAGTTTTCCTACAAAAAATATTTTGAGAGGGAATAATATGACTTTCCCAAACAATTAGGAAAAATGAAGGTATTATAAATAAACCAAATTTGGTTTTGGAAGATTTATTTTGCTTAGGCAAAAATGAGCATTTTAAAAATTTTATGCATGTTTGTTGTTTTTAAAGTTCATTTTGTTCAACTCATTTTTAGGAGTCGGGGAAAATTTGTTTTATTTAAATCCGAGATCGTTTGGTATTTTTTTTATTTCGTTTTGGTTTAATTTTTATTTAAAAAAAAAATTCAGCGCCCCCTGGACCGAGGCCCAGCCGGCCCAAGCCAGCCAGGCCCCAGGCCCAGCGCCTCCCGGCCCACCTCCCTCCTCTCCCTCTCCTGGCCGCCCGCCCCTCGGTGTCCCGCCCAGACGAGAGCCCCGCCGCCCCGAGTCCCTCCGGACCCGGCTCCCTTACCCCCCTCCCAAGCCGCCACCGCCCCTCCCCTTTATAACCCCCGGCCCCTCTCTCTCACCCCAACCCCACCCAGCCGGAGCCGCCCGCCACCCGAGCCCCGCCAGAGCCGCCGCCGCCGTGGGCGCCGCCGCCCGGCCGGACCCGCCGCCCGCCGACCCGGACCCCGCCGCCCTCTCCCGAGCCCGGGCGCCCTCCGCGATCACGGAGGTAGCCACCGCCACCGCCGCCGATTCGTTTTTTCCCCTCGAACCGTCCGGTTTATTTTAAAAAAAATATATATGTTCGGTTTTTTTAAAAAAAACCTAGATTGGTTTTATTTTTTTTCGGTTTTCTTATCTAATGAACGTTCACCGAACCGTTCGTTTCAATGAACGCGTTCGTTGGATTCGTTCTGTTAACGAACGTTCACTATTTAACCCGTTCGTCGTTTTTCTTTTTAATCGGATTTAATCCGTTATTTTCTGATTTGATTTCAGATATGATTTTCAAAACTGTTTTATTTCTCGCTCGTTTATCGGAATCAGGTGATTCAAGCGCTGGAGTTTAAAGAATGAAACCGCCGTTCGACTACCCTACTTTCACAGAGTTTTGCTACTGTGAAATTTTGACCTAATTTCAGATCGCTAAACCGAGTCGTCTCTCTCGAGTTTCGACTTTCGGAGTTTGTTTTGATTCGATTCTTTGCAACCAGGGTTCTTAAGTTGAACTTTCTGGTTAGATCTTTTATTCGAGATTTCCCTGTGCATTAGATGAGTACTTATTGTATGCTTGTTGTTTGTCTGCGTTAGATCACCGGTCGCCGCTTGTTACTTCGAATCTCTAGGACTCGCGGATCATCAGCAAGGCAAGTAACACTTTGATCATACTCTTCTCATACCCAGTTTTTATGCATTAGATCTATTCCTCAAACACTTGCATGATTAGGATCTAATTAAATTGTGGGTTTGGGAAGTAGATTGAGTAGTACCTATTACTGTTTTACTTATGAAACCTTGGGAGTTACTTCTACGTTTGCTTGTTCATGCCATGCTATGCTAGTAGACGTGGATTGGGTGAGTGAATATCCATGACAGATGTGAGATTGTTAATTAATGGTTTATCTAAGGTGGCAACCTAAACACACATCTGGGTGGATTGAGGCACTGGTTTCCATCGAGACTTGCTGTATTTCTTGGACCGCCACCTGGGCTCTAAGGGATCATAAGATTATTCAAACTGGAAACTTCCGTGTGCAGCCACAAGCCAATTATGGGCTCTGGCGTAGTTGACTAAGTCGTGCGAACTCTTACGGGTAGGCTAGCTGATGTAGGGGATGTAGGTTGGTACGGTCTACCCACATGTAAGGTGCTAGCGCTTACGAAAGACTATGTCTCGGTCATCCGTTTCTCAAACACCATGTAGTCACGAGAACCAAGCGGAGGCGATCGAGTCTTGTGGGGAAAAGTGCACAAACCTCTGCAGAGTGTATAAACTAATCATGATTAGCCGTGTCCCGGTTATGGACAATTTGAGTATCCTGTAATTGAATATCATGTGAATCTCAACATGTTACTTCTAAATAAAAGTTATTGGGTTTTGATGAGTACTTTTAATTGGGATTGAGGATCTTGTCAACCATTCTCAATGTTTAACAACCACCATGATAGTTAAATAAAATTATTCCTTTGATGTAGGGAAAAATCAGCTTTATGCAAATGTAACAGTAGGGCCTTACCACCAGCCAAATATGCATGTAGTATAGGCTTATTCATTCATTGCTCTTATGTGTTACATTGCAAGCATATTCCATGTCTTGACCCGTTTCGGGCTGCAACTTTTCACGTTGCAGACTTTTCGAACGACAGTAAGGTGTTAGGTCGTGGTTCTATACTCGATGATGCCGTTGGAGTTGATGGACTCGCTTATCTTCCAAGCCTTCCGCTGTTATTATTAGATGGCCTTAAGCCATATTATTGTATTCAGTTCCTTGTGGACAACGATGTAATAAGTGTGTGATTGCTACTCTGCTATAAATCCTTGAAATCTTGTGTGGTGTCGGCATTACTGATCCAGGATGACACCGAGCACGAGACTTGATCCATTTGGGTGCTGGTCGCTCTGAGAATGGTATCGAGCACACTGTTGTAGGACACGACCACTAAGTTAAAGCCATAGATTACTCTCTCTTCCCATTTTCTAACTCCTCATCTTTTCTACTCTCTTTAGGATGACGGACGCGAAGATCAAGTACACCCAACCGGATGAAGGCACACCTTTTGGATTTCACTTGAAGGAAGTTACTAAGTACCTAAACATTGGACTACCAAGTTTCACCGGGACTTTCAACGCCACTCTGCCTGAAGAGGAGCGCTGGAAGATTCATGCTCACGTTCCAGGAAGGACATTTGCCCCAATCACCAATCCTATAGATAGTGTTTTCAGTGCACCCACTTGGAGTCTGGGAAAGAGCATGGCAGCTCACATCACCATGGGACGCATTGGAGAAGTCTATCAAGAAGACCTGAAGGACACCATCTACCAGATTTGCGGACGCCGAGATGACAACTGGGACGTCGTCAGCACCAAGAAGGATAGGTCCATTGCAGCTTTCATCCAAGAGTTAAACCAACACATTCGATGCCAGGAGAATCAAATGTGCAATGACATGTTGGAGTTGCAGAAGACAAAGGAAAGGATCATCGAACTGGAAGAAGAACTAAAGACTACACGCAAGGACTACATGGACGAGATCGTAGCTCTGGCAAGACACAATAACGATCTTAAGTACGAGATCGAAGAGCTCAAGAAGAAGTTGGCGCTCAGGAATGAAGACCAGTATGTCGAATACCCAATCGACTACATCAACATCGACGACACAGATTTGGATCCAAGTGAACCCGATTTTGAAGACGAAGCTGGAGCAGACATCATGGAGTCTTCCACCGGTTCAAATTAGTAGAAGTCCCCCACATATTAGTAGTATTCCCTCCATGTAAACCTTTATAGTACACGCACTTTTGCGATAGTTAGATCGTTGTAACCCTTGTTTGATTGAATGAAGTGATTTTGTGTGCATTTTCTCATGTGCATTTGGGTAGTGATTCCCCTTAGACCTCATTCTATTCTACATTTCTCTTCTCTTCTAAACCCTTCAGATGCCTCCGAGACGCGACCCCGGATTCGTTTTCCCGCCAGAGATCACCCAATTGATCCAGCAGCAGAATACCCTGATTCAAACATTGGTGCAGAACAACAACAACAACAACCCACCGCCACCACCACCACCTGCGGATCATCTGACTCGTTTCCTTAGACTGAACCGCGGTGTATTCCAAGAGCACCGAGCCAATTGTAGCAGATGGTGGCTCCGCAAGATAGGAAGGAGCTGACCACTGCAGGATGCAGATGGTGAAAGAGTGAAGTTTGCAGCACATCAGCTTGAAGGACCCGCAGCAGCATGGTGGGAGAATTTCACAGCCACTTATCCGTGAACACTGTCACATGGGATCAGTTTCAACAAGCTTTCGCAGACGCCCATGTTTCAGCAGGAGCCATGGCCATGAAGAAGCGTGAGTTTCGCAACTTCGCCAAGGAGGAAGGACTGTTGGCAATCGTGGATGACTTTAGCAAATTAGCACGTTATGCCCCGGATGACGCGTTACTCGGATGCAGCTAAACAGGAGAAGTTTCTAGAAGGACTGAATGATGAGTTCAGCATGCCGTTGATGGTAGCAAGTTTCAACAACTACCAGGAGTTAGTAGACCGAGCTCTCATGATTGAAGGAAAGCAGCAGCAAATTGAGAACCGCAAGCGGAAGTATGGACAAGGGAAGTATAACTCTGGATCCCAGCAGAAGCCTCGTTATACCCTAAATCAGGAATTCAGTTTCAGCATACCCATGGAGGAGGTAATTAGCATAACCATAATGGCACCAAGAATAGGAGCGGAATGGAGGAAGCAACGGACAGAACCGCACCAACCCGTCTACACCATCCAAGGTAGACTGAGTCACATTACTTGCTTTAAGTGCCGCAAGATGGGCATTATGCAAATGACTGCCCGAAGGCCGAATGGAAATGGCAATGGAAGCTCGAAAGAAGCCCAACCCTTTCAACAGGGGACAAGTGAACCACATTGATGTGGAGGAGGTTGAAGATCAGCCCTATCACGATGAATCGGTAAGTTTTGGTTAAGTCATTTCTGCGGTTGTTCTTTTTGATCTTGGTGCATCGCATTCATACATATCAAGGGATTTGTGGATAAGTACAAGTTACCAACCCAAGCCCTTAGGTCACCCATGCTAGTAACCTCACGGAGCAGAGTACATGGCTAGTAAATGGTGTGATCGATCGCCACTAAGGATCGGACACTATGTTTTCCCTTCAGACCTAATAGTTCTGGAATCCCAAGGATTGGATGTGATATTAGGAATGGATTGGTTATCAAAGTATGGAGGAAACATAGATTGTACCACAAGGTCAATTTTGCTCACCACACCAGAAGGAAGAAGGATTAAGTATGTATCACGGCACGAGCCGAGGAGAGCACAAGTTAATTGCTTATCAGGAGTGGTACAGGAAGAAGTACCAGTGGTGAAGGATTATCTGATGTATTTCGGAAGAGTTGCCGGGAATGCCGCGGATAGAGACATTGAGTTTTGATCGAGCTGTTGCGTGAACAGGCCCGATATCGAAGCGACCGTACAGGATGCCCGCAAAGGATTTGGCAGAAATTAAGAAGCAGATTAAGGAACTATTGGATAAAGGTTTTATTCGCCCAAGTTCTTCACCTTGGGGATCACCCGTTTTGTTAGTGGAGAAGAAGGATGGATCGTTGAGAATGGTTGTTGATTACCGTGGATTGAATGAAGTAACAATCAAGAACAAGTACCCACTACCGATGATAAATGATCTGTTTGATCGCTTGCAAGGAGCCAAAGTGTTCTCTAAGATCGACTTGCGATCAGGGTACCATCAGTTGAAGATTCGGGAGCAAGATATACCCAAGACAGCGTTTACCACGAGATATGGACTGTATGAGTATACCGTTATGTCATTTGGACTGACTAACGCACCAGCCTATTTCATGAACCACGATGAACAAAGTGTTTATGGAGTTTTTGGACAAGTTAAATCGTGGTGTTCATTGATGACATTTTGATTTTCTCGAAGAATGAAGAGGAACACAAGGAACATTTGAGATTGGTTTTGAGAAGGCGAGGGAACACCGGTTGTATGCCAAGTTCAGCAAATGTGAGTTTTGGTTAAGGAAGTTGGATTTCTCGGACATGTTATATCCGGAGAAGGGATAGCAGTTGACCCCACAAAAGTTGAGACCGTAACCAAGTGGGAAGCACCAACGACAGTTGGAGAGATTCGAGTTTCCTTGGACTCGCAGGATACTACCAAGATTCATTGAGAATTTCTCAAGGATTGCAAAGCCTATGACTGAATTGTTGAAAAAGGAAAACAAATTCATATGGACTGAGGACTGTGAGGCAAGTTTTCAGGAGTTGAAGAAAAGATTGGTTATCTCACCAGTTTGATATTGCGAGATCAAACTAAGGATTATGAGGTGTATTGCGACGCTTCACGTCGAGGACTTGGAGCAGTGCTTATGCAGGAAGGAAGAGTTGTTTCGTATGCTTCACGACAACTTAAGCCCCATGAGTTGAATTATGCCACTCATGATTTGGAGTTAGCAGCCGTTGTGCATGCCTTGAAGACGTGGAGACATTTTCTCATTGGAAATCATTGTGAAGTATATACGGATCACAAGAGTTTGAAGTACATCTTCACACGAAGAATTGAATCTCAGACAGAGGAGATGGTTAGAGCTAATCAAGGATTATGATATGAGATTGCATTACCACCCCGGAAAGGCTAATGTCGTAGCAGACGCATTGAGCCGTAAGAGCCACATCAATACTCTAATGATGGGAGGAGTACCCAATGAGTTAGCCGAGGACCTTCGAGAGCTATGTTTGGAAATAGTTCCGAGAGGCTATGTAGCAGCATTGGAGATTCGATGACAACGATGGACAAAATCGAGAAGCCCAAAAGGCGATAAGGAAGTTGCCTCTATAAAGGAGAAAATGAGCAAAGGAAAGGCTAAAGGATTTCGAGAGGATGAACACGATACCCTATGGTTTGAAGACCGTGTTTATGTGCCCAATGACCCAGAGATCAGGAAGTTGATTTTACAAGAAGCCCATGATTCACCCTATTCGATTCACCGGAAATACCAAGATGTATTTGGATTTGAAGAATATTTTCTGGTGGACCGGAATGAAGAAGGATATTGCGGAGTATGTAGCAATTTGCGACGTATGTCAGAAAGTAAAGGCAGAACATCAGAAACCAGCAGGATTGTTGCAACCATTGCCGATACCCGAATGGAAGTGGGATAAACTAGGCATGGATTTCATCACAGGTTTGCCAAAGACCCGTTCAGGATATGACTCGATTTGGGTCATAGTCGACCGTTTGACCAAGGTAGCTCATTTCATTCCATTCAAGACTACCTATAGCAGTGCTAAGTTGGCAAAGATATACATGACCAGAATTGTATGCTTACACGGAGTTCCGAGGAGCATTGTATCAGACAGAGGAACCCAGTTTACTTCGAAATTTTGGAACCAGTTGCACGAAACATTGGGAACCCGATTGGAATTCAGCACAGCTTTCCACCCACAGACCGATGGACAGACCGAGAGAGTCAATCAGATTTTGGAGGACATGCTGAGAGCTTGTGCACTAGATTATGGATCTAGTTGGGATGATAATTTGCCGTATGCAGAATTTTCCTACAACAACAGTTACCAAACCAGCTTAAAGATGGCACCTTTCGAGGCCTTGTATGGAAGAAGGTGCAGGACACCATTGTCATGGGACTAAACGGAGATCGCAGTTGTTTGGACCAGATTTGATTAAGGAGTGCGAGCAGAAAGTTAAGTTAATTGAGACAGGCTCAAGGTAGCCCAGTCCGCACGGAAGAGCTATGCCGATTCAAAGCGCAGCGATTGAGTATGAAGTTGGAGACAGAGTATATCTCGAGTATCCCGCTTCGAGGAGTTAAGCGTTTGGAGTTAAAGGAAAGTTAGCACCCGTTTGTTGGACCGTATAAGATTTTGCAACGCATGGGAGAAGTTGCGTATAAGTTGGAATTACGGAAGGACTGTCGAGGAGTTCATGATGTATTCCATGTTTCTCGATTGAAGAAATGTCACCCGAGATTGCAGAGGTACCGTTAAGAGACACGGTGCATTGGAGGCAATTCAGTTGAAGGATGACTTGACATATGAAGAAAAGCCGTTAAGATTCTCGATTATGCCAGCAGAGTTACCCGCAGCAAGGTTATCAAGTTTTGCAAAGTTCGGTGGAGCCACCACACCGAGGATGAAGCCACAGGAAAGAGAGGAAGTTTTGCTTAAGGACCACCCTCACCTATTTTCTAGCCAACCCGAATCTCGAGGGCGAGATTCATCTTAAGGGGGTAGGTTTGTAACATCCCAAATTTTCAATTTGGAATGTTATACATTAGGTCATCATGCATATCATATTTTCTCGCATTTTTTCGATCCTAGAAATTTCACGCAACTCAAGGACCCTCGGAGAGAGTTGGGAGTTTCATTATTTTCATATTTGGGATTTTCCAAATTTTGAAAATAGGATCATTTGGATTTATTTAAATTATCTTCATAAAGTTTTCCTACAAAAAATATTTTGAGAGGGAATAATATGACTTTCCCAAACAATTAGGAAAAATGAAGGTATTATAAATAAACCAAATTTGGTTTTGGAAGATTTATTTTGCTTAGGCAAAAATGAGCATTTTAAAAATTTTATGCATGTTTGTTGTTTTTAAAGTTCATTTTGTTCGACTGATTTTTAGGAGTCGGGGAAAATTTGTTTTATTTAAATCCGAGATCGTTTGGTATTTTTTTATTTCGTTTTGGTTTAATTTTTATTTAAAAAAATTCAGCGCCTCTGGACCGAGGCCCGGCCCAAGCCAGCCAGGCCCAGCCCAGCGCCTCCCGCCCACCTCCTCCTCTCCCTCCCTGGTCGCCGCCGCCTCGGTGTGTCCGCCGCCGCCCGAGTCCCTCCGGACCCGGCTCCTTACCCCCTCCCAAGCCGGCACCGCCCCCCCCTTATAACCCCCGGCCCCTCTCTCTCACCCCAACCCCACCCGGAGCCCGCCCGCCACCCGAGCCCCGACGCCTGAGCCGCCATGCGCCGTGGGCGCCCGCCCTGGACGCCCGGACCCCGCCGCCGACCCGGACCCGCCGCCCTCTCCCGAGCCGGGCGCCCTCCGGCGATCACCGGAGGTAGCCACCGCCGCCCGCGCCGATTCTGTTTTTTTCCCCTCGAACAGTCCGGTTTATTTTAAAAAAAATATATATATGTTCGGTTTTTTCTTTTAAAAAAAAACCTAGATTGGTTTTATTTTTTTTCGGTTTTCTTATCTAACGAACGTTCACCGAACCGTTCGTTTCAATGAACGCGTTCGTTGGATTCGTTTTGTTAACGAACGTTCACTATTTAACCCGTTCGTCGTTTTCTTTTAATCGGATTTAATCCGTTATTTTACGATTTGATTTGAGATCTGATTTTCAAAACTGTTTTATTTCTCGCTCGTTTATCGGAATCGGTGATTCAAGCGCTGGAGTTTAAAGAACGAAACCGCCGTTCCGACTACCCTACTTTCACAGAGTTTTGCTACTGTGAAATTTTGACCTAATTTCAGATCGCTAAACCGAGTCGTCCTCTCTCGAGTTTCGACTTTCGGAGTTTGTTTTGATTCGATTCTTTGCAACCAGGGTTCTTAAGTTGAACTTTCTGGTTAGATCTTTTATTCGAGATTTCCCTGTGCATTAGATGAGTACTTATTGTATGCTTGTTGTTTGTGCGTGTTAGATCACCGGAGTGCCGCTTGTTACTTGAATCTCTAGGACTCATGGATCATCGACAAGGCAAGTAACACTTTGATCATACTCTTCTCATAACCCAGTTTTATGCATTAGATCTATTCCTCTAACACTTGCATGATTAGGATCTAATTAAATTGTGGGTTTGGGAAGTAGATTGAGTAGTACCTATTACTGTTTTACTTATGAAACCTTGGGAGTTACTTCTCGTTTGCTTGTTCATGCCATGCTATGCTAGTAGACGTGGATTGGGTGAGTGAATATCCATGACAGATGTGAGATTGTTAATTAATGGTTTATCTAAGGTGGCAACCTAAACACACATCTGGGTGGATTGAGGCACTGGTTTCCATCAGACTTACTGTATTTCTTGGACCGCCACCTGTGCTCTAAGGGATCATAAGATTATTCAACTGGAAACTTCCGTGTGCAGCCACAAGCCAATTATGGGCTCTGGCGTAGTTGACTAAGTCGTCACGAACTCTTACGGGTAGGCTAGCTGATGTAGGGGATGTAGGTTGGTACGGTCTACCCACATGTAAGGTGCTAAGCGCTTCGAAAGACTATGTCTCGGTCATCCGTTTCTCAAACACCATGTAGTCACGAGAACCAAGCGGAGGCGATCGAGTCTTGTGGGGAAAAGTGCACAAACCTCTGCAGAGTGTATAAACTAATCATGATTAGCCGTGTCCCCGGTTATGGACAATTTGAGTATCCTGTAATTGAATATCATGTGAATCTCAACATGTTACTTCTAAATAAAAGTTATTGGGTTTTGATGAGTACTTTTTAATTGGGATTGAGGATGCTGTCAACCATTCTCAACGTTTAACAACCACCATGATAGTTAAATAAAATTATTCCTTTGATGTAGGGAAAAATCAGCTTTATGCAAATGTAACCGTAGGGCCTTACCACCAGCCAACTATGCATGTAGTATAGGCTTATTCATTCATTGCTCTTATGTGTTACATTGCCAGCATATTCCATGTGTCCCGTTTTTGGCTGCAACTTTTCACGTTGCAGACTTTTGGATGACGAGTAAGGTGTTAGGTCGTGGTTCTATACTCAGTGATGCCGTTGGAGTTGATGGACTCGCTTACCTTCCAAGCCTTCCGCTGTTATTATTAGATGGCCTTAAGCCATATTATTGTATTCAGTTCCCTTGTGGACAACGATGTAATAAGTGTGTGATTGCTACTCTGCTATAAATCCTTAATCTTGTGTGGTGTCGACATTCTGATCCGGGGATGACACTGAGCACAGAGACTTGATCCATTTGGGTCTGGTCGCTACAAGTTGTGATGTGATTGATATGGTTTCGGCGACTAGGGAGCAATACCTTTGCCTTAGCCTCGATTTCTCTGTCCCTAACTCGCCGCCGGGTCGTCCCCTTATATACGGGTTGGCCTTCGGCGGTCTCTGAGTCCCGATCCGGCTCATACAAGCGTCCGGCTCGGTCTCTTCTTTCTTGTCTTACAACACAAGTTACAATACTAAGGCGGTTTACATACATGGACCTTAATTCGCCTCTGGGCTCCAGGCCTCCACCGTGGGCCTGGATCATGGACGAGGGTAAACCGGCCCTTCCGGGGCGGTTCACACTCAGTAGTTGTATCCCCAACAGAGTGGGCCCAGAGATACCTCTCCGTAATATAGAGTGACAAATCCCAGTCTCGATTCGTGCCAACCCAACAGACACTTTCGGAGATACCCGTAGTGCACCTTTATAGTCACCCAGTTATGTTGTGACGTTTGGCACACCCAAAGTACTGCTACGGTATCCGGGAGTTGCACAATCTCATCGTCTAAGGAAATGATACTTGACATTTGGAAAAGCTCTAGCTAAACGAACTACACGATCTTTGAGCTATGCTTAGGATTGGGTCTTGTCCATCACATCATTCTCCTAATGATTTGATCCCGTTATCAATGACATCCAATGCCCATAGTCAGGAAACCATGACTATCTGTTGATCAACGAGCTAGTCAACTAGAGGCTCACTAGGGACACGTTGTGGTCTATGTATTCACACGTGTATTACGATTTCCGGATAACACAATTGTAGCATGAATAATAGACTATTACCATGAACAAAGAAATATAATAATAACCATTTTATTATTGCCTCTAGGGCATATTTCCAACATAACTTGCATAGTATTCTCGGTACCAGCAAGAATTTCAAACAATGGTATACAACCGTTCGGTGAATCTAATGATTTTAAGTAACTCTATGTAAAGTGTATTAAGGGCATATAAAAATATTTGATTATGAGATCTCAACTTGAAGTTGATTAAGTGACAGAACTGCGAGATGTGATAGACTTGAGGTCTTGAAAATCGATCGAGTCATCATTTGTGATGTGCCCACGACAACATGTATCTCTTAAGAGAAATAGTCATGGTAAAAAAAATATTCATCCATTATGTACTTAGTTTGAGAACTAAGTGAAGTTGGTGACATATAAAATGCATAAGAACATACTTAGCTATCTAGAGAATAGCCATGACACATTTTTCGAAGGTGGAGTTATAGTGGCCACAATGCCATAGATGGATAAAATGACTGATGTCATAAACCATCTTAAAATAAACAATCCCACCTAAGATGAATTTGCATTTGGAAATGTCATCCATATGTTACATGAAAAAGGCTCATGCATTTATTTATTTTACTTCTAGGAGTAAGTGATGTATGTGGATAAACTGATTTGTTTGAGAACAATCATGGCTAAGGTGATCCTTGTTGAACCTGGGTGTATCCTTCAATACAACACATGTGATGAAGTCATTGCTGACATTTTGGACTTCGTTCTTGAGGAAATGTGTGACCTTAGAGTCACTGCCAAAACGTATAGAATTTGCATGTTTGGCATTGGTTAGTCACTATGAAAGTATAACCACAATGTGATGTGGACATTGCAACAGTGTTTTGAGACACTTGCTATAAATTATGGTATCCTTCTTGATGGATGGAAGGCATTATAATTAGAAATAGTGACATGCTCTTCTGCCATGTATTTTACCAATGTAATGAAAGGTAATAACAAGGGTATGCAAATATTTGCATATTTTTCTATGACATATTCAAACAAAGTGAGACTTGAATTAGCACAAGATACCACTTCAGTAGATAGCGATTGCGCGTGAATAATATTTACTATGAGAGTAAATAATTTTAGTGAACAACAACACCAATTTCCTCAGAGGAACAAATTTTAGAATAGCTAATGCTCTATAGTCGTATGTGTAGACCTCAATTTATATAGGATAACACTATGAAGATAATCACCGGATGCGGTGTAGATCTCGCAGTAATAGAAAACATAGTCTGACTTTTGTCAGTAGATGTTCATATCTCTATTACCTTATGTTATGCTATATTTATGAACATCACTTTGGAGGTAATCATCTGTCAGAGTGACATGATGTAGACCTTGCAGTAATAGTGGATAGTCTGCAAAATTTGCAGTAGATGCCAGTATTACCTTATGATATCTTGAGGTAGTCACATGTAAAATTAATATTTGAAAAAGCACTTCGAAGGTAGTCATCTTGTTAAAATAACAAGATGTAGACCTCACAGTAGTGGTGGATAATCCGCAAATGGTGCAATAGATACCACCAATACCTTGTGATTCACAAATAAAATTTTGAATAGTCACATTATTATTTGGAAGAGCACTTGAAGGTAGTCATCTTGTTGAAATGAGAAGACGTAGACCTCATAGTAGTGATGGATAATCTGCAAATTCTGCAGTAGATGCCACCATTACCTTGTGATTCACAAATAAATGCGGGTAGTCATATTGAGTATGACACCTCGTAATCCTACTTCTCAATTTATGTCAAGATTTGCAAGAAAGAGAAACAAATTCAATTGCAAAACATAGTTGTTTCACTAAAGTAAACATGTTATATGGATTGCTTGAAAAGCAAACAAATTGAACATGTAACAGATTCTAGAAAATTTGTCTAAAATAATTATTTACATATAATAAATACGATATAGACAGTAGGGTCTTCAATATAAATTTTACAGAGACCGGACTGAATAAGAATTAGGTCTGAGGATCTAAACATATAGTCTGTTGACTATTCTGTGGTTGTTACGGCCTGAAAATGATTTGAGAAACCCCACAAGTACAGATGTAACGTACAACAAATCAGGTGTGCTCTGAAAATGTACTGTAGGTATTAACATGCGAATATCAGAAAATAGGAGGGCTGAATAGCGTATTCGCCAAGGGGATAAGGTTGCCCCAATTTTTCTCTTGTGCGGTTGCTAATGGAGATGTTCCCGAAACAACCGCGCTCCTTTAGGAACCGTGCCTCGTCGCCGTTCGTGCAGAGATTCGTCGGTGGAATTTTTCTTTTCCAGCCGCCGCCGCTGCTGAAGGTCAGGGCCGTGCACCGACCAGAGGGCTTGCACGCGCGCTTGATGTAGCCGCCAGATTGCGTCGCACGCCGAAGGGCGCTGCAGACCGCCGACTTCCTCGCCGCGCCTGAGGGAGAGGGCGTAGTCGCCATTCGCCGATTGCGATGCCGGGCCGTGCGCTGCGCTTCGAGAGGAGGCCATGGCCGCTCCTTCACGCCTCGCGCCCGATGGCTTCGCCGTTCGGACGTTTGCCACGTCGCGCCGGATGGCACCGCCACAGGAGGTCCAGGATGCACCGTTCGCCTGAAGGACGTGCTCCGCCCCGGAGCAGACCGCCGTTCTTCTCCTCTTCTTCTTCACTGTGTCGCCCGTGCTCTCGGTAGAGGCGTGAGCTGATAACGTGTGAAAGTGGGGCTGTTTGGTTCTAGGCCTAAGAATGCACACTTTGCCATTCAATGTTGACAAACTTGCCTTAGGTTAGTTTTTTAAAATAAGAGCCACAAGTTGGCAAGCCTGAGTGAATTTTGTCATATTTTTTGTGTGTATGTGATGTGGGACCATAATGTGGCTTGCCTAAAATGTGGCTTGAACCAAACACACACCTAAGTTGGTCAAACTTGCCTAACCTCCACTCGTAGAAAAGGGGCCTATTGACCCGGTTGGTGAGGGCAACCGGGACTAAAGGTCGATCTAATCTACCTCGCCCTTTAGTCGGTTCTATCAAGCTCAGGGATGATGGGCCTCACGTGGCTTTGTCCGCTAAGCCGAGCGGGAGGGCCTTTGGTGGGTTGGTGGCACCAAGGGACCAATAAACATCCACGCGTCGACATTTCTATGGCTCTGGTTTTTTTTTTTTTTTGAAAAGGGGGGAGGGTTTGGGGGTTTTGGGGGTTAATTTAGGTGTTTCATATATTGTGCTATAGCTAGCTAATTAATAGAAAAGTGTCCTCTCTTTTGTCCGTGGCAGTCGACGCTTCGTACTATACATACGTATAAAGAGGACTAGCTAGACACGCTAGCTAGCTAGTAATTAAGCAAACAGAAGATCGTCATGAACATATATGCATACAGAGAGAAGTGATATCGACCACCTCTCCTTCTCCAAGAGATTGGTCGAACAACACGTTCTCGTATATCTATCCGACACTACCGGCTACATATATATAATAATTATCTTTTACAAATATATAATCTCCTAACATACGGACGCGTGGTCCACATAGTATTCTCCGTCTTCAGCGACCACGTGGTCAAGAAAGAATGCCGCCAATTCCTCTTGAATTGCTCGCATGCGATCTGGTGCTAGGAGTTCATCCCGCTTCCGAAACATCTAATTTTCCGAAACATATATATGAATGAATGAAACTCAACACAAATGATGGTAATAAAATAAAATTGTGAATATTTTTATTTACGCACTTCATATTGTTTGTCGGAATAGCCCCTCTCACAGGTCGTGTGGCGGATGGACTGCATAAGCGTAGTATCCACAGAAATCATTCCCTTGTTCCGCCACAACCACTTTACAAGAAACAGAGGTCAATCAAACTGATAATTAGCAAGCATGCTAAATGGTATTGATGAAACTAGTGCTTGAATCACTAGGAGATGCGTGGAATATGCTACTATATAGTACTTACTTTGGGTGTCTAAATTGCAGCTTCTTCGGTAGTCCCGGAGCTTTTTGGTGAATTTTCCCCAAGCCCTACCATACAAAGAAAACAATTACTTGATATCAGAAATGAACAAAGTTGCTGATATGGTGGATAATGATCGATTTAACTTACTTCTCGAGCATTTCAGTCATGTCCGCATACTCCTTGGGATCTTTTCGTCTCGAGTCTAAGACAGTTACTACTCCCTGCTCAAGCTTAATCTCTAGGAGAATATAGTGGAACCTGCGACGCATGCATAACTCATCAATTACATTACTATAACCTGGACTAATAAGGGAAACCGAATATGCCACAAGACAGTAACACTCACTTGTAGTTGTAAGGAAAGAGTATTATATTTTTGTATTCATTTATTTCCAACGATCGTAGCAAGTTGGCCTCGGTTTCTCCGACACGATATTTAACCTCATTTGCATCTATGAGATATGTGTTAATGAACCCAATATCACCCACTTGTCTTTTCTTCATTTCGGCGATCTTCAATCTTCATAATATAGTGAGGATATTTATAAATACATGCAATGATAGAGCTGAGTTATATTGAGATACTTAATGACAGAAGTAGTACTACTTACGGACAATAGCAGGTGACCGTTGCTTTATCGAGGGCCAATTGATTGAAAAACTGATAGAACTCCTCAAATGGAATAGCAGCAGTTCAATTCCAAGGAGGTCATGCTCCTTTTAACTCTCACATACAAAGTACTCCTCCCTCGGACTCTTTGCAGGTTTTCATGTACCAATCATGAAATCTTAGCATCATCGTTGATAGAGAGCTTTCATCTTTGACGAGAGGCTTCCGTACTCGTATCTTTGTATCTGCACCTCCAAGAAATCATAATGTACATCGTCGGGCAGGTAATCTGCAGGATTGCCATAAGCTGGGCACCATCCTCGGATCGACGATGTCGCTAGTAGGCACCTTGAGCGGGGGCACGATTGCTTGCTTGTTCGCCGAGCTGGGCAATTTTTTCCCAGCTCGTCGTTCTTTCATCCTTTGATCATCGCAGTACTTCCCGACCTCTCCGCTTCGGCAAATGCCTTTCAATAATGCGCTCATAGTTGCCTTTGGCGGAGACTTGGGTGGTTTTGTCGGGGAAGCAGTGCGCTTCGCTTTGACGGATCTACCTTCTCCTCCGGAGGTGGATTTCTCTTTGCTTTCAACCCTTGAAACCAGTCATCCACTTGGTCTGCGCGATCTTCGCGTTTTCCTCCTCGCTCCTCTCGACGGTAACTTCTCCGAGTCTTGAGAGAAGGACCGAATCTGTATCTCCTCCGCCTTTGGCTGTCTTGCTACGCCCGGCAGAAGCAGGCGGAGGCGGATGTCTTCTTTCCTTGCTTACGAGGCGAAGGAGAAGGACTATGACGGCCGGAGCAGCCGGCGGGCGGCGGGTCTCTTCCGCCCTTGCCGACGAGGCGGAGAAGGAGGAGGCTGGCTGCTCGGGCGCGCCGGTCTTTGGCGGAGAAGGAGGCGGAGTTCCGCCGCGCGCCGGAGAAGGAGCCGGCCGAGTGCCTGATCGTCACTTTCGGAGGAGGAGGCGGAGTGCCCTGACTCGGAGGAGGAGGAGGAGGCGGAGGCGTCCAGTTCGGAAGGTTGATGAGATCCTTCCGCCATAGGCATGGAGTCTTGAGCAGAACCCAGCCGATACTCCCTTCACCGGTAGGGTGGTCAAGCGGAGGTCCTCAAATCCCTCCGTTATTTCATCGACCATCACCTTAGCATATCCTTACGGAATCGGCGGCGGTGAAAAGTTGAGTCGGGTTTAGTAGGATAAACAGAGCCAACAGCCGCCTTGACCTTCAAATTGCTCCATTGCGCCATAAGGTGGCAATGTTCAGCATTCGTGATAGCATCCACGGATAGCTGGCAGGAGCCGTCAAGGCATGCTGCTCTGGCTGAAGCGCCTCGGTGGAAGCCACGCTGCTTCTCCGCTGAGATGGCGGGGTAACCGGGGAAGCTTGGCAGGTCTTTTGTTGTGATCTGCTGCTTCTCGTTCCTCTTCTCGTTCCTCTAGCCCCATTACCCTTTCGTGCAGCGCTGCATTAGGCTCTGCTCCGGTTTCTTCCTCCTCTCATGGGTTTTGTAACCCCTGCGTCCGAAATCCAGCCTTCCACGAAAGCGGAGCTGGCGTGCCTCGTGTCCGTCCGGGGTGCTCAGATTCGAGGGCCATTGTGAGCTCGTCCTTCTCCCATGCTCGAGCGAACTTCCCTTGCTGCGCTGCTTCGATATAATGCTGAAGCCTCTTGGTGGTATGTCCAATTGTTAAATCTGTCCAAATGCACTTCCTGTTAGAGGGTCCAAGGATCCGCCGCCCCAAAGAACCAAGTCCGCAGCAGTCGGCCAGTTCATTGTCTCTGGTTCGATCCCTTTATCAAGCAGATCATTCTCAGCCTTGGCCCACTTAGGCGAGCTACGAGGTAGCCACGACCCGTGCGATGGTGAAGCTTCTTCTTCGCAGCATTTCTCTTGTTTGTCGCCGACATCTTTTTACTCTTTTCTGATGTCTTGTAGGCCACAAATGCGAGCCAATCATCTCTGATCTTCTCATATTTGCCCTTGAATTCTGGTGTCTCATTTTTTTCGACATACGTATTGAGTTCTTTCTTCCATTTCCTGAATAGTTCTGCCATCTTCTTAAGAGCAAAAGACTTGATTAATGGCTCTATTACTGGCTTCTCCGAATCATCCTCTAGCGGTAGGGTAAAATTTGACTTCAGCTCAGTCCAAAGATCATTTTTCTGCATATCATTGACACAAGACACCTCAGGGTCTTCATTCTTAGGCTTATACCATTGGTGGATGCTGATGGGATCTTGTCCCTCACGAGAACCCCCAGACCGAGCAACAAATGCCTTCTTTGTCCGGTAGGGTTCAATCGGTTGGCCGTCGCGCGATTTGTATGATCTCAAACTTTTCATCCGAGCTCAACTTTTCTTGGGCCTCGTCTCTTTACGAAGTTGTGCTCGATCCGGAGGGCTAGAAAAAGAACAAAGACGAGTTAATTAATATGTGTACATACCAAAACAAAGGCGAGAGCTAGTCAAGACAGCTTAACTAATATATATACCTGGCGGACTCGGTTTGGTGATCACGAGCCGTCCTCACGGTCTACTTCTTCACCCTCTCCTTCTTGCACGGCATTGGGTCATCGGAGCCATGTAAATCATAGCCAGCTGCTTCTTCACCCTCTCCTTCCGGACCATCGTTGTCGTTGGGAAACATCAACGAGCAGACGACATCACTTCCTTGTGCGATTATGTCCCTCAACAACGCTTCTTGTGCTTCGTCTCCGGGGGTGTCCATAGTTTCTACAAATATTTACAATATGGCAATTATTATTCAAACATGACAGATATGGATATATTAGTGGCAAACGTAGAACTAGCTAGCTAATCACAATAAGGAATCATATTAGTGGCCTTGACGCTGCTTCTCTAGGGTTTGGGGTGGCCTCGACAACGCTTCAAGTGTTAGGGGGTGGCCTCGAGAACGCTTCAAGCTAGGAGGGGGTAATATCGACCCCCCCCCCCCCCACGTGTTGAAGCTATCGGGAGGGGGTCGGCGTTGAACAATACATCTATGTCCCACAAGTGACGTGGGCATCGATGCCCGCGGTAGGGTAGAGGGTCGTGGATCGCCCGGCGGTCGAGGTCAAGGGTCGAAGATCGCCGAGGGTCGGGAGGTTGCCTAGTGTCAAAGGATTCAACAAAACCATGTCTTCATCATTAGGCGAAATTAACAGGTGCATGATGGTGCAAGCTCTCCAAAGTTATTTTGGAGCGGAGTCCCGAGATAGGATAATTCGCTTTTTGGTACAAAGTTCAACAAAACCTTCCGAATATCGTTATTTGAAAGGCCTTTGCTGAGATTAGTACAAAAGGAAAATTATCCTATCCGGACTCCATTCAGGCTAACTTTGGAGGACTTCATACCATCATCTCATGGTTACCGGCTAATGATGAAGCCATGGATTTCTTCAATACTTTGACACTATTGGAACCTCGACCTGAAACCTTCGACCCTTGACCCCTTAACGACCCTCGACCCTCTACCCTAGTTCCCGACCCTCGACCCTCGGCGATCCTCGACAACCTCGTTATATCGACAACGACGCAACATACATATACATGGGAAAATAATGTTATCGGGGAGGGGGTATCGGTACCCCCCCTCGTGTCAAAGTTTCTTCTTTCTCCTCTATTCCTTTCTTTCTTCTTCTCCTCTTCTTTTTCTTCTTATCCCTCGAGAAATGAAAATAAGGAAAAGGAAGAAAAGAGGAAGAAGGAAGAAGGAAGAAGAAGAAGAAAAAAAAGAAGAAAAAAAAAAGAGGAGAAGAAGAAAAGAATAGAGGAGCAGAAGAAAAAATAGAAAAAAAATTCTATTTTTTCTTCTTCTCCTCTTCTTTTCTTCTTTTTCTTCTTCTTATTTATTTCTCCTCTTCTTCCTATCCCTCTTCTTCTCCTTTCTTTCTCTTCTTTTTCCTTTTCCTCTCATTCTTTTCTTCTTCTTCCTTCTTAAAATACATGAAGTAGTATTGCTTGTTTTTTTAAATAATGTTCAAATAAAATCTATGAACATAAAACATATATATACACAGAGAACATATATACATTTTTATAAAAATGCAAAAAACAAAAAACTTAAAAAAGACATATAAACAGATATACACATATACATATACTCATACATATACACATAATCAGGAAAAAACATAGCTATATTTGCAAAAAAAAAGGGGGAAGAGGGGGGCGGAGCTGGCCCTGACCAAAACGGCGGAGCGGGGCGAGGCAGAGGCGACGGCGAGGCAGAGGCGGGCGGCGACGGCGCGGGCGCGACGCTGGGAAGCGACGGCGTCGAGGCGGGTGAGGTGGCGACAGCGTCTGGCGGCGGCGAGGTGGCGACAGCGTCTGGGCGGCGTGGGGACGGCGTCGGAGGCAGGGCGACGACGGCGACAGCGAGGCGCAGAGGGCAGGCTGGCGGCGGCGTCGGGCGGGATCGAAGAATGTAACAAATTTTTCACAAGTCTTGCTTATATAGGCGGCGCATTGGTCCCGGTTCGTGGCACGAACGGGACTATCTGCTAGTCGGTTGGTACCACCAACCGGGACCAAACAATTTTCAGCAGCCCAAAGGGCGGAAGCGGCGACCTTTGGTCCCGGTTGGTGGCTCCAACGGGACTAAAGGGGCATTAAGCCGGTCGTGACGCGAACCGGGACTAAACCCCCCTTTAGTCCCGGTTGGTGCCACCAACCGGGACCAAAGGCCTTGTGCTGCCCCGCGCCCAAAAGTTTAGTCTCACCTCGCTAGTTGAGAGAGCTCGAGAGTGGTTTATAAGCGCTGCTGCGCCAAACCTCTCGAGCTCCTCCCAACTGCAGGCTTTCGGGCCTAATCTGTCACTAGCTATGTGCATGTGGGCCTACTTGGCCTCCTGCGGGCCTGAATCCTGGCCCATGTTGGGTTTCTAGTCGTATTCAGGCCGTGGGGGCCCGATGGTAGCACTTTTTTCCAGTTTTTTGTTTTGTTTTCTGCATTATTATTTTTTGTTGTTGTTTTTGCTTTATTTTTAATTCTTTTTGCTTTTAATTTTAGAAAAATTATAAACTTTCTGTTAGTGCCATTAGTTTTCAAATTTGAAAACTCTTTTTTGTTTTCTTTGTTGCTTTATTTATTTTATTTTGTTTCTACTTACAACAAAATACTTATTGCTGCTATTTTTTTCAGTTTTTGTTCATTTTCTGCATTATTTAGTTTTTGTTGTTTTTGCTTTATTTTTAATTCTTTTTGCTTTTAGTTTTAGAAAAATTATAAACTTTCTGTTAGTGCCATTAGTTTTCAAATTTGGAAACTCTTTTTTTTGTTTTATTTGTTGCTTTATTTATTTTATTTTGTTTCTACTTACAACAAAATACTTATTATTGCTATTTTTATTTTTTCAGTTTTTGTTCTGTTTTCTGCATTATTTATTTTTTGTTGTTTTTTTCTTTATTTTTAATTCTTTTTGCTTTTAGTTTTAGAAAAATTATAAACTTTCTGTTAGTGCCATTAGTTTTCAAATTTGAAAACACTTTTTTGTTTTCTTTGTTGCTTTATTTATTTTATTTTGTTTTGCTTACAACAAAGCGATGTGTAGAGGGACGGGCTTATAAACCGGTGTGGCGCCCTTCGTTGGTGAGGTTTTCAAATTCATAATTTTCAAATGAACTCTGAAAAAGTTGGCATAGCATGTGCATGTACAAAGCGGACAATGGTATCATACTAAATGCTGTTACAAAGTTGGCATGGTATCATCATAATAGTTGCGGAGAAAGGCTTCACTTTTTCTTCGCTTGTGTCATTTGCTTATTGCGCCGTAACCATGGATAATCTTCATCGTTTATCAGGATGCTTGGGTCAGCCTTGACTTTGAAGGGAGGAATTTCATGAAACTTTTCATACTCTTCAGACATATGTCTGTCTTGCTCTCCACTCCCAGAATGCCCCTTTTTGCTGAAAGAACTATGTGGCGCTTTGGCTCATCGTATGATGTATTCGCTTCCTTATCTTTTCTTTTCCTCGGTCTGGTAGACATGTCCTTCACATAATAACCTGTACCACATCATTGGCTAGGACGAACGGTTCGCCGGTGTACCCAAGATTTTTCAGATCCTTGTTGTCATTCCGTCTTTGTGGGTCTACCTGCACCCGCCTCGACAAATTGACCCACTTGCTGTTGGGGAGCGTAGTAATTTCAAAAATTTCCTCGCACACGCAAGATCATGGTGATGGCATAGCAACGAGAGGGAGAGTGTATGTCCACGTACCCTCGTGACCGTGGCGAAGCGTTATAACAACGCGGTTGATGTAGTCGTCGTCTTCACGATCCGACCGATCCAAGTACCGAGCGCACGGCACCTCCGAGTTCAGCACACGTTCAGCTCGATGGCGATCCCGGACTCGATCCAGCAAAGTGTCGGGATGAGTTCCGTCAAGACGACGGCGTGGTGGCGATGATGATGCTTCACCGGCGAGGGCTTCGCCTAAGCTCATGACGATATGACCGAGGTGGAATATGGTGGAGGGGCACCGCACACGGCTAAGGAGCGATCACGTAGATCAACTTGTGTGTCATGGGGTGCCCCCTGCCCCGTATATAAAGGAGGGAGGGGAGGTGCGGCCGGTCCTCATAGGGTGTGCTGGAGAGTCCTACTCCCACGGAGTAGGAATCCCCCTCTTGCCTTGTTGGAGAAGGAAGGGGAGGAAAGAGGAAGGGGCGCCGCCCCTCTCCTGTCCTATTCGGACTAGGGGGGGGGCGCTGCCTGCCCCTGGCCGCCCTCCTCTTCTCCCTTATGGCCCATTAAGGCCCAACATCCCCGGGAGGTTCCGTAACCCCGGTGTTCCGGAAAATTCCTGATTTCATCCGGAACCATTCCGAGTATAGGCTTCCAATATATCAATCTTTATGTCTCGACCATTTCGAGACTCCTCGTCATGTCCGTGATCACATCCGGGACTCCGAACAAACTTCGGTACATCAAAACTTATAAACTCATAATAAACTGTCATCGTAGCGTTAAGCGTGCGGACCCTACGGGTTCGAGAACTATGTAGACATGACCTAGAACTATTCTCGGTCAATAACCAATAGCGGAACCTGGATGCCCATATTGGTTCCTACATATTCTTGAAGATCTTTATCGGTCAAACCGCATAACGACATCGTTGTTCCCTTTGTCATCGGTATGTTACTTACCCGAGATTGATCGTAGGTATCAATACCTAGTTCAATCTCGTTACCGCAAATCTCTTTACTCGTTCCGTAATACATCATCTCACAACTAACTTATTTGTTGCAATGCTTGCAAGGCTTATGTGATGTGTATTACCGAGAAGGCCTAGAGATACCTCTCCGACAATCGGAGTGACAAAACCTAATCTCGAAATGCTTCAATCCAACATGTACCTTTGGAGACACCTGTAGTACTCCTTTATAATCATCCAGTTACGTTGTAACGTTTGGTAGCACCCAAAGTGTTCCTCCGGTAAACGGGATTTGCATAATCTCATAGTTACAGGAACATGTATAAGTCATGAAGAAAGCAATAGCAATATACTAAACGATCAAGTGCTAGGCTAACGGAATGGGTCATGTCAATCACATCATTCTCCTAATGATGTGATCCCATTAATCAAATGACAACACATGTCTATGGTTAGGAAACATAACCATCTTTGATTAATGAGCTAGTCAAGTAGAGGCATACTAGTGACTATATGTTTGTCTATGTATTCACACATGTATTATGTTTCCGGTTAATACAATTCTAGCATGAATAATAAACATTTATCATGATATAAGGAAATAAATAATAACTTTATTATTGCCTCTAGGGCATATTTCCTTCACTTGCACTTAAACAAAGGGACCTTAAAATCTACTCCGTAGTCAAGTTCCCATATGTCTACTATGTAACCATAATATGTGTCATTTCCCTTGTCGGTTGCTGCATCAAAGCGGACACCGCTGTTTTGGTTGGTGCTCTTTTCATCTTGGTCAATCGTGTAAAATGTATTCCCATTTATCTCGTATCCTTTCCAAATCATTATAGTCGAAGATGGTCCCCTGGACAACAAGTACAGCTCATCACAAACAGTGTTGTCACCTCGAGGCGTGTTTCCAACCAACTGCTGAAAGTCTGATGTGTTCACATGTAATCCATCGTCGCCTTTGCTCCGGGTGTTTGTAGCTCAGGACTGTTCTTGTGTTCATCGACATACAGGGGTCACCAAGGTAGAGTTCTCGTAGAACTGTGTAGTGTGCTTGAGACCAAGAATATCCGTCCCTGCATATTATTGAGTCTCTTCCAAGCGTGCCATTTCCAGTCAGTCTCCCCTCATACCGCGATTTAGGGAGACCTATCTTCTTAAGGCCAGGAATGAAGTCAACACAAAACCCGATGACATCCTCTGTTTGATGGCCCATGGAGATGCTTCCTTCTAGCCTAGTGCGGTTACGAACATATTTCTTTAGGACTCCCATGAACCTCTCAAAGGGTTACATATTGTGTAGAAATACGGGCCCCAGAATTACAATCTAAATCGACTAGATGAACTAGGGCGTGCGTCATGATATTGAAGAAGGATGGTGGGAACACCAGCTCGAAACTAACAAGACATTGCGCCACATCACTCCTTAGCGTTGGTACGATTTCTGGATCGGTCACCTTCTGAGATATTGCATTGAGGAATGCACATAGCTTCACAATGGCTAATCGGACGTTTTCGGTAGAAGCCCCTCAATGCAACCGGAAGCAGATTGCGTCATAATCACGTGGCAGTCATGAGACTTTAGGTTCGGAACTTTTCTCGGCATATTTATTCTTCCCTTTATATTGACGAGAAGCCAGTCGGGACCTTCATATTGAGCAGGCATTGAAAGAATATTTCTTTCTCTTCTTTAAAGAAGAGCGTGGCTGGCGGGACCTTCATCTTTGCTTGGAGGATGCCCTCTTTTTCGTGCAAGCGTTGCAGGTCCTCTCGTGCCTCGGTGTATCTTTTGTCTTCCCATTACGCCCAAGAAGCCTAGAAGGTTCACGCAAAGGTTCTTCGTCACGTGCATCACGTCGATCAAGAGCGGACCTCTAGGTCTTTCAAGAGGGTAGGTCCCAAAATATAGATTTCATCTTCCACATGGGTGCGTGATTCTCAGCGTCATTCGAACAGCTAGTCCGCGGGACCCTTTCCAAAGATTACGTGTAAATCATTGACCATAGCAAATGCGTGATCACCGATGCGCATGTCGGGCTTCTTCCGGTGACCTGCCTCGCCTTTGAAATGCTTGCCTTTCTTTCGACATTGATGGTTGGTCGGAAGAAATCGGCGATGGCCTAGGTACACATTCTTCTGCAGCTTCCGGTATATACTATCGGTGTCAAGTAAACAGTGCGTGCATCGTGGTTTCCTTGTTTGTCTGTCACGAAAGGTTCTTGAGAGCGGGCCAATCGTTGATGGTCACGCCTTTAGGTCAAATTCCTCCTTTTGTGCTCATCCCACGTCGTTACCGTTTCCATTCCACAGCTGTAAAAGTTCTTCAACTAATGGCCTTAGGTACACATCAATGTCGTTGCCGGGTTGCTTAGGGCCTTGGATGAGAACTGGCATCATAATGAACTTCCACTTCATGCACATGCAAGGAGGAAGGTTATACATACATAGAGTCACAGGCCAGGTGCTGTGATTGCTGCTATGCTCCCCGAAAGGATTAATGCCATCCGCGCTTAAAGCAAACCATACATTCCTTGGGTCCTTTGCAAACTCATCCCAGTACTTTCTCTTGATTTTTCTCCACTGCGACCCGTTGTGACGCCCTCGATTCAATCGTACACTAATCATGCACGCAAATGTGTACGATCAAGATCAAGGACTCACGGGAAGATATCACAACACAACTCTACAAATAAAATAAGTCATACAAGCATCATAATACAAGCCAGGGGCCTCGAGGGCTCGAATACAAGTGCTCGATCATAGGCAGTCAGCGGAAGCAATAATATCTGAGTCTGACATAAGTTAAACAAGTTTGCCTTAAGAAGGCTAGCACAAAGCGGGATACAGATCGAAGAGGAGCAGGCCTCCTGCTGGGATCCTCCTAACTACTCCTGGTCGTCGTCGTGGGCTGCACGTAGTAGTAGGCACCTCCCAAGTAGTAGTCGTCATCGACGGTGGCGTCTGCTCCAGGCTCCATCGTCTGTTGCAGCAATCGAGTAGAGGTAGGGGAAAAGGGGAACAAGGCAACCGTGAGTACTCATCCAAAGTACTACATAAGCGAGGAGCTACACTACATATGCATGGATATATGTGTAAAGGGCCATATCGATGGAATGAACTGCAGAATGCGAGAATAAGGGGATAGCTAGTCTTAACGAAGACTACGCACGGACACTGCCTTGCCTTGCAGCAGCAGTGAAGAGGGCCATCTGAAGTCCTCCAAGTAACATCACATAGCAATAATCCTACCCGGCGATCCCCTCCTCATATCCCTGAGAGAGAGCGACCACCGGTTGTATCTGGCACTTGGAAGGGTGTGTTTTATCAAGTATCCGGTTCTAGTTGTCATAAGCTCAAGGTACAACTCCAAGTCGTCCTGTTACCGAAGATCACGGCTATTCGAATAGATTAACTTCCCTGCAGGGGTGCACCAACTTACCCAACACGCTTGATCCCATTTGGCCGGACACACTTTCCTGGGTCATGCCCGGCCGCGGAAGATCAACACGTCGCAGCCCCACCTAGGCACAACAGAGAGGCCACCCATCGCCCTGAGCACACCTGCACGTTGCGTACGCGGCCGGAAGCAGACCTAGCCTAGCAGGCGTTCCAGTCCAATCCGGCGCGCGCCGCTCCGTCGCTGACGTCTGAAGTGCTTCGGCTGATACCACGACGCCGGGATACCCATAACTACTCCCACGTAGATGGTTAGTGCGTATAAGCTTGTAGCCAACCCAGATCAAATACCAAGACCTCGTTAAGCGTGTTAAGTATCCATGAACGCCGAACAGGCCAGGCCCACCTCTCTCCTAGGCGGTCTCAACCTGCCTGTCGCTCCGCCTCAAAGATCCATCCAGAGGGCCGTCGGGACAAAGGTCATTTCAGCCCCAATCCGTGAATCACTCATGGTGCTCCACAAGCCGACCGACTTTAGTCACCACATGTATCATGTATAAGTATATAGTATATACCCGTGATCACCTCCCGAGTGATCACGGGCCGATAGTATAGCACGGCAGACGGACAAGAATGTAGGGCCACAGATGAAAGTACTAGCATCCTATACTAAGCATATAGGATTGCAGGTAAGGTAAAACCAGTAGTAACAAGGACAGGCTATGCAGCAGTATAGGAGTATCTGAAAGCAGTAACATGCTACACTACTCTAATGCAAGCAGTATGGAGAAGAGTAAGCGATATCTGGTGATCAAGGGGGGGCTTGCTGGTTGCTCTGGCAAGAGAGAATTAAATCAACTCCGTAGTCGAATCGGGCAGCGTGCAGCGTCGGTCTCGTAGTCTCTTGGAGGAAGAGGGGAAGAAACAATGAATAACATGTAAGCAGATGCATATCGATGCATGACAAGACAAATAGCGATGCTAGGCGTGCCCTAACGTGGTATGAGGTGGTGCTTGGTTAAGAAACATCAGGAAAGTATTCCGGTGTTTCGTGCTTTCGAGCAGAAGGAGCGGAGGAAAGTTGCAGGTTCGATAGGTTAGGGGTGTGTGGCGGACGAACGGACTGCGTATCCGGATTCGTCTCGTCGTTCTGAGTAACTTTCATGTTGAAAATATTTTCATCCGAGCTACGGATTATTTTATATTAATTTTTAAAGTTTTAAATCATTTTCTAATTTATTAATTATTAATTAAATCAACATTATCCAGAATAGTGTTCGCTGACGTCAGCATGACGTCAGCAGTCAACGTTGACCGTTGACCTGGTCAACCTGACAGGTGGGTCCCATTTGTCAATGTCTGAGTTTAACTAAACAGGTTAATTAGTATAATTACTTGATTAGGTTAACTAATTCTAATTAATTTAGTTAAACCAAATTAATTAACTTAATTAATTCACTAATTAATTAATTAATTAATTAATTATTTTACTAATTTCATTTTCATTTTCATTTTCCTTTTCTTTTTAACAGGGGCATGGGCGTGCGCGGGAGCCAGCCGACGGGAGCAGGCGAGGCGCGGCGGGCGGCCGGCCGCGCGGGCGAGGCTCGGCAATGGCTTGAGCTCGCCGGCAGCAACAGGGGAACACTGGCGGGGTTGGGGGGGTCTTGAGGCGTGCCTAGGCGCCCACCACGCGAGCCGAGGCGAGGCGAGGCTGTGTGCCCGCGGCGGCGAGCCACGACGGCCAGCTGGCGCTGGGCGGCAGCGAGCCGGAGGCGCCATGTGTCAGCAGGAGCGGGGGGAGAGGGTAGCAGGGGATGGGGTCCTCACCCGTTGTAGAGGAGTTCGGCGGTGGTAGCGATGGCGCCGCGGGAGGAGGTCGGGGAAGGCGTCCGTCGGGGAGGAGAGAGGGCTAGCCGGCGACGCGGTGGTCCGGCGACGGTGAGGCCTTCGGGCGGCAGCACGCATCGGCGGGGTTCGGGAGGTGACGAGGCGGGAGGTCGTCGCCTCGAGGCGATGGAGGCGGCGTGTGGCGGCACGGCAGCGGCGTCGGGGCGGATCTGGCGGGCGCACCGGCCGGGCGGACTCTGCGGGCGGCGTCGCTGGGGATCGGGCCCTCTGCCCGATCCGGACGGGAAGGGGAGAGGCGTCGGGTCTGGTGGGGGGGCGCGATGGAGGGTCGTCGCCGCGGGCGGCGGAATCGGCGATGGGGATGGGGCGCTGGCGGCCCGATCCCGATTGGATCGGGGGGGAAGAAGCGTGGGGGAAGTGGGGAATGGGTGGGTTCTGGGTGGGGTTTCCGCCCGGGGAGCTATAGGCGCCCGGTGGGCTGCCTGGGTGGCCTGAGGCCAGTGGGCTGTCGCCCGATGGGGGGTTCTTTCTTTTGTTTTCTTTTTTCCTTTTGTTTTATTTATTCCTTTCGGTTTTATTAAATTATTAATTTATTTCAATTCTGAAGAATGTGAGAACAACACCTAAATATGGTATGTTAAAGATACCACTGCCACATTAATTTGGACAGCTAAATAAAATAGTTTAATATTTTACAAAATACAAAAGGCATTTTATTACTTCCTTTCGCTGCTGTTTTATTTTCCTTTGAGCATTTAAACAATTTATAAAAATGTGGTTTCACCACCATAATAACCTATGTATTATTTGGTTCACTCCGAACATTTAAATTTTAATATTTGAAAACTTTTATTGTTTACTCGATTTTGAATTTGAAATTCGAATCGGTTTTTGAACTAACCCGAGGTTAACTACAGTGACAGAGGTGACGTGGCATCATTAATGGGGATTACTGTAGCATAATTATCCGGGCGTCACAATTCTCCTCCACTACAAGAAATCTCGTCCCGAGATTTAAGAGGGGAGTAAGGGGAAAGTTCTGGTTACGATAATCTAACGGATCTTCTCGAAGAAGTTAATCCCTTTCGTTGATGTCTTCAATCCTTTATTCCGATGCATCATGATAAACTGGTCATCATTTCTTGGGAACTCCATCGTACCTCACGAAAGATAAGGGCAGCTCACTACGACATAATGCTTTTGAGGGAAACAATCGGGGTTAACCCATGAATTAGTATAAGATTATCTCGAGTCGAACATATGAAATACCTCGAGAGTAAAGTACGAAGGTACCATAATAGGCTCAAGCGGATAGATAGTTGCTCGAAGCCTTTGAACGAGTGAGGAAGGGGTTGAGTAGCGAGAGTAAGTATTGCGTCGATACCAGAATAGATCACTATGGCGGTGGCCCGTGAATTACATACGAGGCCACGTCGAGGAATAACCGGGGAATAGGGGTGTACAGGACAGTCAGGTTTCGATCTGTGTAGCGTGGGTTATGGGCCCACCATGTGGGTTTTTAATAGGAGCAGTGACCTCTTTCGGGTCATGATAGCAAGGCATGCCGAGAGTACCATGTCGGTTATGTCGGCATCAACGTTGGTACCAAGGGCGAGGGACGAAAGAACCACTTTCCTGCTTTCGTTGAGCGAGGCGGACCAATAGGCAAGGTTCTCGTCCATCGGTGGCTACCGGAATGCCATCACAATAGTAACAAGGTCTTACTGACAGAGTTGTACATCGAGGTGTTTGCACAAGCAGTGGATTATTACTGCTTATATCATATAGATCATAGAAAAGGTTTAAACAAACCAATGGATGAAAAATATGATCATCAGATTAAACAGAACAATGGAAAGGAAAATATGTTTAAACACATATTTCAAGGGTATATCCTTCCCAAGGACAAGCAGAGCAAGATATCCACGACAGGAGATAATGTAGAAAACCCTTTAGGTAAGGGAAGAGATATTTCATGACATTACCCATACAACGGTGTTTGGATAATTGAGCAAGAAACATTTAGCATTGGGCTTCGAATGTTCTTGTTGAAAATCAAAGTATCACAGACATGCTTCGAGATAGCATTGTCATGGTCTTCAGGTGAAGATCAGACTGTGGAATCACGAAGGATCCATCAGGAATAACTTGTAGAAACAGTATTACAATTCCCTCATGGATGAATGGATAACCCTGCTGAAAAGGAATCTATAATGATAGGTCCTCCAACCGGGGTGCTAGGCATGACATCATGCTACCGGGTCATCAAAGGATCATCATCATAACTCTTGGAAAGTTGTCCCAACCATCATAGCTGACCGAGATTCAGATCCGATTGGTGTCAGGATACCTCAGACTTAGGATACCTAAGAAGAAAAGGTGCAACGCAAATTGACGAGATGACATTGTAAGATTCTTGGGGAAATGAACTATGAAGTGATTTCCGTTAACAAGAGTCCATCATTAGCCCAAGGAGAGGGCAAGGAGGTGTCTCAGTGAACTCAACGGCAATTCACGAGATTCCCAAAAGATAGACTTCCACATTTAAGTGAACAAGGAGATAACATTTGTCAGATCAAATGATATAAGGAAGTATGCTCGAGGAAAACATACACAAGTAAACATTGGTTGAAAGGTGCGCCCGATGGGTTGGGTTGCACGACCAATGTCAGAATGGTGATTCAATAATCGATAGCCTAAGAATGAACCTTCGACCATTAACTTAAAAAAATAGGGTTGCTAGAAGGAAAGAATCCAAACAACACCGTTCACTTGTTGGAATTAACACGGGGACCAAGAAGGAATGGTAGTGGTGAGAAGTATTTCTATGTCAAGAATTCTCAAGAGGTGGAACAAATCTCAGAACATTCTTGACATAAAGGATGGTAATACTCCAAGGTAAAGAAGAACAATTGCTGGGTAGCAAGGAACTCAAGGTATAACACCAAACATGAACAAGCTTGTGTTGGGGGGGAATGGCAATAAAGTGATCGATGATAATACAATTCATCGAGGGCAAGGATGGTATTTCTCATCATGAATTCAATTGATATCCTGGATGAGCTCAGAATGTTGACGCTCACGACACCTTTGTCGCGAGAGTTCTGAAGATGTGTCGATCGAGGGCGACATCAAGTCAAAGTAATGATGAAGTGAAAGGTTATTAGAACCAAAGTGCGACACAAACTCGAAACCAAGCTTGTTGTTCAAGGTAAAATGATATGATGATGAGGATCGACGTAAGGTTAGTTCATCGTCGAAAATTGTGCTCCGAGAAGAAGGACCGGGTAGCACAGTTAAAATCATCACGACAATGATATAGCCAAACAGGCTAGGAATGGCGGGTCGGGTACAAACTTCGTACTTATAGAAGCTTCTTGAAGAGTTGTTGAACCGTGAGTGCGGACTTGGTTCGATTATCGGTGTCTTTGAGTGTTTAATAACTTCGAGCCCGTGAAAAATTGGAAACAGTGGGAAGGTAGCACTTGATGAAGAACTCATAAGAGGTTATGCAGTTCCATGATAATCTCGAGATACCGGGGTAATACTCGATGACATATCAAAGTAGAGGTTAGGCGGGGTTATTGCTCTCTGAAGACAAGTGCTAAAACTTGCACGAGAAATGGTATTTAAAAGAGAACATGGTGGAACCACGATTGCAAAAGGCGGATCCCTGATATAAGATGAACTTATACCAAAGGAATAATTAATTTAAGAGAAGCTTTAATGATAAGATCTACATCGTGTCCATGGGCATGAACACAAGTTAAAGGTCGACTCCCACTTCTCCAATGCATAACCTTTCATTCACTTCTCACGTTCGATGAAGTTGCAGTGTTGAAAATTTTATCTGGCGAAGCACCAGAAGAGTATGATTCGTGAAAACGTTCGGGTTCACACGGTTTAGTGAAGGCATATGTTCAACCCATAGGGGCTTCTTGGAATCATATACCGGAATCTTTAGAAATAATTAACTCAAGCTCGAAGGCAGAGCATGGTTGAGAAAGCAGAGGATACAATTTACCAAAGGCATTATGTATCGGAGGAAAGGCTCACAAGGTTATTGAATATGAAAGGCGTTGTCGGATAAAATCCAACAAAGGATCTGGTGGTCCACAAGGGATCGGCGTGAGCATCGATACTCAACTAGAGGAAGAAGAATGCAAGGATATCAAACTATAGAAACAATGACTAACTCAATTGTCAAATGCAAATAAATTATGGTTCCCAAATCAAGGGGTGAAGCAATGCTCGATTAGGGATGGATAAGTCGAATAGCCTTAGGGTACAATCAGCGACAATTGGATTGGTGAGAACCAATTCGATTAAAGAATGGCAGCTCAGCCGGAAAGGTAATTTATAAGGATCAATGATGATTGCAGTATTCATAAACATATTGAGTCAACAGACTCAAAATGATAATGACAAGGAATGTCAACATGACTACGAGACTTATGGGATTTACCATAATGTAAGCAAGCAAAATTTCAAGAGCCAAGGCTCCAGAGGATTTTCGGAAGATCGAATAGTATTTAGAAGACTTTTGAGAAACACATGACAACTGGGGATGAGCGGATACTCGACAAGTGCGAGGATTTATTTGAAGGGGTATTCATGTGGCAAACAACTGCTAGGCAGTAGGCACAATGTATTCTCGGAACAATAGAGAAAACTTCGGGGTATCTTGTAATAACAAGATCAATGGGGGATGATCGTATGAATGGCAAGTGTAAGTAGTTATCCATAAGGATTTATCGGTGGTCGGGAATAGCAAACGCGATGAACACAAGTTCTCGGGTTAACAGCGGAGAGTATCTTCAAGGTCTTCTGGTGCAGCAGACGATCATCAGTAATAAGGGGCCCTCCGGGTGGAAGTGATAACGAGATCCTAATGTTAGATTTGGTAAACTTCATTTAACCCGAATAGAGAGAGATCGAGGCCCGAGTAAAGGTCGAGGTAAAAGATCCTACTACCACCCAGCGGCGTGTGCCCGTAAGACACACAACCATGTTAGAAAAAGTTTTGCAATGTCTAGACTCAACTTCAGCCAAGGAGTTGGAAAGGGGGTTCCTACAGCAATCGGCTCGATACCAACTTGGCGCCCTCGATTCAATCGTACACTAATCATGCACGCAAATGTATGCGATCAAGAGCAAGGACTCACGGAAGATATCACAACACAACTCTACAAATAAAATAAGTCATACAAGCATCATAATACAAGCCGGGGCCTCGAGGGCTCGAATACAAGTGCTCGACCATAGGCAGTCAGGGAAGCAACAATATCTGAGTACAGACATAAGTTAAACAAGTTTGCCTTAAGAAGGCTAGCACAAAGCGGGATCTGGATCGAAGAGGAGCAGGCCTCCTGCCTGGGATCCTCCTAACTACTCCTGGTCGTCGTCAGCGGGCTGCACGTAGTAGTAGGCACCTCCCGAGTAGTAGTCGTCATCGGCGGTGGCGTCTGGCTCCTGGGCTCCATCGTCTGGTTGCAGCAATCAAGTAGAGGTAGGGGGAAAAGGGGGAACAAGGCAACCGTGAGTACTCATCCAAAGTACTCGCAAGCAGGGAGCTACACTACATATGCATGGATATATGTGTAAAGGGCCATATCAGTGGACTGAACTGCAGAATGCCAGAATAAGGGGGGATAGCTAGTCTTAACGAAGACTACGCTTCTGGACACCTGCCTTGCAACAGGCAGAAGAGGGCAGTCTGAAGTCCTCCAAGTAACATCACATAGCAATAATCCTACCCGGCGATCCCCTCCTCATATCCCTGAGAGAGAGCGACCACCGGTTGTATCTGGCACTTGGAAGGGTGTGTTTTATCAAGTATCCGGTTCTAGTTGTCATAAGCTCAAGGTACAACTCCAAGTCGTCCTGTTACCGAAGATCACGGCTATTCGAATAGATTAACTTCCCTGCAGGGGTGCACCAACTTACCCAGCACGCTTGATCCCATTTGGCCGGACACACTTTCCTGGGTCATTGCCGGCCGCGGAAGATCAACACGTCGCAGCCCCACCTAGGCACATCAGAGAGGCCAGCACGTCGGTCTAAACCTAAGCGCGCAGGGGTCTGGGCCCATCGCCCTGAGCACACCTGCACGTTGCGTACGCGGCCGGAAGGAGACCTAGCCTAGCAGGCGTTCCAGTCCAATCCGGCGCGCTCCGCTCCGTCGCTGACGTCTGAAGTGCTTCGGCTGATACCACGACGTCGGGATACCCATAACTACTCCCGCGTAGATGGTTAGTGCGTATAAGCTCGTAGCCAACCCAGATCAAATACCAAGACCTCGTTAAGCGTGTTAAGTATCCGCGAACGCCGAACAGGGCCAGGCCCACCTCTCTCCTAGGTGGTCTCAACCTGCCCTATCGCTCCGCCTCAAAGATCCATCCAGAGGGCCGTCGGGACAAAGGTCCTTTCAGCCCCCAATCCGTGAATCACTCGCGGGTACTCCACAAGCCGACCCGACTTTAGTCACCACATGTATCATGTATAAGAATATAGTATATACCCGTGATCACCTCCCGAGTGATCACGGCCCGATAGTATAGCACGGCAGACGGACAAGAATGTAGGGCCACAGATGAAAGTACTAGCATCCTATACTAAGCATATAGGATTGCAGGTAAGGTAACAACAGTAGTAACAAGGACAGGCTATGCAGCAGTATAGGAGTATCTGAAAGCAGTAACTGTTGGGGAACGTAGTAATTTCAAAAAATTTCCTACGCACACGCAAGATCATGGTGATGGCATAACAACGAGAGGGGAGAGTGTCTGTCCACGTACCCTCGTAGACCGAAAGCGGAAGCGTTATAACAACGCGGTTGATGTAGTCGTACGTCTTCACGATCCGACCGATCCAAGCACCGAACGTACGGCACCTCCGAGTTTTGCACACGTTCAGCTCGATGACGAGCCCCGGACTCCGATCCAGCAAAGTGTCGGGGATGAGTTCCGTCAGCACGACGGCGTGGTGACGATGATGATGCTCCACCGACGCAGGGCTTCGCCTAAGCTCTGCGACGATATGACTTCTCCGGCGCAGGGCTTCGCCTAAGCTCCGCGTCGATATGACCGAAGTGGAATATGGCGGAGGGGGCAACGACACGGCTAAGGAGCGATCCGTAGATCAACTTGTGTTCAGGGGTGCCCCCTGCCCCGTATATAAAGGAGCAAGGGGGTGCGGCCAGCCCAAGGGGCGCTCTGGAGGAGTCCTACTCCCAGGAGTAGGACTCCCCCCTTCCTAGTTGGAATAGGATTGGGGAAGGGAAGAGGGAAGAGGCGCCCCTCTCCTGTCCTATTCGGACTAGAGGGGGAGGGGGGCGCGCGGCCTGACCTGGCCGGCCCTTGCCTCTTCTCCCTATGGCCCATTAAGGCCCATTGACCCCGGGGGTTCCGTAACCCCGGTGTTCCGTAACTTCATGTTTTCATCCGGAACCTTTTGAAGTCAAACATAGGCTTCCAATATATCAATCTTTATGTCTCGACCATTTGAGACTCCTCGTCATGTCCGTGATCACATCCGGGACTCGAACAACCTTGGTACATCAAAACTTATAAACTCATAATGAAGCTGTCATCGAAGCGTTAAGCGTGCGGACCCTACGGGTTCGAGAACTATGTAGACATGACCTAGAACCATTCTCGGTCAATACCAATAGCGGAACCTGGATGCCCATATTGGTTCCTACATATTCTACGAAGATCTTTATCGGTCAAACCGCATAATGATATCGTTGTTCCTTTTGTCATCGGTATGTTACTTACCCGAGATTCGATCGTCGGTATCAATACCTAGTTCAATCTCGTTCTGGTAAGTCTCTTTACTCGTTCCGTAATACATCATCTCACAACTAACTCATTAGTTGTAATGCTTGCAAGGCTTATGTGATGTGTATTACCGAGAAGGCCCAGAGATACCTCTCCGACAATCGGAGTGACAAAACCTAATCTCGAAATCGCCAACCCAACAAGTACCTTTGGAGACACCTGTAGTACTCCTTTATAATCACCCATTCGTTGTGACGTTTGGTAGTACCAAAGTGTTCCTCCGTGGCAGGAGTTGCTTAATCTCATAGTTACAGGAACATGTATAGGTCATGAAGAAAGCAATAGCAATATACTAAGCGATCAAGTGCTAAGCTAACGGAATGGGTCATGTCAATCACATCATTCTCCTAATGATGTGATCCCATTAATCAAATGACAACACATGTCTATGGTTAGGAAACATAACCATCTTCGATTAATGAGCTAGTCTAGTAGAGGCATACTAGTGACTATCTGTTTGTCTATGTATTCACACATGTATTATGTTTCCGGTTAATACAATTCTAGCATGAATAATAAACATTTATCATGATATAAGGAAATAAATAATAACTTTATTATTGCCTCTAGGGCATATTTCCTTCAGTCTCCCACTTGCACTAGAGTCAATAATCTAGATTACACAGTAATGATTCTAACACCCATGGAGTCTTGGTGCTGATCATGTTTTGCTCGTGGAAGAGGCTTAGTCAGCGGGTCTGCAACATTCAGATCCGTATGTATTTTGCAAATCTCTATGTCTCCCACTTGGACTTGGTCCCGAATGGAATTGAAGCGTCTCTTGATATGCTTGGTCCTCTTGTGAAATCTGGATTCCTTTGCCAAGGCAATTGCACGAGTATTGTCACAGAAGATCTTCATTGGTCCCGATGCACTAGGTATGACACCTAGATCGGAAATGAACTCTTTCATCCAGACTCCTTCATTTGCTGCTTCCGAAGCAGCTATGTACTCCGCTTCACATGTAGATCCCGCCACGACGCTTTGTTTAGAACTGCACCAACTGACAGCTCCACCGTTTAATAAAAATCATTATCCGGTTTGCGATTTAGAATCGTCCGGATCAGTGTTAAAGCTTGCATCGGCGTAACCATTTACGACTAGCTCTTTGTCACCTCCATATCGAGAAACATATCCTTAGTCCTTTTCAGGTATTTCAGGATGTTCTTGACCGTTCTCGATGATCCACTCTGGATTACTTTGGTACCTTCCTGCCAAGCTTACAGCTAAGCATCGTCAGTCTGGTACACAGCATTGCATACATGATAGAGCCTATGGCTGAAGCATAGGGAACATCTTTCATTTTCTCTCTATCTTCTGCTGTGGTCGGGCATTGAGTTTGACTCAATCTTACACCTTGTAATACAGGTAAAAAACCTTTCTTTGCCTGATCCATTTTGAACTTCTTCAAAACTTTATCAAGGTATGTGCTTTGTGAAAGTCCAATTAAGCGTCTTGATCTATCTCTATAGATCTTGATGCCCAATATGTAAGCAGCTTCACCGAGGTCTTTCATTGAAAAACTTTTATTCAAGTATCCTTTTATGCTATCCAGAAATTCTATATCATTTCCAATCAACAATATGTCGTCCACATATAATATCGAAATGCTCTGAGCTCCCACTCACTTTCTTGTAAATACAGGCTTCTCCAAAAGTCATATAAAACCATATGCTTTGATCACACTATCAAAGCGTTTATTCCAACTCGAGAGGCTTGCACAGACCATAAATTGATCGTTGGAGCTTGCACACTTTGTTAGCACCCTTTGGATCAACAAAACCTTCTGGTTGCATCATATACAACTCTTCTTCTAGAAATCCATTCAAGAATGCAGTTTTACATCCATTTGCCAAATTTCATAATCATAAAATGCGGCAATTGCTAACATGATTCGGACAGACTTAAGCATCGCTACGGGTGAGAAAGTCTCATCGTAGTCAACCCCTTGAACTTGTCGAAAACCTTTTGCAACAAGTCGAGCTTTGTAGACAGTTACATTACCATCGGCGTCAGTCTTCTTCTTAAAGATCCATTTATTCTCAATGGCTTTCCGATCATCGGGCAAGTCAACCAAAGTCCATACTTTGTTCTCATACATGGATCCCATCTCAGATTTCATGGCTTCCAGCCATTTCGCGGAATCTGGGCTCACCATCGCTTCTTCATAGTTTGTAGGTTCGCCATGGTCAAGTAACATGACTTCCAGAATAGGATTACCGTACCACTCTGGTGCGTATTTTACTCTGGTTGACCTACGAAGTTCAGTAGTAACTTGATCTGAAGCTTCATGATCATCATCATTAGTTTCCTCACTAATTGGTGTAGTTGTCACAGGAACCGTTTCTTGTGATGAACTACCTTCCAATAAGGGAGCAGATACAGTTATCTCATCAAGTTCTACTTTCCTCCCACTCACTTCTTTCGAGAGAAACTCCTTCTCTAGAAAGGATCCGAATTTAGCAACGAAAACCTTGCCTTCAGATCTGTGATAGAAGGTGTACCCAACAGTCTCCTTTGGGTATCCTATGAAGACACATTTCTCGATTTGGGTTCGAGCTTATCGGCTGAAGTTTCTTCACATAAGCATCGCAGCCCCAAACTTTAAACGACAACTTTGGTTTCTTGCCAAACCACAGTTCATACGGTGTCGTCTCAACGGACTTAGATGGTGCCCTATTTAACGTGAATGCGGCCGTCTCTAAAGCATATCCCCAAAAGCGATAGCGGTAAATCAGTAAGAGACATCATAGATCGCACCATATCAAGTAAAGTACGATTCGACGTTCGGACACACCATTTCTCTGTGGTGTTCGGGTGGCGTGAGTTGCGAAACTATTCCACATTGTTTCAAATGTAAACCAAACTCGTAACTCAAATATTCTCCTCCACGATCCGATCGTAGAAACTTTATTTTCTTGTTACGATGATTTTCCACTTCACTCTGAAATTCTTTGAACTTTTCAAATGTTTCAGATTTGTGTTTCATTAAGTAGATATACCCATATCTGCTCAAATCATCTGTGAAGGTGAGAAAATAACGATACCCCGCGTGCCTCAACATTCATTGGACCACAAACATCGGTATGTATGATTTCCAACAAATCAGTTGCTCGCTCCATAGTTCCGGAGAACGGCGTTTTAGTCATCTTGCCCATGAGGCACGGTTACATAAGTACCAAGTGATTCATAATCAAGTGATTCGAAGCCCATCGGTATGGAGTTTCTTCATGCGTTTTACACGATATGACCCAAACGGCAGTGCCACAAATAAGTTGCATTATCATTATCAACTCTGCATCTTTTGGTTTCAACACTATGAATATGTGTACTACTACTATCGAGATTCAATAAAATAGACCACTCTTCAAGGGTGCATGACCATAAAAGATATTATTCATATAAATAGAACAACCATTATTCTCTGTCTTAAATGAATAACCGTTTAGCATCAAACAAGATCCAGATATAATGTTCATGCTTAACGCTGGCACCAAATAACAATTATTTAGGTCTAAAACTAATCCCGATGGTAGATGTAGAGGTAGCGTGCCGACCGCGATCACATCGACTTTGGAACCATTTCCCACGCAGATCGTCACCTCGTCCTTAGCCAATCTTCGCAATCCGTAGTTCCTGTTTGAGTTGCAAATATTAGCAGCAGAACCAGTATCAAATACCAGGTACTACTGCGAGTATTAGTAAGGTACACATCAATAACATGTATATCACATATACCTTTGATCACCTTGCCATCCTTCTTATCCGCCAAATACTTGGGGCAGTTCCGCTTCGATGTCGGTTTGCTTGCGGTAAAAACACTCGGTTTCAGGCTTAGGTCCAGACTTGGGTTTCTTCTCTTGAGCAGCAACTTTCTTGCTGTTCTTTTGAACTTCCTTCTTCTTTCCTTTGCCCTTTTCTTGAAACTAGTGGTCTTGTTGACCATCAACACTTGATGCTCTTTCTTGATTTCTACCTCCATGCTTTTAGCATTGCGAAGAGCTCGGGAATTGTTTTGGTCATCCCTTGCATATTATAGTTCATCACGAAGCTCTTGTAGCTTGGTGGCAGTGATTGGAGAATTCTGTCAATGACACTATCATCCGGAAGAGTAACTCCCAGTTGAATCAAGTGATTATTATACCGGACATTTTGAGTATATGTTCACTTGTGAACTATTCTCCTCCATCTTGCAGCTATAGAACTTATTGGAGACTTCATATCTCTCAATCCGGGCATTTTCTTGAAATATTAACTTCAACTCCTGGAACATCTCATATGCTCCATGACGTTCAAAATGTCGTTGAAGACCCGGTTCTAAGCCGTAAAGCATGGCACACTGAACTAACGAGTAGTCATCAGCTTTGCTCGCAGACGTTCACAACCACGGCGTTGCTCTGCAGCAGGCCTGGCACCCAGCGGTGCTTCGGGACGTAATTCTTACGTGCAGCAATGAGGATAATCCTCAAGTTACGGACCCAGTCCGTGTAATTGCTACCATCATCTTTCAACTTTGCTTTCTCAAGGAACGCATTAAAATTCAACGGAACAACAGCACGAGCCATCTATCTATAGTAAACATAGACAAGCAAAAATACTATCAGGTACTAAGTTCATGATAAATTTAAGTTTAATTAATCATATTAAAACCTCCCACTTAGACAGACATCTCTCTAGTCATCTAAGTGATTACGTGATCCAAATCAATTAAACCATGTCCGATCATCACGTGAGATGGAGTAGTTTCAATGGTGAACATCACTATGTTGATCATATCTACTATATGATTCACGCTCGACCTTCGGTCTCCGTGTTCGAGGCCATATCTGTTATATGCTAGGCTCGTCAAGTTTAACCTGAGTATTCGCGTGCGCAACTGTTTTGCACCCGTTGTATTTGAGCGTAGAGCCTATCACACCCGATCATCACGTGGTGTCTCAGCACGAAGAACTTTCATAGCGGTGCATACTCGGGAGAACACTTCTTGATAATTTTAGTGAGAGATCATCTTATAATGCTACCGTCAATCAAAGCAAGATAAGATGCATAAAGGATAAACATCACATGCAATCAATATAAGTGATATGATATGGTCATCATCATCTTGTGCTTGTGATCTCCATCGCCAAGCACCGTCATGATCACCATCGTCACCGGCGCGACACCTTGATCTCCATCGTAGCATCGTTTCGTCTCGCCAACTATTGCTTCTCGACTATCGCTACTGCTTAGTGATAAAGTAAAGCAATTACATAGCTTTGCATTTCATACAATAAGCGACAACCATATGGCTCCTGCCGATTGCCGATAACTCGGTTACAAAACATGATCATCTCATACAATAAAATATAGCATCACGTCTTGACCACATCACATCACAACATGCCCTGCAAAAACAAGTTAGGCGTCCTCTACTTTGTTGTTGCAAGTTTTACATGGCTGCTACGGGCTGAGCAAGAACCGTTCTTACCTACGCATCAAAACCACAGCGATAGTTTGTCAAGTTGGTGCTGTTTTAACCTTCGCAAGGACCGGGCGTAGCCACACTCGGTTCAACTAAAGTGAGAAACCGACACCCGCCGTCACCTTTAAGCAACTAGTGCTCGGCGGTGAAACCAGTCTCGCGTAAGCGTCTGGCGTAATGTCGGTCGGGCGCTTCATCTCACAATACCGCCGAACCAAAGTATGACATGCTGGTAAGCAGTGTGACTTATATCGCCCACAACTCACTTGTGTTCTACTCGTGCATATGACATCAACGCATAAAACCAGGCTCGGATGCCACTGTTGGGGAGCGAGTAATTTCAAAAATTTCCTACGCACACGCAAGATCATGGTGATGGCATAGCAGCGAGAGGGAGAGTGTCTGTCCACGTACACTCGTGAGACCGAAAGCGAAGCGTTATAACAACGCGGTTGATGTAGTCGACGTCTTCACGATCCGACCGATCCAAGCACCGAGCGCACGGAACCTCCGAGTTCTGCACACGTTCAGCTCGATGGCGATCCCGGACTCGATCCAGCAAAGTGTCGGGATGAGTTCCACAAGACGACGGCGTGGGACGATGATGATGCTCCACCGACGCAGGGCTTTGCCTATGCTCGCGACGATATGACTTCTCCGCGCAGGGCTTCGCCTAAGCTCATGACGATATGACCGAAGTGGAATATGGTGGAGGGGGCACCGACACGGCTAAGGAACGATCCGTAGATCAACTTGTGTGTTCAGGGTGCCCCCTGCCCCGTATATAAAGGAGCAAGGGGTGCGGCCAGCCCAAGGGGGGCGCGCCTGGAGGAGTCCTACTCCCACCGGGAGTAGGACTCCCCCTTCCTAGTTGGAATAGGATTGGGGAGGGGGAAGAGGGAAGGGGCCCCCCCCTCTCCTTGTCCTATTCGGACTAGAGGGGGAGGGGGGCGCGCGGCCTGCCCTGGCCGGCCCTTCCTCTTCTCCCTATGGCCCATTAAGGCCCATTGACCCCCCGGGGGGTTCCGGTAACCCCCCGGTGTTCCGGTAACTTCCTGTTTTCATCCGGAACCTTTCCGAAGTCCAAACATAGGCTTCCAATATATCAATCTTTATGTCTCGACCATTTAGAGACTCCTCGTCATGTCCGTGATCACATCCGGGACTCGAACAACCTTGGTACATCAAAACTTATAAACTCATAATGAACTGTCATCGAAGCGTTAGCGTGCGGACCCTACGGGTTCGAGAACTATGTAGACATGACCTAGAACCATTCTCGGTCAATAACCAATAGCGGAACCTGGATGCCCATATTGGTTCCTACATATTCTCGAAGATCTTTATCGGTCAAACCGCATAACGATATCGTTGTTCCTTTTGTCATCGGTATGTTACTTACCGAGATTCGATCGTCGGTATCCAATACCTAGTTCAATCTCGTTCTTGGTAAGTCTCTTTACTCGTTCCGTAATACATCATCTCACAACTAACTCATTAGTTGTAATGCTTGCAAGGCTTATGTGATGTGTATTATCGAGAAGGCCCAGAGATACCTCTCCGACAATCGGAGTGACAAAACCTAATCTCAAATATGATTCGTGAAAACGTTCGGGTTCACACGGTTTAGTGAAGGCATATGTTCAACCCATAGGGGCTTCTTGGAATCATATACCAGAATCTTTAGAAATAATTAACTCAAGCTCGAAGGCAGAGCATGGTTGAGAAAGCAGAGGATACAATTTACCAAAGGCATTATGTATCAGAGGAAAGGCTCACAAGGTTATTGAATATGAAGGGCGTTGTCAGATAAAATCCAACAAAGGATCTGGTGGTCCACAAGGGATCTGACGTGAGCATCAGTACTCAACTAGAGGAAGAAGAATGCAAGGATATCAAACTATAGAAACAACTGACTAACTCAATTGTCAAATGCAAATAAATTATGGTTCCCAAATCAAGGGGTCAGAAGCAATGCTCTGATTAGGGATGGATAAGTCGAATAGCCTTAGGGTACAATCAACGACAATTGGATTGGTCGAGAACCAATTCCGATTAAAGAATGGCAGCTCAGCGGAAAGGTAATTTATAAGGATCAATGATGATTGCAGTATTCAAGAAACATATTGAGTCAACAGACTCAAAATGATAATGACAAGGAATGTCAACATGACTACGAGACTTATGGGATTTACCATAATGTAAGCAAGCAAGAATTTCAAGAGCCAAGGCTCCAGAGGATTTTCGGAAGATCGAATAGTATTTAGAAGACTTTTGAGAAACACATGACAACTGGGGATGAGCGGATACTCGACAAGTGCGAGGATTTATTTGAAGGGGTATTCATGTGGCAAACAACTGCTAGGCAGTAGGCACAATGTATTCTCGGAACAATAGAAAACTTGGGTATCTTGTAATAACAAGATCAATGGGGATGATCGTATGAATGGCAAGTGTAAGTAGTTATCCATAAGGATTTATCGGTGGTGGGAATAGCAAACGCGATGAACACAAGTTCTCGGGTTAACAGCGGAGAGTATCTTCAAGGTCTTACGGTGCAGCGAGGCGATCATCAAGTAATAAGGGCCCTCGGGTGGAAGTGATAACGAGATCCTAATGTTAGATTTGGTAAACTTCATTTAACCCGAATAGAGAGAGATCAGAGGCCCGAGTAAAGGTCGAGGGTAAAAGATCCTACTACCACCCAGCGGCGTGTGCCCGTAAGACACACAACCATGTTAGAAAAAGTTTTGCAATGTCTAGACTCAACTTCAGCCAAGGAGTTGGAAAGGGGGGTTCCTACAGGCAGTCGGCTCTGATACCAACTTGTGACGCCCTCGATTCAATCGTACACTAATCATGCACGCAAATGTGTACGATCAAGAGCAAGGACTCACGGGAAGATATCACAACACAACTCTACAAATAAAATAAGTCATACAAGCATCATAATACAAGCCAGGGGCCTCGAGGGCTCGAATACAAGTGCTCGACCATAGACGAGTCAGGGGAAGCAACAATATCTGAGTACAGACATAAGTTAAACAAGTTTGCCTTAAGAAGGCTAGCACAAACTGGGATACAGATCGAAGAGGAGCAGGCCTCGCTGCAGGATCCTCCTAACTACTCCTGGTGGTCGTCGCCGGGCTGCTGCGTAGTAGTAGGCACCTCCCGAGTAGTAGTCGTCATCGGCGGTGGCGTCGCTCCTGGGCTCCATCGTGCAGTTGCAGCAATCAAGTAGAGGTAGGGGAAAAGGGGAACAAGGCAACCGTGAGTACTCATCCAAAGTACTGCAAGCGAGGGAGCTACACTACATATGCATGGATATATGTGTAAAGGGCCATATCGGTGGACTGAACTGCAGAATGCCGAATAAGGGGATAGCTAGTCTTAACGAAGACTAAACGCCGGACACCTGCCTTGCAACAGCAGAAGAGGGCAGTCTGAAGTCCTCCAAGTAACATCACATAGCAATAATCCTACCCGCGATCCCTCCTCATATCCACGAGAGAGCGACCACGGTTGTATCGGCACTTGGAAGGTGTGTTTTATCAAGTATCCGGTTCTAGTTGTCATAAGCTCAAGGTACAACTCCAAGTCGTCCTGTTACCGAAGATCACGGCTATTCGAATAGATTAACTTCCTGCAGGGTGCACCAACTTACCAAAGACGCTTGATCCCATTTGGCGGACACACTTTCTGGGTCATTGCCGCCGCGGAAGATCAACACGTCGCAGCCCCACCTAGGCACATCGGAGAGGCCAGCACGTCGGTCTAAACCTAAGCGCGAGGGGGTGCGGGCCCATCGCCATACGAGACACACACCTGCACGTTCGCGTCTGTGACGGAAGGAGACCTAGCCTAGCAGGCGTTCAGTCAATCCGCGGCGCTCCGCTCCGTCGTGACGTCTGAAGTGCTTGGCTGATACCACGACGTCGGGATACCCATAACTACTCCAGCGTAGATGGTTAGTGCGTATAAGCTCGTAGCCAACCCAGATCAAATACCAAGACCTCGTTAAGCGTGTTAAGTATCCATGAGCGCCGAACAGGGCCAGGCCCACCTCTCTCTAGGTGGTCTCAACCTGCCCTATCGCTCCGCCTCAAAGATCCATCCAGAGGGCCGTCGGGACAAAGGTCCTTTCAGCCCCAATCCGTGAATCACTCGCGGGTACTCCACAAGCCGACCCGACTTTAGTCACCACATGTATCATGTATAAGAATATAGTATATACCCGTGATCACCTCCCGAGTGATCACGGCCCGATAGTATAGCACGGCAAGACGGACAAGAATGTAGGGCCACAGATGAAAGTACTAGCATCCTATACTAAGCATATAGGATTGCGGTAAGGTAACAACAGTAGTAACAAGGACAGGCTATGCAGCGGTATAGGAGTATCTGAAAGCAAGAATCTGTTGGGGAGCGTAGTAATTTCAAAAATTTCCTACGCACACGCAAGATCATGGTGATGGCATAACAACGAGAGGGAGAGTGTCTGTCCACGTACCCTCGTGAACCGAAAGCGAAGCGTTATAACAACGCGGTTGATGTAGTCGTGCGTCTTCACGATCCGACCGATCCAAGCACCGAGCGTCACGGCACCTCCGAGTTTTGCACACGTTCAGCTCGATGGCGAGCCCGGACTCCGATCCAGCAAAGTGTCGGGGATGAGTTCCGTCAAGACGACGGCGTGGTGGCGATGATGATGCTCCACCGGCGCAGGGCTTCGCTAAGCTCTGCGACGATATGACTTCTCGGCGCGGGGCTTCGCCTAAGCTCGCGTCGATATGACCGAAGTGGAATATGGCGGAGGGGGCAACGCACACGGCTAAGGAGCGATCCGTAGATCAACTTGTGTGTGTTGGGTGCCCCCTGCCCCGTATATAAAGGAGCAAGAAGTGCGGCCAGCCCAAGGGGCGCTCTGAGGAGTCCTACTCCCACCGAGTAGGACTCCCCCCTTCCTAGTTGGAATAGGATTGGGGAAGGGGAAGAGGGAAGGCGCGCCCCCTCTCCTGTCCTATTCGGACTAGAGGGGAGGGGGGCGCGCGGCCTGACCTGGCCGGCCCTTCCTCTTCTCCCTATGGCCCATTAAGGCCCATTGACCCCCTGCGGGGTTCCGGTAACCCCCCGGTGTTCCGGTAACTTCATGTTTTCATCCGGAACCTTTTCGAAGTCCAAACATAGGCTTCCAATATATCAATCTTTATGTCTCGACCATTTGAGACTCCTCGTCATGTCCGTGATCACATCCGGGACTCGAACAACCTTGGTACATCAAAACTTATAAACTCATAATGAACTGTCATCGAAGCGTTAGCGTGCGGACCCTACGGGTTCGAGAACTATGTAGACATGACCTAGAACCATTCTCGGTCAATACCAATAGCGGAACCTGGATGCCCATATTGGTTCCTACATATTCTCGAAGATCTTTATCGGTCAAACCGCATAATGATATCGTTGTTCCTTTTGTCATCGGTATGTTACTTACCGAGATTCGATCGTCGGTATCAATACCTAGTTCAATCTCGTTCTTGGTAAGTCTCTTTACTCGTTCGTAATACATCATCTCACAACTAACTCATTAGTTGTAATGCTTACAAGGCTTATGTGATGTGTATTACCGAGAAGGCCAGAGATACCTCTCCGACAATCGGAGTGACAAAACCTAATCTCAAATCGCCAACCCAACAAGTACCTTTGGAGACACCTGTAGTACTCCTTTATAATCACCCGATTCGTTGTGACGTTTGGTAGTACCAAAGTGTTCCTCCGTGGCGGAGTTGCTTAATCTCATAGTTACAGGAACATGTATAGGTCATGAAGAAAGCAATAGCAATATACTAAGCGATCAAGTGCTAAGCTAACGGAATGGGTCATGTCAATCACATCATTCTCCTAATGATGTGATCCCATTAATCAAATGACAACACATGTCTATGGTTAGGAAACATAACCATCTTCGATTAATGAGCTAGTCTAGTAGAGGCATACTAGTGACTATCTGTTTGTCTATGTATTCACACATGTATTATGTTTCCGGTTAATACAATTCTAGCATGAATAATAAACATTTATCATGATATAAGGAAATAAATAATAACTTTATTATTGCCTCTAGGGCATATTTCCTTCAGTCTCCCACTTGCACTAGAGTCAATAATCTAGATTACACAGTAATGATTCTAACACCCATGGAGTCTTGGTGCTGATCATGTTTTGCTCGTGGAAGAGGCTTAGTCAACGGGTCTGCAACATTCAGATCCGTATGTATTTTGCAAATCTCTATGTCTCCCACTTGGACTTGGTCCCGAATGGAATTGAAGCGTCTTTTGATATGCTTGGTCCTCTTGTGAAATCTGGATTCCTTTGCCAAGGCAATTGCACCAGTATTGTCACAGAAGATCTTCATTGGTCCCGATGCACTAGGTATGACACCTAGATCGGAAATGAACTCTTTCATCCAGACTCCTTCATTTGCTGCTTCCGAAGCAGCTATGTACTCCGCTTCACATGTAGATCCCGCCGGCGCTTTGTTTAGAACTGCACCAACCGACAGCTCCACCGTTTAATAAAAATACGTATCCGGTTTGCGATTTAGAATCGTCCGGATCGTGTTAAAGCTTGCATCGGCGTAACCATTTACGACTAGCTCTTTGTCACCTCCATATCGAGAAACATATCCTTAGTCCTTTTCAGGTATTTCAGGATGTTCTTGACCGTTCTCCGATGATCCACTCTGGATTACTTTGGTACCTTCCTGCCAAGCTTACAGCTAAGCATCGTCAGTCTGGTACACAGCATTGCATACATGATAGAGCCTATGGCTGAAGCATAGGAACATCTTTCATTTTCTCTCTATCTTCTGCTGTGGTCGGGCATTGAGTTTGACTCAATCTTACACCTTATAATACAGGTAAAAACCTTTCTTTGCCTGATCCATTTTGAACTTCTTCAAAACTTTATCAAGGTATGTGCTTTGTGAAAGTCAATTAAGCGTCTTGATCTATCTCTATAGATCTTGATGCCCAATATGTAAGCAGCTTCACCGAGGTCTTTCATTGAAAAACTTTTATTCAAGTATCCTTTTATGCTATCCAGAAATTCTATATCATTTCCAATCAACAATATGTCGTCCACATATAATATCGAAATGCTCTGAGCTCCCACTCACTTTCTTGTAAATACAGGCTTCTCCAAAAGTCATATAAAACCATATCTTTGATCACACTATCAAAGCGTTTATTCCAACTCGAGAGGCTTGCACAGACCATAAATTGATCGTTGGAGCTTGCACACTTTGTTAGCACCCTTTGGATCAACAAAACCTTCTGGTTGCATCATATACAACTCTTCTTCTAGAAATCCATTCAAGAATGCAGTTTTACATCCATTTGCCAAATTTCATAATCATAAAATGCGGCAATTGCTAACATGATTCGGACAGACTTAAGCATCGCCACTGGTGAGAAAGTCTCATCGTAGTCAACCCCTTGAACTTGTCGAAAACCTTTTGCAACAAGTCGAGCTTTGTAGACAGTTACATTACCATCGGCGTCGGTCTTCTTCTTAAAGATCCATTTATTCTCAATGGCTTTCCGATCATCGGGCAAGTCAACCAAAGTCCATACTTTGTTCTCATACATGGATCCCATCTCAGATTTCATGGCTTCCAGCCATTTCGCGAATCTGGGCTCACCATCGCTTCTTCATAGTTTGTAGGTTCGCCATGGTCAAGTAACATGACTTCGAATAGGATTACCGTACCACTCAGTGCGTATTTTACTCTGGTTGACCTCACGAGTTCAGTAGTAACTTGATCTGAAGCTTCATGATCATCATCATTAGTTTCCTCACTAATTGGTGTAGTTGTCACGGGAACCGTTTCTTGTGATGAACTACCTTCAATAAGGGAGCAGAATCTGATTATCTCATCAAGTTCTACTTTCCTCCCACTCACTTCTTTCGAGAGAAACTCCTTCTCTAGAAAGGATCCGAATTAGCAACGAAAACCTTGCCTTCAGATCTGTGATAGAAGGTGTACCCAACAGTCTCCTTTGGGTATCCTATGAAGACACATTTCTCCGATTTGGGTTCGAGCTTATCGGCTGAAGTTTCTTCACATAAGCATCGCAGCCCCAAACTTTAAGCGACAACTTTGGTTTCTTGCCAAACCACAGTTCATACGGTGTCGTCTCAACGGACTTAGATGGTGCCCTATTTAGCGTGAATGCGGCCGTCTCTAAAGCATATCCCCAAAGCGATAGCGGTAAATCAGTAAGAGACATCATAGATCGCACCATATCAAGTAAAATACGATTCTGACGTTCGGACACACCATTTCTCTGTGGTGTTCGGGTGGCGTGAGCTGCTGAAACTATTCCACATTGTTTCAAATGTAAACCAAACTCGTAACTCAAATATTCTCCTCCACGATCCGATCGTAGAAACTTTATTTTCTTGTTACGATGATTTTCCACTTCACTCTGAAATTCTTTGAACTTTTCAAATGTTTCAGATTTGTGTTTCATTAAGTAGATATACCCATATCTGCTCAAATCATCTGTGAAGGTGAGAAAATAACGATACCGCCTTGGCGTGCCTCAACATTCATTGGACCACAAACATCGGTATGTATGATTTCCAACAAATCAGTTGCTCGCTCCATAGTTCCGGAGAACGGCGTTTTAGTCATCTTGCCCATGAGGCACGGTTACGCAAGTACCAAGTGATTCATAATCAAGTGATTCGAAGCCCATCGGTATGGAGTTTATTCATGCGTTTTACACCGATATGACCCAAGCGGCAGTGCCACAAATAAGTTGCATTATCATTATCAACTCTGCATCTTTTGGTTTCAACACTATGAATATGTGTACTACTACTATCGAGATTCAATAAAATAGACCACTCTTCAAGGGTGCATGACCATAAAAGATATTATTCATATAAATAGAACAACCATTATTCTCTGTCTTAAATGAATAACCGTTTAGCATCAAACAAGATCCAGATATAATGTTCATGCTTAACGCTGGCACCAAATAACAATTATTTAGGTCTAAAACTAATCCCGATGGTAGATGTAGAGGTAGCGTGCCGACCGCGATCACATCGACTTTGGAACCATTTCCCACGCGCATCGTCACCTCGTCCTTAGCCAATCTTCGCAATCCGTAGTTCCTGTTTGAGTTGCAAATATTAGCAAGAACCAGTATCAAATACCAGGTACTCTGCGAGTATTAGTAAGGTACACATCAATAACATGTATATCACATATACCTTTGATCACCTTGCCATCCTTCTTATCCGCCAAATACTTGGGGCAGTTCCGCTTCGATGTCGGTTTGCTTGCAGTAAAAACACTCGGTTTCAGGCTTAGGTCCAGACTTGGGTTTCTTCTCTTGAGCAGCAACTTTCTTGCTGTTCTTTTGAACTTCCTTCTTCTTTCCTTTGCCCTTTTCTTGAAACTAGTGGTCTTGTTGACCATCAACACTTGATGCTCTTTCTTGATTTCTACCTCCATGCTTTTAGCATTGCGAAGAGCTCGGGAATTGTTTTGGTCATCCCTTGCATATTATAGTTCATCACGAAGCTCTTGTAGCTTGGTGGCGTGATTGGAGAATTCTGTCAATGACACTATCATCCGGAAGAGTAACTCCAGTTGAATCAAGTGATTATTATACCCAGACATTTTGAGTATATGTTCACTGACAGAACTATTCTCCTCCATCTTGCAGCTATAGAACTTATTGGAGACTTCATATCTCTCAATCCGGGCATTTTCTTGAAATATTAACTTCAACTCCTGGAACATCTCATATGCTCCATGACGTTCAAAATGTCGTTGAAGACCGGTTCTAAGCCGTAAAGCATGGCACACTGAACTAACGAGTAGTCATCAGCTTTGCTCGCCAGACGTTCACAACTTACGGCGTTGCTCTCAGCAGGCAGGCTGGCACCCAGCGGTGCTTCGGGGCGTAATTCTTACGTGCAGCAATGAGGATAATCCTCAATTTACGGACCCAGTCCGTGTAATTGCTACCATCATCTTTCAACTTTGCTTTCTCAAGGAACGCATTAAAATTCAACGGAACAACAGCACGAGCCATCTATCTATAGTAAACATAGACAAGCAAAAATACTATCGGTACTAAGTTCATGATAAATTTAAGTTTAATTAATCATATTAAAACCTCCCACTTAGACAGACATCTCTCTAGTCATCTAAGTGATTACGTGATCAAATCAATTAAACCATGTCCGATCATCACGTGAGATGGAGTAGTTTCAATGGTGAACATCACTATGTTGATCATATCTACTATATGATTCACGCTCGACCTTCGGTCTCCGTGTTCGAGGCCATATCTGTTATATGCTAGGCTCGTCAAGTTTAACCTGAGTATTCGCGCGCAACTGTTTTGCACCCGTTGTATTTGAGCGTAGAGCCTATCACACCCGATCATCACGTGGTGTCTCAGCACGAAGAACTTTCATAGCGGTGCATACTCGGGAGAACACTTCTTGATAATTTTAGTGATAGATCATCTTATAATGCTACCGTCAATCAAAGCAAGATAAGATGCATAAAGGATAAACATCACATGCAATCAATATAAGTGATATGATATGGTCATCATCATCTTGTGCTTGTGATCTCCATCGCCGAAGCACCGTCATGATCACCATCGTCACGGCGCGACACCTTGATCTCCATCGTAGCATCGTTTCGTCTCGCCAACTATTGCTTCTCGACTATCGCTACTGCTTAGTGATAAAGTAAAGCAATTACATGGCTTTGCATTTCATACAATAAGCGACAACCATATGGCTCCTGCCGATTGCCGATAACTTCGGTTACAAAACATGATCATCTCATACAATAAAATATAGCATCACGTCTTGACCACATCACATCACAACATGCCCTGCAAAAACAAGTTAGGCGTCCTCTACTTTGTTGTTGCAAGTTTTACATGGCTGCTACGGGCTGAGCAAGAACCGTTCTTACCTACGCATCAAAACCACAGCGATAGTTTGTCAAGTTGGTGCTGTTTTAACCTTCGCAAGGACGGGCGTAGCCACACTCGGTTCAACGAAAGTGAGAGAAACCGACACCGCCGGTCACCTTTAAGCAACTAGTGCTCAAGCGGTGAAACCAGTCTCGCGTAAGCGTCTGGCGTAATGTCGGTCCGGGCCGCTTCATCTCACAATACCGCCGAACCAAAGTATGACATGCTGGTAAGCAGTGTGACTTATATCGCCCACAACTCACTTGTGTTCTACTCGTGCATATGACATCAACGCATAAAACCAGGCTCGGATGCCACTGTTGGGGAACGTAGTAATTTCAAAAAATTTCCTACGCACACGCAAGATCATGGTGATGGCATAGCAGCGAGAGGAGAATGTCGTCCACGTACCCTCGTGAGACCGAAAGCGGAAGCGTTATAACAACGCGGTTGATGTAGTCGTGCGTCTTCACGATCCGACCGATCCAAGCACCGAGCGCACGGAACCTCCGAGTTCTGCACACGTTCAGCTCGATGGCGATCCCGGACTCGATCCAGCAAAGTGTCGGGATGAGTTCCGTCGGACGACGGCGTGGTGACGATGAAGATGCTCCACCGACGCAGGGCTTTGCCTATGCTCGCGACGATATGACTTCTCCGGCGCAGGGCTTCGCCTAAGCTCGCGACGATATGACGAAGTGGAATATGGTGGAGGGGGCACCGACTGCAGCTAAGGAACGATCCGTAGATCAACTTGTGTGTTGGGGTGCCCCCTGCCCCGTATATAAAGGAGCAAGGGGGTGCGGCCAGCCCAAAGGCGGCGTGAGGAGTCCTACTCCCACCGGGAGTAGGACTCCCCTTCCTAGTTGGAATAGGATTGGGGAGGGGGAAGAGGGAAGAGGCGCCGCCCCATCTCCTGTCCTATTCGGACTAGAGGGGGAGGGGCGGCCTGCCCTGGCCGGCCCTTCCTCTTCTCCCTATGGCCCATTAAGGCCCATTGACCCCCCGGGGGGTTCCGGTAACCCCCCGGTGTTCCGGTAACTTCCTGTTTTCATCCGGAACCTTTCCGAAGTCCAAACATAGGCTTCCAATATATCAATCTTTATGTCTCGACCATTTAGAGACTCCTCGTCATGTCCGTGATCACATCCGGGACTCCGAACAACCTTCGGTACATCAAAACTTATAAACTCATAATGAACTGTCATCGAAACGTTAAGCGTGCGGACCCTACGGGTTCGAGAACTATGTAGACATGACCTAGAACCATTCTCGGTCAATAACCAATAGCGGAACCTGGATGCCCATATTGGTTCCTACATATTCTACGAAGATCTTTATCGGTCAAACCGCATAACGATATCGTTGTTCCTTTTGTCATCGGTATGTTACTTACCCGAGATTCGATCGTCGGTATCCAATACCTAGTTCAATCTCGTTCATGGTAAGTCTCTTTACTCGTTCCGTAATACATCATCTCACAACTAACTCATTAGTTGTAATGCTTGCAAGGCTTATGTGATGTGTATTATCGAGAAGGCCAGAGATACCTCTCCGACAATCGGAGTGACAAAACCTAATCTCGAAATCGCCAACCCAACAAGTACCTTTGGAGACACTTGTAGTACTCCTTTATAATCACCCGATTCGTTGTGACGTTTGGTAGTACCAAAGTGTTCCTCCGTAAGCACGGAGTTGCATAATCTCATAGTTACAGGAACATGTATAGGTCATGAAGAAAGCAATAGCAATATACTAAGCGATCAAGTGCTAAGCTAACGGAATGGGTCATGTCAATCACATCATTCTCCTAATGATGTGATCCCATTAATCAAATGACAACACATGTCTATGGTTAGGAAACATAACCATCTTGATTAATGAGCTAGTCTAGTAGAGGCATACTAGTGACTATCTGTTTGTCTATGTATTCACACATGTATTATGTTTCCGGTTAATACAATTCTAGCATGAATAATAAACATTTATCATGATATAAGGAAATAAATAATAACTTTATTATTGCCTCTAGGGCATATTTCCTTCAGTAACATGCTACACTACTCTAATGCAAGGAGTATGGAGAAGAGTAGGCGATATCTGGTGATCAAGGGGGGCTTGCCTGGTTGCTCTGGCAAGAGAGAGGGGTCGTCAACTCCGTAGTCGAACTGGGCAGCAGCAGCGTCGGTCTCGTAGTCTACCGGAGGGAAGAGGGGGAAGAAACAATGAATAACATGTAAACAGATGCATATCGATGCATGACAAGACAAGAAGCGATGCTAGGCGTGCCCTAACGTGGTATGAGGTGGTGCTTGGTTAAGAAACATCCGGAAAGTATTCCGGTGTTTCGTGATTCAGGCGAGGAGCCGAGAGGAAAGTTGCAGGTTCGATAGGTTAGGGGTGTGTGGCGGATGAACGGACTGCGTATCCGGATTCGTCTCGTCGTTCTGAGTAAGTTTCATGTTGAAAATATTTTCATCCGAGCTACGGATTATTTTATATTAATTTTTAAAGTTTTAAATCATTTTCTAATTTATTAATTATTAATTAAATCAACATTATCCAGAATAGTGTTCGCTGACGTCAGCATGACGTCAGCAGTCAACGTTGACCGTTGACCTGGTCAACCTGACAGGTGGGTCCCATTTGTCAATGTCTGAGTTTAACTAAACAGGTTAATTAGTATAATTACTTGATTAGGTTAACTAATTCTAATTAATTTAGTTAAACCAAATTAATTAACATAATTAATTCACTAATTAATTAATTAATTATTTTACTAATTTCATTTTCATTTTCATTTTCATTTTCATTTTCCTTTTCTTTTTTTGGGGGCATGGGGCGTGCTTGGCGCCAGCCGAACGGGATCTGGCGAGGGGCGCGGCGGCGGAAGGTTAAGGCCTGGCGAGGCTCGGCCATGGCTGGCTCGCCCGGCAACAAGGGGAACTGGCGGGGTTCGGCCGAAGTGCTGGGCGTGCCTAAGCGCCCACCACGCGAGGGGAGGGCGAGCGGCCAGGCTGTGCCGGCGGCGGCGAGGCCACGACGCCTGACATGGCGCGGGCAGCCGAGGCGGCCATGGGTCAGCAGCGAGCAGGGAGAGAGGGTAGCGGGGATGGGGTCCTCACCCGTTGTAGGGAGTTCGGCGGTGGCGCGATGGCGCCGGGCGGGAGGAGGTCGGGAAGGCGTCCGTCGGGGAGGAGAGAGGGCTCTGTGGCGACGCAGTGGTCCAGCGACAGTGAGGCCTTTGGCGGCAGCACGCATCATCGACGGGTTCGGGAGGTGACGAGGCGGGAGGTCGTCGCCCCGAGGCGATGGAGACAGCGTGGCGGCGACGGGAAGCGGCGTCGAAGCGGATCTGGGCGCACCTGGCCGTGGGCTCTGGCGGGCGGGGCAGGGGATCGGGCCCTCGCCCGATCCGGACGGGGGAAGGGAGAGACGAGGGGTCCGCAGGGGGGCGCGAGGGGGGTCGTCGCCGGTGGCGGAATCGGCGATGGGACGGGCGCGGCGTCGGCCCGATCCCGATTGGATCGGGGAGGTAAGCACGTGGGGGAAGTGGGGAATGGGGGTTCTGGTAGGGTTTCCGTCGCCCCAGGGGGAGCTATAGGCGCCGGCTGGGCCGGCCTGGGTGGCCCAGAGGCCAGCTGGGCTGTGGCCCGGTGGGGGGTTCTTTCTTTTTTTCCTTTTGTTTTATTTATTCCTTTCGGTTTTATTAAATTATTAATTTATTTCAATTTTGAAGAATGTGAGAACAACACCTAAATATGGTATGTTAAAGATACCACTGCCACATTAATTTGGACAGCTAAATAAAATAGTTTAATATTTTACAAAATACAAAAGGCATTTAATTACTTCCTTTCGCTGCTGTTTTATTTTCCTTTGAGCATTTAAACAATTTATAAAAATTTGCTTTCACCACCATAATTACCTATGTATTATTTGGTTCACTCCGAACATTTAAATTTTAATATTTGAAAACTTTTATTGTTTACTCGATTTTGAATTTGAAATTCGAATCGGTTTTTGAGCTAACCCGAGATTAACTACAGTGACAGAGGTGACGTGGCATCATTAATGGGGATTACTGTAGCATAATTATCCGGGCGTCACACCCGTCAGCGGGTGCTCTCAACTTCCCGTCTTTCTTACGGTCCTCACTGTGCCATCGCATCAACTTGGCATGCTCTCCGTTTCTGAACAGACGTTTCAACCGTGGTATTATAGGAGCATACCACATCACATTCGCAGGAACCGTCTTCCTGGGAGGCGCGCCGTCAACATCACCAGGGTCATCTCGTCGATCTTATACGCAATGCACCGCATACGGGCATGCGTTCAGATCCTTGTAGGCACCACGGTAGAGGATGCAGTCATTAGGGCATGCATGTATCTTCTCCACCTCCAATCCTAGAGGGCATCGACCTTCTTTGCTGCGTATGTCTTTGTCGGGTAATTCGTTATCCTTTGGAAGCTTCTTCTTCATTATTTTCAGTAGCTTCTCAAATCCTTTATCAGGCACAGCATTCTCTGCCTTCCACTGCAGCAATTCGAGTACGGTACCGAGCTTTGTGTTGCCATCTTCGCAATTGGGGTACAACCCTTTTTTGTGATCCTCTAACATGCGATCGAACTTCAGCTTCTCCTTTTGACTTTCGCATTGTGTCCTTTCATCGACAATGACCCGGCGGAGATCATCATCATCGGGCACATCGTCTGGTTCCTCTTGATCTTCAGCAGCTTCGCCCGTTCCAGCACCATCGTACACATCATCTGGTGCATCTTGATGTTCAGTAGCATCATCGTATTCAGGGGGCACATAGTTGTCATCGTACTCTTCTTCCTCGCCGTCTTCCATCATAACCCCTATTTCTTCGTGCCTCGTCCAAACATTATAGTGTGGCATGAAACCCTTGTAAAGCAGGTGGGTGTGAAGGATTTTCCGGTCAGAGTAAGACTTCGTATTCCACATATAGGGCATGGACAACACATAAAACCATTCTGCTTGTTTGCCTCAGCCACTTGAGAAAATCATGCACGCCCTTAATGTACTCGGAGGTGTATCATCACCGTACATCCATTGCGGTTCATCTGCGTGCATTATATATAATTAAGTGTGTCAAAAATCATTACAGAACATCATGAATAGATAATTAAGTACCAAATTAATAGAAGTTCATCATCACATAAAACCAAAGTACATACATAGTTCTCATCTAACAACATAAAGCTCTGCAGAGCATCTAAATTAATTAAACCATACATTGAAACTATGTAAAACATTTCAATGCGAAAACAAATCGATCATAATCGCAACCAAGGTAACAACTGATCCAACGGCATAATGATACCAAGCCTCGGTATGAATGGCATATTTTCTAATCTTTCTCATCTTCAAGCGCATTGCATCCATCTTGATCTTGTGATCATCGACGACATCCGCAACATGCAACTCCAATATCATCTTCTCCTCCTCAAGTTTTTTTATTTTTTCCTTCAAGAAATTGTTTTCTTCTTCAACTAAATTTAACCTCTCGACAATAGGCTCGGTTGGAATTTCCGGTTCAACAACCTCCTAGATAAATAAAATCTATGTCACGTTGGTCGGCATAATTTTCATAAACAATAAATGAACCAATAGTTATGAAAATAAAATATATACCACATCCGAATCATAGACAGGACGAGCGCCGACGGGGGCGGATACCAAAACCATCGCACTATATAAGATGCAATAATAAAAGTAAGAAAATAATACAAGTATCTATCTAAACAAACAAGTAATAATATTTTTTTCTTTCAGAAATAAGATAAGAACAAGAGGCTCACCACGGTGGTGCCGGCGATGAGATCGGCGCGGGTGATCGACGGCGATGAAGACGGGGACGAGGCGTGACGGACCGCTAAACCTAGATAAATATTGAGGAAAATGGAGCTTGGCGGTCGAGTTTGGAGAGGAGAAACCTTAAGTAGTGTGGCTCGGGCATTCCATCGAACACCTTGTGTGCATAGGAGGTGAGCTAGAGCACCACCAAGCCCTCTCCCCCTCGGCCAGAAAAAACAGAGCAGTGTGCTTTGCTCTTGCGAGGGGCTATATATAGGCAGCACCATTAGCCCGGTTGGTGGCATGAGCCGGGACTAAAGGAAGCCTTTGGTCCCGGTTCATGCCACCAACCGACCAATAGTGGTGGGGACCATTGGTCCGGTTCGTCCCACCAACCGGGACCAAAAGGTCCGGACGAACCGGGACCAATGGCCCACGTGGCCCGGCCGGCCCCCTGGGCTCACGAACCGGGGCAAATAGCTCCATTGGTCCCGGTTCTGGATTGAACCGGGACTAATGGGCTAAACTGGCCTGGACGATAGCCCTGTTTTCTACTAGTGCTCAGATGTGGCAAGCTTTGGCAAACTTAGTCTCAAACCAAACAGCCCCAGGGGCCTAGGAGTGCCACACTTTGCCATACAATGTTGCCAAACTTGCCTAAGGTTAGTTCTTCGAAATGAGAGCCATAAGTTGGCAAGCCTAAGAGAATCTTGCCACATTTTTTGTGTGTATGTGATGTGGGACCATAGTGTGGCTTGCCTAAAATGTGGCTTGAACCAAACACACACCTAAGTTGGTCAAACTTGCCTAACCTTAGATGTGGCAAGCTTTGGCAAACTTAGTCTCAAACCAAAAAGCCCCTAAAACGAGAGAGAGGAGCAACTGATGGAACCGTTACTGTCATTGATAACGTTTGGGGTATATATACCCGGATACAAAGGCGGTTACAAAGAGCGGTTGCCAATAGTGGAACTGACATAAGCAGGGATTATTCTTTAATTAAAATAATTAATTAATTCCTAACAAGGGAAACGTTTGGGTGCGGTGCGCCGGCGGAACTTTCGGCCGGACGCGTCCACGCGCGCAGCGCTCCAGCCTTTCAGTTTGCGACACGTAAGGACAATGGACCCACCCTCGTGCGAATCAAATCTCATGACTTATCCCTTTCTCCTTCGTTCTCCTCCGCCCCTTTCTTCCACCTCCAGCCGCCGCGGCTCTGCTCCTCCACAACCTCCTCATGCAGCTCACGCAGGTGTCACTGAAGGGCATGAGGCGGAGCTCGCCGCAGTCGGCCTCCATCTCAGGCGCCAGCTCCTCGCAGGCCTCGGCCACGACCGTGAACGGCTGCTCCATTTCCTGTTGTGCGACCACACGACCGCCGTTGTCACACATCTGCTCGGAGCTTGCCGGTGATCCTAGTAGATGTGTAGCGACCACGGTGCACGGCGATGCTGCGGTCCTGGCACCCATGGTCGCCGCTGCCGGGGCGTCGTAACCCGGCGAACCTGCAGGCGGGGCATTGCAGAACTTGTCACAGACCCCCACGTGCTGCAACCGCTAAAAAAAGGTTCAAACTCTAGATGAAAAAGCTTCAACCATATATACAGAAAGCTGCAAGCGTTCAGTGCTAGCTACAACCGTCTACAGGAAATGCTACAACCTTCGATGAGAAAAGCTTCAACCGAACGATAGAGGAAGCTTTTTACCTAGGCGCTGCTCAATACGAAAAAAGTTTCAATCGTTTATAGAAAAGCTTTCACCGTAGACACTACTAGAAAAATGCTTATAGATAGAAGTTTAGCAGTAGCGCCTGTTTAAGAACCCACGCTACTAGTATTTACTAGTAGCGCCTGATACAAAACACGCTATTACTACTAAATTTTTTATTTGAGGGGAACTATTACTACTAAATAATAGTAGTGTTTGTTAGCTTGGGTCGCACTGCTGTTACATGGGCCGCAGGGCAAAAAGGTAGCCCACTTAACTGTAATGTTTGTTTCGAACAGGCGCTACAGCTGGTGGGCTTAGCAGTAGCGCCGGTCTCTACCCAGCGCTACTACTAGAGGAAAAGAAAACCGGCCCGAGCGCACCCTGCACCCCCTCACTCTCACATTATCGATCCCCTCCGCCTGAAGACGCCACCACGGTTAGGGTTCCTCCACGGCCGCCTCACCCCCGTCAACGGCGCCGTGAGCGCCTCAAGGCCCTCCGCGCCGCCAAGGAGCTCCTCTCTACCCCCGCCCCCGCCCCCGCGCTCGACGCGGACCAGCAGTATGCCCCCCCCCCCCCCCCCCTTATCGTTCGCCCATCCCTATCACCGCTGGTGTGCCGTAAGTAGCTGCGAGGGCTCCGCCTCTAGGCCTGCTAGTGTATTTTGTTTGAGGGGGAGTGAACTGAAGCTAGGTTGGTGCTTGTTTCTGTGTATGTTGGTTGGTGTACGCTGAGTGGGGAGAAGCCCATCGTAGCATAGCTGAGAATGCTCGCGTATGCATAGTAGGAGCCCCTCCGCCTCGTCTCATCACCGACATGGACCGTGCCGAGCACGCTCGGCGGCAGCGCCGCTTCCTCGTCGCCGAGGAGGACGAGCGAGCCATGGCGGAGTGGCGCCCTCGCCACCCGGAGGACGTCGCCAACGAGCGTGCCTACTGGGCGGTGAGGACGGCAAGGCACCGCGCGGAGCGGGCGGACCGGCGTCGGCGGAAGGCATTGGCGACAGCGTAGTGCGATATAGTTGAAGGAGGTGGCAAGTCGATCTTCACGTCAGACGATGAACGTTGGGACGACATACGGATCGATACCTCGGACAACACCGATGAGGATGATGATGGTAATGATGGTAGCGACTTGGAGTGACTGTAGTTTGTCTCATTGCACCGTAGTAGTTTCTATCTAGTTACACCGTAGTTCTATCTATCTATGCTTTCGAACTATCTATCTAGTTGCACCGTTGTAAAATACCTTTGTATCATTTTTTATCTATGCAAAACTAATTAAAAAAATGTTGTAGAATGAGTGCGCACGCTGCATTTTAGCGCGCCTACTGGAGCTGCGCCCGCTGCATTTTAGCGTGGCTGCTGGAGCCAGCGCTGCGCGCCGCGTCAAACCAGATGATGGACGCGCGACAAAGCAGTTTTTAACATGCGGCGTGTTCGGCGGCTGTTGGAGATGCTCTAACTAGTATGTACATGGTTCTGCTCACTAATTGACCATTTTCTGAACGTGTTTGGGGAGACTTGAAAGAGATGAGTCATTTATTTAGCTTAAAAGTCATGAGTCATTCGTTTTGCTTCGGTACACAGTTACACACTGGAAAAATATATCAAATATAGCCGTTCACCAAACTCTTTGTCAAAAAATATGCTGCATTACGACCACATCATGTGGGCGCAAGCGCGTAATCAATAAAATAAATTAAGGAACTGATTAATATGGCCGGCCTGATGGATCCATCACACACATCGACGACCCGTCTCCATTTCTCCCACCTCTCGCTGGAAAGCAAGTCTAACAATGGCTTCTCCTGGTGGCGACGATGGAGCACAGGAGCAGGCGGCAGGCTTTCATTTTCCCGGCTCAAGCTCCAGCTCCAGGTTAGTAGTGCTAGGCACTCTTCTCCCAGTGCCCCCCCACCCCAGCAAGCTATGCCTTACGACTAGCTACTTCTAAACTTCTGATGCGGCTAGGTTAACACATCTGATGATCTCTCACTGGATCCAAAATTATTCTACGGCTATCTTATTTCATACGCTCCTTGGTGTTCGGTCAACTAATATCAATGGTTATCTTGGTTAAACACATAATTTTAATATGTTAATTCATCATGTCATAAGTTGGTCGTGCATAAGGATTCAATTTGTACCAGCAGAGACACTGCAACTGGTGAAAGGTCAAACTGCAAAGCCATGGAGCCAAAAAATCTAACACTGACATTATTAGAAAAAATTACGGATAATTTCTCCAAGGAGCGATTACTTGGTCAAGGTGCATATGGAAAAGTGTACAAGGTAAGATTGATTCAACACTTCTTTTTGTACCAGAAATGTGTGGCACGAAACTTGCAAACAAAGCTTGATACATCCATTTTTCTGCTTGACATATGATGTTGTGTGCTGTACATCTTGAGCAGGGTGTGCACGACGGACGAGAGATTGCTGTGAAGCTGCTCAATAATAACATGCAAACAATTGACGATGAGCAATTCATCCATGAGTTTTCTAACCTTATGATGCTAAACCATCCAAACACTATACAGTTGGTTGGCTACTGCTATGAAACACGACGTGAGCATATGGACTTCAAGGGCAAAATTGTTTTTGGTGAAACAACATATAAGGCACTTTGCTTCGAGTATATGCCCAAGGGGAGCCTTCAAAGGCATCTTTCTGGTAACGAGGATGCTCCACTTGAACTATACTACATAAACATCCCTTCTGTTCCATAATATAAGACCTTATTACATCCAATTTGCGAGTATATTGGATGTAATAAGATCTTATATTATTGGGACGGAGGGAGTACTTATTAAGCATGCCAAGAAAAATGTTATCTATTTCTGGATACAATTGACGATCTCTTTGTATAATAAATTGCAGATGAATGTAATGGATTTGATTGGCAAACACGTTACAAAATTATCAAAGGGGCCTGTGAAGGTTTAAAATACCTCCATGAAGGATTCGAAAAACCATTTTACCACTTGGACCTAAAACCAGACAATATCCTTCTAGATAAAAACATGGTCCCTAAACTGGCGGATTTTGGTTTGTCCAAGCTTTTTGGCGAAGAACAAACTAGGGTGACACAAAGTACTATTGCAGGAACTGTGTAAGTAAATGCCTCCTGTGAATGAACTTATTTCCAATGAATAGACTGTATTTGTAATATTTATGTTTCCATATGCAGTGGATACATGCCACCAGAATACTTATTTGGAAATTTAGTCTCAAATAAGTTAGACATATTCAGCTTGGGTGTTGTAATGACCAAGATAATTGCAGGGCATAATGGCCACGATGAGCTTCTTGATCAAGTAAGAAAGATATCTCTTCGATTGGACAAAAGGATCATGTTTATTTTGAACAATAGTATGATATCCCCTACATTTGTATGTGATAATTCTAGCAATACACTTTACATAGGTACAAGTAAATTGGAGAAAAAGGTTGCAGACAACATGGTGCTCTCCCGAGCCACTAGAAGCACAATGTCAACAAGTGAAAAGATGCAGTGAGATTGCATTGAGCTGCATGGAGACGGATAGGCACAAAAGGCCAAGTATAGTGGATATCATACATGAACTTAACAAGACTGAAGCTTCTATGGAGAAGATTACTACTTACTATGAACAAGAACCGTCACCACTACCTTCCAATTCAAATGTTGTTCAACCTGTAGCATCAGCTGGACCTTCAAATCCATTCCCACCACCTGTCCCAACAGCATCTTACATTGGATCTTCAACACCTCGCTGGCTTCCACCTCCAGTGACTAGTTCTGTCATGCTGCCACCACCGACATCGCCACCGCCAAGTGGTGGCCTGACGAAATTCTTCCGCATGTCCATCCGGCGCAAGCCCAAGATGAAAGGTGCATGTCCTTTGTCCATTTCCTTCCTCGGTCACTCTTATGTTCTGTTTGAGATAGGCAGTACATCGCATCACATATTCACATCTACCTTCTGACGTTCGCATCTTCTGCACAGATTTGCTTGCCTCTCATAGATTTCCAGAGAAGAGCTTCATAGATTTGCTTGCCTCTCACAGATTTGCTTGCCTCTCATAAATTTGCTTGCCTCTCATGGGATGAAGTTTTTTTGTTTGCAAAACACAGTACAGAAACAGACGGACACGCAAACGCTTGCACACCCAAATGCTCACAAATTCACTTACCAACAATTGGTGGGTGCAACCCGTGACTTTGCCGACACGCGAAGGCTTGGAAAGGGTGCCTTTGGTGTTGTCTATAGAGGTGCAGTGATGGTGCAAGACAAAGAGGTGGACGTGGCTATAAAAACGGCACTTGTTGTGTCAGATGAAGCTAGGGCTGCCTTTAAGAACGAGGTTGAGATTATGAGCCCGCTGAACCATTCCAACATTATACGTCTTGTGGGTTCGTGCGACGAAGAGGACAATCTCTTGCTTGTTTACGAACTACTGGAGCGTCGCAACCTTCAGGCTCGGCTTTATGGCTATGGTGCTCGTGTGGACGCAGAACTAACCGGTGTAAGGGCTCGGGGTTCAAGCCTTGATCTAGATTGGCGGAAAAGGTAGTTATCACACGAATATATGTTACATAACTCCAAAGTAAATGTTTTTCAATATAACCTTTTCTTATTATTATTTTCCATCATGGAAAGAAACCAGGAGACTATAACCTTCAAATTGCTTGTCTGACAGAGAACTCAATGTTTGTGTTTCAGGTATAACATACTGCTTGGAATAACCCGGGGTCTTGAATACCTCCATGCTAAATGCGCTAAATGTGTCCTGCATAGGGACATCAAGCCAGGCAATGTGATGCTGGATAGGGACTCCAATGCTAAACTGTGTGACTTTGGGCTGGTGACGCAACTCACCCACGCAATAACCTCACGCTCGACGAACAACATCATTGGAACACAAGTCTACATGGACCCAGCATACCGGAACACCGGGAAGATAACTAAGGATTCTGATGTGTACAGCTTCGGTGTGCTGTTGCTTGAGGTTGTATGTGGCGAGGAGCCAGTCCTAATTGACGGTGCTGGCAAAAACAGCCTCATCGAGAAGGTCCGAGAATGTGAGAAGAGAAATGCCATTCTCGATGCAGCTGACCAACAACTAAGGGGCGAGTTTGATGAGGAAATCAAAGCAGCACTATCGATTGGGCTCTGTTGTGTCGAAACAAGACGTGGTGACCGTCCAACAATCCAAATTGTGTTGGGCCGGTTATTAAGCCTGACCGGCAAATTAGCTTCCAATAACCGCCATCCAAACGCAGTGTGTGATGAGGTGTGAGTCTTGACAGAGGTAGGAGAAGATGTTCCTAGGGCAGCACAATAACAGTCAAGCCCTGCGTAGTATGTGGAATGACGAACTTCATCATTGTGTGTTTGTGTACTTGATAGCAATTATGTAACTGTCGGTCATCTCATGATTCAATAAATCTTGTTGTCATTTTCATTGACATCCTCATTTAACCAAGCTTGGTAGCCTTTTTTCATCTCATCAATTTATCTGTCTAAAATCTTTTTATCGAGATCAAGAGTCAATCAAATGTATAAATAGCTCGCATGCTGTGTGAGCAGGAACTTGAATGGTACCAACATTCTACCTCTAAATTTATCCTGAAAGGTAACTAAAATACTAGATATTTCCATGGTGTCATCAATGATAGACACTGAAAGAAACTTATTCATTCCCTACAATAGGAGGAGGGTACGATTAAGGAGCATGAGCAACTTAAATTTTTTATCACCAATTATTATAAAAATCTGATTGGCACCCAGAGGAAGGATACTTCTCGATGGATGAGTCCTGAACAGATGACATTCCCTAGGTCTCTGATGAGGAAAATAGCCTTCTAACAACTCCATATTCTAAGGAGGAAGTTAGAAATCTGGTTTTCCTAATGGAGCACAACAAACCCCTGGATCGGGATGGTTTGCTGAGTTCTACCAAAACTTCTGGGAAGTCATCAAACCGGATCTCCTGCTTTTATTTGGCTACCTACATGCTGGCAGTCGGAATTGTTTTGCTGAAAATTCGGTGAGATTACTTTATTACCTAAGGTTAATGAGGCTGAAAGGATGCAACAATATAGACCAAGCTGCCTCCTTAAGGTTAGTTTTAAAATCTTCACGAAAGTTATGATGATTCGGCTAAATTTGGTTGCTGACCATGTGGTTCATCCTTCAGAGACTGCTTATTTGCAAGACAAAAACATCCTAGATGGAGTTGTTATCCTTCATGAAACAGTCCACGAATTACATCCAAATAAATTGAATGGGGTGGTACTTAAAATCAGCTTTAGAAAATCTTATGACAAATTCAAGCGTCTTTTCTTGACAAACTCTCAGAATGAAAGGATTTTCTGCAGAATGGTGCGCTATGATCCATAGTTTCCTATCTGGAAGTAGTGTGGCCATTAAAGTCAATGACTACGTTGGCCAATATTTTGAAAGGAAGAATGGATTGCGACAAGGTGACCCAATATCTCTCATGCTATTCATTATAGTGACTGGTATGTTAGCGGTCATGATGGAGCGTGCCAAGGATGATGGCTGATACGTCCATTTTGCATCATGTTTTCCTATTGATATTTATTGCATTATGGATTGTTATTTCACGTTATAATATAATTACTATGCCTTTTCTCTCTTATTTTGAAAGTATGTCTAGAGGGGGGTAATTAGACTACTTGACCAAATAAAAATATATCATTTTCTCAATTTTAGTTGTGGGCAGACTTTAGCAATTATGACAAGTCAAGCAATCAACCTGCACATGCAATTCTAAGAGTATAGCAATGGAATGTAAAGCATAGCATATGAAGGTAAAGGGAAGGATTTGAAGAAGGCAAACGCAATGGAGACATGAAGATTTTTGGAGTGGTTCTGATAGTGGTGCTATGGTACATCCACGTTGATGAAGACTTCAATCCACGAAGGGTAACAACTACGCGAGTCCACGGAGGGCTCCACCCACGAAGGGTCCATAAAGAAGCAACCTTATCTATCCCACCATGACCATTGTCCATGAAGGACTTGCCTCACTCCGGTAAATCTTCACGAATTAGGCGATCTCCTTACCCTTACAAACTTCTTGGTTCAACTCCACATCATGTCAGAGGCTCTCAAGCGACACCTAACCAATCTAGGAGACACCACTCTTCAAAAGGTAATACACGGTGTGTTGATGATGAACTCCTTGCTCTTGTGCTTCAAATGATACTCTCCCCAACACTCAACTCTCTCTCACAGATTTGACTATGGTGGAAGAGGGATTTGATTCGAAAGCAAATTGGGGAAGGCTTGAAAACAAGATTCAAATGGTGGGAATGAAAACTCTTTATCTCAACACCTGAGTTAGTGGTTCTCGCTCGGAAAATAAATGATGAAAGTGTAGACAAATTCTGATGGCTCTCCTCAATGAGGAAGAAGGGGTGGAGGGGTATATATAGCCTCCACATAAAATCCAACTGTTACACACTTTTGACCCATCTCGGTGGCACAAAATCCCAAGGTCCTTTTCTCTACAGCAAAGAAATATGTTAGGGTTTACAAGCAGGCAAGTTTAAAATGTTAATATTTCAAGAATTAGCAAGCCTGCTGTCTGTTGGCACTCGTTATTAACATTCTCTTCTTAGGCTGAGGACGACATGAATAAGATTGACGTGCACTGCCATATCCAAGGCGATGTTGTCCTTGAATGCACCAGCATTGATGCTGATAAAGAACGAGAAGAGACGATGTTCCCAGTAATGTTCAATACATCATTTATCAGATCATAAATTCTGATGCTAGACCGTGATGAAATCGATATGATGTGGGACGCTAAAGATAGATTCCTAGAGAACTTCAAAGTTGAGGTAATGTAATCCTAATCATCCTCACAATCAACTTAATTTTCTCTCGTAAAATTGCGCAAAAACTAAGTGATGTTTGTCATTTGTGGCCAAAAGGTTATCTTTTCATAAATGGCCATGGAGGTAACCAAGGAGAACCTACTAGTTGAAGCATTTGAAGAGGTTCAAGAGATGTTCAGCAATATGGATTGTTTGGACTCAGAAGAGAATGATGCATTGTAGTCCAGTTCATAAAAGCTAAGACCGAGGGCCGATGTGGCATCCCCTAGTGTTGATAGCATGAAGAAGCAAGGAGGCTTACCAGACAGGAGCCACACCAGTCCTATGATGGATGGCGCAGACGTGCTCATCTAAAATGTGAGTGGGCAATCAATTATAGTGGTATATACTACTCGGCTGAAAGATTTCTGCAAGACAATACTGAAGATTGTCTTGGCAGCATCGCTGAAATGCTGCCAAATGTATTACTAATTGATGCATGCTGGAGTATGCCATACCCCAAGTACCACAAACAAGCTAGGAATGAATGCTTTATCATACTCATTGTCAATTCTGTTCATGTACATCTCTAAGAACATACCACGATGGCACTAGCCAGTTCTACAGTATCGTTCCTGTGTGTAATAACAATTAATGGGTAACAATTTTCTGTCTAAATGGATCTAGAAATGAGAATCTCGACTGTGCCACATGTGTGCATCTCCTTGATAAGAAATAATTGTATGTATGGGTAGTTTCTTTGGGCCACCACAAGGAGACTCCTAGTTTTCGAAATCATAGAAGGTTGATGCTGTGCATTCCATGGGCCAATGGAGAATTGGTTACAGTGTATTAGCCTGTGTTATCTAGCTTAGGTGCGTGCATCAAGGAAATCTCAGCTTCAAGACAGGGTCTTGAAGCCACGACTTGAATTGAAGCTGAGATTTCAGTTGGCTCAAGCTTACAAGACCGATCTCCTTGACATGTCTGACTTCATTAATAATTATTGTAGATATTGAAGTACATTTTTTTAGCAATCAGTAACAGATATTGCCTGACTACCAATAGTGTAATTCTTTTTATTCATCGCAGTTAAAAGCAGTGTACTGTTAATTCTATAGGTGGGTCTGGAAGCATGTGCACCGTCATAGGTTTTCAAACAATAGCTGAAAATGTAGATAGAAAGACGAGGTCCTGGTTAACGAATAATTACCATAAGATCGGCATAGGTCATGTGCTCACCATCATCAAACAGGACCAAAGCACCCTATACATGCACTTGAGCAGCTGGACTTCATCGAACTATTTGGCTTTGACTGAGTTCTTGTTTTCAGCATAGCTTGCAGTGGCTTTTCTGACGTTGGGAACATTAGATGAATTCTCATGATTTCCTGAAACAATTACAAAGAGCATCAAATGCACACATATTTCTGCCTGGCGGCTGGGGCAGCTCCCCTGGATTATCATCGATTCTTAATACAGTTCAATATGACACTTATGGTTTATGACAAGCACAGAAGCTTAGAGCACACGGCATGGCAGGAAGTTGGTAGCCACAGGAACAGGATCCATAATCCGACCTCTTCCATGTCACTTACACAGCTTTGACTGGCAGTTCACGACCGCCCTCTACTAAGAGCAGGCCCTAGGGTGCTGGCGAAGAGGAACTCATGGGGCGCCTCGCCATCAGAGGCCCTCCAGAAGGCCACGAAGAGGGCGGTGGCGTCTTCCTCGTGTCCTGCTGCGTGTATATGAAGACGGCGGAGCCCCAGGAGACGGGGTTCAACCGAGGCATCGGGACGAACAGGTGGCGGGCGTCACGGAGGCGGCCGAGCTCAGAGCAGCCAGGCAAGAGAAGGTTGGGATCCGGGAGAGCGTCAGTGACGACAGCGCGGCCGTGAGGATCGCGATTCAGGCTGGACGGAGCGAGCGGGCTTTTCGGCCCGCTCGTGGCCCGTTCTGGACCGGACCGTCCGGTCCTGGCCCGCTGAAGAATTTCCTCGGTCCGGTTACTGAATTTCGGCCCGAAATTTTCTCGGTCCGGTCCGGTCTTTGCCCGGTCCGACCGAGCGGACCGAAGGTGCACGCCGTTCTTCTTCATCGCGGCCACCGGCGACGCCCTGGACGTGTCCCACCCAGCGCTGTTGATGGGAATCAAGTAGTCACTCACGGAATTGACACAGGGACAGGGGCAAGAGGTAGAAGAAGACCCAGATCACGCACTGCCTTTTCTTTTTTCCTTGTATTCAGTCTAACGGAGAATAGAAAGAACGAGAGTGCCGGCGTTTGATCCGATAATCACGGCGCCATTCCTGACTAGTCCTTCGCTGCTGTTTCCTTTTACTAGCCACTAACGAGAGAATCCGATAATCATGCGCCCATCCCATGCTTCCGTTTCCTTTTATCAAGTCGAACAGAAAACAGAAGGAACACCCTATTCCTACGTGACTTGCTTACCAAATCTATACGTGCTACCTTTGTTTGGATTGTAATAACTGTCCCACGATTTTAGGTAACAGTAGCAATCCAATTCAATTAGTACATAAGTTTACGTAAAAATCATTCTTAGAAATAGAGTATCACTACTAAAAAGAAAAAGAACAACAGAAACAGGCTCGATCCTATAATCACGCGCCATCCCACGACTAACTTCACGTCAGATTTGATCAGTTAATCAAGGCAAGGCCCGCACACACAAAATCGTGGGCTAATGCACGCCCTACAATACTTGCATGCGACAGAAAAACTGCTAAGGGGCAAACACGCACAGGCTCATGGCTAACAATGGCACCCCGGCCGGCGCCGCCGCGTCCTGTCTCTCCCATGACCAGCCAAAAATTCAGCAATTAATTCTTAATTGATATGTATGCCTGTTTGGCTAGCCTATGCAAGAATTAAATCCCTCGCATGCAAGTCGGCTTTATTTCCTTGACTAACCAGCGCCTTCCTTCTATGCATGCATAGGTTGTTCATTTAGCAATTAATCCCTAATTAATAGTCAGAGAAGAGAAAGCATGTGTGGTTAAATGAGATGGAAAGAAAACAAGAAAACAATTAACGTTATGCGCCTAGGTGATTTGGGAATACCTGGTTTTTGTAAAGTGACTTACTCCCTCCGTCTAGGTGTGTAAGTCATCTTACGAAAACCAAATAATCCAAAAACACTTAAGCGCGGTGCATTAAATTCTATCTCGTTACTTGTTTCTTCACATATCAACCAATAAGATATGTGGGGTGTGCATGCTTTTAATGACTTGAGACTACCAAACACGACATGTAGTGGTTAGTTCATTGCATGCAATGCTATTAATTAGCAAATGAACATTAAGTTCTCTCGTTTTCTCCTCCTCCTTGGTCACGGTGCACAACCTAAGATGACTTACTCACCTAGACGGAGGGAGCCTGGTAATTGATGATTTGCAATAGGGAAACGCTTGGGTGCGGCGCCCCGGCGGAACTTTCGGCCGAACGCGTCCACACGCGCAGCGCTCCAGCCTTTCAGTTTGCGACATGTAAGGACAGTGGACCCACCCTCGTGCGAATCAAATCTCGTGAGTTAGGTCAACTCCACCGCGCGACCCCATCTTGTCCGGGTGCGTCCGTTTGGGATAAAACAGACGAATATCGCGGCCCAACGCGCGGCCTCAAACGGACAAATGTCCTGATTCCGTCCGTTTTCGACCCATCTTTTTGAATCCTGATTTTTTTTGGAACCTTAAAAATCATGACCATTTATTACAAAGTAAAAAAAATTGTTTTGAAAATCATGAACATTTTTTAATATATGAAGTTTTTTTGAAATTTGGGAACAATTTTAGAAAGTCGTGGACAATATTTCAAATTCATGAACATTTTTAGAATATGCAAACATTGTTTTGTTTTCGTGAGTATTTTTTACAAATTTATGAACATTTTTTGTATTCGCGAACATTTCTTTAAACTCATGAACATTGTTTTGAAACTCATGAACAATTTTTGAGAATGTGAACATTTTTTAAAATCACATACATTTTTTGAATCCGTGAACATTTTATGTTTTCTAGAACAATTCTTTTTTCAAAATGCACATTCCTTTTGTATTTTGCACCTTTTGTAATCCTGAATTATATTAAATAAGAATAAAACAAGAACAAAAAATAAAAAGGAAAGACCAAAACCAAAAAACACCAGGCGTCTAGCTGATGGAGTGAAATGTTGCAGATCTCTGGTAGGGGGTCCTAAGTTGGTAATCTTGGCACGATGGAAATAAAGACATAGGGACACACGTGTTACCCAGGTTCGGGCCCTCTAGAGGAAGTAATACCCTACTTTATGCTTTGCTTGTATGGATTTTGATGGGGATAGAGAATACAGGTGATCTACCACAAGATCATGTGTATGAGTTCTAGTTATAGTTGTCTAGAAAATATTTTATCGACTAGCCTAGCCTCGGTTTATATAATGTACCGGAGACCTAGGATAATAGGAGTCATAGTTGGCTCGTCGGTAGAGATGAGTCCTCTGCGGATTAGGAGTCCTTGTCTTGTACGTCAAATCTGTTGGGAAACATAGTAGAAAACATAACATTTCGCCCTACAATCACGATCTCAGGAACACTATGAAGATGCATTAGAGGTTTAGATCGGATCGTTATCAACTTCGAGTTGTAGCGGAAGAACAGTTGGTGTAGATCATTGATGAAGTCCCTTGAACTGTTCAGAAACGATCCCTCGAACCAAAGACTGAAAGTGCTTCACCATCCAGAGCTAATGGCCACTGAAGAATTAGAGGGAGAAGAACAGAACTTCACATGTGTTCTCTATTATGACGATTAGAGAGAACTAGGTCTAGCTCTAATCTAGATAAACTCTAAATTAGAACTGGAACTAGTGAACTAGAGAAGGCTCCAAAAACTTGTGTCTCTCAAGAGAAAAATCCTCTGGTATATATATATTGGTGGAGAGGGGAGGAGGGGGTGCCACAAGTGGAGAAGGGAGTCCCCCCTCCCCCTTGGAATTTTGTTCCCCACCTCACTGATCAATTTTTTTCCACACTTGAATCCCCTAGTTATTTTACAGCAAATCTGCAAATCCTCATCTTATTTATGATAGCTCTGCAAATCCTCATCTTATTTATGAGTTAGTAGATCTGTGAATCCGTCAATGCCATAAAAAATAAAGCTGAGTGTTGTCTATAAGACTATGCCAAAAAAACCTATATTGCAAACTTAATGATACTTCATACACTATATGTCGGAGATGATTCCGGTCGATCCCTCGGTAGGGTATCATGGTCAGGCGATTAGGCTGGATGGCGACATGAGGCGAGCTTTACCTAAGTTTAGCCCCTCATGATCGAGGTAATATCCCACTCCTAGTCATGTATATTGCAATAGGGGTGTGATTACAAAGTACATGTAGAGTACCAAGGGACTATGCATGATCTATCTAAGATGTCTTCTCTTGACTAGCCCGAGCCCACTTTATATAAAATACCGGGGTCCTAAGATTACAAGAGTCTTAATCGGCAAGGATACATATGGTCTTGAATGGCAAGGCTCCTTGAATCTTATTCATAGAGCGCCATGGGCAGACAAAAGTGGCCTAGGGTGGAGCCGACCTAGGGTTTCTCGGGCCGGCCCACCACGCCTGCAACCGACATGGTGAGGTAACACTGGGTCGTAACACTATTAGTAGCCCCTGAGTCGGTCTTCAAGCTTGGCTGCACCTGGACCAATAGCGAATTGCACATCGTGTTTAGCTTGTCGAGGTTGAAACAGGTTCTTCTAAGCGCCCTTACTATAATTGTTCATCAGCGACCACTATGGTTGGACTTCTTACGAAGTCGGGTGAACCATTCCAGTCTTGAATTGTCGATGAAGATAGCTGGCTTCTGCGGAAAACTTTTCCCACCAACACTACTAGGGAAAACCCTAGTAGTAGCGATGGTTTTAGAGCTACTAGTAGCGCTTGTACAAGCGCTACCAGTAAGGCGCTATAGCTAACTGGTAGCAGTAACACTGGTTAGCTGATACGTATCCAACGTATCTATAATTTATGAAGTATTCATGCTATTATTTTATCAGTTTTGGATGTTTTACAATCATTTTATAGCAACTTTATATCATTTTTGGGACTAACGTATTGACTCAGTGCCCAGTGAGAGTTGTTGTTTTTTGCTTGTTTTTTACATCGCAGGAAATCAATATCAAACGGAGTCCAAACACCACGAAACTTTTTATGGATTTTTATGGACCAGAAGACCGACAATGGGCTAGAGCAGCACCTGCTGGGGTCCCAAGGGGGCACAACCCACCAGGTAGGCTGCCTGGGGCCCAGCGCGCCAGGTGGGTTGTGCCCACCTCGGTGGCCTCCCGCACCCCCTCTTTACCCTATAAATTCCCAAATATTACAAAAACCCTCGAGGTTAACCTAGATCAGAAGTTCTGCCGCCTCAAGGCTCTGTAGCCACCGAAAACCAATCTAGACCCTTTCCGGCACCCTGCCGGAGGGGGGACTCATCACCGGTGGCCATCTTCATCATCCCGACGGCCACCACGATGAGGAGGGAATAGTCCACCCTTGGGGCTGAGGGTTTGTACCAGTAGCTATGTGTTTAATCTCTCTCTCTCTCTCTCTCTCTCTCTCTCTCTCTCTCGTGTTCTTGAGATGTCACGATCTTGGTGTATCGAGGTCTTTGTTAATATAGTCGGATCATATGGTGTTTTCCCCTTTCTATCTTGTTGTGATGAATTGAGTTTTTTCCTTTGAGATTTCGTTGTTATCGAATTGAATACTTTTATGGATTTGAGAGCACTTGATATATGTCTTGCAATTGAAAACTCGTGGTGAAAATGGGGTATCGTATTGATTTACTTGATATATGTTTTGGCATTCAACTCGCGGATTCCCGCAGCAACATTGGGGTAATCTATGCATAGGGGTTGATGCTTGTTCTTGTCTTTGTTTCTCCGGTAGAAATTTCGGGGCACTCTTTGAAGTTCTTTATGTTGGATTGAGTATTGTGAATATGAATTTGCTTTGGTGTTATTTTGGTACAAACTCTAGGATAGATCGAACAGAAAGAATAGCTTTGTGTTATTTTAGTATGAACTCTTCAATAGATCGAACAGAAAGAATAGCTTTGAGGTGGTTCATACGTCTCCAACGTATCTATAATTTTTGACTGTTCCATGTTGTTTTATTATCAATCTTGGATGTTTTGAAATCATTTTATAGTCATTTTATATCATTTTTTGGTACTAACCTATTGACATAGTGACAAGTGCCAGTTGCTATTTTTTCCGTGTTTTTACATCGCAGAAAATCCTTATCAAACGGAGTTCAAATGCCACGAAACTTTACGGAGATTTTTTATGGGCCAGAAGAAAGGAAATGGGCCTTGGGTGCACCTCGGGTGCCCCCCGGACCGCCACTTTTCTCTAGAAATACCCCAATATTCCAGAAACCCTAGAACCACCAGATCTAATCTAGACACCATCACGGAGGGGTTCACCACTTCCATTGGTGCCTCTCTGATGATGCGTGAGTAGTTCTTTGTAGACCTTCGGGTCCGTAGTTAGTAGCTAGATGGCTTCCTCTCTCTCTCTCTCTCTCTCTCTCTCTCTCTCTCTCTCTCTCTCTCTCTCTCTCTCTCTCTCTCTCTCTCTCTCTCGCTGGATTCTCAATACAATGGTCTCTTGGAGATCCATATGATGTAACTCTTTTGCGGCGTGTTTGTTGGGATCTGATGAACTTTGAGTTTATGATCAGTCATATCTTTTTATATCCATGAAAGTTATTTGAGTTTCTTTGATCTCTTATATTCATGATCTCTTATAGCCTCGTATTTCTTATCCGATATTTGGGTTTTGTTTGGCTAACTTGATCTATTTATCTTGCAATAGGAAGAGGTGCCTGAGGGAGTCCTGGATTAGGGGGTATCTGGACAGCCGGACTATATACTTTGGCCGGACTGTTGGACTATGAAGATACAAGACTCAAGACTTCGTCCCGTGCCCGGATGGGACTCTCCTTTGCGTGGAAGACAAGCTTGGCGATCCGGATACTATATTTCCTTCTTTGTAACCGACTCCGTGTAAACCCTAGCCCCCTCCGGTGTCTATATAAACCGAAGGGTTTAGTCCTTAGGGGGAAAATCATAATCATCATAGGCTAGCTTCTAGGGTTTAGCCTCTACGATCTCGTGGTAGATCAACTCTTGTAATACCCATATCATCAATATCAATCAAGCAGGAAGTAGGGTTTTACCTCCATCAAGTGGGACTGAACCTAGGTAAAACATCGTGTCCCTTGCCTCCTGTTACCATTAGCCTTAGACGCACAGATCGGGACCCCCTACCCGAGGTCCACCGGTTTTGACACCGACATTGGTGCTTTCATTGAGAGTTCCTCTGTGTCGTCGCTGCAAGGCTTGATGGCTCCTTCAATCATCAACAACAACACGGTCAAGGGTGAGACTTTTCTCCCCGGAAAGATCTTCGTGTTCGGCGGCTACGCCCCTGGCCATCAGGTCAGACTCGGAAACTTGAACTACATGCCTGATATCCGCGGAGACTTGATCTTCCACGGATTCGGGCCTACGCCAGGAGCGCCAAACAGTCAGGACGAGCACGACTTAGACCTGCTATCTGACAATACTCGGGATATCGCTCCTGCAGGAGCTCCGGACCTAAATCCAGGGCAGATCGCGCCGTCCGAGGATGGATGGATGGAACCCGCCCCGCAGGCCGCACACTCATCGGCGGTAGAGCCGAGCACCAGCTTCACCCCAAGGAAGCCTGTGTAACCGGACCCCCGGACTCGTGTCCGGCTGTAGGTTCCAGTCCGCGCACCCCCAAGCCCGCTGAATATGATTGGGCTCCGGTAATGGAGTTTACCGCGGCGGATATCTTCCAGTACTCGCCCTTTGGTGACATGCTGAACTCATTAAAGTCTCTCTCTTTCTCAGGAGACTCTTAGCCGAACTATGTCCGGCTCAAAGGGGAATAAGGCGACGAAGAAATTTGTTGCCCACCCACCACCCACTTCATAGCCACTGTCGACGATGTATCAGACATGCTTGACTTCGACTCCGATGATACCGACGGTATGGACGTCGGTGAAGGAGACGATTCAGAACCACCACCAGCAGGGCGCTGGACTGCCACCTCGTCATATGATATATACATGGTGGATACGCCTAAGGAGGACGACGGCGATAAACCGAAGGATAAAACCCCCGGACAAAAGCCAAAACGACAGCGCAGACGCCGCTCCAAGTCCAGAACAGTAAAAATAGCGATGATAGCGCTAGAAAGATCGACACCCCAGTCAACTCCGAAAGCAACAATGACCATATGGACCCAACAATGGAGGAGGATGAGCCAGGTCACGCGAACACAGCCCGGAGCAGACGCCCGATCACAGTGACCCCGAGGGACGAACTCATCAAACTGCCCCGGGACAAGAGCACAATCCGGACGATGATGCATCATCATCCCGGAAACACGTTTGGAACGAGATAACCTCCACAGAAGGCTTATGGCCACTGCGATAAGTCTAAAGAAGCGGAAGCAAAGGCTTAAGGCCGCACAGGAAACAATCAATCGCAGATGGAATAAAGTGCTAGACACTAAATAAAAGTACGGCGACGATCGCCACACAAAGAGCTATCCAAAACGCAAGCTGCTGCCAGAATTCGACGATGAGGCCGTTCCACCGAAGAACAATACGGCCAGCAGGCCGGACCAACCACTTCGTAACCGCAACAGAGCAGCTACCGACGCCACACATGATTTATGTGAGCTCCTGGATAAAAAGGCCGGCGCGACTAGGTCCATCTATGGATCTAGAGGACACGCCCCAGCACAGGACTATGGTCACCAAAACGATCAGACTGATCGAGTACCAGTTCGGAATCAGCACCGGCCACAACAACAGCCGACGACATGTCACAACACATCCAGATACAGAGGGGATGCTCACCCTCTGTGCTTCACCAAAGAGGTACTGGACCACGAATTTCCACAGGGTTTTAAACCTGTGAACATAGAGGCATATGACGGAACGACAGACCCCGGGGTCTGGATTGAGGACTTTATCCTGCATATCCACATGGCTCGTGGGGACGACCTCCACGGCATCAAATACCTTCCCCTCAAGTTGAAGGGACCAGCTCCACACTGGTTGAAAAGCCTCCCCGAAAATTCAATCAGAAGTTGGGAGGAACTCGAGGATGCTTTCAGGGCCAATTTTCAAGGGACCTATGTCCGGCCTCCGGACCCGGACGATTTAAGTCACATAATTCAACAGCCCGGAGAGTCCGCCCGCAAGCTTTGGAACAGTTTCCTCACTAATAAGAATCAAATTGTCGATTGTCCGGATGCCGAAGCCTTAGCAGCCTTCAAACACAGTATCCGAGAATAGTGGCTCGCCAGGCACCTCGGCCAAGAAAAGCCGAGGACAATGGCAGCCTTAACAAGCCTTATGACTCGCTTTTGCGCGGGTGAAGATAGCTGGTTAGCCCGTAGAGGCACCAGCGACCCAAGTACGTCCGAAATCAGGGATGGCAACGGGAAGCCACGGCGCAATAAAAACAAATGTCAAAACAAGGAAGAAAGTCCGGACAACACAACGGTCAACGCCGGATTCAGGGGCTCTGGACCCGGTCAACAAAAGAAGCCATTTAAAGGCAGCAAAGAGGGACCGTCCGGCCTGAACAGAGTCCTGGACAGACTGTGCCAAATTCATGGCACCCCCGAAAAACCTGTGAACCACACTCACAGAGAATGCGGGGTCTTTAAGAAGGCTGGAAAATTAAATGCCGAACACAAGGGAAGGGAAACACCAAGTGAAGACGAGGATGAGCCTCGCCAGCCGAACACTGGGGGACAGAAAAAATTCCCACTAGAGGTAAAAAACAGTAAACATGATCCACGCGACTCACATATCCACGAGAAGGTGCGAATGTGCGCTCTGAGACGCATACGCTATAGAGCCCGTCGCCCCCAAGCTTAATCACTGGTCGGCCTGCCCGATCACCTCGGATCACAAGGACTACCCGACTAGTATGCGGCACGGAGGATCAGCTGCCTTGGTGCTCGACCCAATAATTGATGGATACCATCTCACTCGCGTCCTCATGGACGGCGGCAGTAGTCTTAACCTAATATACCAAGACACGGTCCGCAGTATGGGGATAGACCCTTCCAGAATCAGCCAAAGTAACACCACCTTTGAAGGGGTGATACCAGGTGTCGGAACCCGCTGCAGGGGCTCCCTCGTACTAGAGGTGATATTCGGCTCCCACAGGCAACTTCAGAAGCGAAGAACTACTCTTCGCCATCGCCCTCCTCCAAAGTGGTTATCACGCATTGCTCGGGAGAACGGACTTCGCCCGCTTCAACGCAGTACCGCACTATGCCTACCTTAAAATCAAGATGCCCGGTCCACGTGGCGTCATCACCCTTAACGGAAGTACATAACGTTCTTTACGTGCCGAAGAGTATGAGATGGCGCAAGCAGCCGAACTCTAAGCGGCCTCTAATATATGAACGCATGATTGGTCGTTAAGGCCAAGGGCACGGTTAGACGAGTCCGGCAGCCCGAATAAACCTGAGCCGGGCGCTACACATGTAATCCCATAGAGGACACCAGGGGCTTCGAATATTCAATAAAACCCACCTTTTTTGCTTGACCCTATCAACAGCCCAATGTCTTACACATCTGCTATCCATTGATAATAGTCAACTCTTCGCACGCTCACGTCATACTCTTCTACATGAGATTTCCCTTTTTACAGACATCATTCGTGTGATACCCTCCCAGGACACGGCACAACGGAGATAAAGGCGCAGACGTGCAGTAGGGCCCTGCTCAAAGGTTTCTCTTTAGATTAAGTCCCTGTGTAAACCTTCTTTATTGTCTTTTGTTGCTTACACATCCCATGGGTACTAAACCCACAGGGGATACTGCCGTTATTGGCATTTCGCCACGACAGACTGATACGTCCATTTTGCATCATGCTTTTATATCAATATTTATTGCATTATGGGCTGTTATTTCACGTTATGTCACAATACTTATGGCTATTCTCTCTTATTTTGCAAGGTTTACATGAAGAGGAGAATGCCGCAGCTCAATTCGGGTGGAAAAGGAGCAAATATTGAGACCTATTCTCGCAACTCCAAAACTCCTGAAACTCCACGGAATATCTTAAAATAAATAAAGAAAAATCGTCGCAAAAGATGAAGGCCAGGGGGCCCACACTTTGCTCACGAGGGTGGGGGGCGCCCCCCCTGGGGCGCGCCCCCCTACCTCGTGGGCCCCCTGGTGGCTCTTCGACGCCCATCTTCTCCTATATGAAGTCTTTACATGAGAAAAAAAATAGAAGGCAACCTTTCGGGACGAGACTTCGCCGCCACGAGGCGGAACCTTGGCGGAACCAATCTAGGGCTCCGGCAGAGCTGTTCTGCCAGGGATACTTCCCTCCAGGAGGGGGAAATCATCACCATCGGCATCACCAACGCTCCTCTCATCGGGAGAGGGCAATCTCCATCAACATCTTCACCAGAACCATCTCATCTCCAAACCCTAGTTCATCTCTTGTATCCAATTCTTGTCTGCAATCCGGGATTGGTGCTAGTAGGTTGCTAGTAGTGTTGATTACTCCTTGTATTTGATGCTAGTTGGTTTATTTGGTGGAAGATCATATGTTCAGATCCTTTATGCATATTATTACCCCTCTGATTATGAACATGAATATGCTTTGTGAGTAGTTACGTTTGTTCCTGAGGACAAGGGAGAAGTCGTGCTATTAGTAGTCATGTGAATTTGGTATTCGTTCGATATTTTGATAAGATGTATGTTGTCTAGCCTCTAGTGGTGTTATGTGAACGTCGACTACATAACACTTCACCATTATTTGGGCCTAGAGGAGGGCATTGGGAAGTAATAAGTAGATGATTGGTTGCTAGAGTGACAGAAGCTTAAACCCTAGTTTATGCGTTGCTTCGTAAGGGGCTGATTTGGATCCATATGTTTCATGCTATGGTTAGGTTTACCTTAATATTTTGTTGTAGTTGCGGATGCTTGCAATAGAGGTTAATCATAAGTGGGATGCTTGTTCAAGTAAGAACAGCACCCAAGCACCGGTCCACCCACATATCAAATTATCAAAGTACCGAACGCGAACCATATGAGCGCGATGAAAACTAGCTTGACGATATTCCCATGTGTCCTCGGGAGCGCTTTTCCTATTATAAGAGTTTGTCCAGGCTTGTCCTTTGCTACAAAAAGTATTGGGCCACCTTGCTGCACTTTATTTACTTTTGTTACTTGTTGCTCGTTACAATTTATCTTATCACAAAACTATCTATTACCACTTATTTCAGTACTTGCAGAGAATACCTTACTGAAAACCGCTTATCATTTCCTTCTGCTCCTCGTTGGGTTCGACACTCTTACTTATCGAAAGGACTACGATAGATCTCCTATACTTGTGGGTCATCAAGACTCTTTTCTGGCGTCGTTGCCAGGGAGTGTAGCGCCTTTGGTAGGTGGAATTTGGTAAGGAAAAATTTATATCGTGTGATGAAATTTTCTGTCACTTGTTACTATGGAAAGTAATTCTCTGAGGGGCTTGTTCGGGGTATCTTAACCCCGTCCAGTAGAGCAAAGAGTTTCTCCTCAACCTACTGAACCTATTGAAAATGAAACTCCTTTTGAAATTCCTTCGGGTATGATGGAAAAACTGCTAGCTAACAATTTTACAGGAGATGGAACAAATCATCCTGATGAACATCTACTCTATGTGGATGAAGTTTGTGGACTATTTAAGCTTGCAGGTATACCCGATGATGTTGTTAAGAAGAAGGCCTTCCCTTTATCTTTGAAGGGAGACACATTGACATGGTACAGGCTATGTAATGATACGAGATCATGGAACTATAAAAGATTAAAATTGGAATTTCATCAAAAGTATTACCCTATGCATCTTGTTCATCGTGATCGCAATTATATATATAATTTTTGGCCTCACGAAGGAGAAAGCATCGCTCAAGCTTGGGGGAGGCTTAAATCAATGTTATATTCATGCCCCAATCATGAGCTCCCAAGAGAAGTAATTATTCAAAGTTTTTATGCTCGGCTTTCTGATAACAATCGCACCATGCTCGATACTTCTTGTGCTGGCTCTTTTATGATGAAGACTATTGAATTTAAATGGAATTTATTGGATAGAATTAAGCGCAACTCAGAAGATTGGGACATCGACGAAGGTAAGGAGTCAGTTATCACACCTAAGTTTGATTGTGTTAAATCTTTTATGGATACCGATATTTTCCGCAAGTTTAGCACTAACTATGGACTTGACTATGAGATAGTAGCTTCTTTCTGTGAATCTTTTGCTACCTATGTTGATCTCCCCAAGTAGAAGTGGTTTAAATATCATCCTCCCATAGAAGTAAAAGTAGCTGCACCTATTAAAGTTGAAGAAAAGACTGTCACTTCTAATGATCCTATTGTTCCCACTTCTTATGTTGAGAAACCACCTTGCCCTATTAGAATGAAGGATCATGCTAAAGCTTCAACTGTTGTTCGTAAAAGAAATATTAGAACTTATAGACCTCCTGAGAAAGTTAAAGTAGAACCTAATATTGCTATTGTTTAAGATCTCTTGTCTGTTAATATTGATGGGCATGTTATTCAATTCTGTGGTGAAACTGCTAGAATTGCTAAACCTTGTGCTAGAGATAAACATAGACCTGTGATAGGCGTGCCTGTTATTTCTGTTAAAATAGGAGATCATTGTTATCATGGCTTATGTGATATGGGTGCTAGCGCTAGTGTTATACCTATTACCTTGTATGAAGAAATTAAGCATGAAATGGCACCCGCTGAGATAGAAGATATTGATGTTACAATTAAACTTGCCAATAGAGATACTATATCTGCAATGGGAATTGTTAGAGATGTTGAAGTCTTGTGTGGAAAAACCAAATATCTCGTTGATTTTCTTGTTCTTGGTTCTCCACAAGATAGATTTGTCCCATTATATTTGGTAGACCCTTCTTGAATACTGTTAATGCTAAGATAGACTGCGAAAAGAATGTTGTTACTATTGGCTTGGATGAGATGGTTCATGAGTTTAATTTCTCTAAATTTAGTAAACAACATCGTGATGAAGAATTGCCTAGTAAAGATGAAATTATTGGTCTTGCTTCTATTGCCGTACCTCCTAGTGATCCTTTAGAACACTATTTGCTAGACCATGAAAATGATATGTTCATGAATGAAAGAAGGGAAATAGATGAAGTATGCTTTAAACAGGAACCTATTCTGTAACTCAATTTGCCTGTTGAAATCCTAGGGGATCCTCCTCCACCCAAGGGTGATCCCGTGTTTGAGCTTAAACCATTTCCTGATAATCTTAAATATGCTTATCTTGATGAAAAGAAAATATATCCTATCATTATTAGTGCTAACCTTTCAGAGCATCAAGAAGAAAGATTATTGAAAACTCTGAAGAAACACCGTGCCGCTATTGGATATACTCTTGATGATCTTAAGGGCATCAGTCCCACTCTATGTCAAAATAAAATAAATTTGGAAGCGGATGCCAAACCAGTTCGTGATCCTCAACGACGTTTGAATCCTAAAATGAAAGAAGTGGTAAGAAAAGAAATACTCAATCTTCTGGAGGCAGGTATAATTTATCCGTTGTCGATAGTCAGTGGGTAAGTCCTGTCCATTGTGTCCCTAAGAAGGGAGGTATTACTGTTGTCCCTAATGATAAAGATGAATTGATTCCGCAAAGAATTATCACAGGTTATAGGATGGTAATTGATTTTCGCAAATTAAATAAGGCTACTAAGAAAGATCATCACCCCTTACCTTTTATTGATCAAATGCTAGAAAGATTATGCAAACATACACATTATTGCTTTCTAGATGGTTATTCTGGTTTCTCTCAAATACCTGTGCCGTCTAGAGATCAATCAAAGACTACTTTTCATGCCCTTTTGGTACTTTTGCTTATAGACACATGCCTTTCGGTTTATGTAATGCACCTGCTACCTTTCAAAGATGCATGATGGCTATATTCTCTGATTTTTGTGAAAAAATTTGTGAGGTTTTCATGGACGATTTTCCATCTATGGTTCCTCTTTTGATGATTGCTTGAGCAATCTTGATCGAGTTTTGCGGAGATGTGAAGAAACTAATCTTATCTTGAATTGGGAAAGGTGCCACTTTATGGTTAATGAAGGTATTGTCTTGGGGCACAAAGTTTCTGAAAGAGGTACTGAAGTTGATAAAGCCAAGGTTGATGCTATTGAAAACATGCCATGTCCCAAGGACATCAAAGGTATAAGAAGTTTCCTTTGTCATGCCGGATTTTATAGGAGGTTCATTAAGGACTTCTCAAAAATTTCTCGGCCTCTGACTAATTTACTACAAAAAGATGTACCATTTGTATTTGATGATGATTGTGTAGAAGCATTTGAAATACTTAAGAAAGCATTAGTCTCTACACCTGTTGTTCAGCCACCTGATTGGAATTTACCCTTTGAAATTATGTGTGATGCTAGTGATTACTCTGTAGGTGCTGTTCTAGGGCAAAGAGTTGATAAGAAATTAAATGTTATCCATTATGCTAGTAAGACTCTAGACCATGCTCAAAGAAATTATGCTACTACCGAAAAGGAACTTTTAGCAGTTGTATTTGCTTGTGAAAAATTCAGACCCTATATTGTTGATTCTAAAGTAACTATTCACACTGATCATGCTGCTATTACGTATCTTATGGAAAAGAAAGATGCAAAACCTAGACTTATTAGATGGGTTCTCTTGCTGCAAGAATTTGATTTGCATATTGTTGATAGAAAAGGAGTTGAGAACCCCGTTGCAGATAACTTATCTAGGTTAGAGAATGTTCTTGATGACCCACTACCTATTGATGATAGCTTTCCTGATGAGCAATTAAATGTCATAAGCACTTCTCGTAGCACTCCATGGTATGCTGATTATGCTAATTATATTGTTGCTAAATTTATACCACCTAGCTTCACATACCAACAAAAGAAAAAGTTTTTCTATGATTTGCAACATTACTTTTGGGATGACCCACGTCTTTATAAAGAAGGTGTAGATGGTGTTATTAGACGTTGTGTACCTGAGCATGAACAGGAACAGATCCTACGCAAGTGTCACTCCGAAGCTTATGCAGGATACCACGCTAGAGACAGAACTGCACATAAGGTATTGCAATCTGGTTTTTATTGGCCTACTCTCTTCAAGGATGCCCGTAAGTTTGTTTTGGCTTGCGATGAATATCAAAGAATTGGTAATATTAGTAGACGTCAAGAAATGCCTATGAATTATTCACTTGTTATTGAACCATTTGATGTTTGGGGCTTTGATTATATGGGACCTTTTCCTGCCTCTAATGGATATACACATATTTTAGTTGCTGTTGATTACGTTACTAAGTGGGTAGAAGCTATTCCAACTAGTAGTGCTGATCATAACACCTCTATTAAAATGCTTTAGGAAGTTATTTTTCCGAGGTTTGGAGTCCCTAGATATTTAATGACTGATGGTGGTTCACACTTTATTCATGGTGCTTTCCGTAAAATGCTTGCTAAATATGAGGTTAATCATAGAATTGCATCTCCATATCACCAGCAGTCTAGTGGTCAAGTAGAATTGAGCAATAAAGAGCTCAAATTAATTATGCAAAAGACTGTTAATAGGTCTAGAAAGAATTGGTCCAAGAAACTGGATGACGCATTATGGGCCTATCGAACAGCATATAAGAATCCTATGGGTATGTCTCCGTATAAAATGGTTTATGGAAAAGCATGTCACTTACCTCTCGAACTAGAACATAAGGCAAATTGGGCTATTAAAGAGCTCAACTATGATTTCAAACTTGCCGGTGAGAAGAGGTTATTTGATATTAGCTCACTTGATGAATGGAGAACCCAAGCTTATGAAAATGCTAAGTTGTTTAAAGAAAAAGTTAAAACATGGCATGACAAAAGAATACAAAAGCGTGAGTTTAATGTAGGTGATTATGTGTTGCTATACAACTCTCGTTTAAGATTTTTTACAGGAAAACTGCTCTCTAAATGGGAAGGTCCCTACGTTATCGAGGAGGTCTATCGTTCCGGTGCCATAAAAATCAACAACTTCGAAGGCACAAATCCGAAGGTGGTAAACGGTCAAAGGATCAAACACTATATCTCAGGTAATCCTGTAAATGTTGAAACCAATATTATTGAAACCGTAACCCCGGAGGAATACATAAGGGACACTTTCCAGACCGTTCTAGACTCCGAAAAGGAATAGGTATGTGGTGCGGTAAGTAAACCGACTCCAAAACAATTTTCAAGGCAATATTTCTCCATTTTGGAATATTTAGAAAAATAGAAAAATAAGTAGCAGCCCGGGAAGGACATGAGGCCTCCACGAGGGTGGAGGGCGCGCCCTACCCCCCTAGGCGCGCCCCCCTACCTCGTGAGCACCTCGTGTGCCCTCTGGACTCCGTTTTATTACACGATACTTATTTTTGTCGGTAAAAATTCATTATATATTCTCCCGAAGGTTTTGACCACCGTATCACGCAAATATCCTCTGTTTTCGTTTCTAGTTGTTCCTGTTGCAGATTTGGAACAAGATGTCGTCCCAAGATTCGGAGGGAGAGAGCTACATGGTTGATTATATTGCAAACCCAAAAGTATATGGGGATGTGGAACATTACGGCTGGACCACGGAGGAAGAAGAAGACTATAATCCAAAGAGGAAGGAGGAAACAAGCTCCGATGAAGAGGGCGATCCACTACCTCAACCTGGTGATATGCATGTGGTGTTGAAGAAGTCAAGCCTCCCTAAGGTCCAATCTATCCCACCTCATTTTTTGCAGGACAACAAGGCAGCACTATGCAAAAAGATAATGAAAAATGAGCTCGAGAATGAGGATCCGATGGAGGAAAATTTTAGCCTCAAACGCAAGCTAGAGAAGAAAAATGCAACAACTCCATCATCAACAACTCCTACTTCACCACCCCCGAAGACATAATCACATGAGTATGGGCAGGGAGGTGCCCTGGTATCGTAACACCATCACAACTCCTATCTTTACCGTTTTTCTTAGTTTGATCCTATTAGTAGTATCTTGATTTAGTAGAATAAAGCCATGGCATGATCTAGTTTTGAGTTTTGCTTTATGATCCTTCTTTGTAATCGAGTCCGTGAGCTATATAATAAAGATTAGTGTTGAGTCAAGGGCTTGATTATTTTGTCATGATCTTGGGTGAATAAAAGAAAAGAAGAAAAAGAATAAAAATAATCAAAGAGTTCATATTGATCTTATTGAAAGTAATGACTTTACATAGAAAGAGTATGATGATTAAAAGTTGTTGGGAGTTGGCAAATATAGCTTTGGTCATCGTTGCAATTAATAAGAAGTAATAAGGAAAGAGAGGTTTCACATATAGATATATTATCATTGACATCTTTTATGATTGGGAGCACTCATTAAAATATGACATGCTAAAGAGTTGATGTTGGACAAGGAAGATCACATAATAAGTTATGTTTTCTTGTATCTGAGATAAAGTATGTTGTCATGGATCCTCTAACATGTTGAGCTTGCCTTTCCCCCTCATGCTAGACAAATTCTCAGCACCAAGTAGAAATACTACTTGTGCTTCCAAATACCCTTAAACTAGTTTAGCCATGAGAGTCCACCATATCTACCAATGGATTGAGTAAGATCCTTCAAGTAAGTTGTCATACGTGCAAGCAATAAAAATTGCTCTCTAAATATGCATGACTTATTAGTGCAGATAAAATAAGCTTTGTACGAACTTGTTGTGGAAGTAATAAAAGCGACGGACTGCGTAATAAAGGTCCACATACAAGGGGCAATATAAAGTGACGTTCTTTGCATTAAGATTTTGTGCATCAACTCTAAACGCGCATGACAACCTCTGCTTCCCTCTGCGAAGCGCCTATCTTTTATTATTATCCTCTACCTTATGCAAGAGTCACGGTGATCTTCACCTTTCCTTTTTCATTTTATCCTTTGGCAAGCTCAGCATGTTGGAAAGAACATGATATATATATATCTAATTGGATGTAGGGGAGCATGAATTATTATTGTTGACATTACCCTTGAGGTAAAAGGTTGTGGGGCAAAACTATAAGCCCCTATCTTTCTCTGTGTCCGATTAAAACTCCGTAATCACAAGTATTGCGTGAGTGTTTGCAATTATGAAGGACTAAGTGATAGTTGAGTATGTGGACTTGCTTTTAAGCTCTGACATAGACTCTTTCCGATGTTATGATAAATTGCAATTACTTCAATGTCCGAGGTTATAATTTGTTGGTGCTCAATAAGGTTTCTGATTCATACTTTTGCATTTTGAAAAGATCATCACTTGAACATAAGTAATCATATGACAAAATCTATATATGTTGTTGTTATGGAAATAATCATGATGCCTTCATGCCCGTATTTTATTTTTATCGTCGCCTCTACCTCTAAATTTGAGGACATATTTATTGTTATCGGCTTTTCGCTTGAGGACAAGCGAGGTCTAAGCTTGGGGGAGTTGATACGTCCATTTTGCATCATGCTTTTATATCATTATTTATTGCATTATGGGTTGTTATTTCACGTTATGTCACAATACTTATGGCTATTCTCTCTTATTTTACAAGGTTTACATGAAGAGGGAGAATGCCGGCAGCTGGAATTCTGGGCTGGAAAAGGAGCAAATATGGGAGACCTATTCTGCGCAACTCCAAAAGTCCTGAAACTCCACGGAATATCTTAAAATAAATAAAGAAAAATCATCGCCAAAGATGAAGGCCAGGGGGCCCACACCCTGCTCACGAGGGTGGGGGCGCCCCCCCCTGGGGCGCGCCCCCCTACCTCGTGGGCCCCTGGTGGCTCTCCGACGCCCATCTTCTCCTATATGAAGTCTTCCGATGAGAAAAAAATAGAAGGCAACCTGTCCGGACGAGACTCCGCCGCCACGAGGCGGAACCTTGGCGGAACCAATCTAGGGCTCCGGCAGAGCTGTTCTGCCAGGGACACTTCCCTCCGGGAGGGGGAAATCATCACCATCGTCATCACCAACGCTCCTCTCATCGGGAGAGGGCAATCTCCATCAACATCTTCACCAGCACCATCTCATCTCCAAATCCTAGTTCATATCTTGTATCCAATTCTTGTCTCCAAGTCTGGGATTGGTGCTAGTAGGTTCCTAGTAATGTTCATTACTCCTTGTAGTTGATGCTAGTTGGTTTATTTGGTGGAAGATCATATGTTCAGATCCTTTATGCATATTATTACCCCTCTGATTATGAACATGAATATGATTTGTAAGTAGTTACGTTTGTTCCTGAGGACAAGGGAGAACTCTTGCTATTAGTAGTCATGTGAATTTGGTATTCGTTCGATATTTTGATAAGATGTATGTTGTCTAGCCTCTAGTGGTGTTATGTGAACGTCGACTACATAACACTTCACCATTATTTGGGCCTAGAGGAGGGCATTGGGAAGTAATAAGTAGATGATGGGTTGCTAGAGTGACATAAGCTTAAACCCTAGTTTATGCGTTGCTTCGTAAGGGGCTGATTTGGATCCATATGTTTCATGTTATGGTTAGGTTTACCTTAATACTTTTGTTGTAGTTGCGCATACTTGCAATAGAGGTTAATCATAAGTGGGATGCTTGTTCAAGTAAGAACAGCACCCAAGCACCGGTGCACTCACATATCAAATTATCAAAGTACCGAACGCGAATCATATGAGCGTGATGAAAACTAGCTTGACGATATTCCCATGTGTCCTCGGGAGCGCTTTTCTTATTATAAGAGTTTGTCCAGGCTTGTCCTTTGCTACAAAAAGGATTGGGCCACCTTGCTGCACTTTATTTACTTTTGTTACTTGTTGCTCGTTACAATTTATCTTATCACAAAACTATCTGTTACCACTTATTTCAGTACTTGCAGAGAATACCTTGCTGAAAACCGCTTATCATTTCCTTCTGCTCCTCGTTGGGTTCGACACTCTTACTTATCGAAAGGACTACGATAGATCCCCTATACTTGTGGGTCATCATGGACTAATGCACGTACCTGGAAATACAGGGTTCATAATAAAGGGCGTTACTCAGCCCAATATATGTTATAAAGTCCGAATACCTTCGGGAGTGTTCGGCGTCGCGAGTTTGGCTTTATATGCATCACTCTGAATCATGTCTTTGGTCAAATGTTGGGTTTGCCCGGCTCCTGGGTTTGCCGCCTTACGTTCTGTTCTTATCGGCTAAGGCGGCCAAATTAAGGAGAACTGCTGCGGTTGTGCCCTGGTTATTCCGGATGAGCACCTCAGTAGAGAAAGCCGAAAACTGACTGTCATGATATAGCGAGAGACTGTTCAACCACTGAAGACTTATCGGAATCTTTAGGATTCTCAAGATTAACGAAGGACCGCTTCCGGTCATGTACACACGCTACCGTATTCGGATGCATGCAAGGTACCAGGGGCTACATAGTAGCCCCACCGTCAAACTCCTATGGCTAAGTGAAAGTGTTACAGCTATATAGTCCGGTTGCCTAGTTCGACGTGCGATCACCTCCTTAATTGACCAAGACGTTGGATCAAGTGTGATTACACATATTTTTCGCGAACACCCCCGCATTGTATGTGTGGGGGCTGAAGCCAACGACTGCTAACTTTCAGATTATACATATACATAAAACGGCCACACAGGAGGAACAGTAGCACTTTCGGGCGAAACGTATAAACATAGCCTCCATAATTACAATAAAATTCTTTTTACAATGAAACGATTTGTCACTCGAACATGACATTCTTCGAACACTGAGCCTCTATTAAGCGAGCACCTTCGGTTACCTGCTCCAAGTAGTGCTCGGCCGGATCCTGGTTTCCCGCCGGATTCTGGGTCACAATGATGGTGGCCTCCATGTTTGTCCAATATGCTTTAACGCAGGCAAGAGCCATCCGTGCACCCTCTATGCACGCCGACCTCTTCATGGTATCGATTCGCGATACGACACCAAGGAATTGTTGCACTAAACCAAAATAGCTGTTCGGCTTAGGCTCCTTCGGCCATAGGTGGTCTATTACGGACCGCATTGCAAGGCCGGACAGTCTATGGAGCTCGGCCACAGCAGCCATCCTCTCACTCAATGGCAATGGGCGCGTCGAAGCACTGAATTGCAACCAGAACAGCTTCTCCACTTCATTATCTTCTTTATCCTCGAAAAACTTGGCCACATCAGCCGTACTCTTCGCCAAATCCGCATACGCGTCAGCAGGGCTCGAGCGTCGATCCAGAGGAGCATACTTTGGATCCAAAAACTTCATCCGCAATAAGTAGGGGTTTCCAGCCACGATTTATCCGGCCTGTCGAAGCTCCTCCCGTGCATCCCTGATTTCGGACCGCGTCTCCTTGGCCGCATCAAGTGCCTTCTTCAGGTCAGCCGACTTAGCCTGATTCTCTTTTTCAAGGAGCTCATACCGGTCAGCAGCATTTTTCAGCTCCACAGCCATCTCGGCTATTTTGTCTTCGCTTCGGCGATGAGCAGCCTGTTCGGCTCTCAACTCTTCGGTCGCCTTTAGGGCAGCCGCATTGCTAGCCCGGGCTTGTTCCTTGGCCAGGGCAAGTTCCTCCCTCAGGGCTTCCATGGCAGCAACACCGTCTGTAGTCTAATCATATCGCACTAATATTATGCTCCTCTCAAGTCTTCCTATCAAAAATAATAAGGAAAGCAGAGCACATACCTTGTGACTCGTTAAGCCGCTCGTTCACCAGTGTAATATCGGCATCAATAACTCCAATCTGCCTCCTCAGTTCGGCAACTTCAACGGACCGGTCGGCTGCCAGATCCTTAGACACCTGCGCATAAATACAGCGCGATCATTACTTAACAATGTGATCCTCCGTTTGCCGCCTAGAGCTGGCAACTAGAGTCTCAGGGGCTACTATCCATATGGAGCACACCTAGCGCGTGAGTCACAGTCAAAAATTATGTATTTTCATTACATACCTCAAAGCCTCTGAGCAGGCTCGTAAAGGCTTCATTCAACCCGCTTGTGGCGGATGAAATCTTCTCAAGCACCGTGCTCATTAATGAACGGTGCTCCTCCGAGAGAGTAACTCGTTCCAGAAGGCCCGTCAGTGTGTCCGGCTGGACGCCGAACTGTGCCGGACGGTTCCTATCGCCCCCCGTGGGAGCCGAACGCTCCGGGCTCAGGGCGGCCGAAGTATTAGCTTCTGGCTTCGGCAGATCTGGACTCCTCCGTGACGACACCTCGGGGTCCCCATGAGGCGGAGAGGTTGGTGGGGTATCACTCTCCATCATCTCCGGAAGGAGATCCCCCGAAGATGAACTCTGTCGAGAAGAGCTGCTAGCCGGACTGCAAAGAATGGATCCTGGTTATTGTTCTCGGAGAAGGAAGCAGTACCTTCGTATTTACGATTAACTTACAGCTCGGCTGAGGGCTGGCCCGTTGGCGGGAATGGCGCGGTGAGGACGCCCTTCGGGGCAGGGCCCCCTGGTGAAGCTTTCTTCCCTTGTCTGGGCACCTCCATCTCCAAGTCTTCGGAGGCGGCCCTCTTCTTCCCGCGAGGGAAGGAGGCCTTAGATTCCCCTCCCCGACTATCCTACTTTGGGGAGGTAGTAATTCCACTGGTTTGGATGTACAATGTGTGAAGTTCTGCTTCTCAGTTCTTCCCTTCGTCTTTCCCAGAGGGCACTTTGCTTAGCACACGACCAAGCATCTTGGCTATGGTGGGACTAGGCGAGCCTTCGGGAAGTGGCGTCGGACACCTGATTCTCTCCGCCTTGCTGAGCCATTCCTGGCCAGGGAGGATTTTCAGATAATGTTATGATAAAAATAAACAAAGTGTTCGGTTTCTGGGTTGCTTACTTGGGTATCTGGGCGATTGCAGCTCAGGCCCGCATCCTCGGTGGTGTCCGGACACTTTACTTGCGGTCCGAAGAATAACTTACACATCCCTTCGAGCGTCACATCGAAGAAGTGCAGAATAGTCCGCGGGCCTTCTGGATTGAACTCCCACATCCGGAGAGGCCGGCGCTTGCACGGCAACATCCGTCGGACTAGCATTACCTGAATTATGCTGATAAGGCTAATGTCCCTCTTAAGAAGCTCCCGGATGCGGCTCTGCAAGATTGGTACATCATTAGCAGGCCCCCAATCTCGTCCTACATTGGCCCATGACGCCAGTTAAGGCGGAGGGCCCGAACGGAAGTCGGGGGCAGCCACCCACTTTGTGCCTCTGGGAGCCGTGACGTAATACCACCTCCGCTACCATAGATCGGACACTTCTGGGAAAGAGCCCTCCGGCCATGGGGCGTCGGCATTCCTACTTATTACAGCACCCCCGCACTCCGCGTGTCGCCCCTCAATCATCTTTGGCTTCACATTGAAGGTCTTGAGCCATAAGCCAAAGTGAGGGGTGACATGGAGAAAAGCTTCGCACACAATGATGAATGACGAGATATGAAGGATGGCGTCCGGAGCTAGATCATGAAAATCTAGCCCGTAGCAGAACATGAGCCCTCTCACGAAGGGATCAAGAGTGAAGCCTAAGCCGTAGAGGAAGTGAGAAACAAATACAACGCTCTCATTGGGCTCGAGAGTAGGGATGATCGGCCCTGGAGCAGGGAGCCTGTGCTTGATGTCAGCGGTCAGGTATCCGACCTCTCTAAGCTTCGCAATGTCCTCCTCTGTGACAGAGGAAGCCACCCACCGGCCTTGAAGGTTGGATTTGGACATGATTGAAAGATCCGGAGGGCTTAAGCTTGGGCTTCGGGTGTTGGAACTCGAGATGCGAAAAGGCGCAAGCATGGTAGAAAAGAGGGATAGGCCTCGACCCCTCTATAAAGGGGGTGAATATCAAGCATCCTCAGCGTAACTGCTTGGGGCTTACCTAAAAACACGGAGTCATACCAACAGGCATCGTGGGGTTGCACGCGCCCGTATTGATGGAAGATCCCGCAATAAGGGGAACACGATCCCTGCTTTGGCAGGGTGAGCCAATAAAACCGCCTCGCGACGCGTATCGAGGCAGGCCAAGAAAAACTGGTTCGTGTTGGGCCAGGCCACGGTGTAAGAGCACACCGTACAAAAATAGCCAGCAGATCAGATTTATGACGTGCTATGCTCTCTACGGTGGTATGCGGAAATTATATCGCAAAGCTGGACACAATCCTCAATCCGCGTTGGAGTACTCGGAGATGGAACCCTCCTTGCAATGCCGAAGACAAACTGCGCGCCGGACTCATCGTTATTGAAGCCTGGTTCAGGGGCTACTGAGGGAGTCCTGGATTAGGGGGTATACGGACAGCCGGACTATATACTTTGGCCGGACTATTGGACTATAAAGATACAAGACTCAAGACTTCGTCCCATGCCCGTATGGGACTCTCCTTTGCGTGGAAGACAAGCTTGGTGATCCGGATATTATATTTCCTTCTTTGTAACCGACTCCGTGTAAACCCTAGCCCCTCCGGTGTCTATATAAATTGGAGGGTTTAGTCCTTAGGGGGAAAATCATAATCATCATAGGCTAGCTTCTAGGGTTTAGCCTCTACGATCTCGTGGTAGATCAACTCTTGTAATACCCATATCATCAATATCAATCAAGCAGGAAGTAGGATTTTACCTCCATCAAGAGGGCCCGAACCTGGGTAAAACATCGTTTCCCTTGCCTCCTATTACCATTAGCCTTAGCCGCACAGATCGGGACCCCCTACCCGAGATCCGCCGGTTTTGACACCGACAGTGCCCAGTAGTGGGTTCGATCTTACGGTGCTCGATCCCAGTGACAGAAGGGGAAACGACACGTATGTATCGTTGCTACTGAGGATAAAAAGACGAGATCTATATCTACCGCCGTATAGATAAACGGATCTTGTCTATATCATGTCATCGTTCTTATTGCATTACTCCGTTTTCCATGAACTTAATACACTAGATGCATGCTGCATAGCGGTCGATGTGTGGAGTAATAGTAGTAGATGCAGGCAGGAGTTGGTCTACTAATCTTGGACGTGATGCCTATGTAATGATCATTGCCTAGATATCGTCATAATTATTTGAAGTTCTATCAATTTCCCAACAGTAATTTGTTTACCAACTGTTTCCTATTTTTCTCGAGAGAAGCCACCAGTGAAACCTACGGCCCCCGGGTCTTCTTTCTCATATATTTGCCTTGCGATCTACTTTTCCTTTGCATTTTTATTCAGATCTATTAAACCAAAAAAAATACAAAAATACCATACTGCACTTTATTTATTTGCGATCTATTATTTCAATCTATTATAATTTATCTCAAGTCCGCTTGCCAATTTCTGGAGCCGTTACCCGAAACGGATTGACAACCCCTTTAACACGTCGGGTTGCGAGGTGTTGTTTTTGTGTTCAGGCGCCGTTTATGTTGTGTTGCTTGGTTCTCCTACTGGTTCGATACCTTGGTTCATAACAGAGGGAAATACTCTACCGTGTTGTGCTACATCATCCCTCCCTCTCCGGGGAAATACCGACGTAGTTCTAGCTACCATCAACGAGAAATTCTGGCACCGTTGCCGGGGAGGATCTTCAACATAACTAGGTTCCTAATCACAAAGCTCATCTCCTTGCAATTTACATTATTTGCCATTTGCCTCTCGTTTTCCTCTCCCCCACTTCACAAAAATTTGCCGTTTTATTTGCCTCTCTTTTTCCGTTCGCCGTTTTCTTGCCGGGTCTGTTTTTGCGTGTGAGATCTTATTTGACGTTATGGATAATTCCTCCTCTATTTCTTGCACTCCCGAGAACGAGGTTCTCAACTTTAAACAAATGGGAGGAGAAAGTTTAAAAGATGCTTGGTATAGAATTTGCAATGCTCATAATAGATCTATCTGTAAGCAATCTACCGTTGTTCTTCTTCGTTGCTTTTATGTTGGCATCACCACTTGGTATAGATTCGTCCTTGGTACGATTAATGGTGGAAACTTCTTGATGTGTCCCTCTCTTGATGCTTTTAATGCTTTGAGGAATTTAGTGGGCTCACCACCTCTTATGATTAATGAAACACCTTTGACTCTTGAGCATGTTATGGAAAGATTAGATGCTATTGAAAAGAAAATGCTCACCGAAGATCCTATGGAAATTTTAGATAAAAAGATGCATAATTTTGCCACTAAGATTGGGTCAAAAGCGGGAGAAATTTTTAAATTGCTAAAAGAAAAGGGTACCTTAATCCATGAAAGAATAGAAGAAAGCCCGTCACGGATTGATAAACTAGAGGAAATCTTTAGTAATCTAAGCACGACTTTTGTTTCTGCTAAAACCACCGAAAAAACTCCTATAAAATTTGGCAAAGTTACCAAGAACAAGGGTGCAACATCTATTAGTGGCAATAAAGAAGATCTTAAGATGATTAGTATCCAGCCTGATTTAGTTGAAGTGATAAGAGATCCTTTTTGCAAGAATGAAATACTTGAATTTATTCCTAGGAGTGTTGTCATTGAAAATCTTTATGCTAAATCTTTGAGGGATTCTAAGTGTTTGATTGAAGAGCTGGACAAGGATGACAAAACTTAGATCCTTGTTCTTGAGATGATTAAACTATAGCGCTTGTTGGGAGGCAACCCAATGAATGAAATTTATTTTTGCTTTTAACTTTCTATTCTTGAGTGTTAACACAATTATCATACTGTTATGATTGTGTTTTTATGTTTAATTTAGTGTCTGTGCCAAGTAGAACCGATAGGATCTTCTTGGGTGATAGTTGTTTGATCTTGCTGAAAAACACAGAAACTTTGTGCTCACGAAATTAATTCTCATTTTTATTCAGAAAGAGATTTTTCCCTGATTCGTTTTGCAGAAGATTAATATACAAATTGCTCAGGTCATGCTATTTTTTCAGAATTTTGGGAGTTCCAAAAGTATTCGTTTAAATCAGATTACTATAGACTGTTTTGTTTTGACAGATTCTGTTTTCTTTGTGTTGTGTGCTTATTTTGATGGCTCTATGGTTTTCTTTGATGAGTTTTTGCCATTGAAAAGTTGGAATACAGTAGATATAATACACAAACAAAATATGAATTGTTTTGATACATCACTTATAGTAGTGGTTTATTTACTTACACTAACGGATATCACGAAGGTTTTGTTGAGTTTTGTGTGATTGAAGTTTTCAAGTTTTGGGTTATCTTACCATGGATGAAGGAAGGATGTAAGAGCCTAAGCTTGGGGATGCACTGGCATCCCAAGCTATTATCCAAGAATGAGAAACCAACTAAGCTTGGAGATGCCCCCCGAGTGGCATTCCCGCTTTCTTCCAACAACTATTGGTGTTTTACTCGAGGCTATATTTTTATTCGTCACATGATATGTCTTTTGCTTGGAGCGTCTTGTATGATATGTGTCTTTGCTTGTTTTATTTTGTGTTTTAAGTCATCAATCCTTGCTGGACACGCCCTTTTGAGAGATCCAAAATTATATCATGACTTGTTAGAATTGCTCTCTATGCTTCACTTAAATGTTGTATGAGCTAGGACTTGCTCTAGTGCTTCACTTATATCTTTTTGAGCATGGCGTGCTTTGTTAATTTTGAAGAAATGCTCTCTTGCTTCACTTAGATTTATTTGAGAGTTAGTAAAATTTTGAAAAAATTCTCTCTTGCTTCACCTAAATTATTTTGAGAGAAAGAAAATTTGTTGTGCTCATGACCTTCACTTATATTTGTTTGAGCTTATGAAAAGCAACACATGAAAATTAGTCCCAAAGTGATAGATATCCAAGAAGGGTAAAGTAAAATAAAATGTCATGAAGATCATTGGACAAAATAAACTAGATTCTTAGTAATAGTTTTGATATATGATGATGTGATATGTGAGTTATGTTGGTGAGTAATTGTGCTCTAGTAGGAATATTGGTGTTAAGGTTTATGATTCCCTATGCATGCACGAAAGTCAATAATCATGCAATGAAAATTATATCCTACTTGTGGTGCATTATTCAGTATTAATTATGCTTAATGCTTGCTTATGAGATTATTCGTTTCTTGGTTGGTCGCTTCCCAATCTTTTGCTAGCCTTCATTTTGCACTAAGTATGACCTCTACTTGTGCATCCAAAATCCTTTAAACCAGTTTTACCACATGAGTCCACTATATCTACCTATATGTGGTATTCTTTTGCCGTTGTATGCAAATTTTCATGTGACATCTCTAACTTTCAAAAATAAACTTCTCTTTTGTGTGTTTGTTTCGCTCGCGGAACGGTAACGGGTGGCTAATATTTTCCATGCTAGATGTGTTACTCTCAAGATGAGTGTTTATTCACTTGTCATTGCACGAGAGTAAGGCAAAGGTCTTAGGGATGCCCAGTCCCGAAGTGCAAAAAATTGAATTTACTTTATGTTGTCAAATAATAAAGTCCTTGGAAAGTGTTGGTATGGAGGGCACCCGTGGATACAGTTAGCCATGGAAAGTGAAAGAATGGTGGAAAAAGGAATAAACTTTATTTTCTGTTTGGGAGCCGCCTATGGCATATCGAGCATGGAATGTGTTCGTATCTCTGAATCGTTTTCGTTGGTGGGATGGATACACCTCCTAAAATGTTTTTATCTCTAAATTTTTCGCTTTGAGCTCTGGCACCTATAAAAATCCCTACTTCCCTCTGCGAAGGGACTTTCTTTTACTTTATGCAATTTTTATTTTGAAATTTGAGTGTCCATCTTCTGTCATAAAAAGCACCAACTAGGAGGCAATATGATCGTGCTCAAGTATTGGGTGTAGTTAATATTCGAGTGTGTTTCATGAATGGATCAATGTTTGAGCATGATGGGCTAGGGATGACTTATTTTAGCGTTGATATTTTGAAAGACATGGTTGCTTTGTTGATATGCTTGAATATCTAAATAAGTATATCAAAACTAGACTATTGCTTTGAATCACATAAAAGTTCAAATGTCCATGCTATAAAGAAAAGAATATGATATGACTTGATGAACAACACTCCACATCAAAAATTATGTTTTTACCACTTACCTACTCAAGAACGAGTAGGAGTTAAGCTTGGGGATGCTGATACGTCTCCAACGTATCAATAATTTTTTATTCTTCCATGCTGTTTTATTATCAATCTTGGATGTTTTATAATAATTTTATAGTCATTTTATATCGTTTTTTGGTACTAACCTATTGACATAGTGCCAAGTGCCAGTTGTTGTTAGTATATACCATTTTTACATCACAGAAAAATTCCACGAAACTTTACAGAGATTTTTTATGGGCCAGAAGAAAGGCAATGGGCCCTGGTTGCACCTAGGGGGTGCCCCGAGGGGGGCACAACCCACCAGTATGCGCCAGAGGCCAGACGCTACTGGTGGGTTGTGCCCACCTCGGGTGCCCCCCGGACCGCCTCTTTGCTCTATAAATACCCCAATATTCCAGAAACCCTAGAACAAGCGTCGAAATATTCACCCAGCTGCCACAGAGTCCAAAACCACCAGATCCAATCTAGACACCATCACGGAGGGGTTCACCACTTCCATTGGTGCCTCTTCGATGATGCGTGAGTAGTTCTTTGTTGACCTTCGGGTCCGTAGTTAGTTTCTAGATGGCTTCCTCTCTCTCTCATTGGATTCTCAATACAATGGTCTCTTGGAGATCCATATGATGTAACTCTTTTACGGTGTGTTTGTTGGGATGTGATGAACTTTGAGCTTATGATCAATCATATCTTTTTATATCCATGAAAGTTATTTGAGTTTCTTTGATCTCTTATATGCATGATCTCTTATAGCCTCGTATTTCTTCTCCAATATTTGGATTTTGTTTGGCCAACTTGAACTATTTATCTTGCAATGGGAAGAGGTGCCCGGTAGTGGGTTCGATCTTACGGTGCTCGATCCAAGACGACACGTATGTATCGTTGCTACTAAGGATAAAAAGATGAGATCCATATCTACCACCATATAGATAAACGGATCTTGTCTACATCATGTCATCGTTCTTATTGCATTACTCTGTTTTCCATGAACTTAATACACTAGATGCATGTTGGATAGCGGTCGATGTGTGAAGTAATAGTAGTAAATGCAGGCAGGAGTCGGTCTACTAATATTGGACGTGATGCCTATGTAATGACCATTGCCTGGATATTGTCATAATTATTTGAAGTTCTATCAATTGCCCAACAGTAATTTGTTTACCCACCGTTTGTTATTTTTCTCGAGAGAAGCCACTAGTGAAACCTACGGCCCCCGGGTCTTCTTTCTCATATATTTGCCTTGTGATCTACATTTCCTTTGCATTTTTATTCAGAACTATTAAACCAAAAAAATACAAAAATACCTTGCTGCACTTTATTTATTTACAATCTATTATTTCAATTTATTACAATTTATCTCACGTCCACTTGCCAATTTCTGGCGCCGTTACCCGAAAGGGATTGACAACCCCTTTAACACGTCGGGTTGCGAGGTGTTGTTATTTGTGTGCAGGCGCCGTTTACGTTGTGTTGCTTGGTTCTCCTACTGGTTCGATACCTTGGTTTCATAACTGAGGGAAATACTCTACCGTCGATGTGCTACATCATCCCTCCCTCTCTGGGGAAATATCGACGTAGTTCTAGCTACCATCAGTGGTTTTGTACCCTACAAACAATTTATTCTTATGTTCTCCGCTAGATAGGAACTTTGGAGTGATTCTTCGTTGCACGTTGAGGGACGGTTATATGACCCAATTATATTAGCACTGTTAAGAGATTGCACTAGCAAAAGTACGGACCCTAAGCCTCATTTTCAAGCATTGCAATACCGTTTTTGTGTTCGTTTACTATTTGCTACCTTGCTGTTTTTATTTGTTCAGATTATAAAAATATATTTCTACCATCCATATTACACTTGTATCACCATCTCTTCGCTGAACTAGTGAATCTATACAATTACCATTGTATTTGGTGTGTTGGGGACACAAGAGACATTTTATTATTTGGCTGCAGGGTTGTTTGAGAGAGACCATCTTCATCCTACGCCTCCCACGAATTGATAAACCTTAGGTCATCCACTTGAGGGAAAATTGCTACTGTCCTACAAAAATCTGCGCTTGGAGGCCCAACACGTGTCTACAAGAATAAAGTTGCGTAGTAGACATAATTAGCCAGCGCTACTGCTACACCTAGTTAGCAGTAGCGCTCATGTTGGAAAACCGCTGCTGATAGAGGTAAGTAGCAGTAGCATTTCTTCTGAAAAGCGCTACTGCTTAGTTTTACTGTTTTTTAATTGCAGCTTATTTTCACTGTATTTGTATATGTTTTATATATAGTACTTTCATCATATGATTTTATGACCATGATTAGTTAGTATATACAACATTGTGTGAAATGAAGGGGGATTAGGTTCAAGTGGAGGCAACATGTGGTTGCCTCAGGTGGATTAGGTTCAAGTGGAGGCAACATGTGGTGCACCACATGTTTCCTTCACTTGAATCTAATCCACCTACACAAGCTATTTAATCATCATCATAGTCATTACGACCAACACTAGCTATTTAATCATCATAGTCCTAGTGTAGCACATCATCATCTTGATACTCATTCTAGCAAGCTAATCGCCACCAACACTAGCTACGGTAACTTTCTAATCACCATCAACACTAGCTAATAATAATCATCATAGTCATTACCACCAATACTAGCTCTTTAATCATCAGTCATAGTGTAGCACATCATCAGTCATAGTGTAGCACATCATCATCTTCAAACTCATTATAGCTAGCTAATCACTCCTGTTGCTCTCTCTCTCAGGTAAAATAGCATAGAACATGTGTGTCACTCCTGCTTCTTCATATTGAATTTGTCTCCTGATTGTGGGTTGTGCTTCTGATTGCTGTCCCCCTGTACTTCTCTGCGATCCTTCACAGTTTTGCTCCAGTCTTTGACTATTTAGACTTGCTCGCTTTTAGAAATCTTGAATGCACTCATGTGCAATGTAGGATGTCTAGGCCGTAAGCTAACCATTTTCATGCGACCTTTAACCTCGATCCAATGAGGCACAACTATCATCGGGAGTCCATGTTGAAGAACATCATAGTAACATACTTAGCAATGAAGTTTAGCTTAAAAAATAATGTATGCAAAAGATGCACTGAGGACAAATAGTAAAATTTTACCATATTTCCTAAATAGATGTGACTGTAGTTCAATACGCACTCTAGTGGTCGCACGTTTTGAGTACTAAGATTTTGAAATTTGGGAAAATAATTTGTCTTGACAGTATGAAGATCCTCAATCCATGAAACATAATGATTTATCTCCTCGCAGTTTGGTTCATCCCCGGGACAGTAGTAGGTCATGTCTACCAAGCGTCGGACATGTTTTCTTGAATGGAAATAAGCTGTCAATAAAAATTAGTTGTCAACTATTTTTGAATAAACAATATCCAATACATAAATATGGTTGAGAAACTCACATAATGGTAGAACTGGAGGCGTCTCCACATCGACCCAAATGTCGATATTACCTTCAATATAATCTTCCGGACGAATATCAAAGGTGATAAGCATATCAGGCTCAAATGCATAAGCCTTGCATAGTCCTCTCCAATTTTTGCATTCAAAATAGGTGTAGGTGTCTGCATTGTATAATTTTGCTACAAAAGTATAACCATGCTCGGTCCTCAAGTGAACTCTCTTTAACTCCATAGTTTCCATAGGACTGAAACCAATCTTATCCAAGACATACATTCTTGCATGGTAGGGGATACGCTAGTAGAATAGTAAAAAAATTAAAATTATAAGTTGAAGCAAAAGAAGCAGAAGTCATGCTTAATTATGAAAAAACACTTGTCGTTGTGACTTACTGTATCCACTTCGAAAGTCTCATCCAGCTTGATGCTGAAGTGCCTAACACCAACTAGGAAATGTTTGCCGCACAGGCCGCGCTCGTCTTCGCAGTATTCGCACATACCGAAATCTTTTTCATCGTCAAACATTTCCTATGTTCATAGTTGAAACATTAATTGAAAATCGATCGAAGGCAACTACCAGGAAACTCAACACACGGATCACTATTACTCAATATGCAACGGGTTGAATTTAGGTCTGTCGAGTCTTGCTTCCTAAACGCTCATCTCACGTATATGGTGGGCACTCCCTCTCTGATATTGCGACCGTTGGTGATGGTTGCTACTCCTCCTTTCCCTAGTGCATTACAAATATCTAGCACAAGGAAAAGAAAGATAAGCGACCCCCACGACAACACTCGGCATTTTCTTCTCTCATATATGGTGGACACTCCCTCACCGATTTTTCGACCGTCGATGATGGTCGCTACGCCTTCTTCCCCTAGTGCATAACAAAGGTCTAGCACAAAGAGAAGAAGGATAAGCGACCCCCACGACAACAGTCGACATTCTTCCTCTCTCAAATATATATATGGTGGACACTCTCCCTCACTGAAAGACACACAAGGAGCCGAAACAGACCTAAAGTCAACCCGTTCATATATTGAGCAATTACATAGAAAAATGCCCTATGTTTTGCCGAAATATCATTGAATTCTTGTTCTGGCAAATCATAAGCACTCGATATGCCCTACATTGTAGCACAAGTCATGCTAAAATTCATGAAAATTTTGGCATGACCTTTGCTAAAGACAGGACATATCGAGCGCCTGAAATTTGCCAGGACGGAAACGAATCAACATTCTGGCAAAACATAGGCCACTCGGAGGCACATTGCAAACAAGAACACGAAGACATCGTCTATATTCAGAATGCATCATCATCGACATCAATGACATGGCAACTATATAGCACTAGCATTTTCATCATCGACGTTTACAACACATTATCATTTGGCTATTCTCACCTAGAGGTCTTAAGGGGTCGACGATGGGGACGACTGCGGGGATGAGGCAGGGGCAACCTTGATTTCTGCATAAGCAAAATATAAACAAAATTTATTAACCACTTACTATAAATAAACTAATTCTATTAAGCACTTACTATAAATAAACTAATTCTATTAAGCACTTACTATAAATAAACTAGTTCTATTTAGCACTTTCTATAAATAAACTAGTTCTATTAAGCACTTACTATAAATAACCTAGTTCCATTAAGCACTTACTATAAATAAACTAGTTATATTAAACACTTAGTATAAATAAACTAGTTATATTAAGCACCTACATTCTACCTATCTATACCGTAGTTCTAGCCCTAACATCTATGCATCCATCCATCTATCTATATATCCATCAATATAACCATCCGTCCATTTCAAATTCTACCAACTAAAAGTTTCCATTACTAAAATTTCTAATCAAAAGACCTAAAATTTCCTATTATATTCAAAACACCTAAAATAGTCTAAAAATTATTCTATTAAAAAACCTACATTCTACAATGTCTACATTCTAAAATCTACATTCAAATTACCTACATTCTACAAGAATAGAGACAAGGGAGGGAGGAAGGAGGGGTAGGAAGGAGGGAGGGAGGAGGGGGGAAGGAGGGAGGAGGCGGGGAGGAGGAGGGAGGGAGGAGGGGGAGGAAGGAGGGAGGAGGCGGGAAGGAGGGGGGAGGGAGGAGGAAGGAGGAGGAGAAGGGAGGAGGAGGGGGCCGTCGGAGGGAGGAGGAGGAGGGCGGAGAGGGAGTGAGGGAGTTACCTAGGGGGCGCTGGTGGGCGATGGCGCGCGGCGGTTTGTGCGAGTGAGAATGTGAGTGGAGAGGCAGGAACGAGCGCGGGTGGATAAGGTACACGTAGTAGTAGCGCCGGAAGGCAAACAACGCTACTGCTAAGGTACATAGTAGTAGCGCTTCTGTGCAAAAAGCGCTACTGCTATGATCATTGCAATAGCATTTCTAGTAGTAGCGCTTGTTAGAGGAAAGCGTTACTACTAAGTTCAATAACAGTAACGCTTTTTACGTATAAGCGCTACTAGTATACATAGCCTGCCTGCAACAGTCTGGCAATTATAATATTAGCGTTTTTTGCATTCACAAAGCTACTGCTAAGTGATTAGTAGCAGCGCTGGTTGTCAAAAAGCGCAGCAGCGCTTGCTCCTAAAAAGTGCTACTGGTAGTGCAAGCCAGCTTCTTTGACCTGATTTCTGGCACTTTTTTTCTCATTAATGCAATTTATTCTTTGCCAAGTTATACAGCCAGTAGCTCTCAAGCTGCAGATCGGCACTAGATCCAGTTGGCGCCATGATTCATGTAGCATAACTTAGCACATCCGCGTACTCTGGCCCCTAAGTTGCAGTTCGACTTGACACAAGTTGGGTTGCGGGTCGTATAATTTAGACTTCATAGAAATTTTTTATGCAGTAACCCCCGAGACTTAGTCGGGCAAATGGCCAATTTGAGGATTGAATCTCCTCAGGTATACCTTGTCTAACAGCACGTCAGTCGCCGCCCGTTCCTGCCGGGTGAACTGACTGTTGGCCATCACATAGGCCTTATTCTAGATGGACTTCAGGATGGCCTGCTGCTCCGCTATGTCGTCCGCTTGGGCGACGGCGAACTCCGCTTCCGCGTCCTCCACATTGAAGCTCGGAGCTGGCACCAGCTCCTCCTTTGAATCTGCCACCTCCATCGGAGCCGGCTGCTGCTCCTCTAACTCCTCCTCCTCCTCCGCCTCCTCTGGCACCGGCAAGTCCGGAGGCAGCCCTGCAGCGATGCAGGCGACATGTGTGGCGCGCCTCGACCGGATCTCATGCTCGATCTGGTACCGGCGCTTCGGCATGAGCATAGCGTATGTGGTTATCTTCTGTCGGACCATGGCGAAGCTGGAGAGTGTGGGGAGAGTGGCTGAGCGGGAGAGAGGAGGTGGATGGCCTCGGGCTGGCGGCACGGAGAGGGAGGAGGTGGACGGGCTAGGGTTGGGGATGCCGGCTGGCTTAAATAGCCGGATTTGGCCTCAAATGGCGAGCCGGAGTGGCGCCACGTAGCATTCACACCCCCCCACCGGAAGAGACGTTCGTCGGACAACCGAGTTTTCGGGCGATTCCGCATGGGACCCATCGTCGTCCGATGTGGCAGACGCACCCGGGTGCCTCCATATTCGCCCCGTTTTTTAGCTGGATATGAGGAGTGCCAGTCAGCCCAGACGTTTGAGACCCATTTGAGGCGCCCGTCTAGGTCCAATTTTTGTGACCCGTCAGCGACCAGACTGTCTGCCCGGGCGTTTGAGGCCAGTTTGTGGTGTCTAGCTGTAGATGCCCTTAATTAGTGATTTCGCAGGAAGGGAAAGACACGTAAGCACCGGCGTCATTGGATTCAACCAGCAAAGGCCGGAGCCAAGAGTCTAAGTTTTCATCGTGAAGAAACAATATCTAAGTATATCCAAGCAATGCCTTCAAAAAGACCTAGGTTTTCATCCCGGAGCTCGAGGCCGGATAACCACCATCAGAGTTAATCATGTGTTATGGCCACCACTTTTCCATGGTCCTAGCAGCTGTAAGCGTTGGGTTACAGAACCGACCGCCACTGCTGCACAACCATACCCTCTGTGTAAGGGATACAAGTTGAAATGCACTATATGAAGTTGCCAGGTAGTTTCCGAATACAAAATGACAATTGGGCAAGAACGCCACAAACAAGGTGACTCAAGTTTTGTTGAATGGGTCATAAAATGACAAGAACACAATCTAAAAAATTGGAGGAACTTGTTTGTATGCAGATGTGCCCAGTTGTCATGCTTTGTTTTTATCTTGTACAGAGTATTTGTACTTTATTCAGAATCATTAGTACGTACAAACAAGACCAACTTGTGTGTTAGTTGCCTAGCTAAACAACAAAGCATGACAACTGGGCATCTGCATACCTGGTATGAACTAAAAGAAGGGGTATCAATACTTAGTATGATATGTTAAAGTTTTCATAATCTATGGAGTCCAACAAATTGATCTGATAAAAGAAATCTACAGTTAATCCAAAGAGATAAGAGGAACACACGGAGCCCGGAGGACAATGTATGGGTCAACATTTACCAGTATATGCACACACGGAGCACGCGGCGAGAGGCGACGAGCTGGCCGTGCTAGTCGGGACGGAAGACGAAGGGGATTAGGAGGTGAAAAGCTCCAACTCTTGTAAGTACGTGCTGCTGCTGGCCAATTGACCATTTTTTGAATGCGTTCGGAAGACCTGGAGCAGGTGAGTCATTTTGCTTCGCTATAAAATAAAAATAGAAATCAAATGTAGCTGTCCACCAAACCCTTGACAAATATGCCGTATTACGACCATGTGGGCGCAAGCGCGTAAATCATCATATGAAATAAGATAAGGAACTGATTGATATTGCCGGATGGATCCATCACACAACGACGACCTCTTCATTTCTCCCCTCTCGCTCGGTGGAAAGCAAGTCTAACAATGGCAACTCCTGGAGGCAACGATGGAGCACAGGGGCAGCAGGCAGACTTCCATTTCCCCGGCTCAAGCTCAAGCTCCAGGTTAGTAGTGCTAGGTTCATCTCTCCCGTGGTTTTTTTTTCACATCGTACAAGCAAGCTAACCTACTAGCCACCTAGATTGCTGCAGGTTCTGATTCAGCTAGCTTAACACATCTGATGATCTCAGTCGATCCAGATTTTTTCTATGGCCTTTATTTTATCATCATTATACGCTATACTGTGCACCTTGGCACTCGTTCCCGATAGATCGATTGGTTAATGCTTAATTTACATATGTTCCTAAATGGTCGTGCTACATATAAATTTTTAACATGTACCAGCAGAGATTGTGAAGCCATGGAGCCAACAAGTGTATCGATGGGATTCTTACAAAAGATCACAAACTATTTCTCTGAGGAGCTACTACTTGGTCAAGGTGGATATGGAAAAGTTTACAAGGTAAGATTCTGGACATTTCGTTTGTTGTGACACCTAACCAACAAATAAAGCGTGATACTTTTTTCTGCTTGTCCTCATATACATGATTGATGTCATGTGCTGATAATACATCTTGAGAAGGGTGTTTGCGACGACGGACAAGAGATTGCTGTGAAGCTGCTCTATAATAACAAGCAAACAGTTGATGATGCACAATTCAAACGTGAATTCAAGAACCTTATGGTGCTCAAGCATCCAAACATTGTTCGGTTAGTTGGCTACTGCTATGAGACACAACATCAACATTTTAGGGAGTTGCAAGGAGGATTTGATTTTTTTGAATCAACACATAAGGCACTTTGCTTCGAGTATATGCCCATGGGGAGCCTTCAAAAGCATTTGTCTGGTAAAGAGGCTGCTCCACTACAAGTATACTACATACTTATTCAGCATGTCAAGACAAATGATTTATCACTTCTGCTTCGGTAGACCCCCCTTAAACACATCGATGGCTCAGATTATCCCATACCCCTTTATAATTAAGGGTAAGATTGTCCTTTTTAAAAGTACGTCGTAAGACCTTGTATACAAATAGCACGGGCCGTCCCATTAAGCCACGTCCAATATAAGCAACGTACAAATATTAAGAAAAAAATCGATGGCTCAGATTATCCCATACCCCTTTATAATTAAGGGTAAGATTGTCCTTTTTAAAAGTACGTCATAAGACCTTGTATACAAATAGCACGGGCCGGCCCATTAAGCCACGTCCAATATAAGCAACGTAAAAATATTAAGAAAAAGGACCTCATGACGAATTGAATTCAAGACCTCACACTTAGAGCCATACGCTGCTAGCCAGTTAGCCCCACAGCCACTTGTATTATTTTGTAGTGCGAAATATATAAGAAGACACAACAGTGTTCACATATAAGAAATATTTTCTGAAAAAAAAGTTCGAAACTCTAATTGAAAAAAATGTGAACAATTTTGAAATGCCGAATATTTATTGAATTTATGAATAGAATTTGACCTAATTTTATAAAAATTTGAACAAAATTTCAATACATGAACAATTTCCAAACATCTTTCAAAACATGAACAATTTTTAAAATTTGTTGTTTTATTTTTATGATTATTGTTTGTCCTGTTTTCCTTCTATTTTTTCTCTTTACTTTATTTTATTTTCTTTATTAAAATTCATGAACTATTTTTAAATCATGTACCTTTTCTGGAATCTGTGAACTTTTCAAATTTGTGAATATTTTCTTAAATTTACAAACTTTTTTTTCAAATCCATGAACTTTTTTGCAAGCAGTGGGCATTCCCACGGTAGGCATCCATGTCATATTTGGACGATTTCCAACACAGTATGCAAGTTGCGACACGTCTGGCCATTTGTTGGTCTTTTTTTTTATCGAGAAATCTTCAGAAAATGCAAAATTTGTCGAAAACATAAACAACTTGGTATGGGGCCTTTAATTGGTCATATAAAAGCATCCAAATGCCATAATTATTTGTTGGGCCTGCCTACATGTTTAATTGTGTTAAGCTAGCATGATAGAAGAAACATGTACTAACACCTACCACCGGTCATTTTTTTTTTCATTGTTTTTGATATAGCTTACCATTCATGCCAAGTGGTCACCTACCACCGGTCACTGTAACATGAGAAAGCAATTTGTCGTTATCCTGTAGTGAATGCATGGCCAATTTGATTGTTGGGAAGCAAAATATAACGTAGTACTAGTAGATTGGCTCCGTTGTATAGCTGCTGTAGCAAAACGCAAATGTACTGTAGCGTAGCCCCAACATGCCCGCGGTTGTGGTACTATAAAACTCCTACACGTGCAGCAGTCACCGGACAAGCACTACTTGGTCCATCGCAGCAGCCAAGACTGGATGGACGGCGTGCTGCGTCCCTAATTTGATTTTTCCGAAAAAGAAAAGTAAACTGACAAGATGCACAATAATAAGAGTAGTTAAAAAAGTAACTAGACACAGCAAGTGGATTGTCTCTGTTGGTTATGGTGAGTGAAAGAAAACTAAGAGGTTGGTAGATCGAATCCTACCTCTCACTTCATGTTTTTGAAGCTTAAAAAAAGAGGAAGAATAATGGGCCAGGCCCAGGACGGAGGTGTGTAAGGGGCGGCCGATCTGCTATGTACTACCTCTTGTACGTATCACGTCTCCTATACATATACCTTCAAAAAAAAATACATATACCTTATGATCAAATGACAATACTGCCCTTATACGTTTTATGAAGGGGGTCTACCGAAGCAAAACTCATGATTTATATTTCTAGATTCCATTGACAACCTCTTTTACATAATAAATTTGCAGATGAATTTAGTGGACTTAATTGGGAAGCACGTTATAACATTATAAAAGGGGCTTGTGAAGGTTTAAAATACCTTCATGAAGGATTAAAAACCCCAATTTGCCATCTGGACCTAAAACCAGACAATATACTTCTAGATAAAAATATGGACCCAAAACTTGCAGATTTTGGTTTGTCTAAGTTCTATGGAAAAGAGCAAACCTGGATTACACAAAGTCCTATCACGGGAACTCTGTAAGTAGATGCCTCCTGCCAATGAACTCTTTTCTAACGGAAGTATCTCTAATATCTATGTTTCCATATGCAGTGGTTACATGCCACCAGAATACTTGTTTCATAAAGTAGTTTCCAAGAAGTTTGACATATTCAGCCTGGGTGCTGTAATGATCAAGATAATTGCAGGGCCTAGTGACCACGACACAAGTAGTGCTGAAATGAAACAAGAGTTTCTTGATCAAGTAAGAAAGTTATCTCTTCGATTGGACAAAGGGATCGTGTTTGTTTTGAACAATATTATGATATGATCTACAGTTATCTGTTGTAATTCTAGCTTTACACGTCAATTACATAGGTACAAAGAAACTGGAGAAAAAGTTTGCAGACAACATTGACTTCTCCCAAGCCACTAGAAGCACAATGCCAGCAAGTGAAAACATGCACTGAGATTGCGCTGAGCTGCATGGAGACGGATAGGAACAAACGGCCAAGTATAGAGGATATCATACGTGACCTTAACGAGACTGAAATTTTTATTGAAAATGTTAATGTTTATGAGCAGGATCCATCACTGCCACCTGCTTCATCTTCAAATGTTTTCCTAATAGCACTGGGATTATTAGAGAAAATTACAGATAATTTCTCCCAAGAGCGAGTACTTGGTCTGGGCACACATGGTAAAGTTTACATGGTAAGATTGATTCAGGACACGTTGCTTGTACCAAGAATGTGTGTCACATGACCAACAAACAAAGCTTGATCTCTATCGGGGAGAAAACAAGGCTTGATGCTTCTGTTTTCTGCTTGTCATGTGATGTTGTATGCTGATAATACATCTTGAGCAGGGTGTGTACGACGACGGACGACAAATTGCTGTGAAGCTGCTATATAACAATATGGAAACAATTGATGAGAAACAATTCATGCATGAGTTTGGTAACCTTATGATGCTAAAGCATCCAAACATTGTCCAGGTAGTTGGCTACTGCTATGAAACACAACGTCAACATGCAGAGCCTGAAGGAAGAAATGTTTTTGCTGAAACAACACCTAAAGCACTTTGCTTGGAGTATATGCCCAATGGGAGCCTTCAAAAGCATCTGACTGGTATGACGCCACAACACTTCAAGTATGCTGCATACATACAGTATATATTAAGCGCATGTGGAGAAAAAATTGTCATATATCTGGATTTCATTGACAACCTCTTTGTATGATAATTTTGCAGATGAATGTACTGGACTTGATTGGCAAACACGCTACAAAATTATCAAAGGGGCTTGTGAAGGTTTGAAATACCTCCATGAAGGATTCGAAAAACCATTTTACCACTTGGACCTAAAACCAGACAATATCCTTCTAGATAAAAACATGGTCCCTAAACTGGCGGATTTTGGTTTGTCCAAGCTTTTTGGTGAAGAACAAACTAGAGTGACACAAAGTACTATTGCAGGAACTGTGTAAGTAAATGCCTCCTGTGAATGAACTTATTTCTAATGAATAGACTGTATTTGTAATATTTATGTTTCCATATGCAGTGGATACATGCCACCTGAATACTTATTTGGAAATTTAGTCTCAAATAAGTTAGACATATTCAGCTTGGGTGTTGTAATGACCAAGATAATTGCAGGGCATAATGGCCACGATGAGCTTCTTGATCAAGTAAGAAAGATATCTCTTCGATTGGACAAAAGGATCATGTTTATTTTGAAAAATAGTATGATATCCCCTACATTTGTATGTGGTAATTCTAGCAATACACTTTACATAGGTACAAGTAAATTGGAGAAAAAGGTTGCAGACAACATGGTGCTCTCCCGAGCCACTAGAAGCCCAATGTCAACAAGTGAAAAGATGCAGTGAGATTGCATTGAGCTGCATGGAGACGGATAGGCACAAAAGGCCAAGTATAGTGGATATCATACATGAACTTAACAAGACTGAAACTTTTATAGAGAAGATTACTACTTACTATGAACAAGAACCGTCACCACTACCTTCCAATTCAAATGTTGTTCGACCTGTAGCATCAGCTGGACCTTCAAATCCATTCCCACCACCTTTCCCAACAGCATCTTACATTGGATCTTCAACACCTCGCTGGCTTCCACCTCCAGTGACTAGTTCTGTCATGCTGCCGCCGCTGACACCACCACCACCACCACCAAGTGGTGGCCTGACGGAATTCTTCCGCACGTTCATCCAGCGCAAGCTCAAGATGAAAGGTGCGTGTCCTTTGTCCATTTCCTTCCTCAATTACTCTTATGTTCTGTTTGAGCTAGATAGGCAGTACATCGCAGCACATCTGCGTTTTCACTTTCGCATCTTCTGCACAGTTTTGCTTGCCTCTTATAGATTTCCAGAGAAGAGCTACTTGTTGCATATGAATATAAATTGCTTTTTTCTGTTCTATAGGGCATGTTCGAGAGTTCACTTACGGGGAATTGGCGACCGCAACACGTTCCTTCGCGGACACAAGAAAGCTTGGACAGGGTGCCTTTGGCGTTGTGTATAAAGGCGCGGTGATGATGCAAGGCACAGAAGTGGAGGTGGCTATAAAACAGAGTACAGGTAATGTGTCAGATGAAATGAGGAAGGCCTTTAAGAACGAGGTTGAAATTATGAGCCCGCTGAACCATCGCAACATTATACGTCTTGTGGGTTGGTGCAACCAAAGGAACAATCTCTTGCTTGTCTATGAACTAGTGCAGAATCGCAACCTTGAGGCTCGGCTTTACGACCATGGTGGTTCAGGTCTAGTTCTTGATTGGCGCCAAAGGTAGTTAAACACAAACATGATGCTCAAATTACCTTCTCTTTTTTCAGTCATCAAAAGAAACTCTTATTTTACAACCTTCAAATTACTTACTTGGCATAGAATGCATTGTTCGTGTCTCAGGTACAACATATTGGTTGGAATAGCCTCGGGTCTTAATTATCTCCATAATAATTGTTCAAAAACTATCCTGCATAGGGACATGAAGCCTGCTAATGTGATGCTGGATATGGACTTCAATGCTAAACTGTGTGACTTCGGTTTGGTGACACAACTTACCCGTGCCGCAACCTCGCGCTCAACAAATAACATTATTGGAACACAAGGCTACATGGACCCATTATTCCAGCAGAACGGCCAGGTTACTAAAGATTCTGATGTCTACAGCTTCGGTGTGCTGCTGCTTCAGGTGGTATGTGGCGTAGCACCGATCCTGATTGGCCATCCCCCGGAAAACAGCCTCGTCAAGAATGTCCGGGAATGTCATGGGAGAAAAGCAATTCTCGATGCAGCTCACCAACGGCTGAGGGGCAAGTATGATGAGGAAATTAAAGGTGCGTTATTGATCGGGCTCCACTGTGTCGAAACAAACCGTGGTAACCGCCCAACTATCAAAATTGTGTTGTCCACTTTAGTCAGCTTGACCGCATCGCATGTTGTGATGTGAGTCTCGACACAGGCAGAATGGAGCCCTATATAGAATGTACAATGACGAAGTTCATCACCGAAGCTATTTCCATGGGTTTGTTAACCATATGCTATATATGTGTGTGATCTCCCTGCTCAACAATGGGAATGACCCAACAGTGTGTATCCGTTCATGCAACTTATGCGACTATGTAAGTGTCGATCTTGTGATCAGGAAATCATGTTTTCATCATCGTTTATTACTCCCTCCATTTACTTATACAAGGTCACTATGGAATATACATTTTGCATCTATACAAGGCCACCAACAATAATCGAGGCAAAAATTAATAATATTTCCTTCTAGTAGCAATTTGTTTAATACTCAGCTTCTTCCTTCATTCATGTAGTCATAATGGCACTTAGCTTCTTCCTCCATTCAGTTTTCTTGCATGCATGCGTGTATTAATGATCCCAGTAAAAAAAAATTGGGTTGCAAAACATGTATTAAATTTTACCTTGGTACGTGTAATTTGAGTTGTGGCCTTGTATATAAAAATGGAGGGGGTACATCCTAGTTCAATCAACCTTGTTAGCAGCTCTTTTTATCTCACGCGGGCGCGGTGTTAATTTATGAGTAAAATGCACCGGTGGTAATTGAACTTGTCGCATACCCTCATTTTGGTCACTGTACTTAAGAATACGGCCAATACGATCACTATATACGTGTTGAGGTGATTATACGGTCACTGTCAAACCGTATAGTTCTGTATTCCATCTATTTGACTGGTCAAACGATCCACATGGCGCCTCATCAACTCACTTTCTCTCTCTCTGTGTATGCGGCCCCATCTGTCAGTGGGCTGGGAAAAAAAGGTGAGCGAAAATAAAACCATGCGCGAGAGCGGACTTTGAACGCCAGACCTCGCGCTTATTTGCTAGCAAGCCAACCTGCTGCATCTCTCTCACGATGTGTCTAGCTAGCTTTAGGTGTCCTTTCAAGTTTTCACATGCATACTCGCATCGGTTGATGGAAGCTTAGCTACATGCCGATCCGCCGATGGCTGCTACCTAGCATGGACGACGAAACACAATTTGAATGGATTGGCTCGCGCCTCACTCAGCAGCTTAAACAAGTGGGGTACTTATGAACTGATTAACATCTAGCTCTTCCAATTAAGTAGCGGTAGGTACATCGCTGCATCGACCTCCCTTGTCTGATCAAATGGAATCTCATCAAGTAGCAGCTGCATCCCTGCACGACCGGTCCGCGCACGCATGACGCGCTGAACCGCGGTACTTAGTTCACTGCTCAATTACTTCAACAGAAGCTGGAAGTTGTCACTTGAGTAGTGAACTACCGGAAGATTTTAACTCGACACGTATATATTGGAAACTACGTGTAGTTAAGTGAACTGCTGGAAGCTTTTAACTCAACAGGCATATATGCTTCAACTACCGGAAGCTTTTAGCTCACGTGACAACTACGACAGAACAGGAAGTACTTTCCTCTAGTTAAACACAACCTGAGACTGTTGCAGCTGGTTTGCCTGCTGGCACATAAGCGAGAGGTTCTCCCTCCTCCTGAGATCGAATCTGTCACCGACTCGCCTGCTATCTTCCATTGAATCTCTCCATTGAGAAGGGAATGGGTTAATTAGGCAAGCGCCTTCGCGCTGACCGACGACCGCATGCCGGCCAACCGGCCACATGGATTAGTGATCAAATCAAGAAAAAAAGGTCAGTTTATTTTCAGCTTAGATTAGTTTGTGCCTTTCAAACTGTATAAATGGAATTGTAGAACCATAAACATTGACAACTAATAACTAGATAAATTATAATTAGTCTAATAGTCTAAGAATCAACTAGAGCGCTAGGATGTATTGCGCTATGGTGTGCAGGCGTTTCAGCCGATGCCATGCTGGCATCATGTGCAATCGAACATGACCATATCCGGCTATCCGCTAGCCAAACTCAGAAGGCGCAAATTTTATAACACTAGATGGATATTGCATGAACGTTTGTTCAAAAGATATCTAATTGTATTTGTGTAGACACGAGGATGAAGAGGACTGAATCAATTCCTAACTTTTTCAAGCCAATTTTTTCCTGCATAACGCCGACTTTAAATTAATAGATATGCAACCTTTTTTTATTCTTATTGCAGAACAACCACATATTTGCTATCCAGATTTTCCATCATCTACAACTGTTTATGAACATGTATGCTATGATTTTGATGCTTCTAGTTTTTGCCCCCCCTATCGCTATTTTCTGGCTCCGTCCCTGCCACTCAGGACCCGCATTGTACTTCTTTCTTCGACCCACTGTCTTGTAGGACCTGCATAGAGAGAAAGAGAGAGAGTTGGTTGACTGGTCAAACCGATGAAATACGGAGCTATACGGTCCTACAGTGACCGTATAATCACATATAATGACCGTATTGATCGTATTCTTAAATACAATGACCAAAATGAGCGTATACGATAAGTTCAATGACTACGAGTGCATTTTACTCTTAATTTATTATGTGAAATGTATATGGGAGTAAACACTTCCTCTCCGCCGTGTGCCATGCTTCCTCCCGTCGTCGTCGCCGCCGGCGATGGAGATGCGCCAATCCCATTGACCGCCATGCTCCTCCTCACTAACCTGAAACACTTGTCAATGGCGCGAACTAAATCTGAAGCAAAAAAAAGGCCTAGGCAGCAGCGTGCAGTGTCAGGCCCACGGGATCCCAGCCCAGGCCCTCCCAGTGCCGGCCCAGCTAGGTTGCTCAGGGATAGATGGGTAGATGAGCGCACGCGTGGGCTAGAGGAGAAGGCGAGAAGGCGAGAGTACACGTCCGCCCATTGAGCCATGGTTTTTAGAATGGTTGTATCTTTATATGAAATTAATTGGCATTGTTTTGAATAACCCCATTACATGGAGTTGAACCCATTCAACCTCTCCGTCGATGAGTTCTCAGCACTTTGTGCCTCGTGGGCCAGTGGACAGCGGTGATAAATGATTCGATTTTTTTAACGGGCCTGCTAAAAATCAGTCGACTGAGTCGACCATGCAACATATTTTTGAACGTATGCAACATTTTTTCATACCGGTTGCGACATTCGTTTTGTTGGTTGAAGCATGTCATCCCTCCTCAGTTGTAGCACGTCATCTCACCGTTTGCAACATCCTTCATTGACGGTTATAGCATTTTAGTTAGAACGATTGTAGCATTTGTTGCTGTTGCTTGCAATACCATCGCAATATTTTGACACCGTTTGTAGCATCTAGCCGTGCCGCTTGTAGCAAAAAAAAAAAAAGCTGAGTAACTCGACTGAGACTTCGTTAAGTCTCAGTCGACTGAGTTCTAGACACACCCTTTTTTTAAAGATGAGTCGAGAGATACTGCAGTTTGTAATAATAACATTCATCCATTCATCCATTTCATATATACTACTACTACTCATCATAAGTAAACAAGAAAGGAAATACGACAATGATGATTCACTCTAATTGATTTGTTATAATGATCAACTCCAATCAGTGCCTCCTGAAGTTTCTAAGATAAACTATCAAAGGACTAGGTTCAACTCTATCAGGATTAACAAGTAACCAACTGTAATGAGACATCCTCTTACCACTCTGTTGAGTTTTATTTTATTCAGCTTCTTCGGCAGAAATAAAGTTCAAACAGCAAGTAGAGGCAAAAAGAAAATTGATGTCATGGAAGGAAAAAATGTTGAAAATCAGGTCATCGAAATCTGTTGTCTGCCTAATCCACTTCTCATGTCGATTTCAGCCACTGTTGTAGTACCACACAATTTCTCCATTTAGCTACTTCTACTGGGTGTAAATTTTCAATGCACCGTTTTTTACATCGAAAAGAAAAGTTGACCTGCAGCCATCAAGAACACAAGTGTTCACGATTGAACCAACGTCTTGCCAACATGAACAAATAAAGTAATCGAACATATAAATCACGCTAGGCACCCGCATAGCGGGGGCATTCTCGGGGCGCATGGGATCTGGCTCGCACGATCTGCCTCGCTGGCGTTTTTTCACCGCGCTGTCAAAAATCCCGCAGTTAGTTTCTCCGGATGTTACTCTTTGATGCTACAGCGGATGACGGGTGGGCCTCCTTCCTTCGTGAGCCCAGCTTGCCGGTGTCTGTCCCGTGTGTGCGTCGGATCTGTCTTCTGTGGAAATTATTGACTGCAGCGATCATGGGCGAGGTGGTTTTCGTCAACCCTCGCAGCCGCCGCTGGCGGTGTCCTGGACTAGGAGGTCCTCACCACGTCGTCTCCCGATCAATTGGATTGGGCCGAGGACCCCCCATGGCCGTTTGCTCATGGGCCAGTTCGGACAGCCGATGTATACACGAGGAAGATTCCACAAGACTTGGTGATCAAGACAAGGACTCCTCTCCACCGACGTATTTGACTAGGACTCTTGTTATCTTAGGCCTCTGGTACATTATATAAGCCGAGGCCAGGCTAGTCGATAGGACAAAACATCATGACATCAATCATCATACCCCTAGGGTTTAGACCACAACATACGATCTCGAGGTAGATCAACTCTTGTAGCCCCTATACTCATCAAAGTTAATCAAGCAGCATGTAGGGTATTATCTCTTCGAGAGAGCCCGAAGCTGGGTAAAACCCCGTGTCCATGTTACCATCGATCCTAAGACACACAGCTTGGGACCCCCTACCCGAGATCTGCCGGTTTTGACACCGATAATGGTGCTTTCATTGAGAGTTCCGCTGTGTAGTCGGCAAAAGGATCAATGACTCGCCCGCAGACCAACTGCGACGTCGGCGTCTTCGTCGCCGCCTCAACTGGTCACCTTGACTTGACCAAGGACTGTGTCCTACCTCCAATCATCATGTTCGGACGAGGGCCTTCATCAACATCAACTCCGATCTCTATGAAGATCATGGAGGAATCATCCATGAAGCTCGGGGGCTCAACGTCAACATTGCCCTTGGGCGACCGTGCTGTTTTTCTGAACAGCGAACTTGTATCCGCTATCACCACCTCCTCAAACATCGCTTTGACAATTCCTCCTGTGGAATTGTGCGGAATTGAGTCTACAACAACACTGTAAATTTTTTTCGCGTTCCGATGGAGCAATCTCCGCCGGTCTCGATATACTGGAGCCTCGTCGAATCTGGACGGGAATCTGGACGAGTTTGGAGCGTGGTGTCCAGCATCTAGCTCGGACATCCTTTGGAAGATCCAACCGTTGATCGGCTGTGGAATTCGTATATCTACCACCCCTAAAAATTTCAGCTCGATCCGACCATCCAAAGTCCGAGAACCTTCTGATTAGTGCATCACTTTTCAGATATGTTTTCTGCGCAAGAACGAATCCGACCCGAGTTCATCTTTTTTATGAACGGGATTTCAGACATCCTTTTTGAAGGAAATTTTGTATGGGGTATTGTGTTTTGTTCCCAAACACATCCCACTAATTTGAAAGACTTTTCCAATATGATCTTCACCATTGTGCCGGTGTCAAACTAGGCCGACAATGTTGCTCCACGACTGCTGTCGTGGTACTAAGTCTGACAGTAAGAATAGCGGGTACATATGAGGAGGCGAGGCCCTAACTACGGCGAGGTTGTACACACGAGTTTACGAGTTCAGGCATCTCTCGGAGGAGGTAAAGGCCCTACGTCTCGGTGCCCTGAGGCGGTCGTCTGGAATATAGGTGTGTGTTACAGGGGGTGTGAACCCTTGTCCCAGAGGAGGGGGGTGGCTTATGTAGAGTGCGCCAAGACCCCAGCCGTCCTTCGTTACAGGGGTTCAATGTACATTAAGATAGGGCATTACTGGTAACGCTAGCCATAAAGTGTTGTTAATGATCTTCAAGACTATGGAGTGAACATCTGACCGTTGCCATCCTGGGTGACTTTAGGCCTCCTATACTCCGAGTGATTTCTTGTATGATCGAATGAATTCATAGGTCGAGTGAAGTTGGGGGTATCCGAGTGAGGTGACTGGTCGAGTGGATTGCACTCGATGGCTGCAGTCGGTACTTCTTGTTATATCTTGAACGTCCTTGACTCTAGGGTAGTGACCTTGGATAGGGCGTATAGGTCAGGCCTATGACCCTACCCTAGGTCTATGGCATCGTCATTAGCCCCTGAATGGATTAAGGTCCGAGTGAAAAGAAAGTTGAAGTTGACCCTGTCTTGACTTTTATGCTTCATAAGCAACCTTGTTGAGCTCAAGGTTCCTGCTGATACTTTGACTTCATTTCAGTCGCCTTGATCGATTCAAAGGTCGTCGAGTGAACTTGTAATGGTAATCATCGAGTGTTGTAATGGTGCGAAGTCTTCGGCGCGATTGGTTACTGCGGCTCTCGGATCTCACGGGATTTGAAAATTTGGGGAAGTGTGCGAGGTGGAGAGCGCCGCAGTAAACGGGACGGATAGACACGGGCGCCTCGATTTCTGCGCCACCTTTTTCGCCAGGTGCGTGAATGTTGCAGGATTTGACAGGATCGCTTGGGCCCACGCGTCATCCACTCGGAAGTAGGCTCATAAAAGGCGTCTGGGCTGATGCGTTTGCACAGTGCGCTTCCATTCCCCTTCTTCTTCCTCTGCTTCTCCACCGTGTTCACTTTCGCCCTCGACACCGCCGTTCCGCCCTCGCGCAGCCCGTCACAATGGTGAAGGACAAGACGGCAGCACTGGAGCGAGCAAAGAAGGCGACGACGACGGCGATGGGGGAGAAAACGAATCGGGGGTTGTCGTCGAGGTCCGCGCTGCCGCCCGGTTGGATCCAGGGAGATTGGATCTGGTTCACGCTCCGGCCCGAGGATCTGGAGGATCTGGCCGCCACGGGCTTGATCGCCGCCGGGGCTTCAAGGCTGCCGGAGGACGAGACGGAGCCTCGGCCGCGGGCGGGTGAGTGCGTCCTCCTCGCCACCCATGTCGACCGTGGATTCTCCCTTCCCCCGCACCCTTTCTTCTGTTTTTTTTTTTGAATTTCTTCGGTGCTCAACTTCACCATTTCTGTCCAAACACCATCACATACCTCATTGCGTTTGTTTCCATGTGCGAAAACTTCCTTGGCTGTAGACCGCACTGGGGTCTTTTCAAACATATTTTCACCGTCCATTCCCAGACCGCGAAGAAGGCAGAACCGACTAACGAGAGGACACACGTGATTCAGATATGTGGGGGTTTAGGGAATCAGATGAGGAAGAGTAGCACTTTTCCTCCCATGACTCTTCTTGAGTCGGTTAGGGGCTGGCAGTCGACCTGGTTCTACTGCCAGGACATTTCGACCCCCGGTCAACCGACTGGCCTTCCTCCCTTTACCCCAGATCGAGTCAGCAACCTTCTTCACTGACCTTTACCGCAGCGGAGAAAGTAGAGACGAACGTGTTGGTCGAGAGGGTAGTTCAGTTGGTCCGTCAGGGCGTAACTGGCATGGATTTGTTGGAGGTGTTTCTCAGTCGACGCATCCAGCCGCTCCAAGCCCGTGAACACTCGATGTGGATTTACTCGGGCTCCAATGACACCGCTCAGGTCCACCCAGAGGAGGTCCCTGACGAGACGGTGGCTTTGTGGCTGAAGAGCATTACCGGAAACAAAGACAACCCCAGGGGAGCCAGGAGAGTCGATCCATTCAACACAGACAATCAGCCGGACAAGGTCTGATCCTTATTACCGAGTGTACTTCATTCTGTCTTGCAACTGTCTTTGAATCTGACTGATGTTTGATTGACCTCTTGCCTTGCAGGTTTATACTGAGATGTACTTGATGCCGAACGGAGAGCAAGCCCAGGAGGGAGTGGAGAGCGCGGATGAGAGCACCGACTGGCAATCCCTTGATGATGATGAGGAGGAAGAGAGTGATGAGTCGGACGACGAAGAAGAGGAGGTCGACTCACCACCTCGCCAGAGCGTCGATCCAAGCAGTCGCATGATTCAGCGGGTGGGCGCAACAAGGTTGTGACCCCGAGCACGCGAGTGCATAAGCGCACTCGGACTTCGACTCCGGAGCCGACTGAAAAGGTCGCCAAGCAGCCCAAGGTCGCCCCTTCAAAGCCTCGGAAGACGTTGCCCAAGATCAAGATGGACGTTCCCGTTGCTTCCGCGTGAGTGCTGTGTCTTTTCAGTGTTTTAACTGTCGATTCATACTTCTGCTCTGACCGAGTGGCTTGTGAATTTTTCAGTGCCGCAACTGCTGGAACCTCCATGGATATTGACAAGGCCCAGGACAACAAAGAGACTGAAGATACGACTACTTCCAAAGCTGGTACGATCTTGTTATCTTGTGCTTATTTTGTTGGTTGAATTGTCGGTCGATTGAGTTCTCATGGCTGTTTCTTGTGCAGCCCCGCGGGACGTCATTGAACTTCCAGACGACGATGAAGAAGCGCCTCTGAAGAATACGGGAAGAAGGGGCAGGGCTTCAAGCAGGAGGACGCCAGTCGGCCAGGAATCTCAGTCGGCGCCAGGCGCCAGCACTGGAGACAGTGGTTCTACGGTCCAGAGATCCGACTCGGGCCTCTGTATCCTTTGCCAATCCTGTGTGGACTGACCGTCCTTCAGCGTCGACTGCTCAAGTCTCCGCTTCGCCTGCACAGCTCCATGCTTCAGATCCTGTGGTTGCTCCGACTGTACTGCCAACGTCGCTCTTTGCTGCATATCGCACTTCAGATGACCCGGCGGGTGCTGCCAAGGAGGCCATACTCCAAGGAAACCTTATGATGGAGTAGATGAAGGTGGTGTACGAGGCCAGCCAGGTTGCCTACAACGCCAGCTCTACTCTGCACGTTAATGTCAAGGTCAGTTGATTTCGGACTAATCTCTCAATTTGTTTTTGCATTGCTTATGATGTAGTAGTTGATCATCGTAAGATGTCCCTGGATGAGTGTTTTGGAACTTTTATGTGCATCTATCATTGTAGGATCAAAAGTATGTCTAGAGGGGGGTGATTAGACTACTTGACCAAATAAAAATCTAGCCTTTTCCCAATTTTAGTTCTTGGCAGATTTTAGCAACTTATCACAAGTCAAGCAATCACAATACAATTCAAGCAAGCATGCAATGAGTATATGAGCAGCGGAAAGTAAAGCATGCAACTTGCAAGAAAGTAAAGGGATGGGATTGGAGTATGCAAACGCAATTGAAGACACAGGTGTTTTTGGCGTGGTTCCGATAGGAGGTGCTATCGTACATCCACGTTGATGGAGACTTCAACCCACGGAGGGCAACGGCTATGCTAGTCCACGGAGGGCTCCACCCACGAAGGGTCCACGAAGAAGCAACCTTGTCTATCCCATCATGGCCATCGCCCACAAAGGACTTGCCTCACAAGGGTAGATCTTCATGAAGTAGGCGATCTCCTTGCCCTTAAAAACTCCTTGGTTCAACTCCACAATCTTGTCGGAAGCTCCCAAGTGACACCTAACCAATCTAGGAAACAGCACTCTCCAAAAGGTAATAGATGGTGTGTTGATGATGAACTCCTTGCTCTTGTGCTTCAAATGATAGTCTCCCCAACACTCAACTCACTCTCATAGGATTGGATTTGGTGGAAAGATGATTTGAGTGGAAAGCAACTTGGGGAAGGCTAGAGATCAAGATTCATATGGTAGGATTGGAATATCTTGGTCTCAACACATGAGTAGGTGGTTCTCTCCCAGGAAATGTATGTTGGAAGTGTAGGTACGTTCTGATGGTTTTCCTCACGAATGAAGAAATGGGTGGAGGGGTATATATAGCCTCCACACAAAATCTAAACGTTACACACAATTTACCAATCTCGGTGGGACCGAATCAGAAAACTCGGTCGGACCAATTTAGTTCATTATGTGACTGCTAGGCATTTCGGTGGGACCGATGCGTTAACTCGGTGGGACCGATTTTGTTAGGGTTAGGGCATAACGTAATCTCGGTTTGACCGATTACACAAACTCAGCGGAACCGATTTTTGTTAACAAGCTAACCAGAAAGTTGGTCAGGCAAACTCGGTGGGACCGATTCGCTCATCTCGGTTGGACCGAAACGTTACGAAAGGGAAATAGTTTGTTTACATTGCAAACTCGGTGGGACCGATCGCTCATCTCGGTTAGACCAAAACGCTGCGAAGGGAAACAAAGAGTTTGCAAGCCCATCTCGGTGAGAACGAGATCCCTATCGGTGAGACCGAAAAGACTAGGGTTTCTGGCAGTGGCTATGTCAAATGAACTCGGTGTCACCGGATAGATCAAATCGATGGGGCCGAGTTTGACTTTTGGTTTGGGACATATGTGGATATGAGAAAGTGGTTGAGGGATTTTGGAGCATATCACTAATCATTTTGAGCAAGCAAGCCATTAAGCAACACCTCATCCCCTTTTAATAGTATTGGCTTTCCTATAGACTCAGTGTGATCTTGGATCACTAAAATATAAAATGTAGAGTCTTGAGCTTTAGAGCTTGAGCCAATCCTTTGTCCTTCGCGTTTTCAGGGGTCCACATTCCTGATCCATGCCATGCCAATCATTGGACTTTCCTGAAATATTTATCTTGAAATAGAATTAGTTCAATGAGCTATATGTTGTTAATCATTACCAAAACCACCCAGGGATAGTTGCACTTTCAATCTCCCCCTTTTTGGTAATTGATGACAACATATAGATCAAAGCTTCGACAAATGATAATAAGATTGAAGTACATCGTCGCTTTGAGAAGTATGTGATACGTAAGACCTCCCCCTAAATTTGTGCATTATTTAAGATTTGCTTTTGAATGCAAATGCACAATCGATTAGCATCATGGGTTACTCTTCCATGTAACATACATCTTGGTGGAGCACTCAAAATGATAACAATTAAAAATATGCACTCATCCCAAGCAAAGTGAATGATGAAATATGGATATAAAAGATAGTATCATCCAATCAATCATTAAAGTAGCACATGATCAAACACTTGATCATACAAGTATCTCACAAAAGAACATAAGTATCAAACAAGCACACATTAAAGTTCAAATAGCAAGAAAGACAAAAAGAAGCAACACTCTCTCTCGAAGTCTATGATCTATACATATTTCTCCCCCTTTGGCAACAAGTTACCAAAAAGTTCAAATATGCATAGTGCTATGCGTCTCTCAGGCTTGATCTCCATGAGGTGGTGTAGAGATGACTCCAAGGACGAATGCTTCTATAGATGTAGCTGGAGCTGGTGGAGTGGCTGCTGGAGGTGGCACTGAAGCTGTGGCTGCTAGTGCATATGTGGTTGCTCTAGTATCAGGAACATGCACTGCATCAGACCTCTGACCTCTTGGCACATGCACTCGCTGAAAAACATCTGTTACCATTACTATCATACTACTTTGCTACTAAATACCTTGCTGCAGATACTAAATTATCTAGGTGTGGTTGAATTGACAACTCAACTGCTAATACTCAAGAATATTCTTTGAATCCCCTTGTGTCGAATCAATAAATTTGGGTTGAATACTCTACCCTCGAAAGCTGTTGCGATCCCCTACACTTGTGGGTTATCAAGACTAATTTCAGGCGCCGTTGCCGGGGAGCATAGCTCTATTCTCCGAGTCACTTGGGATTTATATCTGCTGATCACTATGAAGAACTTGAAAGATCAAAGAACTAAAATTTATCCCTCAACTATGAGGGGAGGTAAGGAACTGCCATCTAGCTCTGCACTAGATTCTCCGAACGATTATTGATGAACAACTTACTAAGGCTGGGGAGAATGAAATTATTGAGAATGAAATTATTGATGATAGTGATGATGAAAGTTCTCCGAACGAATATGAATTGCCTGTTGTTCCTGAGGGTTATGTTATGGATGAAGAAACTGCTAGAGATTTTCTTGCTTACAATGATAGATCAGATCTTAAGAAATTATTAGCTAAGCTGAAACAAAAGACTCTAAATGCTAAAATGAAACATGACCCTGCTTTTGCCACTTCACCTATCTTTGTTACTGATAAGGAATATGAATTCGCTGTTGATCCTGAGATTATTAGTTTAGTTGAATCCGATCCTTTTTATGGCACTGAATCTGAAACTGTTGTGGCACATCTTACCAAGTTGAATGATATAGCCACCTTGTTTACTAATGATGAGACATCCCGCTATTATTACATACTTAAGATATTTCTGTTCTCATTAAAGGGAGATGCTAAGACTTGGTTTAATTCTCTTGATCCTGGTTGGGTGCGTAGTCCCCAGCATATGATTTATTACTTCTCTGCTAAATATTTTCCTGCTCATAAGAAACAAGCTGCCTTGCGGGAAATATATAATTTTGTGCAAATCAAAAAAGAGTGTCTCCCACAAGCTTGGGGGAGGCTTCTCCGATTACTTAATGCTTTGCTTGATCATCCACTTAAGAAAAATTAAATACTTGATATCTTTTATAATGGACTAACTGATGCTTCCAAGGACCACTTGGATAGTTGTGCTGGTTGTGTTTCGAGGGAAAGAACAGTCGACGACGCTGAATTATTATTGAACAATATGTTGACTAATGAAAATAATTGGACTCTTCCTGAGCCAATTCCTGAACCAATTGAGCCAACTCCTGAGCCTATTCCTAAACCTACTCCGAAAAAGAGAGGTGTTCTATTTCTCAGTCCTGAAGATATGCAAGAGGCAAAGAAATCAATGAAATAGAAAGGTATTAAAGCTGAAGACGTTAAGAATTTACCTCCTATTGAAGAAATACATGGTCTTAATATACCGCCTGTAGAAGAAACACATTGTCTTGATAACCCGACACAGGTAGTGAAGGTAAATTCTCTCTATAGATATGATAAAGATGAAATCCCGTCTACTAATTTTCATAGTCCATGTTTAGATGAATTTGATGATTTCATGAATAGAAAAGCAAATTTCAATGATTATGTTGGTAGACAATTGAAGAATAACACTTATATGATAGGATGCTTTAATGATTATATAGCTAGAGTTAAAGGTGAACTTAAACTCACTAGTAAACATGCTTCTATGGTTGCTACTCAAGCTGAACAAGTACTTAAGGCTCAGAATTAATTGCTAGTTGAATTAAATAATAAACATGACTTTGTTGTTAGAGTGGCTACTAGAACTGGTAAAATGACTCAGGAACCTTTGTATCCTGAAGGCCACCCTAAGAGAATTGAGCAAGATTCTCAGAATAATAACCTAGATGCTCCTAGTTCTTCTAAGAAGAAGAAAAAGAAGAAGGATAGGATTTTGCATGCTTCTAGTGAACCTAATGTAGGAACACCTGGGAATCCTAATAATACTTCTATCTCTGATGCTGAAACACAATCTAGAGATGAACATGAACCTGATGATAATGCTAATAATGATGTTCATGTAGATGCTCAACCTAGTAATAACAATGATATAGAAATTGAACCTACTATTGGTCTTGATAACCCACAATCAAGAAACCAACGTTATGATAAGAGAGATTTTGTTGCAAGGAAGCACGGTAGAGAAAGAGAACCATGGGTTCAGAAACCCATGCCCTTTCCTCCTAAACCATCCAAAACAACGGATGATGAGGACTTTGAGCGTTTTGCTGAAATGATTAGACCTATTTTCTTACGCATGCGCTTAACTGATATGCTTAAAACAAACCCTTATTCCAAATACATGAAAGATATCATCACTAATAAGAGGAAAATACCTGAAGCTGAGATTTCTACTATGCTTGCCAACTATACTTTTAAGGGTGGAATACCTAAGAAACTTGGTGATCCCGGAGTACCCACTATACCTTGCTCTATTAAAAGAAATTATGTTAAAACTATTTTATGTGATTTAGGAGCCGGTGTTAGTGTTATGCCTCTTTCCTTGTATCGTAGACTTGAATTAAGTAAGTTGAAACCCACTGAGAAATCCTTGCAAATGGCTGATAAATCAACCGCTATACATGTCGGCATTTGTGAGGACGTGCCTGTTGTTGTTGCGAATGTTACTATCTTAATAGACTTCGTTATTCTTGATATTCCCGAGGACGACAGTATGTCGATTATCCTTGGTAGACCCTTTTTAAATAATGCAGGAGCTATTATTGATTGCAACAAAGGCAATGTCACCTTTCATGTTAATGGAAATGAGCATATGGTACATTTTCCGAGGAAACAACCTCAAGTTCATAGCATAAATACTATTGAGAAAATTCCATCGATTATTATTGGAACTTTTGAGTTTCCTCTCCCTACTGTCAAGAAAAAGTATGATATTCTTATTATTGGGGATGTTCATATCCCCGTTGAGGTAGCCTAGTGTCACTTCGAAATTTCTCCGGTTCTGTGTTATTCGGAATGAGTTTGTTAACAAGACTTGATCAACCTTGTTAGTGGATTCATGTTGATGAACATGAGATGGATGAAACTAGAAGGCACAACCTTCTGTACCCTCTTTTTACTTTCTGTTATTTAAAATAAATAAAGAAAAAATAGTATTGTCTGTCTGTTTTCTGAATTACCCGTGCAATGAAAAATATCCCGAAAATAAAAGTGCTCCAAATGACCTGCAAATTTAGTATGATTTTTTATGAATTATTTGAGGATTTTAGGCACTGAAAATACTGCAGGGGGGTTTGCCACCTGGCCACGAGGGTGGAGGGCACGCCCACACCCCCTGGGCGTGCCCCTGTCTCGTGGGCCCCTGGTGGACCCCCTCCACTTACACCAGTACCCGCACACTCCATCTTCTTTCCAAAAAAATGACACTTTTCCCAATTCAGAACGAGACTAGTGTCTTCACATCTCAGCAAAACTCGATCAAGATTGCTCAAACAATTATCAAAGCAGGATCCATAAACAGAGAAGTCATCCATGAATACCTCGCATATCTGTTCACAAAAATCAGAGAATATAGCCATCATGCATCTTCGAAAGGTAGTAGGTGCATTACATAAACCAAAAGGCATACGTCTATAAGCGAAAGTACCGAAAGGGCAAGTAAAAGTAGTTTTTGCTTGATCTCCCGCTGACACAGGTATTTGAGAGAAACCAGAATAACCATCTAGAAAGCAAAAGGGTGTGTGTTTGGATAGTCTTTCTAGCATTTGATCAATAAAAGGTAAAGGGTAATGATCTTTCTTAGTAGCTTTATTTAATTTATGAAAATCAATTACCATCCTATAACCTGTAATAATTCTCTGCGGGATCAATTCATCTTTATCATTAGGAACAATAGTAATACCTCCCTTTTTAGGGACACAATGGACAGGACTTACCCAATCACTATCAGCAACAGGATAAATTATAGCTGCCTCAATGAGCTTTAGTATCTCCTTTCTTACCACTTCTTTCATCTTAGGATTTAGACGTTGTTGAGGATCTCTAACTGGTTTGGCATCGTCCTCCAATTTAATTTTGTGTTGACATAACGTGGGACTAACGCCCTTAAGATCATCCAGAGTATATACAATAGCAGCTCGATGCTTCTTCAGATTTTTGAATAATCTTTCTTCTTCTTGCTCTGAAAGGTTAGCACTAATAATAACAGGATATATTTTCTTTTCATCAAGATAAGCATACTTAAGATTATCAGGTAAAGGTTTAAGTTCGAACACGGGATCACCCTTGGGTGGAGGGGGATCCCCAAGAATTTCAACGGGAAGGTTATGTTTCAAAATAGGTTCCTGTTTAAGGAATAATTCATCTATTTCCCTTCTTTCTTTCATAAACATATCATTTTCATGGTCTAGCAAATATTTTTCTAACGGATCAGTTGGAGGCACGGGAATAGAAGCAAGACCAATTATTTCATCTTTACTAGATAGTTCTTTATCACGGGGTTGTCTACGAAATTTAGCAAAATTAAACTCATGACTCATATCATCTAAGCCAATCGAAACAACATCCTTTTTGCAATCAATCTTAGCTTTAACAGTATTCAAGAAGGGTCTACCAAATATAATGGGACAAAAGTCGTCTTGAGGGGAAGTAAGAACAAGAAAATCAGCAGGGTATTTAACCTTCCCACACAAGACTTCAACATCTCTAACAATCCCAATTGGTGAAATAGTATCTCTATTAGCAAGCTTGATAGTAACATCAATATCTTCCAATTCAACGGGTGCAATATCATGCATAATTTCTTTATATAAGTCATAGGGTATTGCACTAGCACTAGCACCCATATCACATAAGCCATGATAACAATGATCTCCTATTTTAACAGAAATAACATGCATGCCTACAACGGGTCTATGTATCTTAGCCTCTGGTTTTGCAATATTAGCAGCTTCATCGCAGAAATAAATAACATGCCCATCTATATCATCATCCAAGAGATCGTTAACCATAGCAATACTAGGTTTAACATTGATTTTCTCAGGAGGTGTATAAGTCCTAGTATTACTTTTACGAACAACAGTAGAAGTTTTAGCATGATCCTTTATCCTAACAGGAAAAGGTGGTTTCTCAACATAAGTAGTAGGAACAATAGGATCACTATAAGTGCTAGTCTTTTCTTCAACTGTAATAGGTGCAACTACTTTCACTTCAACAGGAGGATTATATTTAAACCACTTCTCTTTAGAGAGATCAACGTGAGTAGCAAAAGATTCACAGAAAGAAGCTACTATCTCAGAGTCAAGTCCATACTTAGCGCTAAATCCACGAAAAACATCAGTATCAATAAAAGATTTAACACAATCGAACTTAGGTGTCATACCTGACTCCTTACCATCGTCGGAACCCCAACCTTCAGAGTTGCGTTTAATTCTTTTCAGTAAGTCCCATTTGAAATCAATAGTCTTCAACATATAAGAACCAGCACAGGAAGTATCGAGAAGGTTGCGATTATCAAGAGAAAGCCGAGCATAAAATTTTTGAATAATCATTTCCCGAAGGAGCTCATGATTGGGGCATGAATATAACATTGACTTAAGCCTCCCCCAAGCTTGAACAATGATTTCTCCTTTGCGAGGCCAAAAATTATATATGTAATTACGATCACGATGAACAAGATGCATAGGATAGAACTTCTGGTGAAATTCCAACTTCAATCGCTTATAATTCCAAGATCCCGTATCATCACATAGCCTAAACCATGTCAATGCATCTCCCTTCAAAGATAAAGGGAAGACCTTCCTTTTGACAACTTCATCGGGGATACCTGCAAGCTTAAATAATCCACAAAATTCATCCACAAAGATAAGGTGTAAATCGGGATGCAACGTTCCATCTCCTGCAAATTGATTAGCTAGCAGTTTCTCTATCATACCCGAAGGAATCTCAAAATAAAAAATTTCATCAAGTTTCGTAGGTTGAGGAGCAACTCTTTGCTCTACTGGTCGGGGCGAAGATTCCCCGAACAAGCCCCTCAAAGGATTAGTTTCCATAGTAACAAGTAACAGAAAATTTCAGCACACTATATAAATGTTTCCTTACCAAGCTCCACTCACCAAAAGCGCTACACTCCCCGGAAACGGCGCCAGAAAAGAGTCTTGATGACCCACAAGTGTAGGGGATCTATCGTAGTCCTTTTGATAAGTAAGAGTGTCGAACCCAACGAGGAGCAGAAGGAAATGATAAGCGGTTTTCAGTAAGGTTTTCTGCAAGCACTGAAATTGTAAGTGATAGATAGTTTTGTGATAAGATAAATAGTAACGAGTAAAAAGTAAACAAAGTAAATAAAGTGCAGCAAGGTGGCCCAATCCTTTATGTAGCAAAGGATAAGCCTGGAAAATTTCTAATAATGAGAAAGGAGCTCCCGAGGACACATGGGAATTATCGTCAAGCTAGTTTTCATCATGTTCATATGATTCGCGTTCGGTACTTTGATAATTTGATATGTGGGTGGACCGGTGCTTGGGTACTGCCCTTACTTGGACAAGCATCCCACTTATGATTAACCCCTATTGCAAGCATCCACAACTACAACAAAATTATTAAGGTAAACCTAACCATAGCATGAAACATGTGGATCCAAATCAGCCCTAACGAAGCAACGCATAAACTAGGGTTTAAGCTTCTGTCACTCTGCAACCCATCATCTACTTATTACTTCCCTATGCCTTCCTCTAGGCCCGAACAATGGTGAAGTGTCATGTAGTCGACGTTCACATGACACCGATAGAGGAGAAGACAACATACATCTCATCAAAATATCGAACGAATACCAAATTCACATGACTACTAATAGCAAGACTTCACCCATGTCCTCAGGAACAAACGTAACTACTCACAAAGCATATTCATGTTCATAATCAGAGGTGTAATAGTATGCATTAAGGATCTGAACATATGATCTTCCACCAAGTAAACCAATAAGTATCAACTACAAGGAGTAATCAACACTACTAGCAACCCACAGGTACCAATTTGTGGTTTTGGATACAAGATTGGATACAAGAGATAAACTAGAGTTTGAGAGGAGATGGTGCTGGTGAAGATGTTGATGGAGATTGACCCCCTCCCGATGAGAGGATCGTTGGTGATGACGTTGGTGATTAATTCCCCCTCCCGGAGGGAAGTGTCCTCGGCAGAACAGCTCTGCCAGAGCCCTAGATTGGTTCCGCCAAGGTTCCGCCTCGTGGCGGCGGAGTTTCGTCCCGTAAGCTTGCCCTCGATTTTTTCCAGGGTAAAAGCCTTCATATAGCGGAAGATGGACACCGGAGGGCCACCAGGGGGCCAGGAGACAGGGGGCGCGCCCAGTAGGGGGGGCGCGCCCCCTAAACTCCTGGATAGGGTGTGGGCCCCATGATGTATTTCTTTCGCTCAATAATTCTTAATAAATCCAAAAACATGTTTCGTGGAGTTTCAGGACTTATGGAGCAGTGCAGAATATGTTTCCAATGTTTGCTCCTTTTCCAGCTAGAATTCTAGATGCCGGCATTCCCCCTCTTCATGGAAAACCTTGTAAAATAAGAGAGAATAGCCATAAGTATTGAAATATAATGTGTAATAACAGCCCATAATGCAATAAATATTGATATAAAAGCATGATGCAAAATGGACGTATCACCACGCAGGGCGGTATACCGGCGGCTGTAGTCCACCCACCACACCTGCCAGGTGTTCAGCGGTTTGCCTGCTCGGCGATGGACTCGGACGACGAGGAGGTGCTCGCGGCGTTGCTGGAGGAGGAAGCCGATGCCGACGTGTAGGAGGAGGAGCATCTCATGGTCCTCACCACCCTCGTTGGCCTTCTCGCGGGCAATGAAAAGCCACGGCAAAGTGGCTTGACGCCGGGGCGGCTGAAAGCAAAGAACCGACATCGTCTGGAAGGATATTGCATGCTCTACTCCAACTACTTCACCGACACTCCATTGCACGGCGACAAAATTTTTCGGCGTCGTTATCGGATGAGCCGAAAGCTTTTCCTCAGGATTGTGAATTTCATCCGGGAGTTCGACAACTAATTCAAGTGCAAGAAGGATTGCTCCGGCACACATGGATTCACCTAAATCTAGAAGTGCACGACAGCTATGAGGATGCTTGCATAAGGAGCTCCCGGTGATTCACTCAACGACTATGGGTGCATGGCCGAGTCCACGAACATTGAGTGTTTCTACGACAACAAGATCATTGAGAGCGAGCAGGAAGAGCCGGTGTTTGACACTGAATCATATTACAGGTAGGGTCCACTTGCACAAGTTGATCACCAGCTACGAGCAACCTGGACTGCCTTTCTCAATATGCGTCAGGAGATCTGGGACCCACAGGTGCATCAATAACTGCAGCAGGATCTGATGGAGCACCTATGGAGGCTCAAGGGCAATGCCTAGCTCGACGTGCGATGAAATATCAATTTTTATTTGTTGAACTACTATTTGATTTCTATTGATTTTTTGTGATGAAGTAAGATATAAAAAAATATTTTTTGTTGAATTTGCGCCGAACCACAGCGATGGGACGTTTCGCGCCGATATCGGGCCGATTTTTCACCCAAACTGGGCCAAAAAGCAGGGTCATTTGTGAAAATTGGGCCGGTATCGACGCCTCGGGGCGACCTGGGGCCGGCGGCTAGGAACCCAATCGTCCCCAGCGCCGATTTTAGTGCCGGCTCGGCCCCAGGCGACGATTTTCAAGGCTCCTGGGGGGTGGGGGGGGAGGGGGGCCACGGCTGGAGATGCTCTTACACAACCTGTCCTTCACGGTGTTGTCCACGCCCCACTCGTCTCTGAGCAGGTTACCAAGAGATGGCACAGCAGCCTGAAGCACCGTTAAGCCATTGGAAAATTTTGTTTTTGCCATTATAGATTTTGACAATTTTTCTTATGCCACTCTAGATTTTGACATTTCACTTTTGCCACTCTTAGTTTTTGATAATTATCGCAATTGACATTCCCGTTGCAAAAGCAAAAATTTCAGAGTGGCAATTGCAATAATTGTCAAAACCTAAGAGTGGCAAAATGAAATAAAATTATTTTGCTTTTGCCACAAATGGCAATTGTGATAATTGTTAAAAACTGAAAGTGGCAAAAGTGAAATGTCAAAATCTAGAGTGACATAAGAAAAATTGGTAAAATCTAGAGTGGCAAAAACAAAATTTTCCCTTAAGCCATTCCCCCAACTCCAACGCCATGCTCGTCCGGTGCACTGTGACCCTCTCTTGCTTAGCTAATTTGCTTAATTGGAGAAGCTCTTGCCGAAAGGTTGCCTTGGTTATAGTATAGACTGCTCGTCGATCGAGCTAGAAAATATATTTGTGTTGCGATGAAGCTGGTTCGTGTTAGGCATAACTGTTCTATTGGCCAGGTCTCTGGATCCATGTTGTCAGTCGTGTACAGTCCAATTCATTTTTTGTTGCGCCTGCTACCTACGGTTAATTCCAATATAAAAATTCCAAGATAAGTTAGCAATCGTCCTTCCACGCAGGACCCTTTTGAGCATCCTAATAGTTTTGCCACTTGTTGGTCATGTCTTCGAAGGATACAAGTTGAAATGTACTTATATGAAGTTGGTAGGTAGTTTCCGAACACAAAATGACAATTGGGCAAGAATGCCACACACAATCATTACTACAGAAAACCTTATACAGAACATCTTACCAATAGCGCTGGATAAAAATGGGCGCTACTGCTACTTAGTAGTAGCATGTCTAAATAAACCGCGCTACTGCTACTACTTTAGCTGTAGCGCGTGCTAGGAAAATGTGCTGCTGCTATGTTTGTACTGGGCGCAGATGGCTAGCCCCTGTAACCAGCGCTACTGCTACGTCCCATAGCGGTAGCGCATATCTTGGAAATGCGCTACTACTTACTTACCTTATCCTACACGCGTCCGACCCTCTCACTCACTCTCCCCCTCACTCACTCTTGCCCGCGCCGGTTCCGTCGTCCGCCGCCGCCGCGCTGCTCCTCCACCGAGGTACTCCCTCCGTCCCTCCTCCTCCCTCCTTCCCTCCCTCCTTCCCCCTCCTCCTCCGGCTGCCCTCCTCCCACCGCCCCTCCCTCCTCCTCCAGTCGCCCCCTCCCTTCTCCTCCTCCAGCCTCCCCCTCCCTCCTCCTCCTCCGGCCGCCCCCTCCCCCTCCTCCCCCCGCCCCCTCCCTCCTCCGATCCCACCGGCCTCCTCCCCTCCTCCTCTCTCCTTCCTCCTCCCTTCCCCTCCTCCCTCCATCTCTTTTTTTCTGTTTTTACTGTAGTTTTTTACTATTGTATAATGTAGTTTTTTACTGTTTTTAGTAAGTGTTTAAAATAATTAGTAAGTAAATTAATAAAACTAGTTGAACTAGTTTATTTTTAGTAAGAACTAGTTGAATTAATAGAACTAATGTATTTTTAGTAAGAAAATTAATATAACTAGTTGAACTAGTTTATTTTTAGAAAGAACTAGTTTATTTTTATTTATAGTAAGTTTATTTTTAGTAAGAACTAGTTGAATTAATAGAACTAGTTGAACATGTCGCATTTGTTGTTATTTTTTTAGTTTAAGCAATTATTCCCGCATCGACGTCGACGATGCCTATCCCGCATCCTGTCGTCGATACCCGTCGTTCGCTAGGGTTTTAGTTGTATTAGTGATGTTATATGTATGATACTATTCGGGATGTATTAGTGATAACTTATAGGGTCTTAGTTTTGGTAGAAATCTAGGAGCCCCTCCATCATCCCCACCGTCGTCCCCGTCACCGACCCCCTCCGACCTCGAGGTGAGACCAGCCAAATCTTCATGTCAATATGAGTCCTATAAGATATGATGTAGATAAAAACATGTATATCTTGTGTTGCTCAAATAGGATATGTGGTTGCCCAAGTGGCCGGTAATGTTTGCAGGTTACACCTCCGAGTGGCCTATGTTTTGCCGGAGTGTTGATTAATTTCCGTTCCGGCAAATTTCAGGCGCTCGATATGTCCTTTTTTAGCAAAGGTCATGCCGGAATTTTCCGTGAATTTTGGCATGACTTGTGCTAGAATATGTAGAAAATATCGAGTGGCCTGAATTTTCTAGAAAGATAATTAAACGATATTTTGGGTTGACTTTAAGTTTGTCGAGGCCGAAGAATCCCGACTGTTGTCGTGGGGATCGTTTCTCCTTCTCCTCCTTGTGCTAGACCTTTGTTATGCACTAGGGGAAGGAGGAGTAACGACCATCACCGATGGTCACAAATGTCAGAGAGGAATCAGTGAGGGAGAGTGTCCACCATATATGAGAGGACGAAGAATCCCGACTATTGTCGTGGGGGTAGCTTCTCCTTCGTTCCCGTGTGCTAGACAATTTGGTGTAATGCACTCGGGAACGAAAGGAGGAGCTACCATCACCGATGGTCAAATATATACACCACGTGAGCTGAGAGTTTTCAAGAAAAGACTTGACAGACCGATAGTCAACCCGTGATGAATAATAATGATCTAATTTAGTTTTTGTAGTACATATATTTGATTGTACAAGTTTAATCTTTGGATTATGAACATAGAAAATGTTGTCGGACGAAGAAGGTCCCGGGGAGTGCTCCTGACAAAGGTCGGTGCTTCATCATTAAGCTCGAGGAGGCCTTCGATTGTGATACGGAAAGCTACGACGCAAAGTGTTTTTTTTGTAATTAAGCTCGACTTCTACTATTTCAACGTGTAATTTTCGTCTTTTACAATTCGACTAGCTTAACCCATGACATGCAAGACGCTATGTCTTGGAGAGGATGGGTTTTGAAGATCACGAGAGGAATGAAACAAAGAAAATTAACCTAAGGACTCATCATGGTATGGATTTTGAGGTAAATCTGTACAATTCTGAGAGTGTATCCCATTTTGGTTGCCCGGGTTAGGAAGCACTTTGCAAGATGTATGATTTTTAAGAGGGTATGTTTGTTACCATGGATCTCGGTGATCCTAACATCAATCAAGACAATTTGGACATTTGGGTCCTTGTTGATACGCTTCCAATTCTACCACTATGTGAGTTTTCTGAAACATAGTTATTAAGTAATTTATATTGTTTATTTCAAAATAGTTGACAACTTATTTCCATTGATAGCTTATTTTCATTTTTCAAAAAAGTGCGGAAGATGGTAGACAGAACCTACTACACCGATGAATCTGAGTTAATTTATCAGGAGAAAATTCATCTGGTCGCATATTGTACTGAAATTGAGAATTACAATGCCTATTATCGAACTCTTCCACATTATTGTCAATACGTGCCACTAGTGCACGTGTTGAACCACGATAACTTCCATGGAGATGCCCTGGTAAGATTTTTTACTATTACGACATCCGTGCATCTTTTGCATACTTCTAAAACTGAACTACATTGCTAACTATGAAGTTATTACTATGTTTTTCAATAGAAAATCCCGATAGATTGTGTGCCTCATTTGATGTATCAGAATGGTCGCCTTGATGTTTTGAACATACAGCAAGGTCGTCCTACGAATCTCACCTGTCCATACCGGATTTCTAAAACCGGTGAACACATGATAATCAAAGAATGGAAAAATGTATGGTCAGTCCTAAGGAGGTTCTTGGAAGCAACCTTGTGCGAAAGGCAAGAATTGGAGACAGGATAATCTTCATTCTCCATAATGGAGAGTCAGGGGCTATCTTGTTTTATGCTATTTTACCTAGAAGAATATAGTAGGTCCTAAGAGAATGTAGTAGGTATTATGAGGTACAATATGTTTATGAGAGTTGATGATGAGGAGTAGTTGTGATTATGACTAGTGGCCAACTTGTATGTGATCTCTCATTGATGAAAGCGATGATCATGAGGAGGTGTTATATGACAATGATGTATTATGATGATAAGTTGGTAATGATATGATGATGATGATGATAATGATGTTGATATTTATTATATCATTGAGTGAAAGAATCGCTCAAGTGGATGTCCATCCACTTGAAACTAGTCCGCGGTTCTTCCTCCCAGTGATGTAATAACTCATTATGATGTAAAAACAATCTCTAAATTGCTGCGGTATGAAAACTTGTATGAATACAACATGAAATAAAAAATAAATAAAATACGGAATAATAGTAGTAGCGCGTGCTCAGAGAAGCGCCACTACTAATTACCAGTAGCGCTGATTGTAGAAAGCGCTACTACTAAGTCGAGATAGCAGTAGCGTGGTCCAGCCCATGCTACTGCTAACCTTTAGCTGTAGCGCCTTACTAGTAGCGCGGTTCCCCGCGCTACTGCTAGGGTTTTCCCTAGTAATGAATGTGACTCAAGTTTTGTTGAATCGGTCATAAAATGACAAGAACACAATCAAAAAACTTGGAGGAACTTGTTTCTATGCAGATGCCCAGTTGTCATGCTTTGTTTTTATCTTGTACGGAGTATTTCTACATTATTCAGAACAATTAGTATGTAGTACAAACAAGACCAACTTGTGTGTTAGTTGCCTAGCTAAACAACAAAGCATGACAACTGGGCATCTGCGTACCTAATATGACCTAAAAGAAGGGGTGTCAAGACTTAGTAATGCTATATGTTGAAGTTTTCATAATCTCTGGAGTCCAACAAATTGATCTGATAAAAGAAATCTACAGTTAATCCATACAGAAAAGAGGAACACACGGAACCCGGCGGAGGACAATGTAACCAATACGAGATGGGGGGGCGGAGGCGACTGAGTGGGACGCTCGCTGTTTCCCTTCGCTCAATATGCACACACGGAGCATGCGGCGAGAGGCGAAGAGCTGGCCGTGCTAGTCGGGACGGAGGACGAAGCGGATTAGGAGCTGAAAAGCTCCAACTCTTGTAAGTACGTGTTGCTGCTGGCCAATTGACCATTTTTTGAATGCGTTTGGAAGACCTGGAGCAGGTGAGTCATTTTGCTTCGCTATAAAATAAAAATAGAAATCAAATGTAGCTGTCCACCAAACCCTTGACAAATATGCCGTATTACGACCATGTGGGCGCAAGCGCGTAAATCATCATATGAAATAAGATAAGGAACTGATTGATATTGCCGGATGGATCCATCACACAACGACGACCTCTTCATTTCTCCCCTCTCGCTCGGTGGAAAGCAATTCTAACAATGGCATCTCCTGGAGGCAACGATGGAGCACAGGAGCAGCAGGCAGGCCTCCATTTCCCCGGCTCAAGCTCCAGCTCCAGCTTAGGGCTAGGTTCATCTCTCCAGTGTTTTTTCTTCACATCGCACAAGCAAGCTAGCTTGTTAGCTACCTAGATTGCTGCAGCCTGCAGGTTCTGATGCAGCTAGCAAAACACACATCTGCTGATTTCACTTGATCCAAAAAAAATTCCATGGCTTTTATTTCATCATGCTTATGCACTACCTTGGCGCTCAATCGACCCGCATATTAATCAATATATTGGTTAAATTCTTTATTTATATATTCCTAAATGGTCGCGCTGCCTAAGGGGCCTAATTTGTACCAGCAGAGACACTATCAGTGAGGAAAGGTTACCCTGTGCTGAAGCCATGTAGCCAACACGTCTAACATTGGTATTATTAGAACAGATCACAAACAATTTTTCCAAGGAGCAACTACTTGGTCAAGGTGGATATGGAAAAGTTTACAGGGTGAGATTCTGAACGTTTTCTGTTTGTGCTCCTGTGATCGATGTTGTGTACTACTGATAGTCTTGACCAGGGTGTGCGCGATGGACACGAGATTGCTGTGAAGCTGCTCTATGATCTCATACCAACAATTGATGATGAACAATTCATACACGAGTTTAAAAACCTTATGATGCTAAAGCATCCAAACATTGTACGGTTAGTTGGCTACTGCTACGAAACATACCGTGAACATGGGAAGTTCCAAGGAACATTGTTTTTGGTGAAAAAACACACAAAGCACTTTGCTTCGAGTATATGCCCAAGGGAAGCCTTCAAAAGCATCTGACTGGTATGACGCCACAACACTTCAAGTATGCTGCATACATACAGTATATATTAAGCATGTGGAGAAAAAATTGTCATATATCTGGATTCCATTGACAACCTCTTTGTATGATAATTTTGCAGATGAATGTAATGTACTTGATTGGCAAACACGCTACAAAATTATCAAAGGGGCTTGTGAAGGTTTGAAATACCTTCATGAAGGATCCGAAAACACAATTTACCATATGGACCTAAAACCAGACAATATACTTCTAGATGAAAACATGGTCCCGAAACTAGCAGATTTTGGATTGTCCAAGCTCGTCGGTGAAGAACAAACCAGGGTGACTAAAGGTCCTATTGGAACTATGTAAGTAAATGCCTCCTGTGAATGAACCCATTTCTAGTGAACAAATTGTATTTGTAATATTTATGTTGCCATATGCAGTGGGTACATGCCACTGGAATACTTATCTCGAGGTGTGGTCTCAAATAAGTTTGATATATTCAGCTTGGGTGTTGTAATGACCAAAATAATTGCAGGGCCTAAGGGTCCCACCATACAAGATGACATGAAACAGGAGTTTCTTGATTATGTAAGAAAGTTATCTCTTTGACTGGATAAAAGGATCATGTTTATTTGAACCCTACTATTGTATGCTCTACATATGTATGCTGCAATTAATTCTAGATTTACACTTCTATTAAATAGGTGCAAGGAAATTGGAGAAAAAGGCTGCAAACAATATGGAGTTCTCCGGAGCCACTAGAGGCACGATGCAAGCAAGTGAAAAGATGCACTGAGATTGCACTGTGCTGCATGGACGAAGATAGGCACAAAAGACCAGGTATAGTGGATATCATCCATGAACTTAACAAGACCGAAAATTTTATGGAGAAGGTTACTAATTACGAACAAGAACCATCAGCACTGCCTGCTTCCACTTCAGATTTTATGGAGATGGTTACTTATTATGAACAAGAACCATCAGCAGTGCCTGCATCCACTCCAAATGTTGTTCATCCTCTAACATCAGCTCCACCTTCAACTCCATCCCCGCCACCTTCCCCACCACCATCTTACGTTAGATCTTCAACACCATGTCCGCGTCCATCTCCAATGATTAGTTCTGTTATGCCTCCGCCGCCGCCACCACCACCACCAAGTGGTGGTATCACGGAATTCTTCCGCACGTTCATCCACCGCAAGCCCAAGATCACCGGTGCATGTCCTTTTCTCCATTTCCTTCCTGAATCACTCTTATGTTCTATTTGAGATATGCAGTTCATCGCATCAGTACATCTCCCTTTTCACTGCGCATCTTCTGCACAGTTATGCTTGCGTCTCATAGATTTGCCTATCGTATACGAATATAATTTTTTTTTTCTGTTTTTATAGGGCATATTCGAAGGTTACAGGGAATTGGTGTCTGCAACACGTGATTTTGCGGAGATACAAGAGCTTAGAGAGGGTGTCTCTGTTGTTGTCTATAAAGGCACACTGATGCTAGAAGACGGAGAGGGGGGAAAAGAACTGTGTGTGGCTATAAAAAGGAATATACATGATAAGTCAGATGAAGCAAGGACTGCTTTTAATAACGAGATTGACATTATGAGCGTGCTTTACCATCACAACATTATACGTCTTCTGGGTTGCTGTGACGACAGGAAAAATCTCTTCCTTGTCTACGAACTAGCGGAGGATCTCAACCTTGAGGCCCGGCTTTACGGCAATGGTACTAGTCCGGCTTCAAGTTTAATTCTAGATTGGCGCCAAAGGTAGCACCAAAGTCCGACACGAATATAACCTTGAGAATTTTATTTTATTTGCATTCATCGAAAGAAACCAGGAGTTTACAACCTGCAATCTTCTTATCTTGTTTTGAGAGAGGGTTCAATCTACTTATCTGACAAAGAATGCGCCGTTGGTATTTCAGGTACAATATACTGATTGGAATAGCTTCGGGTCTTGATTACATCCATAATAAATGCGCGAAAACCATCCTACATAGGGACATCAAGCCAGGTAATGTGATGCTGGATATGGACTTCAATGCTAAATTGTGTGGCTTCGGGCTGGTGACGCAACTCACCCATGACGTAACCTCGCGCTCGACGGATGTCGTCATTGGAACACAAGGCTACATGCATGGACCCAACATACCAGCGCACAGGCAAGGTAACCAGGGAATCTGATGTCTACAGCTTCGGTGTGCTCTTGCTTGAGGTTGTATGTGGTGTGCCACCGATCCTAATAGACAATGACGGGAAAAACAGCCTTGTCGAGATGGTCCGGGCATGTGAGGGGAGAAATGCAATTCTTGATGCAGCTAGCCGACAGTTGAGGGGCTAGTTTGATGATGAAACTAAAATAGTGTTGTTGATCGGGCTCTCTTGTGTCCATGCACGGCGTGGCGACCGCCCTACTATGCAAATTGTGTTGGCCCAGTTGGCAGGAACTTCCCATAACTGCCATACAGGCACAGTGTATGTTGATGTCAGTGCCAAGACTCCCAAAATAGGAAAGTCATGGATCAAGTCTAGCAGAGGTTCGTGTGACCCTCTCGATGAATTTTCGGTTGTCTCATAAAATTCCATGTGAGGAGCTCTCTCATTCTCTATCGTGTATGATGTACATAATAATGACTTGTTTTTTTGTTTTCATAGGGCATGATCCAAGCTTTAGTTACCGGGAATTGGCGTCTGCAACACGTGACTTCGCGGACAACCGAAAGCTTGGACAGGGTGCCTTTGGAGTTGTCTATAAAGGTGCAGTGATGCTGCAGGACAGAGAAGTCGACGTGGCCATAAAGAATATAACCGATGTATCCGTTGAAACGAGGGCTGCCTTTAATAACGAGGTTGGTATTATGAGCCCGCTGAACCATAGAAACGTCATTCGTCTTATGGGTTGGTGCAACGAAAGGAACAATCTCTTGCTTGTTTACGAGCTAGTGGAGGATCGCAACCTTGAGGCACGGCTTTACGGTCGTGGTGCTAGTATGTCTGCGGGTTCAGGTGTACTTCTTGATTGGCATCAAAGGTAGTTAAACACAAACATAACCTTTGGGTTGCTTTATTTCAGTCATCAAAGAACGTTGTGACATAGAATGCATGGTTCATCTTTCAGGTACAACATACTAGTTGGAATAGCCTCTGGTCTTGAATACCTCCATTATAAATGTGGGAAAACCATTTTGCATAGGGACATAAAGCCAGGTAACGTGATGCTGGATAGGGATTTCAATGCTAAATTGTGTGACTTTGGTCTGGTGACGCAACTCACCCATGCCGCAACCTCGCGCTCAACAAACAACGTTATTGGAACACAAGGCTACATGGACCCATTTAACATTGTCGCTGATATGTTGGCGATTCTGATTGAGCGCGCCAAGCAGGACGGCCAGATTGCAGGAGTAGTGCCACACCTTGTGGATGGTGGCCTCTCTATTTTACAATACGCCGATGACACAATTCTTTTTATGGAACATGATCTGGACAAGGCTCGAAACCTGAAACTCTTGCTTTCAGCGTTTGAACAAATGTCGGGTCTCAAAATAAACTTCCATAAAAGCGAATTGTTCTGCTTTGGAGAAGCCGTTGAGGCGGCGGCCGATTATGCTGACCTATTTGGTTGCGCACATGGCCAATTCCCGATTAAATATCTGGGAATACCGATTCATTATCGACGCCTCACCATTGCGGAGTGGAAGCATGTAGAGGAGCGTCTAGGGAAACGGTTGAGTAGTTGGAAAGGAAAACTACTCTCAGTTGGAGGACGGTTGGTTTTGATTAACTCTGTCCTCACAAATATGGTTCTCTATATGCTTTCTTTCTTCCAACTCCCAAAAGGGGTCCTAAAAAGACTGGATTATTTTAGATCGAGATTTTTTTGGTAAGGAGACGGTGAAAAGGAAAAATATAGGCTGGCCAAATGGAGCGTGGTTTGTAGGCCGAAAGACCAAGGAGGGCTCGGAATTCATGACTTGCAGGTCAAAAATGAGGCCCTACTCAGTAAATGGTTGTTCAAACTTCTTACTGAGGATGGTGTTTGGCAAACCATGCTGCGCAACAAGTATCTAGGTCAAAAGGCGGTGTCGGGCATTTCGAAACCTGGCGATTCGCACTTTTGGGCTGGCCTAATAATGACAAAGAAACATCTCTTTCGCTTTGGGTCTTTCACGATAAAGGATGGGTCGGAGATTCGTTTTTGGGAAGACATCTGGCTAGGCAATGCTAGTCTCCGAGAACAATATCCAGGCTTATACAACATTGTTCGCGATAAGAATAATACTATTGCGCAAGTGCTCAGTTCATTCCCGCCGAATTTTTCGTTCAGGCGGGATTTGATTGGCCCCCGACTTGTGTCATAGCATAATCTTTTATCCCGACTGGATTCGATTAACCTGACACAAGGCCGGCATGTGTTTCGCTGGAACCTTACTACATCAGGGTCTTTCACTGTAGACTCTATGTACCGTGCGCTCACACATTCTGAGGTACCAGTGAGTAATAACAAGAAAATTTGGAAGTCCAAAATTCCACTAAAAGTGAAAATTTTTATGTGGTATCTTCGTAGGGGGGTTGTGTTAACCAAAGACAATCTCACACGATGCAACTGGCAAGGGAGTACGAAGTGTTGTTTTTGTACCCATGATGAGACAATCAAACACCTCCTTTTCCAATGCAAGTTTGCGCATTCTACGTGGCCAGTCATCCAAATAGCGTCAAATTTGTATCCGCCCACAACTGTTGCCAATATTTTTGGTCATTGGCTGGACGGTATTTCAAATAGGTTCAAAACGCTAATAAGGGTGGGAGCGTATGCCTTAATTTGGTCGCTTTGGCTATGTAGAAATGATTTTATTTTTAATAGAAGAAATGCTTCTCCTCTACAGGTTATTTTCCGCTGTACGCAATTGCTACGTATGTGGTCTATGTTACAACGACCGGAGGACCAACCGCTGTTCAAGGCAGTCTGTATGCGATTGGAGCAGGTGGCTATGGAGGTTTTTTCTCAACATGGGTGGCAACATAAGCTTCGGACCGATCCACCACCTCCATCGACATAGGCATAGTGTCGGTCTATGGGGCTCTACTGTTGCCGATTTGTCGGTTCTTTCATCAATTTTTGTCAGACCTTCATATTGGGCCGTGTGCATCCTAATTATGCAGAGGCCGGGTGTTACTCATAATGCTTTGTATCTGCTTGATGCTACATTTGAGATAATAAAATCACCCTTTATCAAAAAAAAATCTTACCAGCAAAGCGGCAAGGTTACTAGAGAATCTGATATCTACAGCTTCGGCGTGCTTCTGCTTGAGGTAGTATGTGGCGTGGCACCGATCCTGATTGGCAATCCCCTGAAAAACAGCCTCATCGAGAATGTCCGGGAATGTCATGGGAGAAATGCAATTCTCGATGCAGCTCACCAACGGCTGAGGGGCGAGTATGATGAGGAAATTAAAGGAGCCCTGTTAATCGGGCTCCAATGTGTCGAAACAAGACCAGGTGACCGCCCAAATATCCAATTTGTGTTGTCCCAGTTAGTAGGCTTAGCCGCATCATATGTTGTGCTGTGAGCCTTCATACGTGCAGGTGAAGATTTTTCTTTCTAGAAAAGATAAAGGCAGGTGAAGATACTCCCAGGGGCGTCCCTCCCACAATCACTACCGGAATCGCCCCCTATGCCGACGGACAGGGCCGTCGGCATAGCCCTGAGTCCCGTCGGGGTAGACCTATGCCAACGGCTCCCGTCGGCATAGGACCATCGGCAACATATGCGTCGGCACAGCCAGGGAGGCCGTCGGCATATATGGTACGCCGACGGGGGCCGTACATCTATGCCGATGCCGACGGCCCCGGCCGTCGGCAACAATCACGCCTAACGGCGGCCACCGTCAAGTTTTGGCCATCGACAGGACGCCACGTGGCACCCCTATGCCGACGGCCTAGCCGTCGGCTTAGTCAAACCTCCACGCCGGCTAGGCCGTCGGCATAGGAGTGCCACGTGGCATCCTGTCTTTGGTCATGGACAAGTGCTATGCCGACGGCTAGGCCGTCGGCCCAGTGTCAAACTATGCCGACGGCCTAGCCATCGGCATACTCCTTCATACAGAGTTCCCAGTTGCTGACGCGTGGCACCTATGCCGACGGCCTGGCCGTCGGCTTAGTTTAAAAGATATGCCGACGGCCTAGCCGTCGGCATAGGTGCCACGCGTCAGCAACTGGGAGCTCACGCCAGACCTATGCCGACGGCTATGCCGTCGGCATAGTTTTCTTTTCATTTTTTTTTCTTTTTTCTATTTGTTTTCAAATCAGTTCAATTCAAATAACAGCACATATATAGCAGCACATATCGGCATCACATATCATCATCACAACAATAATTGCATAAGCATCATCACACACAAGTCTCTAAATGATCATCATCACAACCAACATAAGCATAAGCATAAGCATGTAGAAAAGCACCACACACAAGTCTCTAAATGATCATCACCACACACAAGTCATCTCAAGCATCATCACCACACACAAGGCTTAAGCGCCAGGACGTCGAGCACCGCAGAGGTCGTCACCGCCAAGAGCGCCGAAGCCCAGGTCGTCAGTGCTACCGGCAGCGCTACCGCCAAGACCGCCTCCACCTCCGCCTCCGCCTCCGAGGATCGGAGTGGTCGGGCTTCGTGTCTCCGGAGTGCTGCGAAGACCACCGCCAACGGTAGATCCACCTGTTCCCTGGATGTTGAAAAGACATATTAACGGATATATGACTGTGTTGAAAGGCATGACATGCTTTGGGTGAATAGATTGGGGATGAACTAACCGGCGAGGGGCCAACGTTCTGTGCCACAAACTCCTCAAAGGTGAGCAGCACTGTTTGTCTTTGGAGGGCATTGTCTTTGGCTGCTGGCGAGGACACCGCCGCCGCCATTTCTGAAAAGCTTGCTCGGTGGCGATCCTCTGCACTTGGTGTTCATGAAGCCTCGATGCCACGCCATGGTCTCTGGCGTGTGTACTCAGTGTAGGTCTACGGTATGACATGATGGAACTCATAAAACTACTAGATGCGGAAAATAAAGTGAGCAATGAAGATAAGAGGAAAATACTTACAGATTGTTGCTCTGAAAGAGGGGCTGCCTGGTCACTGGCTCAGCTCGGGTCGATCCGACGGAGCTGTGTGTAGGAGATAGTAGGAGTGATCACAGCATCGAGAACCGCCTCCCGACCGTGCTCCTTGGGCCCCATGCTCACCACCGCCTCTCGCCCAGATCCGCCGCAATGGGGTCGGTGTGTCGAAGTAACTTCAGATACGCTGCGGAGTAGGCCTCCTTCCTCCCGCGGTCTTCTTGGAGTAACCCCAACCCCCGCCCCCTTTCAAAAAAAACAAAAACCCCAGCCACGAAATCTTGACGCGTGGATGACTATTGGTCCCAGTTGGTGCTACTAAGCTGGGACCAAAGGCCTCTGCTGGGCTCATGCAGAGGCCACGTGGAGGCCCATCAGTCCCGGTTCTGGATTGAACCGGGACTAAAGGGCCAGGGTATTAGTACCGACCCTTTAGTCCCGATTCATGAACCGGGCCTAAAGGCCCTCACCAACCGGGTCAATAGGCCCCTTTTCTACTAGTGAGAGTTCATAAAATATTTCTATGAGATTTTCACCGAATTGTAAGCATGTTGCTCTTTATCCTTATTATTTTTGTGTCAAATGTGTATAGGATGTTATAGCAGATAAAATAATCCATTGGTACATGTATGTGCAATGTACTTGGTAGAAAAGTAGAATCACTTAAGCCAAGTTAGCCTTCTATACAACTTGCAGAGCATTTGTCCAAGAGAGTCCCTCACTACCCTCAGTTTGTCTCTCTCTGCATACTCGGCATTTCACGAGTTATGAAAATGCAAGAAATGATATTAAATCTCGTCGTTAACTGAACTCTAAATAGAAAAATTAAGAAGAAGAAAACTATTCAAAGTAAAGAGACTCAGTAGGCGCGACCCCCCATGGAGGTCCGCCAATTAAAGCACATCATTTTGTTTGTTCGCCGGGGCGTTATCTGATGATCTATGCCTCAGCCTTTGTTGCATCAGCTGGGTATGCCTCTTGGTCCTCTAAACCATTCAGAGAACTCCTTCTGGGTTGTACCACACCCAGCGCGCCCCCTACCTCTGCCACTTCTGAAACCTCTGCCTGCTTCTGGACCTCGGCCCGGTCCTCTTTTTGAATACCAAAGCTGAGGGGGGGGGGTGAATGTCATTCCGCACTCTTTGTACAAATGCTGGCTGCAAATAGCGCAACAGTCAGTTAGTCTTTCGTATACGACACTGAAAATCTCCCTCTTCTGCTTCATGACAATCGTATAGCGTTTTCCAGAGGTATTGTGACATCAACTTTACCCGCACCAAAATGTTTCCTTCAAAGTCATGGGATTCCTGCTCCACATAGATGAACTCACCCACCATGGCAACCAGGTATTTGATCAGGCGATAAAACTTCTGGAAGAACGTGGATCCGGGTCAATCTTGATCAGCCCAATCATCGACGGTTTAGTATATCCATCATACAGCTCAATGACTACTGCTTTACCCTTGAAGGTCCAGGGTCCTTCCTCCAACACTCTTTCTTAATCACCGAGGCATGAGAATTGAAGAGCGTATAGATTGTCATTGTTAGAGTTGTGTCAGAATATTATTGTACGAGGTAGGTTATAGTTGGACATGGTTCTGAATTGTGTGTAGACAGTATAGGTGTTGTGTCCTAATAGGACACTTGTATCCTATGTCTCTCATATCTAGCGAGGGTAGACACACGATGTAACCTATGCCAACATAATAACATAAGAACGCAAGGGAAGTCGGCAGCATGTGCCGGCGTCCAGGGCATAGGAACACAAGGGAAGCCGGCAGCATGTGCCAGCGTCAATGGCGACCGGGTGCGGTATTGTAGAGGTATCATGGGGAGGAGCGCCCATAGTCAAGCCTTGGGGATGTAACCATATCGATGAAAATCATTAACAAATCTCGGTGACGTGCTTGTGTGATTGCTTGGTCCTCGGATGATCGACGGTATACCTCAGATTTATTCTAACAAGTGGTATCATGAGCTAGGTTATTCACGAGGCTGTGTTGTGTTGTCTTAGAGGAAGGATCGATTCTGAGATGCAGCAGGTTGCGGCGTGGTTCTCAGCGTGATCAAGAGAAGCAATCAGGAAACGGGTGCAAGCGGCTGCGTCGTTAGACTAGTCACAATTGGTAATAACTTAGAATAGTAACATGCTAATGTTACTAGTGTATGTTACCACCTCTATAGTGGAGAGTAACATATGTGGTGTCATTCAACACTTCATTTATTAAGTTGTAGACCCATCTTGTCTTGGTATGTGTGATGTTACAATAACTAGCTATATTACCACATGCCCCTCTTTTCTTATTAAAACTTGCCACATCGTATACTTTGTCTAGAGGTGTGTGATATTACCACCTATGTTATTTTCACCGTGGGTAGTCTCACGGCAGGACAGGCGAACCTTTGGTGATTTGGGCAAGGCGTCGTGTGCCGGATCGAATTGTCTCAGCGGCGGCGACTCGTATCAACGTGGATGACTGACCGTATCCGATTAGAAGCTTGCGAGGCACCGGTGCTGGAAGCCTCTGTCGGGATAGGTTCTCTCCGCCATACCCGTGAAAGTGTGGTGGCCCAAGGTCCTTGGCGCGCTGCAGGGCAGGTGGCCCATGAGGGCTAGCGCAGGGCGTGGCCAAGCACATCGCGGCTGGCTCAAGGAGCCGTGACGAGGCTAGATGCATGCGTGCGAGCTAGCAAGCCGGGACTGGTTTGAGGAAAAGAAATAATTTGCAACATGTGGTATTTGACGATTAGCATGGACAGCAATTGGATTGAATAAAGGAGCATTGGGAGTTGTGGCGGCACACTTGTGTAGTCACGAGAGCTTGCATGGAAGCAGTTTTTTGATGCATTGCTAATTGCGTACGGTGTTTTATCAGGAGTTTAGCAGACTGGCAATGTGCATATAAGGTTCAGAGGAGCCTGGAAGTGTGTCATGAAGATCATGTATACACAGGGCGCCAAGACATGCACGGACGTGCAAGCGGTCCTGGTGCAGGTTGGCGCATGATTGCAGTCGGATATGTTCGACTGGGTTGGACTAGACAGTCTGACGGATCGACGTAAGTCGGTTGGTATAGAAGACGGTGGTGAGATCAGTGATGGTGATCGACTTCTGGGCGTGGAAACACGTAGCGCAGGCCCGAGTGCTTGTGTGGCTTCGACAAGACTATGGTGCGGGGTTGATTTAAGTTGGTGTACACACGGAGCTTGATGTCGACGAGGCGCAGGGGTAGACCGATCATCTACCATGGAGTCATGTTGAAGGTGGAGCTAGATTGAGGGGCTATGGTGTAAGGATCCAGAGAATCGAAGCCTATTCAGCGGGGAAAAAGCGAGGGATGCGTAATTCGGACTGAAGCCCGGTGGTCTGATGAAAACGTGAAACTCGTTATTGGTCGGCAATGACCAATGGTACTCTGCAGTGGGGGTTGAGTCGTGTGGGTTCGCGACCCTTGAGACTTGACCGTGACAGCTAAGAATCGATGCGGTAATTGCGGTGAGGCATGCGGTACGCACGGGACACAGCGACGGGCCAAGGCACTGGTGGTCAAACCTGTGGTCAGACAAAGTGTGCAGAGGTGCTGAAGCAGTGTTGATGAGTACTAGATTCAAGTTGGTGACTAGGTCTTCTCCAAGGGGAGGGGACGGTGACACTGAATTCTTTCCACAGAGACGTGTCTAGTAGCCCAATTTGTGCTTCTCGTGCAAGAATAGATCGAGGGCACGTGTATGTTTATAGGGATAAGTGTATGCGCGTATATATAAGTGCATGCGTCTATGTTGTGTCTTAAAAAAATTCGAGTCCGGAAGTTCTAAAATAAGGAAAATAGAGTCCGGCATGGACTTGTAGTTGTGGCCGAATCGATTGCGTATAGGTTAAATAGCTACTACTATATATACTTGTACGTGGTTCCCTGTAAACCCCGATCGAAATAAACTGATAGGTCACAGGTGCGACCGTCGACTTGTGTGTTCGATCGAACAAGCCGGCGGCTGGTTGCTTCGTACAAATAGCGGCGGCCGGTGGGTCGATCTTGTCCGAGATGGACTCCGGGAAAGATCAATCTGATGAGTTATCGACGCTGATAGAGGATATCATCTCGCTGGAGAGGGAGCGCAAAGACTTGCTTGGGTCCCTTACTCCCACGATTTCTCGCTGGGAGGATATCTTCTCTGGAACAACTACATGGAAGGGATTCATGGCCGACAACACAATGTCCGTCCCTGTACACAAGAAGAAGACGGACTCGCCGCAGGTTAGAGACGACGAGAAACAACTCGTCGATTCCATCCTCCAAGACACGGAGGACCTGGGCCACCGGCTGCTATCCATGTCACAATATCTTTGGATTTCCCATGCCGGCGTCTCCTTGTACACGGCCGATGAGCTGGTTACCACAACATCCAGATTAAAGAAAATCTCCAAGGATTTCTACAAGGCTAGCGAGGAGGCGGCAGAGGAGAAGAGGAAGGAAGAGAAGGAGAGGGAGATGATGCTGTCCAACGAATTCTTGCGTCTCTCCTCCGGTGTCCTGGCTAGACCCGACCTTTACAAGAATGAGTTGGCGATGATGTTTACGGTGGAGGATGAGGAGGAGTATGAGAGGGTGATGGAGGCGGAGAGGGAGTTGGAGAGGCAGAGGGAGAACTGCAGGCGGCGGAGAAGAAAGAAGAGGCCCCCCAAGAAGCCTCCGATTGTGGAGGTGGAGGTGGAGCACGCTGCTGACGAGCAGGAAACGAAATCTCAAACGGAGCAACTCAAAGAGTGGATGGATGATGAGCTGGAATTTTTCGCAGGCCACCGTAGCATCTGGGAACGCTCTAGTGGCAGCAAGTCCGGACGGTGCGGCGGCTTCGAAGATAAAAGTAAGTAAAACATGCATATATGCTGCAGCTTAGCTTACTCAACTTTTTTTCCTTGGTCCGTTTGCTCTAGTCATGTCTCAAGAAATTTCTGCATATCACTAATTTCCTCCCTTGGAAGTGAATTGACTGTCTTTGCTTAATTTGTTTTGCAGCCACATTGAGTCCTATGCAGTTTACGCACTGCATACCCGGTATCATCCCGCCCCGTGCCGCTGTCACTGGGAGCACATTGCAGATCTACTCCTTCAAAATTGTTGAACTAAGTGATGACCTCAAATGGCCACTCAGGGTGTATGGTGTGGTCGCTGCCCGAGACACCGTGGACCGCAACCGCAACCTTCTCTTCGCTCGGTCAAGGATTAGGTCCCAAGTACTCACCCAAGATGTATGTACCATTGTATATTCAGTTTATTATCTTCATTGTCAAATATTTCTTTCATGTAATATATACTTCGTTGTCCTCTGTTTCATTTAAGTAATACGAGTATATACTTCTTTGTCCTCTGTTTCTTTTAAATACTACTTTTCTTCTTCTTTAGCTAAATATAATGATGATCTAATGATTGCAGGACTCTTATCTGCGCTTGACTGGCCCTTCTCGTGCAATTCTAGCTGTGGACTATGTTGACTTTGAAGTCGAACTAAAAGTACGTGATGGAGATGATGAGCTCAATGATACACAGTTGATGTGTGCCGTCAACCGTTATGATGGCAACCGTTATGATGAAGCAGATGACAACGGTGAGCACCGACCTTTACCGTTCGATAGTCCCTTCTGTAGGGCAGAGTTGAGGTTTGAGAGGCTTCTTACAACGGTTCAAGCCACTATTTTATCCGTTCGTTTTATTGGAGGGGAGTTTCCTTTCAAATTCGGAGGCCAGGTTGCCTGTGTTATTGGTGGCACACGTGAGAAGGTTGTTTTGTTTCATTCCATTGAAAAAATTTCTAAAGAACATGAAGTAGGTCTAGATGGTTATGTTCCTTTGTCAAGGAATGTCGTTTCGGTAGAAATTAGAGGAGGGTTGGATGTTGTGGTAGAAGCCTACGGGCGTTCTGGCTCTACATCTGGTCATTTCTACTTCCCTTCCAAGTATTGCAACACAAGTCAGGGTAGATTTTTCGTCTGCGGTTCTGAGGTGGAGATTACCGTTGCTTGGTCCCGGCTTGTGGGGGACAAGATGGCGATGTTGATTGAGGGATACACTACTCAGATGTAGTGTGCTATCTGCGATCAGGATGTGGTATTTGTATGTTGGCAAGTAGCATGTATCAGCTCCATATTATGTTATCCAACTCTATCGACTCTATATTATGTTATTTGACTCGTGTGTTAATGAGCAGAAGCAGTTGTGTTGTGTGAAATATTTGGCAAATAGTCTTGAAAGCCAAATTTGCTTGTACTGGCATTATGTTTACTTGTGTTGTGTGCCATTGCAAATATTCTGCTCAGCTGCTTAATAGAAGTATGTAAGATTGGGATGTCCTACATTTAATTTCCCACCTAGTAGCATTGATGCATTGTTTGTGAATAGTGTCCTTCACAAATCGTAGATCGTACGCTTTCCCAAGGAAGAAATACAAGGTAGAGGGTCCAGTGTCGAGTCCCCCACTGTTAGGATGGTCTGAGTTCGCAAGTCACAGCCCAAACAAAATAATTGAGAGTCAATTAACAAGTTGGGATGCAATCCAGATAGATTATGCAACTGTAGTCGTACAGTGTTTCCTTTTCTTTTCTTTTCACATGACGAGGTTGGTGACAGGACTAAACTGCCCTTTGTATTACTCCCTCTGTAAACAAATATAAGAATGCTTACATCACTATTTTAGTAATCTAAACACTCTTATATTTGTTTACGGAGGGAGTATTTATTACTACTAGTAACAGGCCACCCACCTAATGTTATGACCATCGCGCCGCCACAGGTGGTGAAGGCAGCATCCTCTACCAAATCCACACAACCAAAGTGCCCAAACAACACAACAGTGGGGCAAAAATAAAAAATAAAAAATCTCTCAACCAGGACAAAGCCGAGGAAGGCATGCTCTGTTCACTGATGAACTTCTCTTGTGGTTCTGTTATCCAGCTCATCCTCCGACTTCTTTTTAGCTACTGTAATTTTCAAGCAGTGTACCCCCACGTAGCTCCGCCACTGCATTCAAGCCCAGCCGTTTGAAAATTGTGCACAACAAGAAGGCTAAACCAAGATTGGTTTTTTTTCGAAGTTTGCAAAAATTGCAGTGGCATTTTTGAAAGTTTGAAAATTACAGTGCCGTTTCTCGGGATCACAAGAATTCGAGTGGCATTTATCCAATTGACCTTTGAGAAATGTTCATGATATCAAGGAAATATAATGTATTTTAAAAATTCTCATGATTACGAAAAATGTTAACGTTTTCAAGAAATTTTCACGAATTTGAAAGGTGTTTGAAAATTGAAAAAGAAAAATAAAGGATTTAAATATGAAGAAGAAAGAGGAAAGAGAAAACTTGGGGAGGAATCCCGGCCCAGCCCCTTCGAGTGCCGGCCCAGGTAGGTTGTGCAGATCGACGGAGTAGCGCGCGCTAGGAGAAGGCGGGAAGCGAAGAGTACGCGTCCGCGCGCGCCCACCCACGCGCGCCCCACGTGTTCGACGAAACACCGACCCGACCCCGATTTGGAAGTGGTCTCTCCTCTCCATATAAAGCTGAGCTACCTCAGCCGCCAATCCAATCGAATCCGCCCGCCTAGATCCCCCTTGCTCTGTTCCCACTGCCGCCGCGATGTCGTCGTCCACGCCGACGCTGCTGCCCGACGAGGGCATGGCGAGGGTGCGCCGCAAGAAGGACTTCCGCCACATGGAGCGCGTCGACGGCCGCATGCTCAACGTCCTCCAGGGCCTCGAGCTCCACGCCAACGTCTTCTCCCCCGACGAGCAGGCTCGGATCGTCGCCTGCGTCCTCGACCTCCAAGACCAAGGCCGCCGCGGCCGCGTCCGAGGTACTACGAAATCTTACCCACTGGCAATTCTCCGGCGAACTAATACTAATTCCCCTGTTCCACCGCGATCTTGATCCTGATTCGTCTTCTACACCGCAGAGCGGACCTACTCGGAGCCGCGCAAGTGGATGCGCGGCAAGGGCCGGGCGACGATCCAGTTCGGCTGCTGCTACAACTACGCCGCCGACCGGGACGGCAACCCGCCGGGCATCGTGCGGGACGAGGCCGTCGACCCGCTGCCGCCGCTACTCGCCGCCATGGCGCGCCGCCTCGTGCTCTGACGCGTGCTCCCGCCCTCCTGCGTGCCCGACAGCTGCATCATCAACGTCTACGACGTCGACGACTGCATCCCGCCCCACGTCGACCACCACGCACTAGTGCAAAACCGGCCTTTAGTGCGGTTCGTGACAACCTTTAGTCTTGGGTTTCGCCAACCGGCACTAAAAGAGTGGCACTAAAGGCCCCCACTCGCTTTACTGGGTTCGTCACCAACCCCGCTAAAGTCAAACACGCGTGGCGAGCCCAAACCATGTGCGCGTGGGTCTTAAGACAGGTTAGTAACACCAACCAATAATAAATGTTTGGTTGTTTTTTAATCTTTTCTTTAATTTTGTGTTTTCAATTTGGCTTTATTTTTCATTTAATTATTTTTTGTTTACTGGTATTTCACGATACTACAAATTGTACGTTATGCATATATATATATATATATATATATATATATATATATATATATATATATATATATATATATATATATATATATATATATATATATATATATATATATATATATATATATATATATATATATATATATATATATATATATATATATATAGACAAACTATTCTGTTACTAGTAACAGAATAATATTCTATTACCCCTGGCCTATATAGGAGCGAATAGGTAAAAAGCACACATCCAACCCAGCCTAATCCGGGCCTCCTCCGGCGAACCTGCCGCCTCCTCGCTCCCACGCCCGCCGCCGCCCTCCCAGCGCCCGGCCTCCCCCCCCAGGCTCGGCCTCTTCCCTACCCCATACTCGGCCGCCTTCCTCTCCTGCGCTCTGCCACCTCCTCCCCCAGCGCTCGGCCTCTTCCTCCCCAGCGCTCTGCCACCTCCTCCCAGCGCTCGGCCTCTTCCTCCCACGCTCGGACGCCTCCCTCCGAGATCCGCCGCCTTCCCCTGAGGTCCCATGGACGCTTTGCCGCCTCCCAACCCCTCCTTCGCAAGGTAGCGCTCTGGGCCGCCCTCCTCGCCGCGGTGGCCCTACTGGCCGTTGGCGGCGGTGTTGGGGAACGTAGTAATTTCAAAAAATTTCCTACGCACACGCAAGATCATGGTGATGGCATAGCAACGAGAGGGGAGAGTGTTGTCTACGTACCCTCGTGAACCGAAGCGAAGCGTTATGACAACGCTGTTGATGTAGTCGACGTCTTCATGATCCGACCGATCCAAGTACCGAACGTCACGGCACCTCTGGGTTCAGCACACGTTCAGCTCGATGGCGATCCCGGACTCGATCCAAGAAAGTGTCGGGATGAGTTCCGTCAACCGACGGCGTGGTGACGATGATTATGCTCTCTGGCGCGAGGCTTCGCCTAAACTCCGCGACGATATGACCGAGGTGGAATATGGTGGAGGGGCACCGCACACGGCTAAGGCGATCACGAAGATCAACTTGTGTGTTATGGGGTGGCCCCTGCCCCAGATATATAAAGGAGCAAGGGAGGGTGGCCGGCCTAGGAGGCGCACAAGGAGAGTCCTACTCCCACCGGGAGTAGGATTCCCCTTCCAAGTAGTAGGAGTAGGAGTCAAGGAAAGGGAAGAGAAGAGAAGGAAGGGGGCGCAGCCCCTCCCCCTAGTCCAATTCGTACTAGGCCTTGGGGGGCGCCCAACCTCTCCTCTCTCTTTCCTCTAAAGCCCAATAAGGCCCATATACTCCCCGGCGAATTCCCGTAACTCTCCGGTACTCCGAAAAATACCCGAATCACTCGGAACCTTTCCGAACTCCGAATATAGTCGTCCAATATATCGATCTTTACGTCTCGACCATTTCGAGACTCCTCGTCATGTCCCCGATCTCATCCGGGACTCGAACTCCTTCGGTACATCAAAACTCATAAACTCATAATATAAGCATCGCATCGAAACCTTAAGCGTGCGGACCCTACGGGTTCGAGAACTATGTAGACATCACCTAGAACTATTCTCGGTCAATAACCAATAGCGGAACCTAGATGCCCATATTGGTTCCTACATATTCTCTGAAGATCTTTATCGGTCAAACCGCATAACGACATCGTTGTTCCCTTTGTCATCGGTATGTTACTTGCCCGAGATTCGATCGTCGGTATCCAATACCTAGTTCAATCTCGTTACGGCAAGTCTCTTTACTCGTTCCGAATGTCGTCATCTCGCAACTAACTTATTAGTTGCAATGCTTGCAAGGCTTATGTGATGTGTATTACCGAGAGGGCCAGAGATACCTCTCCAGACAATCGGAGTGACAAAACCTAATCTCGAAATCGCCAACCCAACATGTACCTTTGGAGACACCTGTAGTACTCCTTTATAATCACCCGTTACGTTGTGACGTTTGGTAGCACCAAAGTGTTCCTCCGTAAAGCGGAGTTGCATAATCTCATAGTTACGGGAACATGTATAGGTCATGAAGAAAGCAATAGCAATACACTAAGCGATCAAGTGCTAGGCTAACGGAATGGGTCATGTCAATCACATCATTCTCCTAATGATGTGATCCGTTAATCAAATAACAACACATGTCTATGGTTAGGAAACATAACCATCTTTGGTTAATGAGCTAGTCAAGTAGAGGCATACTAGTGACTATATGTTTGTCTATGTATTCATACATGTATCATGTTTCCGGTTCATACAATTCTAGCATGAATAATAAACATTTATCATGAAATAAGGAAATAAATAATAACTTTATTATTGCCTCTAGGGCATATTTCCTTCAGTCTCCCACTTGCACTAGAGTCAATAATCTAGTTCACATCGCCATGTGATTTAACACCAATATTCATATCTGTATATGATTAACACCCATAGTTCACATCGTCATGTGACCAACACCCAAAGGGTTTTCTAGAGTCAATAATCTAGTTCACATCGCTATGTGATTAACACCCAAAGAGTACTAAGGTATGATCATGTTTTGCTCGTGAGAGAAGCTTAGTCAACGGGTCTGTCATATTCAGAGCCGTATGTATTTTGCAAATATTCTATGTCTACAATGCTCTACACGGAGCTACTCTAGCTAATTGCTCCCACTTTCAATATGTATCCAGATTGAGACTTAGAGTCATCTGAATCAGTGTAAAAAGCTTGCATCGATGTAACTCTTTACGACGGGCTCTTTTATCACCTCCATAATCGAGAAATATTTCCTTTGTCCTCACTAAGGATGTTCTTGACCAATGTCCAGTGATCTATTCCTAGATTACTATTGTACTCCCTTGCCAAATTCAGAGCAAGGTATACAATAGGTCTGGTACATAGCATAGCATACTTTATAGAACCTATGACTGAGGCATAGGGAATGACTTTCATTCTCTTTTCTATTTTCTGCCGTGGTCGGGATTTGAGTCTTACTCAATTTCACACTTTTGCAAAACAGGCAAGAACTTTTCTTTGACTGTTCCATTTTGAACTACTTCAAAATCTTGACAAGGTATATACTTATTGAAAAACTTGTCAAGCGTTTTGATCTATCTCAATAGATCTTGATGCTCAATATGTAAGAAGCTTCACCGAGGTCCTTCTTTGAAAAACCCCTTTCAAATACTCCTTTATGCTTTGCAGAATAATTCTACATTATTTCCGTTCAACAATATGTCATTCACATATACTTATCAAAAATGCTGTAGTGCTCCCACTCACTTTCTTGTAAATACAGGCTTCTCCAAAAGTCTGTATAAAACCATATGCTTTGATCACACTATCAAAGCGTTTATTCCAACTCCGAGATGCTTGCACCAGTCCATAGATGGATCAATGAAGCTTGCACATTTTGTTAGCTCCTTTAGGATTGACAAAACCTTCTGGTTGCATCATATACAACTCTTCTTTAATAAATCCAATAAAGAATGTAGGTTTTACATCCATTTGCTAGATTTCATAAAATGTGGCAATTGCTAACATGATTCGGACAGACTTAAGCATCGCTACAGTTGAGAAAATCTCATTGTAGTCAACACCTTGAACTTGTCGAAAACCTTTTTGTGACAAGTCGAGCTTTGTAGATAGTAACACTACCATCAGTGTCCGTCTTCCTACTGAAGATCCATTTATTTAACATGGCTTGCTGATCATCGAGCAAGTCAATCAAAGTCCATACTTTGTTCTCATACATGGATCCTATCTCAGATTTCATGGCCTCAAGCCATTTCGCGGAATCTGGGCTCATCATCGCTTCCTCATAGTTCGTAGGTTCATCATGGTCTAGTAACATGACTTCTAGAATAGGATTACCGTACCACTTTGGTGCGGATCTTATTCTAGAAGACCTACGAGGTTCGGTAGTAACTTGATCTGAAGCTTCATGATCATCATCATTAGCTTCCTCACTGATTGGTGTAAGAATCACAGGAACTGATTTCTGTGATGAACTACTTTCCAATAAGGGAGAAGGTACAATTACCTCATCAAGTTCTACTTTCCTCCCACTCACTTCTTTCGAGAGAAACTTTTTCTCTAGAAAGGATCCATCTTAGCAACGAATATCTTGCCTTCGGATCTGTGATAGAAGGTGTACCCAATAGTTACCTTTGGGTATTCTATGAAGACGCACTTCTCCGATTTGGGTTCGAGCTTATCAGGTGAAAACTTTTTCACATAAGCATCACAACTCCAAACTTTTAAGAAACGATAGCTTAGGTTTACTGTTAAACCATAGTTCATATGGTGTCGTCTCAACGGATTTAGATGGTGCATATTAAACGTGAATGCAGCTGTCTCTAATGCATAACCCCAAAACGATAGTGGTAAACCGATAAGAGACATCATAGATCGCACCATATCCAATAAAGTGCGGCTACGACGTTTGGACACACCATAACATTGTGGTGTTCCAGGTGGCGTGAGCTGTGAAACTATTCCACATTATTTTAATTGAAGACCAAACTCGTAACTCAATTATTCGTCTCCGCGATCAGATCGCAGAAACTTTATTTTCTTGTTACGATGATTTTTCCACTTCACTCTGAAATTGTTTGAACCTTTCAACTATTTCAGACTTATGTTTCATCAAGTAGATATACCCATATCTGCTCAAATCATCTTGTGAAGGTCAGAAAATAACGATACTTTCCACGAGCATCAACACTCATTGGATTGCATACATCGGTATGTATTATTTCCAATAAGTCAGTAGCTTGTTCCATTGTTCCGGAGAATGGAGTTTTAGTCATCTTGCCCAAACGGCACGGTTTGCAAGCATCAAATGATTCATAACCAAGTGATTCCGAAAATCCATCTTTATGGAGTTTCTTCATGCGCTTTACACCGATATGACCCAAACGGCAGTGCCACAAATAAATTGCACTATCATTATTAACTTTGCATCTTTTTGCATCAATATTATGAATATGTGTATCACTACGATCGAGATCCAACAAACCATTTTCATTGGGTGCATGACCATAGAAGGTTTTATTCATGTAAACAGAACAATAATTATTCTCTAACTTATATGAATAACCGTATTGCAATAAACATGACCAAATCATATTCATGCTCAACGCAAACGCCAAATAAGATTTATTTAGGTTCAACACTAATCCCGAGAGCATAGGGAGTGTGCGATGATGATCATATAAATCTTGGAACTACTTCCAACACTCATCGTCACTTCCCCTTCAACTAGACTCTGTTTATTCTGTAACTCCTGTTTCGAGTTACTAATCTTAGCAACCGAACAAGTATCGAATACTCAGAGGCTACTATAAATACTAGTAAGGTACACATCAATAACATGTATATCAAATATACTCTTGTTCACTTTTCCATCCTTCTTATCCACCAAATATTCAAGGCATTTCCGCTTCAAGTGACCATTTCCTTTGCAGTGTAAGCACTCAGTTTCAGGCTTTGGTCCAGCTTTGGTCTTCTTCACGGGAGTGACAACTTGTTTTCCATTCTACTTGAAGTTTCCCTTTCTTTCCCTTTGCCCTTTTCTTGAAACTAGTGGTCTTGTCAATCATCAACACTTGATGCTCTTTCTTGATTTCTACCTTCGTCGATTTCAACATCACGAAGAGCTCGGGAATCGTTTTCGTCATCCCTTGCATACTATAGTTCATCACGAAGTTCTAGTAACTTAGTGATGGTGACTAGAGAATTCTGTCAATCACTATCTTATCTGGAAGATTAACTCCCACTTGATTCAAGCGATTGAAGTACCCAGACAATCTGAGCACATGCTCACTAGTTGAGCGATTCTCCTCCATCTTTTAGCTATAGAACTTGTTGGAGATTTCATATCTCTCAACTCGGGTATTTGCTTGAAATATTAACTTCAACTCCTGGAACATCTCACATGGTCCATAACGTTCAAAACGTCTTTGAAGTCCCGATTCTAAGCCGTTAAGTATGGTGCACTAAACTATCAAGTAGTCATCATATTGAGCTAGCCAAACGTTCATAACGTCTGCATTTGATCCTGCAATAGGTCTGTCACCTAGCGGTGCATTAAGGACATAATTCTTCTGTGCAGCAATGAGGATAAACCTCAGATCACGGATCCAATCCGCATCATTGCTACTAACATTTTTCAATACAATTTTCTTTAGGAACACATATAAAAATATAGGGAAGCAACAACGCGAGCTATTGATCTACAACATAATTTGCAAAATACTACCAGGACTAAGTTCATGATAAATTAAAGTTCAATTAATCATATTATTTAAGAACTCCCACTTAGATAGACATCCCTCTAATCTTCTAAGTGATTACGTGATCCATATCAACTACACCATGTCCGATCGTCACGTGAGATGGAGTAGTTTCAATGGTGAACATCACTATGTTGATCATATCTACTATATGATTCACGTTCGACCTTCGGTCTCCGTGTTCGAGGCCATATCTGTATATGCTAGGCTCGTCAAGTTTAACCTGAGTATTCCGCGTGTGCAACTGTTTTGCACCCGTTGTATTTGAACGTAGAGCCTATCACACCCGATCATCACGTGGTGTCTCAGCACGAAGAACTTTCGCAACGGTGCATACTCAGGGAGAACACTTCTTGATATTTAGTGAGAGATCATCTTATAATGCTACCGTCAATCAAAGCAAGATAAGATGCATAAAGGATAAACATCACATGCAATCAATATAAGTGATATGATATGGCCATCATCATCTTGTGCTTGTGATCTCCATCTCCGAAGCACCGTCGTGATCACCATCATCACCGGCGCGACACCTTGATCTCCACCGTAGCATCGTTGTCGTCTCGCCAACTATTGCTTCTACGACTATCGCTACCGCTTAGTGATAAAGTAAAGCAATTACATGGCGTTGCATTTCATACAATAAGCGACAACCATATGGCTCCTGCCATTGCCGATAACTCGGTTACAAAACATGATCATCTCATACAATAAAATATAGCATCACGTCTTGACCATATCACATCACAACATGCCCTGCAAAAACAAGTTAGACGTCCTCTACTTTGTTGTTGCAAGTTTTACGTGGCTGCTACGGGCTGAGCAAGAACAGTTCTTACCTACGCATCAAAACCACAACGATAGTTTGTCAAGTTGGTGTTGTTTTAACCTTCGCAAGGACCGGGCGTAGCCATACTCGGTTCAACTAAAGTGAGAGAGACAGACACCCGCCAGTCACCTTTAAGCACGAGTGCTCGCAACGGTGAAACCAGTCTCGCGTAAGCGTACGCGTAATGTCGGTCCGGGCCGCTTCATCTCACAATACCGCTGAACCAAAGTATGACATGCTGGTAAGCAGTATGACTTGTATCGCCCACAACTCACTTGTGTTCTACTCGTGCAAATAACATCAACGCATAAAACCAGGCTCGGATGCCACTGTTGGGGAACGTAGTAATTTCAATAAGTTTTTCTACGCACACGCAAGATCATGGTGATGGCATAGAAACGAGAGGGGAGAGTGTTGTCCACGTACCCTCGTAGAACGTAAGCGGAAGCATTATGACAACGCGGTTGATGTAGTCGTACGTCTTCACGATCCGACCGATCCAAGTACTGAACGTACGGCACCTCCGAGTTCAGCACACGTTCAGCTCGATGGCGATCCCGGACTCCGATCCAGCAAAGTGTCGGGATGAGTTCCGTCAAGACGACGGCGTGGTGACGATGATGATGCTCTATCGGCGAGGGCTTCGCCTAAACTCCGCGACGATATGACCGAGGTGGAATATGGTGGAGGGGGGCACCGCACACGGCTAAGGAACGATCACGAAGATCAACTTGTGTGTTATGGGGTGCCCCTGCCCCGATATATAAAGGAGCAAGGGAGGGGTGGCGGCCTAGGGGGGCGCGCAGGAGGAGTCCTACTCCCACCGGGAGTAGGATTCCCCCCCTTCCAAGTAGTAGGAGTAGGAGTTAAGGAAAGGGGGAAGAGAAGAGAAGGAAGGAGGGGGCGCAGCCCCTCCCCCTAGTCCAATTCGTACTAGGCCTTGGGGGGCGCCCAACCTCTCCTCTCTCTTTCCCCTAAAGCCCAATAAGGCCCATATACTCCCCGGCGAATTTCCGTAACTCTCCGGTACTCAAAATACCGAATCACTCGGAACCTTTCCGAACTCGAATATAGTCGTCCAATATATCGATCTTTACGTCTCGACCATTTCGAGACTCCTCGTCATGTCCCCGATCTCATCCGAGACTCGAACTCCTTCGGTACATCAAAACTCATAAACTCATAATATAAGCATCATCGAAACCTTAAGCGTGCGGACCCTACGGGTTCGAGAACTATGTAGACATCACCTAGAACTATTCTCGGTCAATAACCAATAGCGGAACCTGGATGCCCATATTGGTTCCTACATATTCTCGAAGATCTTTATCGGTCAAACCGCATAACGACATACGTTGTTCCCTTTGTCATCGGTATGTTACTTGCCCGAGATTCGATCGTCGGTATCCAATACCTAGTTCAATCTCGTTACCGGCAAGTCTCTTTACTCGTTCCGTGTCGTCATCTCAACTAACTTATTAGTTGCAATGCTTGCAAGGCTTATGTGATGTGTATTACCGAGAGGGCCCAGAGATACCTCTCCGACAATCGGAGTGACAAAACCTAATCTCAAATATGCCAACCCAACATGTACCTTTGGAGACACCTGTAGTACTCCTTTATAATCACCCGTTACGTTGTGACGTTTGGTAGCACCAAAGTGTTCCTCCGTAAACGGAGTTGCATAATCTCATAGTTACAGGAACATGTATAGGTCATGAAGAAAGCAATAGCAATACACTAAACGATCAAGTGCTAGGCTAACGGAATGGGTCATGTCAATCACATCATTCTCCTAATGATGTGATCCCGTTAATCAAATAACAACACATGTCTATGGTTAGGAAACATAACCATCTTTGATTAATGAGCTAGTCAAGTAGAGGCATACTAGTGACTATATGTTTGTCTATGTATTCACACATGTATCATGTTTCCGGTTAATACAATTCTAGCATGAATAATAAATATTTATCATGAAATAAGGAAATAAATAATAACTTTATTATTGCCTCTAGGGCATATTTCCTTCAGGCGGAAGCTGGGTGGCGGGTGCTGGCATGCTTCTTCTCCGGCGTGGACGCTGTGCTACACCGGCGCCGCCACACATCTTCGGTTCTCGCTAGTATATTTCCTGTAGACTATCATTTCAATTACTATCAATTACTAAATTATTCAGTTCAGTTCAATTACTGAAATTATTTCAGTTCAATTCTTTTAATAAGTTTCATTTTGAATATATTATTTCTGTTCAGTTCAATTTAGTTCGATGTAGTGCAAAAATTCTGAAACTACTAGATCCGTGTGAGTGTTTTGGGTTAGGGTAATGCATGTCTGACTAATTTTTTTATTGTTGTACTAATGGCCGTTTGTGTGCAGTGCTAATGGCAGTACATTTTGGGTTAGGGTAATGGATGCCTGACCAAAGAAATTATTGTTGTACTAATGTCAGTACTAATGGCGGTTTGTGTGCAGTGCTAATGGAAGTACGATGGATGATAGACTACATAAATTATTGTTGTGTGTGTGATGGATGATACCACTTGCTTTTCATAACATAAAAGATATACATTCAATTTTAGGATTGACGAGGCCATGTCCGCCTCGGCTTTCTGGGATCTTGAACAATGGGATGACGATACACACTGAAATGGCATACAGAAATCTGAATGCTCACACTTGCTACTTGCTAGAGCTGATACTAGGCTTATTTTCATTATGCCACTTGCTACTTGTAGTTGTCATGAGTGCCCGTTGAAGTAAGTTGTTTTTGTTAACATGATATTGGTCAATTAATTTTACAGACCTCTTATTGGAATTGGGGCTGCAACTAAAGTAGCAAACACGACTACGTGAGAAGGGTGAGAAGTAGTGGGAGCAGGGTATGCATGAGGAAGGAGCACCAGTATCTTCAATGTTGCTGCTGTTTCGTTTCCATCCCTCTCACGTGTGAAGGTGAGCTTCATAATAGAGTAGCTAGACCTATCCGCCTTCCATTTTCTGAATTTTTCTAGGAGCTAGTAGTACCTAAAAGGAGGAAGCTGGCAACTCCGTTTACCTAAACGTGTATAGCACATGTGATGCTACAGAATTTTGTTGGAACTGGATGAGACTTTTGCCGTTCCCCTTGTACTCCTTCATATAATCAGTTCACGTTTTCAAACCATGTAAGGTAAGATATATCACCTAGAAAGGTACAAAGTAAAACTTCTGTAAGTTCAGTGCGTGTGCGGCTGCAATTCTGAGCTTCTTGTCCAGCTATACTAGTGCTGATGAATATCGATTTGATTGAAAATTTAGTTGATTCCTGAGACCCTTGCTAGTCCTTCTACATACAGAAAAATTTTATTCATTGTGAGAAGAGAAAAATGTTGCTCTAGTTAGTTTCTCTTTCAACTATATCATGTACAAGCTCTTGTAGATACAACATGTATAGGATCTTTATTATATGCCTAGATCAGCACTTCTTGTTTATATGTTACTAAATTATGTAGAATTTCTTCCTGTTCAAGCATGTTTATATGCCTAGCTATCCCAAGTGCTTGTGGTTGTTTATTATATGTAACTAAATTGTGAGAAGTTGATGCTTAATGTTCTAGTTCATGCTCCTCTGCAGGTCAACCTCCTGGGATACACGAAGTTTCAGTTCATCGAGAGGCTTCCTGGAGCTTCAAAACATTTCACTTCAACTTTTTAGGCTTTTTGAGTACATCTTACAAAGTGTGTAAGCTCCCTGGAGTAGCGCCTTCGACGCTTGCACTGCTCCAGCAGTCGTCATCGTGAGGATTAGCCACCGTCTATTTGGCGCGGGACCTACCTGCGATGGTCCCATCTATTGTGAGGTACATCCTTTTTGAATCTCTCCTCTCCGGCTCCGCATGGTGAAGATCTCCGTGTCTACCATTTGTACTGTCAATTTATTTTGAATTGAACTGGTGCTACACTTGATTCAGATCTGAGGGAAAAAAACATAACTTCATAATTCAGTTCCTGATTTGCATCCTATAAAACCAAACAGTGAAGAAACACACCCCTGTACTTTCGCTCTTGTACTGACAGATCATGAATTTAGGAAGCTGGAACCTTTGACATTATTCTGTACTGAGATTTTGGTGCGAGAACAAGAACGTCGAGAGCATGTGTATGGACAAGTAGTTGTGCTTGGGTAGAATTTATTGAGGATTTTAGAGAGCTGGGCAAGCCAAAGTAAATCATGCACTCACCCAAAAGTTCAGCAAAAACGTTTACCTCAGTTCAGACTCAACCATGGTCCGCCCGAACCCATGGTCGGTGTCGTTCGATGGAGTGCTGGTCTTCATGTGGATTTGTGCATAGTTAGCATTCAAATTTCTTGCTTTAGCTTAATTCTCTTCTTTGTCAAGTTGCCCGTAGGCCTGCCTAGGCTCATCTTTTTAGGAAAAGGATGGGTTGGCACATGCCCCTATGTTTACTGTAGTCACGAGCCCAAGCCTGAGAATTAAAAAAATAAATATTCTATTCACCTCTGTGGTGGTACTCGTCATCGCATCTACTGTTCACCCCTGTAGCAGCACTTGCAAGCTTATTGTTAAAAGTACAAAATTAAAATCCTCTGGATTATTAATGTAGTCTTATCAGGTCAGGGATATGGACAGAGATATGGTTCTTATCATGTCAGAAGTACCAATTGTTTTCTTAATTCACAAAATAAAGTACCAATTGTTTTACATGAGAATATTCTTCCATGAGCAGTTTATTGTTCAGTTTTAGAATCTAATGTATACAATCACAGAATTCTTTCAAGAATTCTTTCAATTAATTTGAAGACAAAGCAAACAACAATACCAGACTTATAGCAATTGGTTGAACCTATTTTACAGTGATGTCAATTAGGCAAATTCAGAAGAATAGCAAAGAGCAATATGGTTCCTTTCAGACAACAAATAGGCAATGTTAGAAGAAAAAAAAACATAATTCATTTGACACAGGGATATGTTTCATTTCAAACAAATATTAGTACTGCTGGTGCAAAGGCAAGACGTGGGGCAGACCAGAGTTGAATAAACATTTTCAGGTGACCTAGGTTCATATTTTATAGCCTGTGCCATTAGCAAGTACTAGGCTTTGTTAGCAACTGTAGCATGGTAAACAGTAATTGATCTCTGCCGCCAAACTTATTGATGAGGGACATGCACATATCTCCATAAATGGTGTCAGATGATGTACGGCTTCGAGCGTGGTTTCGGTTGAACCATGGCTCCATACAATATTTTCGAGGAAGCTGCAACCTTTGACATTATTCTGTACTGAGATTTTGGTGCGAGAACAAGAACGTCGAGAGCATGTGTATGGACAAGTAGTTGTGCTTGGGTAGAATTTATTGAGGATTTTAGAGAGCTGGGCAAGCCAAAGTAAATCATGCACTCACCCAAAAGTTCAGCAAAAACGTTTACCTCAGCTCAGACTCAAGAGTTGCTGGTTTCGGTATTTCCTTACCTTCATATGCAGTAACAAAGTGCATGCATTTGGTGGTTTTGTGAAGGAGTTAAGCTTTTATTTGATTTTCAGTTCGGGTTTATAAATGGAATAAATTTATGTAGAATTCAAGGGACTGAGATTAGATTTGTACTGTTTGTTCATGGAAAAGGAATCTGCTCTTCTCTTTGTTGAAATTACAATATGTAGTTTTGCTCTCAGCATTGCAATTTCACATGTTTGTTGTATTAATTATTAGTTTGTGTAATTAGCCGGCCGTGTTGTGTATTCTGGTCAGTTCGTGTGTGTATTGTGTTGCCCTCGAGCTGTATGAGAGGCCGCCCGCGGAGCCGAGGAAGTCGTCGATCTGGTCGAAGCATGCTCTTATTCTCAATTTTCAGTAGCACAGAAATTTGAAAGTTCGAATGCCAGACCTTGGTAAGTTCTCCTTGACAAAACATCATCTCTCATATTTGTTCCTACTTCTGTAGGTTGCAGCAAAAACAAGATGCACATGTTCATTTTTTGTATGCTTTTCAGTACATTTACTTCCTGACGGTGAGTCATATTTCCTTTGTGTTTCCATCTTCATATATAACACAAACAAGTGCTTGTGGTTATGCTTCAAAATGAGCACCGTACTGCCTCTTGGTTCAGTTCAGTATATAATTTTAGTTAAGTGCAATATATAATTTTAGTTTAGTTCAATATCTTGAGTATCACCTTTTTCTGCCATGAACTCATGCTAACTATGAGCTACTAAATTCACTCTGAATATGATGATACTAAACCATAAGTTAGCTCTGAACTCACATATTTGTCTTAACAATTGACAGGTTTGAATATGTTGCCCCCACCATGCCGATTTACTCCTGCGACCTCGTTGATTCCCCGCCTTCGAACTGCTCCCTCAATCCCCTCCGTGGACCACTGCCGACGGTGGGCTGCACCTTCCACGGGAAGCCACGTGACCGTGTAGATGCACGTCTTCATTGAGTCGCTCACTGCGCATATGTGTGTGTGTGTTGTGTTTGTGTGTGCGTGGCCGCGACCATGCTTCGCATTTCGGTGTTGTCTATGTGTGGTCGTGTGGTCGTCTCACCTCAAACACATCCTAGGCCGGTGCATGAGTTGCTGAGGAAACACCCAAGGTTGTGGCCTCTCGACCACAACTTCGTCTCATGGAAGCTGTTGGATGTGGACAGCCAGAACGAGTTCAATTCTACATGGCTCATCGAGGAGAAAAAGAAGAGGAACTCGAGTGGTTTCTCTGTGGAGAAGGGCAGAAGAAATTGTGCTCCGAACATGCTTGTTGATACACCCATGTGAACGGGTGCATTTTTCTATAGATTTTTGTGTTGCTGACAAAGCTACACAAGTTGTATTTTTACAAGTTGAACTTAACAATATCCTCTTGAAAGTTCGTGCAAGTGTGGATGTCCATCAGCATTCGCGCCTTTTCACCTTAGTTGTGTATGTTATGTGTTTCAAATGCTCAATGAAGTTTATGTTCTCAGTTCATGTATAACTACCTAGGCATTCATGTATTACTAACCAGTAAGTACACCCGTTACTTTTCCCACTTATCTGTGCTAGTGGTGAATAGTTCAAATTCTTGGCAAATTTTGAAGTGTTCAAAATTGATAAAGGTGGTAAGTTCGAACGGAAAATAAACGAACCCTTAGGCAATTTAACTGAGGGAAAATAGTGAGTTCATGCATTACTAGTGCTCTCTCTGCTATCCTTTCAGTTCCACAATATTAACCATGCAAGTTTGGGGATGATCATACCAACCATTGAAAAAGTTATGAGCAAAAACATACAAAAATGGAGTAAAGTCCAGTCTGTGAAAACATGCTCGGTAAAAAACTATGTGGACATCAGTTCAAGTACTTTTTTTGGAACCATTTAAAATTACTCAGTGAAAAATATATCAGTACAAACACACACATAGATCAGTACAAGGACTCTATTTTTTCTGACGGGAAAACAACACGATGACTCTCACCCTATTCAAAATTACTCTTCAACGATTATAAATTTGAGAAAATGTCCAACATGACTAAGTTTCACATTTTTGATAGCTATCCAACGATATATTATTTACCCCATTTCGACAAACTTTTTAAAAAAAACCGCGTTCAAAACCAATTTTAACCGTATTTGAATTCGTATTTAAACTGTAAGGAATTAGAAAAAACTTTCTGTACGCAAAAGTTGCGCATTTTCCATAGCTTTCCAATGCCATATTATTTGCATCAATCCGACAAACTGTTTGCAAAAAACAGTGAAAATACATTTCGCCCAGAATTTCACCGTTTTCAAATTACTTTTAAATCATATAGAATTTGAAAAAATAGTAGATATATGGAAGATGCGGATTTTCACAAGCTTTCCAACGCCATCTCATTTGCTCAATTCCGACAAACCGTTTGAAAATTAAGTCCAAAAATACGATTCACGTTTTCGGTTTTGAAAAAATGGTATTTTCAAAACTGCTCTTAAATCATTTTTTTTTGCAAAAACAAATTATAGGATTGTAATGTCGATGTCAAGAGCTTTCCAACGATATATTACACGCCCCGTTTCGACAAAAAAAATTGAAAAAAATTTGAACTAAAGAAGACGATTTTTAACAGCAACAGAAATAATCAGTTCAACCGCTCGAATTTCATCAGTTCAACCGCTTGAATTCATCAGTTCAAATAGGGTAACAAAATAATATTCTGTTACGCGTATATATATATATATATATATATATATATATATATATATATATATATATATATATATATATATATATATATATATATATATATATATATATATATATCATCGAATGTCTCACTGCCAACACCATTAACTATTCACACATACACATGTATATACATATACAATTTCTCCTACATGTTGCCTTGGTGCCTTCGGAGCATGCACGATGACAAGTGGTTCATGGGGCGGTAGCGGGTAATAGTATTCTCCTTTGGGATCTATGACCTGGTCGAGCAAACATCCAGCTACTTCCTCTTGAAGTGCTAGTATGCGCTCCTCGGGTAGGAGCTTATCCCGCACCTCTCTGAACTCTTAAGAAGGAGATCAATATGCATGTGTATTAGTTGTGTTACAAGATATCGATAATGGTGTGAATAGAGTTCTGACAACGTACCCATTCCTATCTTTGAGATCTGCTCCTTTCGGACGCCATCATGCGAATGTTCTCGCAAACGTAGAATGCACACAGATCATTCCTCGGCGCCTGCTTCAGGGCCTTTACGAGAATGGAATTGAACCAGATAATGATTAATCAAGCATGATACTTAATTAATGGTACTGAAACAAGAATTAAAGAGATGGCTAGCTAGCTAGTACTACTTAATTACTTACCCTTAGTCGACGCCAAAACAACTTTTTTGGCCAATTGCCTGGAGTCACCTTGATGAACTTTGCCCAAGCCCTGCCCGTCGGCAAAGAAAATCAATAAAGGGGTTATTAAATAGTTCATATCAGGAAATGACAAACTAATAATAGGCCGAGATATAGTTAATAATGATTGAAATTACCTGTTCACTATCCCCTTCATGATGGTGTAGTCTTTGTCTTCTTTAAGTAGCGAGTCGAGTACCTGTTGACTATCCCCGTCATCTGCTTCATTCAGATCATCTAGACTGTGAGGGCTGCGTATGATGTCGAACAATTCCTCTTATCTCCCTCTGCCGGTATTGTCCGCCATAGCTTTTACTTAACTAATACAGAAGAAATATAAAACAATTTAATTAGTATTCAAATTACAATGCATGGATGCAATCAATAAGGAAAAACTGAATCTCGAATACACCGTCTTAATATATATAATCTCGAATACATCATCGTCTTAATATATATAATCTCGAATACATCGTCTCGAATATTATATATCGAATACATCACTTGCTAGGTACCTAATAAAGATCGAGTACTACAGAAGAATCTAGGGCACCACTCGCGGTTCCTGGGGCGCGGGCGGTGGACACCCAAAGAGAAGGCACAATCACAGGATCATATCTCCGGTCATCTGCCCATAGAACCCGCCAAGTAGTGGAGAACCTGACGTCGTCCATAGCAGCCATGTAGCGATGGACGTGCTCATCTTCCTCCCTGACACGGCGACGCACCACCTCCCGCGGGGCCGGCTGCCTCTGCACCGGATGTGGCCCACGCGAACGCCACGAAAGAAGATCAGGGTCGATGACGGGACCCTAGGTCGGGTTCCTCACCAAGCGGCGCGCCCCTCCAGGTAGCACCTCCCAGTGCCAGCCCGACGGAGCCCAGTCCCGGACATGGGTCCTCTGAAGCAGGACATCGTCGCGAACGGGTCGACGGCGAGGATGCGGGCCGGGCATATCGTCGAGAACAAATACTATATGCCCGCAAAAAGTAACATTTTTTAAATGATTTGATTGTGATAACTAAAATTCTATATATATGCAAATTCTAACAATTTGACATTAATCTAATTCATCTAACTAAAACTAATTCTAAAATTTCCTGATTATATAACTAACATTTATAACATTTCTATATAACTAACAATTCTAATATTTATATAACTAAAAACAGAAAATTGCTAACATTTCTATAAATATTTCTATAACTAAAAACAGAAAACATTTATAACATTTCTATATAACTAACAATTCTAATATTTATATTACTAAAAAACAGAAAAATTGCTAACATTTCTATAAATATTTCTATAACTAAAAAACAGAAAACATTTATAACATTTCTATATAACTGACATTTCTAATATTTATATTACTAAAAAACAGAAAAATTGCTAACATTTCTATAAATATTTCTATAACTAAAAACAGAAAACATTTATAACATTTCTATATAACTAACATTTCTAATATTTATATCATGTGTGTGTGTGTGTAGTGTGTGTGTGTGTGTGTGTGTGTGTGTGTGTGTTGTGTGTGTGTGTGTGTGTGTGTGTGTGTGTGTGTGTGTGTGTGTGTGTGTGTGTGTGTGTGGACAACGACATGGCGGCGGGCGAGCTCACGCGCAGGCGACGACGGGCGGGTGGCGACGACGGGCGACGGGACGGGCGGCGACGGGGGCGGGCGGCGGGCGCGGCGATGGGGACGGCGGAGACGACGGGACGGGACGGCGGGCGGCGACGCCGACGGGCGGCGACGAGGGGCGGCACGTCCGGGTCGGCGACGAGGGCGGGCGGGCGGCAACGTCGACGGGGCGTCGATCGGGGCAGGGCGGCGCGAAGGAGGGAGGAAACAGAGGGAAGCTGAAATTTTTTCAACTGTTCTATATATAGGATGGACCTTTAGTACCGGTTGGAGCCACCAACCGGTACTAAAGGTCTGTTTTGGCCAGCCCAAGTGGCAGGAAGCACCCACCTTTAGTACCGGGTCGTGGCACCAACCGGTACTAAAGGGTGGGTCTTTAGTACCGGTTGGTGCCACGACCCGGTACTAAAGGGGGTGCACTGGCGCAGTGCGGTGCGGCAAGTTTAGTCCCATCTCGCTAGCCGAGGGGCTACCGCACTGGTTTATAAGCCCCAGTGTCGTAGCTCTCTCAAGCTACTCTCCTAAGCAGGCCTACTGGGCCTACCTGTTCTCTTCTGCCTAGTGGGCCTACTGGGCCTTTGCGGGCCTGCATCCTGGCCCAACAAAAGGTTGGGTTCCTAGTCGTATGCACGCCGTTTTGGCCCACTAGGCGGGCTTTTTTATTTTCTTAATTTTTTTGCTTTATTTCTTTTGTTTTATTTATTTTTTAGTTGTTTTTTTGCTGTATTTAGAGTTTATTTGTGAATATTTTGCTTTAGGTACAAAAAATTACAAACTTTCTGTTAGTGCCTGTAGTTTTCAAATTTGAATAGTTTAAATTTTGAATTATTTGAAATTTGTGTGAATCACCAGTTTGTGAATAACTTAACTTTAAAAAAAGATTTTTCAGTGATTCGTTTTTCTTATGTTTAATATTAGTGTGTTTTATCATTATGTTCAATTTGGTAATGCTTAGGTTATTTTAAAAATGAAATGTCTTTGTAACAGTTGAGTTTTCGTCGGAAACTCTGATACTTCGAAAGAGATTGTCCATTTTGTACACGAAGTGCATCCAGTTTTTGCCGTAACCCTCTCTACTTTTGTTTGCACATAAAATTTCTTCGCGTTTCAAATGCCAAAACACATAACTTACCCTAACTATTACAGAGATTCCCTCCTGGGTGTGAAACACAGAAGAAAGTGATGATAGTGAAGCCGATCACATACCAGATCTTTGGGTGTGAAACTTTTTCTTCGCATGTGTCCCTTTGCGCCGTAGCCATGGAAAATCTTCATCATTTAACAGGATGCTCGGGGTCAATATTCACTGTGAATGGAGGAATTTCATCAAACTTTTCATAATCTTCTAACATGTCTGTCTTGTCATCCACTCCCACGATGTTTCTTTTTCCTGAAAGAACTATGTGGCGCTTTGGCTCTTCGTATGATCCATTCGCTTTCTTATCTTTTCTTTTTCTCGGCCTGGTAGACATGTCTTTCACATAAAAAACCTACACCACATCATTGGCTAGGACGAATGGTTCGTCTGCACACGCAAGATTGTTGAGATCAACTGTTGTCATTCCGTACTGCGGGTCTTCCGTTACCCCGCCTCGTGTCATATTGACCCATTTGCACCGAAACAAACGGACCTTCAAATCACCTCCATAGTTAAGTTCCCATATGTCCACTATGTAACCATAATATGTTTCCTTTCCCGTGTTGGTTGCTGCATCAAAGCGGACACCACTGTTTTGGTTTGTGCTCTTCTTATCTTGGGCGATCGTGTAAAATGTATTCCCATTTATCTGGTACCCTGTAAAGTCATTATATTCGAAGATGGTAACTGGGACAACGAGTACAGGTCATCTTGAATATCTCCATCATGTATGGCACGTTTCTGCAACCAACCGGCGAAAGTCCTCGTTTGTTCACGTGTAATCCAATCGTCAGACTTCTCCGGGTGTTTGGAGTGTAGAAAATTCTTGTGTTCCTCCATGTACGAAGCCACCAAGGCGGAATTCTGTAGAACTGTGTAGTGTGCTTCAGTGAGAGAATGCCCGTCCATACATATTATTTGATCCCCTCCTAGCGTGCCTTTTTCATCCAGTTTGCCCTTATGCCGCGATGCAGGAACACCAATCGACTTAAGGTCAGGAATAAAGTCAATACAAAACTCAATGACCTCCTCATTTTCATAGCCCTTCGAGATGCTTCCTTCTGGCCTAGCACGGTTATGAACATATTTCTTCAAGACTCCCATGAACCTCTCAAAGGGGAACATATTGTGTAGAAATACAGGACCCAAAATGTTAATCTCTTCGCAAAGGTGAACTAGGACGTGCGTCATGATGTTGAAGAAGGATGGTGGGAACACCAACTCGAAACTGACAAGACATTGCACCAAATCATTTTGTAACCTTGGTATGATTTCTGGATCGATTACCTTCTGAGAGATTGCATTGAGGAATGCACGTAGCTTCACAATGGCTAATCGAACGTTTTTCGGTAGAAGCCCCCTCAATGCAACTGGAAGGAGTTGCGTCATAATCACATGGCAGCCATGAGACTTTAGGTTCTGGAATTTTTTCTCTGCCATATTTATTATTCATTTTATATTCGACGAGAAGCCAGACGGTACCTTCGTGCTGAGCAGGCATTCGAAGAAGATTTCCTTCTCTTATTTGGTAAGAGCGTAGCTGGCCTGACCCTGATATATGCCGTCTTTTTCATGCATACGTTGCTGGTCCTCCCGTGCCTATGGTGTATCTTTTGTCTTCCCATACACGCCCGAAAAGCCAAGCAGGGTCACGCAAAGATTCTTCGTCACGTGCATCACGTTGATTGCGGAGCGGACCTCTAGGTCTTTCCAATATGGCAGGTCCCAAAATATAGATTTCTTCTTCCACATGGGTGCGCGTCCGTCAGCGTCCTTCGGAACAGGTTGTCCGCCAGGACCCTTTTCAAAGATTACCTTCAAATCCTTGACCATATCATGTACATCAGCACCAGTACGGTGGCGAGGCTTCGTCCGGTGATCTGCCTCACCTTTGAAATGCTTGCCTTTCTTTCTTACGGGATGCCTTGTCGGAAGAAATCGACGATGTCCCAGGTACACATTCTTCCTACAACTATCCAAATATATACTGTCAGTATCATCCAAACAGTGTGTGCATCCGCGGTATCCCTTGTTTGTCTATCCTGAAAGGTTACTGAGAGCAGGCCAATCATTGATGGTCACGAACAGCAACGCCTTTAGGTCAAATTCTTCCTGTCTGTGCTCATCCCACGCACGTACACCTGTTCCATTCCACAGCTGTAATAGTTCTTCAACTAATGGCCTTAGGTACACATCAATGTCGTTGCCGGGTTGCTTAGGGCCTTGGATGAGCACTGGCATCATAATGAACTTTCGCTTCATGCACAACCAAGGAGGAAGGTTATACAAACATAGAGTCACAGGCCACGTGCTATGGTTGCTGCTCTGCTCCTCAAAAGGATTAATGCCATCTGCGCTTAGACCAAACCATACGTTCCTTGGGTCACCTGCAAACTCCTCCCAGTACTTTCTCTCGATTTTTCTCCATTGCGAACCGTCAGCGGGTACTCTCAACTTTCCGTCTTTCTTACGGTCTTCTGCGTGCCATCGCATCGCCTTCGCATGCTCTTTGTTTTGGAACAAACGTTTCAACCGTGGTATTATAGGAGCATACCACATCACCTTGGCAGGAATCTTCTTCCTAGGGCGCTCGCCCTCGACATCACCAGGGTCATCGCGACTGATCTTATAACGCAATGCACCGCATACCGGGCAAGCGTTCAAATCCTCGTACTCACCGTGGTAGAGGATGCAGTCATTAGGGCATGCATGTATCTTCTGCACCTCTAACCCTAGAGGGCAGACAACCTTCTTTGCTTCATACGTACTCTCGGGCAATTCGTTGTCCTTTGGAAGCATATTCTTTATCATTACCAGCAACTTTCCAAATCCCGTCGCTTCGCCCGCCCGTCGTCGCCCGCCCGCCCGTCGCGTCGTCGTCGCCGCCCGCTCTTTTTCGCCGCCCGTCGTTGTCGCCTCGCCGGTGAGCTCGCCCCGGCCGCCATGTTGTTATCCACACACACACACACTACACACACACACACACACACACACACACACATACACACACACACTACACACACACACATGATATAAATATTAGAAATGTTAGTTATATAAAATGTTATAAATGTTTTCTGTTTTTAGTTATAGAAATATTTATAGAAATGTTAGCAATTTTTCTATTTTTTAGTAATATAAATATAAGAAATGTTAGTTATATAGAAATGTTATAAATGTTTTCTGTTTTTAGTTATACAAATATTTATAGAAATGTTAGCAATTTTTCTGTTTTTAGTAATATAAATATTAGTATTATTAGTTATATAGAAATGTTATAAATGTTTTCTGTTTTTTAGTTATAGAAATATTTATAGAAATGTTAGCAATTTTTCTGTTTTTTAGTTATATAAATATTAGCATTGTTAGTTATATAGAAATGTTATAAATGTTAGTTATATAATCAGGAAATTTTAGAATTAGTTTTAGTTAGATGAATTAGATTAATGTCAAATTGTTAGAATTTGCATATGTATAGAATTATAGTTATCACAATCCAATCATTTAAAAAATGTTACTTTTTGCGGGCATATAGTATTTGTTCTCAACGATATGCCCGGCCCGCATCCTCGCCGTCGACCCGTTCGTGACGACGCCCTGCTTCAGAGGACCCATGTCCGGATTGGGCTCCGCTGGCTGGCACCGGAGGTGCTACTCGGAGGCGCGCCGCTTGGTGAGGAACCCGACCTTGGGTCCCGTCGTCGACCCTGATCTTCTTTGGTGGCGTTCGCATGGGCAACATTCGCTGCAGAGGCAGCCGGCCCCGCCGGAGGTGGTGCATCGCCGTGTCAGGGAGGAAGATGAGCACGTCCATCGCTACATGGCTGCTATGGACGACGTCAGGTTCTCCACTACTTGGCGGGTTCTTTGGGCAGATGACCGGAGATATGATCCTGTGATTGTGCCTTCTCTTTGGGTGTCCACCGCCCGCGCCCCAGGAACCACGAGTGGCGCCCTAGATTCTTCTGTAGTACTCGATCTTTATTAGGTACCTAGCCAGTGATGTATTCGATATATAATATTCGAGACGATGTATTCGAGATTATATATATTAAGACGATGATGTATTCGAGATTATATATATTAAGACGATGTATTCGAGATTCAGTTTTTTTCTTATTGATTGCATCCATGCATTGTAATTTGAATACTAATGAAATTGTTTTATATTTCTTCTGTATTAGTTAAGTAAAAGCTATGACAGACAATACCGGCAGAGAGAGAGAAGAGGAATTGTTCGACATCATACGCAGCCCTCACAGGCTAGATGATCTGAATGAAGCAGATGACGGGGATAGTCAACAAGTACTCGACTCGCTACTTAAAGAAGATAAAGACTACACCATCATGAAGGGAATAGTCAACAGGTAATTTCAATCATTATTAACTATATCTCGGCCTATTATTAGTTCGTCATTTCCTGATATGAACTATTTAATAACCCTTTATTGATTTTCTTTGCCGGCGGGCAGGGCTTGGGCAAAGTTCATCAAGGTGACTCCAGGCAATTGGCCAAAAAAGTTGTTTTGGCATCGACCAAGGGTAAGTAATTAAGTAGTACTAGCTAGCTAGCCATCTCTTTAATTCTTGTTTCAATACCATTAATTAATTATCATGCTTGATTAATCATTATCTGATTCAATTCCATTCTCGTAAAGGCCTGAAGCAGGCGCCGGGAATGATCTGTGTGCATTCTACGCTTATAGAACATTCGCATGATGGCGTCCAAAGGAGCAGATCTCAAAGACAGGAATGGGTATGTTGTCAGAACTCTATTCACACCATTATCGATATCTTATAACACAACTAATACACATGCATATTGATCTCCTTCTTAACAGTTCAGAGAGGTGCGGGATAAGCTCCTACCCGAGGAGCGCATACTAGCACTTCAAGAGGAAATAGCTGGATTTTTGCTCGACCAGGTCATAGATCCCAAAGGAGAATACTATTACCCGCTACTGCCCCCATGAACCACTTGTCAACGTACATGCTCCGAAGGCACCAAGGCAACATGTAGGAGAAATTGTATATGTATATACATGTGTATGTGTGAATAGTTAATGGTGTTGGCTGTGAGACATTCGATGATATATATTATATATGTATATGCGGTTCTATGTACGAGAAAAAATCTATTTATATATATGCATAACGTGTACAATTTGTAGTATCGTGAAATACCAGCAAACAAAAAAGAATTAAATGGAAAATAGAGCCAAATTGAAAACACGAAATTAAAGCAAAAATTAAAAAAACAACCAAACATTTAGTAACGGTTGGTGTTACCAACCGGTACTAAAAACCTACGCGTACACGGGCCTGGCTCGTGCCACGTGTTTGCACTTTAGCGCCGGTTCGTGACGAACCGGTAGTAAAGGGGGGGGGGGACCTTTAGTCCCCACTCTTTAGTGCCGGTTGGCAAACCGGTACTAAAGGCCGTCACGAACCGGCACTAAAGGCCGGTTTTGCACTAGTGGCAGAAGCAAAAAAGCCAAGCTCAAATTACTAAAAATTTCTTTCAACTGATCAATCCGAGAAGGGCTTTCTTCAATTCTTTCGTGACTTACGGTCCCTTTTTCCTTTAGCAACTTAAAAACCTCTCCGGCTTTTGACCCAATTTTATTAGCAAGATATGCATTTTTTATCTAAGTTTTCAAAATGTTCTTCAGTAAGCATATTCTTTTCAATAGCATCAAGCCTTTGCATAACATGCTCAAGTGTTAAAACAGTTTCATTCATAGTGAGAGGCGGTGAACCACTAGATTTCCCATAGCACTAAAAGCATCCAAAGATGGACACATCAAGAAATTTCCACCGGTAATCGTATCAAGGATGATTCTATACCAAGTGGTAATGCCTACATAAAAACTGCGAAGAAGAACAATGGTAGATTGCATATGAATAGATCTATTATGAGCATTGCAAATTCTATACCAAGAATCTTTTAGATTTTCCCCTCCCCTCTGTTTAAAATTAAGAACTTCGTTCTCGAGGGGTACACGCAATAGAGGAAGAACTAGCCATAGCCATAAGACAGGCAAACAAGATCACACACAAAAAGATAGATCTGACGAGCAACCGGCGAATGAAAAGAAGAGCGAATAAAAGGGCAATTTTTTGTGAAGTAGGAGAGATGAAAATGAGAGTAAAATGGCAAATTATGTAAATTGCAAGGAGATGATATTTGTGATTAGAAACCTGATAGATATTGATGATGTCTCCCCGGCAACGGCACCAGAAATTAGCAAGTTGACAAGAGACAATCTTGACATGATCCTCCCCGGCAACGGCGCCAGAAATTCCTTTTGATGTCGCTTGAACTACGTTGGTATTTGCCCAAAGAGGAAGGGATGATGCAGCATAGCTATGGTAGCTATTTCCCTCAGTTATGAAATTAAGGTATCAATCCAGTAGGAGAACCAAGCAACACTATGTAAATGGTACCTGCACACAAAGAACAAATACTTGCAATCCGACGCGTAAGAGTGGTTGTCAATCCTTCCACGGTAAAAGATAGATAAATTTGTGGTACATTGGATAAATAACTCTCGATAAAACGCGAAATAAAGTAGATAATAAAAAAGTGCAACAAGGTATTTTTGAGTTTTTGGAATAATGGATTTAAAAACAAAAGCGAATACAAATAGATTCAAAGCAAATATGATAAAGAATAGACACGGGGGCGGTAGATTTCATTAGTGGCTTCTCTCAAGAAAATAGCATACGTTAGGTAAACAAATTACTGTTGGGCAATTGATAGAAGATCGAATAATTATGACGATGTCCAAGGCAATGATCAATATAGAGGCATCATGTCCAGGATTAGTAGATCCACTCATGCCTGCATCTACTACTATTACTCCATACATCGACCGCTATCCAGCATGCATCTAGTGTATTAAGTTCATGGAGAAACAGAGTAATGCAATAAGAATGATGATATGATGTAGACGAGATCTATTCATGTAGGAATAGCCCCCATCTTGTTATCCTTAATAGCAACGATGCATGCATGTCTTGCTGCCCTTTCTATCACCGGGAAAGAACACCGCACAATCGAACCCATCACAAAGCACCTCTTCTGATGGCAAGAAAAATCGAAGTAAACCAAAGATTCGAAGAAGAAATACGAGGCTATAAATAATCATGCATATAAGAGAGTGAAGAAGACTCAAATAATATTCATGGATATAGGTCTGATCATAAACTCAAAGTATGTCTATGATGAACTACTCACGCATCATCGGAGAGGCACTAATGAGGATGATGAACCCCTCCGTGATGGTTTCTAGATTGGATCTCGTGGTTCTGAAACTTGCGGTGGCTGGAATTGTATTTCATCGACTCCCCTAGGGTTTCTAAAATATTTGCGTATTCATAGGGCGAAGAGGCGGTGCGGGAGGCCACCAAGGTGGTCACAACCAACTAGGGCGCGCGCGCCCTGGTGGGTTGTACCCACCTCGGGCCTCCCCTATGTTACTTCTTTGGCGCATCTTATGTCTTCTTGTCCAAAAAATTCTTCAAATACATTCGCTGCGTTTGGACTCCGTTTGATACTGATATTTTGCCAAGTAAAATACAAGCAAAAAACAACAAGTGACACTGGGCACTATGTTAATAGGTTAGTCCCAAAAAATGATATAAAGTTGCTATAAAATAATTGTAAAACATCTGATGAGGACATGGCTACCTTCGATACGACCAAAAATATTGCATACATGTATATTTGTGAGGTGATTTCTAATGCAAACTATGCAATAATTTATTTATATCATCCAGGACAAAAATACTTCACAAACTTTTGTGCCATGTCTAGTTGCAGGTGTATGGGACATTTGTACAATCCACATATGAAGATAAGGGAGAAAGAGATGTTTACTTGCTATTAAAAAAGTTCTCTCACGTCACTTTTGGCCCAAGAGAAGAGAGAGTCCAAGTCTCTCATGTTCTGGACTCAGATTCGGACTGCACAGACATACCTGACTCAAAACGTCAATAACTTTTTCATCCGGACTCCAAATTGGGTGATTCTTTTTTTGTTGGAAAATAGATTTCGTGCACCTTCCAATCCAATTGGATTCACCTTCAAATTCGTCCGGAGCGTTGAGTTATGGACGAAACAATCTGATGCTCCAGCAGAATCCGAGTCAAACTACAAGTCCAAAGGTGTTACGTCACCTCCGCTTGGGCCCATTGGCCTTGTACGACCTAGGGTTAGTTTTAGGCTGCCTTGGGACGTCCTACCACCTCCTTGGCCGCCACCTCTTGCTCCTATATAACTAGATCCATCTAGTAGCTTTTTCCTTGGGATTTGTTTAGTTAAAAGTTAGCCATTGCAACTTCGTGTACTTCGTTTGTGTCTAACGACCAGACCAAGACCGCTTACGGATCCCCACCTTTATCAATACTTCATATATACTCGCAATATTCAGATTGCTTTTATCATATTCTTGCTTGTTCTTCGATTGCTTGCAGGAATAAACCTTCGTGGTCAGGCTGATCGTGCTTCCAGCATCGTCAGTAATCTCAGGAGATTGGTTTAGCGATTGCTAAGGCGCAACGTTGTGCACGTTTGTAGTCGGATCATCAACGTCATCTTCACCAAATCGATAGTTATCATCTCATCGAAAGATCGGGACACCCTTGCCTCTATCAAGTGGTATCAGTTTTCAGGTTGCTCGGTGAGAATTTCCAATTATCCCTAGATTAGATTTATTTTCTTACCTATTGTCCAAGAAAAAGCCACAAAAAAAAGTTAGATCTATTCATCCTTTGTCCAAGCCAGTCTGAGCCTTTGCAGTTTTCTATTCATTGTTTGCATTATGGAATTATCGGTTGCATCGTCGTGTCGAGTTGCTGGTCTTAGTGTCTAGTTCGTTTAGAGTTTCGAGTTCTGTTCACATTAGTCACGCCGCCGCTGCATCGTTATCCCTTCCGTTGACCACCATCCATCCATCAATTTCCACCACGTGCTACCCACCGTTCATTGTCATAACCATAGTTGAGATCGTTCACATCTTCACTTGATCCAATCTGCATCTTATCTAGTTTGTTTGGAAAGAGGGAGAGAGAAAAAAAGAGAGAAAGAAAAAGAAAAAAAAAGTGTGAGAAAAAAAAAGAGAGAAGAAAAAAAAATAAAGTTCGGATCTATCTAGACTCAATCTCGTAGCTGAATTCGGATTGGAATCAGTTTTGTGCACTGTTCAGTAAAACAGGCATAACTTCCTTATACGAAGTCCGTTTTGGCTCCGCGAGTACTCAAATTAAAGCTAAAGACGAGCTGCATCTAAATAGTTGCAGAAGCTATCTCAATATTTGGCACCTCAAAATCGGCTCCTAAATAGGTCTTTTTGCCCTCCGAAGTTCGTGAACACAGCTTATTCCAGTTTTTCAAACCAGTTTTAGAATTTTTTGACTCCTCATATCAACTCGGAATTGAGTGATTCTTTTTGAATTGGAAAGCTTGAGTTAGTAGCATTCTTTTAAAAAAGTTATCAGAAAGTTGGCTCAAACTTTTCAAGAGGAAAATTGGAGAGAGAGTTGTTGTATATCCTGCTTGGCAGTTGTTTTTCATCATTATCTTTACTGCCGTTGTGATCTTCACTTATATCTTGCTGTCCAGAGCTACTTATTATCCTTCATTGATGCTAGTTGTGCTACGCCGTGATCTCATTAGTGTTCTAGGCTCGCGTCTCTAGTCCGGTCTAGCCTAGGACCAGCACATTACCGTCGTTGAGCGTTTATTCAACATTGCATCTATGAATTGATTATTGCTAAAAAAAAATTGCTACCATATATAGCCAACCCAGCTCCACATATTTCTACACCGTGTATACGTACGTTCCCCTGGTAATCGCTTTACACAATCTTCAGAGTTACTTGACACCGCTGGTTGCCTGTCACCACCTGCCGCATGGTAAGAACTTGTAAGATATTGATATTTGCTTTACTGTGAGCACTTTACAACCACATCCTAGTAGTTCATAGGAACATTATTCTCAAATTTTGTTTCTTGTTTCTACTAATCATGACAGGTTCCGGAGATAGAAGTTCTTGGACGACGGACACATCTTCATCATCACGAGAGTTGGGACAACACACACAAGCATATGGTCAGGGTATGTCTTTACCATCATTTGAGGGTAGATTTAATCCTGCAATTTATCTAGCTTGGGAGTTTGAATTAGAAGAAGTTTTTAGTCACCATGATTTTTCTGAACTTGAGAGAGTACGAGCTACCACTAGAGCATTTACTGGTTTTGCTTCTGTTTGGTGGAGTGTAGATTGTAAGAAAAACATTGATAACCAACCCACAACTTGGAAAGTTTTGAAAGTTGTACTGAGACAACAATTTTTTCCTCCTTACTACAGTGGTGAATTGCTTCGCAAATTGGAACAATTAAAACAAGGCAGTAACACTGTTCATGCTTACTACCAAGAGTTCAAATCTTATAGGCATCATTGTGACATAGAAGAATCTGAGAATGATACAATGAATAGATTTTTTGGTGGTTTGAACCATGATATTCAGGCACGATTTCAGTATATTCCTCGTTGCATTACTGGTATGTATGTTCGTGCTTGTACCTTTGAGAGACAGTTACAGGAGGATGCATTGGATGACAACAACACCTACTATTCTAGTTCATGCTCACCACCACCGCTTGGTTCCTCCACCGGTGCACCTACTAGAGCAGCCACACCTCAGATTGTGAGCACGACATCATCTCAAGAGTATGGTACATTGCCATCATCCGTACCTACATCAGCTACATCTTTGCAACAAGGTAACTGTAAAGGTATTGATGATATAACTTCACATGAGAATGATGCATGCCTAGTTAACTTGAATACATCATGTGTTGAGTTACCTGTTGATTTGAGCGCATCACCTATTTTAGAGAATCATGTTACTCTCATGAATGCGTCATGTGATCAAACAACTGAAATACCAACAATTTTGAGTGCACCCAATGAATTAACTATTGATGCAAAAGAACCAATGTTTAATCATTTTGATATGACCTTAGTGATGATTCTGTGTCAAATGACGTATTGCATGTTTGCTTATTTAAGCATGTTGTAGCATGTAAATTTGATGCAAGTAAGGTTTATTCACCAATGTTAAGATGTTTTAATGATGAACATTGTCAATCTTTTGAAATGAATAAGAGATTCACTTATATGTTCAACTGAGTTGCAATATTTTCATGCCTTCTACTTCTTGTGATAATGTTTTGGCTTTAGATTTTATGAACTATGCAAGTTACTCATCTATTCATGTGTCATATGTGCAAAAATCAAGGGAAGTAAAAATGGATGACATATACATATACAACATGTACACCTTGTCTCGTTTGTTAGCCACATTTCAGATTAAGCAACGCCGAGGACGGCTTTGTTTTCAAGAAGGGGAGGATGATGAGGACATGGCTACCTTCGATACGACCAAAAATATTGCATACATGTATATTTGTGAGGTGATTTCTAATGCAAACTATGCAATAATTTATTTATATCATCCAGGACAAAAATACTTCACAAACTTTTGTGCCATGTCTAGTTGCAGGTGTATGGGACATTTGTACAATCCACATATGAAGATAAGGGAGAAAGAGATGTTTACTTGCTATTCAAAAAGTTCTCTCACGTCACTTTTGGCCCAAGAGAAGATAGAGTCCAAGTCTCTCACGTTCTGGACTCAGATTCGGACTGCACAGACATACCTGACTCAAAACGTCAATAACTTTTTCATCCGGACTCCAAATTGGGTGATTCTTTTTTCTTGGAAAATAGATTTCGTGCACCTTCCAACCCAATTGGATTCACCTTCAAATTCGTCCGGAGCGTTGAGTTATGGACGAAACAATCTGATGCTCCAGCAGAATCCGAGTCAAACTACAAGTCCAAAGGTGTTACGTCACCTCCGCTTGGGCCCATTGGCCTTGTACGACCTAGGGTTAGTTTTAGGCTGCCTTGGGACGTCCTACCACCTCCTTGGCCGCCACCTCTTGCTCCTATATAACTAGATCCATCTAGTAGCTTTTTCCTTGGGATTTGTTTAGTTAAAAGTTAGCCATTGCAACTTCGTGTACTTCTTTGTGTCTAACGACCAGACCAAGACCGCTTACGGATCCCCACCTTTATCAATACTTCATATATACTCGCAATATTCAGATTGCTTTTATCATATTCTTGCTTGTTCTTCGATTGCTTGCAGGAATAAACCTTCGTGGTCAGGCTGATCGTGCTTCCAGCATCGTCAGTAACCTCAGGAGATTGGTTTAGCGATTGCTAAGGCGCAACGTCGTGCACGTTTGTAGTCGGATCGTCAACGTCATCTTCACCAAATCGATAGTTATCATCTCATCGAAAGATCGGGACACCCTTGCCTCTATCAACATCCAAGAATGATCATATAACACATGAAACAAGGAAAAATTATAGATACATTCGAGACGTATCAGGGACACGCGTCACGTTTTGGATGGCTTGAAAAGTGTTTGCTCGAGATTTAAGAAAGGATGGTTGATTCTTAAGAAGTCTGGTTGCATTTGACTAAAACCAAAAGGGTTTTTGGTTAATCAACCTAAAAAGAACCCGAAGAAGAACAAATGGATTACAGAGAACATGGAGAGGAGGAGGAGGGGTGCGCTCATAGGGGTGTATAGAGGGTGGAGCGTCGGTGTGGGGCGGCGACTCTGGCGAGCTTCGGCGGCGGTGGAGGAGTGGGCCGGGTGCATCTCAGGGTGGGGTTTCGCGGGGTGTTGGAGTTGGTCGTCGGGAACGCAGCATCGAGCGGGGCGACCTTGTTTCTCTGATGAACTACGCGAGCTCCGGTTTGGCGTTCGAGCTCGAGTGGCATGATGTGGTGGAGAAGAGGGAATAAGAGGATGTCAAACGGGTGCATAGAGACGAATGACATTGATTGGCAGAAGAAGAGGTCCTCGGATGGCTTACCATTGTCGGGAACGGCCAGTGAACTACGATGAACTCTGGCGAGATCCAACTGGTTCTCGTGGTTGATAAGAGAGGGTTTGGGCGAAGGTGCTTGTGGGAATCAGTCAAGGGGGAGGGGGCTCTATTTATAGGACATGATATCTTACACAAGAAAACGATCATAGGATCGAATCCCGGAAGAAAATGGATCCAGTTCATCGAAAAGGGCATGCAGAGGCGAGCTCCATTGAGCTCTATATATTTTTTTTCAGCCAAAATACCTCTTCCATATCTCAAAAAAATCTGATTTTTTTCATGTAGACATCTACTTGTAGTATACATGTATAAATTTTCATGAACATATATATATATATATATATATATATTCATATGTGATTTACACAAAAAAGACAAATACATATATTAAAATAGGCTTTTTCTTTGTTATATTTGTGTCAGATATTTTCATTTTTTTGTAGCATGCAAATAATCAAATTAATTGATGAAAATTTATACATACTTGAAGAATATGCATATGTATTTGTAGAAAAAATTTGGCTTTTTTTAACTTTTAAATATATTTTGCATTTTGTTGTTGTTGCAAAACGAGCACCTTGGAACTCGTCCTTTGCAAGGCTACACTCTCCAGTTCATGCAGTTGAAGGAAACACAGAAAAAAAAGGAAGGAAGAAGAAAAGGAACAAAGGAAAAAAGGAAAGGGGGAGGTGGGCTTTCCAGGAAAGGAAAAAGGTTGGGCCCTGAGACGGCCTGGTGGGGTGGGGAGCTGCCTGGGCGGCCTGCAAATTGTTTTCTAAACTGAAGCACAAAAGTGCTAGAATCAAATAGCAAATGGAATCAGAAAACATTGAAATTTTTCCAAAAAATACTAGGGGATATTTAGGTATGTGTGAACTATTTATTTCGGCAAAATAAAATATATAAATAATTCTGATAATTTCAGAAGCAATCTGGTGCTTCAAATCAGTTCAATATGACTTTCTGAAAATACTAAATGACTCCAAAATAATTCCCACTATTTTTCCTTTGGTGGGAGTCATTTTACTCTCACTCATAATTAATCTTTTCAGAGGAAAAATATTTTGAATAAAATACTAATAAGCCAATATTCAATAAATCAAGAGAATATCTATGCAAATGAGTTGAATTTTTTTCCAAATATTTCTTTGTTTGTTTCATAACTTATTTTCCAAATATTCTTACTGACGTTTGATGTAGTCATATTTCCTTCTCTCTTTATTTTATTTGAACAAACGGAAATGATCTTGAAACTCACATGGGAAAACATTTCGAAAGTGAATCCAATGAATTCAAAAATGATCCTCATCACTTCCCACTCTCTTTCATATAATTTGAAAAAAATCATTTTATCTTCTCTCGTGAAAATCATTGAGTGGCATAAAGTTTTTCTTTGGTTCAAATATTTCAAAAGGAATTCAAATGGCATTCACAGAAGAAATGCATATGGATGCTTATGTACTAAATGCCAAATGAAATCTTTTGGGAAAGTCCTTTTATTCCCTCTCATTTAACTTTTTTTAGAGAAAATTTCCACTCAATTCCAAACAACAATCACACAAGCAATCATTATTACTTAATTAATATATTATTCCAAAATTTAGAATTTTGTGATGTTAAAAATACCCTACTCTTCAATCAATAAAATTAGAAGTTAATTCTCTCAATCATTTTCACTTTCACAGTATATGACGTCTCCCTGTGCGTCTGGGTCATCCACCATGAGACCAGTGTGGACTGCTTGCCCACCTGCAAAGCTTTCGACATCAGGGGATGTTGTGCTGACCCTCGGTCTCGACTTTTATGAATGGGCTCGCAACCACAATGCAGCATTCCCTTTTGAGTCCAACCAGTCCATATTGTTGAACACCTATTGAACCCTCACAAATGCTTCGATGGGTAGGTTCTCCTGGGTCACCTCAGCTGCCATTTCTGAAAAGATGACCTTTTGGCCACAAATGACAAGACAAACATCACTTAGCTTCTGCACAGTTTATGAGAAAACAATAAGGTTACTGTGATGGCAATTAAACATTACATACCTCAGCTTTGAAGTTCTCCGGGAATCGACCTTTAGCATCCTTCATTACATCGATTTCATCATGGTCAAGCACCAGAGTGCCGGAATTGATAAATGATGTATGGAACATGACTCGGAACATCGCCTCTTCTTGGTCTTTATCAGCATCCATGCTGGTACATTCAAGGATGACATCGCCTTGAATATAGCAGTGCATGTCGATCTTAATCGCGTCATTCTCTGCCTGATCAGTAAACATGGAGAATAATGTTAATAGCAAATTCCAGCAAATGATAGATTTGGTACTTCTGGAAACGGTAACATTTTTAACTTGCCTGCTTGTAAGACCTGACATCTCCCTTTGTTGTAGAAAAAAGCATCTTGGGTTCGTTGTTCGTACCAAACGGAGGATCCTGTCCATAAATACGGAAAATTGGACTACATCTGAATCTAGCCTCCCCATTGAAGTCCGAATGCTTCTTAGTACCACACAGTCTAAGGTAAGCGATCGATCGCCTGGTAGCCACCTTGTATCTGAGCTGGTGTTCCTCTCAGATATATAACGCAGATATCTTATCTGAGAAGGCATGTGATTTAATGGCGAGAGCAATTGGATGAGCTCGGGAGGTGCTTTCTTGTAGACCATCTCTAGGGTCTTCTGCTCATCATAAAATTTCTTCTGATACACCAAAAATCCTGCTAACACTAATGCGAGTACAGGCCAGCCGCCTCCCTCGCAGTGCATTATCAAGACATTGTGCTGGTCCATAGAGAACCAAGTGTTCGCAGACTTGAGAAAATGATGGATCATCTCTATTGTGAGGACTGGACACCCCCCATATTGCCTCGGGTACTCTATCACTATCACAGTCATGCCAGAGCTGGTCAAGATTTCGCCCACCAGGCTCCAGCTTCCCGGTCCCTCCCGGAAGTTGAAGACCAGGAAGAACGCATCAGGAAAGTTGCTCTCTAGGCGTGAGACGATGCCCCTGATATAATGCTGCTGCTGGTACTTATCGCCTACCAAGACGTCAGTGGTGAAGCACAAATCGAGCACTGCAAAGAAAAACATTAGATGTGAGGTGATGCAGTGCCTATCTGAAACAGAACATAGAGTGATTGATGAATGATATAGGCAAAGGGCATGCACCGTAGACACGCTCAATGATCTTGAGGAGACCTTCGGGCGGCTTGCGGTAGATGGTACTTGGTGGTAGTGGCATCATAGAAGTAACCTTTGGAGGTGAACGACGTGGTGGTGGTGGCGGCAGGGGTGGCGGCGGTGGCTGCGTTGGTAACATCGTAGAAGTAATCTTTGGAGGTGGACGTTGAGGTGGTGCCGGTGGTGGTATCATAGAAGTAACCTTTGGAGGTGGACGTTGAGGTGGTGCTGAAGATCCAATGGCAAATGGTGTAGGGGGAGGTGGAGATGAAGATGAAGGTGATCCTGCAGGTTGACCAAAATTGGAAGTAAAAGCCAACAACGGCGATGGATCTTGGTCACGATAACCAAAAGTTTCAGTCTCATTAAGTTCATGTATGATATCCACTATACTGGGCCTTTTGTGCCTATCCTTCTCCATGCATCTCAGTGCAATATGAATGCATTTCCTCACTTGCTGACATTGTGCTTCTAACGGCTCAGGAGAACTACTTGTTGCATGCAGCCTTTTTCTCCAATTTCCTTCTACCTGTGTGTTAGAAGTGTAAGCAAGAATTACAATATAGAAATGCATCATAATATGGGCTCAAATAAAACATGATCCTTTTGTCCAACGGAAGAGATAGCTTTCTTACTTGATCAGGAAACTCTTGCCCGATTTCATCCCCTCTAGTGCGGCCTTCACGCCCTGCAATTATCTTGGTCATTACAACACCCAAGCTGAATATGTCTAACTTATTTGAGACTAGCTTTTCAAATAAGTATTCCGGTGGCATGTATCCACTGCATATGGCAACATAAATATTATAGATACAATTTATTAATTAGAAATGAGTTCATTCACATGAGGCATTTACTTACAGAGTTCCAATTGCATTGTCTACCACCCTGGTTTTTTCTTCCTCGTACAACTTGGACAAACCAAAATCTGCAAGTTTTGGGGCCATGTTTTCGTCCAGAAGTATATTTTGTGGTTTTAGGTCCAGATGGTAAAATGTTTTTCCATATCCTACATGAAGGTATTTTAAACCTTCACAAGTCCCTTTGATAATTGTGTAACGTGTTTGCCAATCAAGTCCATTAAATTAATCTGCAAATTTATGTTACAAAGAGATTGTCAATAGAATCCAGATAGATGATATTCACATGCTTAAGTACATATTATACTTAAAGTGGAGTGGACACTTTACCAGATAGATAACCTTCAAGGCTCCCCTTGGGCATATACTCTAAGCAAAGTGCTTTATCCGTTGTTTCACTAAAAATAATTCTTCCTTGGAAGTCTGTATGGTGATATTGTGTTTCATAGCAGTAGCCAACTAACCGTATAATGTTTGGATGCTTTAGAACCACAAGGTTCATACACTCGTTTCTGAATTGTACATCATCAATATCTTGTATGGTGTTATAGAGCAGCTTCACGACGACCTTTTGTCCGTTGTCGCACACACCCTGCTCAAGTTGTATTATCAGCCGCATACAACATCGATCATATATACAAGGACAAGCAGAGAAATGCAAACATAAAGCATTGTTTGTTGGTGACGTGTCACAACAAATGAAATGTCCATAATCTTACCCTGTATACTTTTCCATATGCACCTTGACCAAGTACTTGCTCCTCGGCGAAATTGTTTGTGATCTTTTTTAACAAGCCCATCTTTAGAAATGTTGGCTCCATGGCTTCAGGCACTTGCAACCTTTCCTCTGAGGTAGTGTCTCTACATGTACAATTTAATCTCTTATGCAACATGTCAATTTTGGCTCACAAACATTTTGAGAATTAAGTTTGAACAACTAAATGTAAGTAATGTGCCATAAAGATTATATCATTGAATCCGTATTCGAAATAAGCTCCAATGGTATGATTTGTAGGTCACACGGTTCTCTCTTCATATTTTCTTAGTCTAATTGACGATCAAATTTAAATCTTTGCAATAAATACGCACCGTATAAGCTACAACAAAGGGAGTCTAAATTATGAAATAACCAATATATCGATCGATATGCTGGTCGATCAAGCGCCGAGGTGCATAGTGTAGTGTAGCGCATCATTTGAAATAACAGCTATAAAAAAGATATGCGGATGGAGTGAGATCTCAGATGCTGAGATAGCTGCATCAGAACCTGAAATTAATCTAGGTAGCTAGCTAGCTTAGGGGATGCGGCAAGAGAAAAGCCGCCGGAGAGAAGAACGTAGTGTCAGTAGCAAGTACTAACCTGGAGCTTGAGCTTGAGCTGGAGAAATGGAGGCCTGCCTACAGCTACAGCTGTGGTGCTCCACGAGAGCTTTAGCTTGAGCAGGAGAGGAGCTTCCCGTTCGACGGGAGGGAGTTATTAAGACGGTCATCAGTGTGTAATGGATCTGGCCGTATCAATGGATCAATTATTTTATGGATGATTACACACTGGCGCCAACGCACATCACATGGATAGTAATTAGGAGTAGTTAATAGCATCTTCGTCAACGACAAGGGTTGGGTTTGGTGTGGCACATGTTTTTTTATTAAAAAAAGAGGATATACCCCCGCCTCTGCATCTGGAAGATGCATGTAGCCATTTTATTAATTATTCATAAAAACCTTACAAGATAGTACATCAACAAGCTTAAAGCCACCATCTAGTCCTACTCCTATCCCCTTAATGAAGGGCGCCGACTGTCCGAGCCAAATACCAAATAGACATCGCACCAAAACCTAACATCTAAAGCCGGATGCCTCAGCCCAGCCACATACTGGGACTGGGTCACACACCGGTCTGGCGCACTCTGAGAGGCCGTCGCCGCCGTCTTTCATCGATCCATCTTCAGAACAGGTACTGACGTGTCGACCTTACCAAGCCAGCCGTCAACACTGCCACGACGCCTGACAGCACGACCTCCCTGCGCGCATCCAGTCACACATCTGTCGCCGAGACCCCGTTGCGTCACGCCGCCGAGACCCATGGACGTTGATGCGGTATATGCCACGCCGCACCAGCTCATAGCCCCTCCAGTCAGCACTTGCTCTAAAACAATGCCCTCAGAAGGAAGAACTTCACCGAAGACTTCATCATTGTCCGATCCGGGAGACCCCGATTTAGGGTTTCCCTTGGAGCAGCCCGAGCAATGTGGCGGAGACCCCGGCCAAGACCAAAGTCGCCGCAATTTTCATCGGTCGTTGTACCAACCCGACCCGTAGCTGACTAGAACCGGTCGGTGTCACGCCGAGAAGACGTAAGGAACCACCGGCTCTCCGAGGATCTCCAGTGAGCCGCCTTCACGACCCAACTTCAGTCCCCGGCCATCTTCACCGCCGGCCACCACCGCCCAAAGGATGGTACCAGCCGCCGGACCATGCCGTATGCAGCCCTCGCCGCCCGTTGCCAGCCGACGGCGGATCTGGGCCAGGTCACTGCCGCAGCAAACAAATGATGCGCGCCACCTGCATAGATTCGCCGCACAGCCCGCCATCAGAAGGATCTGCCAGGAATCGAGACGCGCGGCCGCCGAGAATCCAGATCACGACGCCCTGGCCCATCAACTCCGGCCCGCACCGGATCCAACAAGCAAGGGGCCGAGATCCCTGGCGGCGCTGGCACCGGGCTTCGCCCTGTCATGCCCTATGGCGGCGGTAGGGGAGAGGAGGGGAGGCGGAGGGGTGGCGCTCGACGTCGGTTTGGTTCCTCCCCGTCGCCTGCGGGGGCGACGCGAGAGGTGGCACATGTGGCCTTTCTTTTTCTTTCTAAAATACAGAATACAGTTCTTAAAGAGCGTGCAACCATGGAGTTTTTCTCCGAAATCAAATGTAAAATTAGTAAATAAAGTGCTACCTTTGTTTTCAAATATAAGACGTTTTGACATTTTAAACTAAACTATAAAAACGTCTTGCACTTAGAAACAGATGGTGTAGAACATTATCCAGCAGCTACCGACAGAGCAAGCACACGCAGCATTATATAGCCTAGCTATTTAGATAACTTGTCTAAGTGCCAAAATTGCTTTTGGAGCTCGGCCTCCATGGAGGCCTCTAAATTCAAATTTCAAATTTCATTGAAATTAATATTTTTACATTTCAAAAAATTATGAAAAAATATAGATATACATGAAGCCATAACACACATGTGTGTAAATTTTTGGGGCAAAATACGTTCAAATGAGTGCTGTGCAAAAAAGACAAATCTAGGACTTTTTAACACATGATACTATTCATTCTCCAGAGCCATGAATTTGTCTTTTTGTACAGGACGCATTTCGACTTATTTCATCCTGAAATTTTACATACATACACATAATATCCTTGTTTACTTGCATAATTTTTTCAGATTTTTTTAAAACCAATAAAATTGAATTTTGAATCTTTTGAAATAAAGGCCTCCATGTAGCCCGAGAGCCAAACGTCCGTTCTCGTCTAAGTGACGCAAAATGAGTTACTAGATAGAATCATTTCGGTTCCGGAAACAGCAGTCCAGCAGATCATAGTACAAGAGTAGCGGGCTTTCCAACAAATGGGCTGCAAAGTGCCAACACGACAACTTGATCACCCGCTCGCCACCGTGATCCACCCTATCTACGCCGTGCGACCGACCTGGCTCGTCAGTTGCCCACGCCTCCGCAGGTCCCGTAAAGATCGTTCCCCGAGTTCAGTGCGCCCCTCCACCGATCGAGTAACGTGCTACCGCTGTGTCGCCCCGTCGAGCCGCAGCCCCGCCGCCCCGTGGTTCTTCTCACGGCTGCATCGATTCGCTTATCGCTGCTGCGTTGCCCTTTCGGACCGTAGTATCGCAATACGTGGTCCCCATCGCCTCAAGGCCGTCCCCGCAGTTGCACCGACCCACGCTCCGCCCCTTCGGGTTGTAGCGCCGCGGCCCGCGGTCCCCACTGCCGCCCCGGCCGAGGTCTTCCCGCCATCGCCCCGACCCACCTGCTGCCATCGCGTCGGCCCTTCGGGCCGTGGCACCGCCTCTCGCGGTCCACTGTCGTCCCCGCGCGTCAACTTCCCGTGGTATGCGCCGCGCCGCCTGCCTTGGCGTGGGAACGTCATCGTCCGCGCCGGTCTTCTCACGCTATCCGGCTCCTCGCCCACTTCGAGCATCGCCACCGCGCTCCTAACCTAGCTGCAATCGCCGCCGTCAGGCCGCGGCCGCCGCTCTTCTTCGGCCGCCGCCGCCGCTACCCCCATAGCCACCGCCTTTGCCCGTCCACCTCCTTCGTCTTCGACCAGCACTAACCCATCGCCAGCGTTGTCGTCATCTTGCTCGACCACTTCATCTACTCCGACCATCATTGGTGACATCGGCCCCACGCCGATTGGCACCACAAGCGTCGTCGAGTCTCCTTCTCTGCTGCCCCTCCGACTCCTTGACATGGCATATAGCTCATGCATGTCCGTCATCTACGTATGTCCGGTGCTGGCAACACCGATGCGTGCCTTCATCCATGACGTGTCTCCGGGCCTGGCAAGCCTGGTGCGACGCTTTGTCAACTTCGTCTTCGTCCGCCTATGCATTCCCGGTGCTGGCAACACCAATACGTGCCTTCTTCTACAACGTGTCCTCGGGTTTGACAAACCCGGCGTGATGCCTCGTCAATACCGTCCTCTACCCGGCGCACACTATTTTGACACCACTGCGCCCATGACTAATTCGGTGCCTCCTTGCGTCAGCGGTCCCATGGTGCCATCCTCGACAGCAGATACTGTCGGCATTCTGGGAACGGGGATACCCAGACTTGCCTGCCTGCGGCCCACGGTGTGGCTGCATCGATGGCCTGGTACGGCCCAACTTCGACATCGACAACTCAAGACCCTTGCGAGGCGGACGACAGCAAGACCTCCAAAGGGAGTAGCCTCCTCAGGCTGGCTCCCTAGGGGCGGAGATTTCTATCCAAGTCTCACCTCGTGAGGTTCGGGTGACGTGAGCCATGACGACCAAGGCTAGGCAGGCGCCAACGGACGCAGTGTACCAGTTTCCTCTTTGGTGCAAAGGAGGCAAGCAACAGGCGCGAAGTCCCGAGGAAGCAGACAAAGGTTTCCATTCCTGTGCAACAAGACCAAGACCGCCAGGACGACAGGATGGAGATCATCACCGAGGCCACCGCGGCTTCATGACCAGAGGCTTTTGTAGGCGAAGACCACTTTCGTCATGATAAGATGTACTAGTTGTCTCCCTTCAAATTTGGCCGTTGTGGGATCCCTTCCCGCCTTCAAATTTGGGAAGAGGACCAAGGCCACTATATATAGGATCTAGCCACCACCATGGAAGGGGCGGGGGCGATGGATCAAGTCTGACCGAATCCATTCCACCGTCACCAGCTCACTTGAGCTCAAGAACACACATCTTGAGGTTGTTCTCGGCTGTACTAGTTCATCCCCAGCCCCACGAGGCAAATCCACCACAAAGCAGGAGTAGGGTTTTTCACCGCAAGGTGGCCCGAACCTGGATAAACTTCTGTCTCCCCTTTCCTTCAAGTTCGTCGTGCTAGGCCGTGAGATTGGCGAGTAGGCAGACTGGGGAGGTTGAGATCTCCGCACGCACCCTAGAGTTCGAACATCTCAAGGGTTTGCGGAACCCGAAATCCGACAGATACGCCGACTCGACATCGACCACGGTGTTCTTCGCACGGCTACCTCGAGAACGGCTACACCACCATACGCTCTCGGCTATCTCGACAAACGGCACAAAGGGTTACCGCCTTGCTTGAGCAAACTTGTCAGTTTCCACTCCCGCCATGACTTCCGTGATGCATCGACCGTTACGACTGTGGGGGGTGTTCGTCGGCTTCCCTTCGGATTCTTCTCCAGTCTCATCGCATGTGTCGCTACCGTTGTGATTGCAGGAAGATGTTGAGTATATTGATTGTTAGGAAAATAGGATATGTAGGATATTATTCTACCTTGCCTTATACTCCAAGATGATCATGTGTGTGTGTGTGTGTGTGTGTGTGTGTGTGTGTGTATACAGACGGTCTATTCTGCTAATATTAGTAGAATAACTATTCTGCACACCACTTTCGCACAGCATGCTGAACGCAAGTGCACGTCATTCTTTGAACCAAGTGTGCTGCAGTACTCACACGAGTGAACTTCTCGTCGGAAAAAACTGCATGCGTTATTTTTCGGTACTGTTTTCGCTCTAATTTTTTAACCGTTAATCAGAATGAGGCGTGTAATATACCGTTGAAAAGCTATAGATTAGGCGCAACTTCAACATGTTGAACACTTTTCGAGATTCCACAGGGTTTAGGAGCAGTTTTGAAAATGGTGCGGCGGATGACAAGTGGCAGCGAGCGTTTTTTTCGTGTTTTTTTTCTAAACCGCTTGTCGGAATGAAGCAGATGATACGCCGTTCGATAGATATCGTCGAGGCGCATATTTTCCATATATATATCTTTCTCTAATTCGTTACGATTTAAGAGCAGTTTCAAATTTACTAAATCGCGGAATTATGTTTTTCAAGTTTTTTAAAATTTTCGGTACTGTTTTCGCTCCAGTTTTTGAAGCCTTTGTTAAAACGAGGCGTGTGATACGCCGTTGGAAAGCTACGAACAAGGTGCAACTTTCATATGTTGAAATATTTTTAAGATTCCTTATGGTTTTAAGTTAATTATGAAAATGTGCGGCGGACGACATGTGGCAGCGGCCGTTTTTCACGAAATTTTTGCAAACCGCTGGTCGGAATGATTCAAACGATACGCCGTTGGAAAGATATCGATGATACGCAACTCTTTCATGTAGAACACTCTCCAATTCTTTACGGTTCAAGAGGAATTTTGAATTTACCGAAATGCGGACACTCTGTTTTTCGCGACACCCAAATCGACGTGGGTACTTCATCCGACTTAAAATCACACTGCAACAGACAAAAAACCGCACTGCATCATACCGACAAGTGCACTGCATGATTTTTTTTTTGTGGGACGTAAATTTTCCCAAACGAGGTAGCAAACCGCATTCTTTAGACTAAAATCCACACTTCATCAGACGGACAAGTGCAATGCATGATTTCTTTTTTGAGGGTCGTAAATTTTCACAAACGAGGTGGAGTGCACTTCACGCCGAGCGTTGGTGAACCGCAATATTACGAAAAGTGAACCTCAAGACTACCGTAAACTGACCGCGATACTACCGAAAGCGAATTGCGTGAGTTTTTTTTTTCCAAACTCACTATTTTTTACATGCATAGAATGGGCGAGTGGACCGCACGGACTGAGCAAGTGAACCACATGTAATGAGAAGTGAGCTGCTTTCCGAGGTGTTTTTGTTTCGCATCACCAAGTGAACCCCAAAGTAGTTTTATGGCAAACTTCGTGAGAGAACAAAGTGAGCTTCAAACTATACATAGACATTTCTTATTTTTACGCAGCTACACAGCAAAATTACCATCCATTCTTACTACAAAATGAACTTCAAATGCACTAGGCAGTACCCTTTTTCTCTCTGAGTTTCTCATAAACAACAAAATAAACTTCAAATGAACAACGACCTTCTCTTTCTTTTCTTTACTGAGTGCACTGCAATTGATTCCTAGAAACAAATTATAAATGAGTGAGCTGCAAAATGACGCATGTCGGTGATGGTGTACTGCAGTATGGTCACCATATCTTCTTGTGGGCGACACTGTACTGCAGTATGGTCACCATGTCTTGTGGGCTTCCGCTCCCACTGAACTTCCGATGCTAGCGAGCGCAAGGAGGATGAGCGGGAGAGCTACACTGGGTTCGCGGGATAGCATGACCAAACTACAGAACCTTACTGCAGCAAAAAGAGAGATGCAAGTCGCGCACCACTGAACTGCACGCCACGCTCACCCGCACATCAGCTCATGCTCGTTGGAAAATTGACATCTTTCATGAGCTGGAGGCACCCAAACTGGAATTGCACTGCACTGAAATGCAACCAAATTGTAGGTCCAAATTCTGAAAACGCAAAAAGTAAGCTTCTTGCCGCAGCACACAACATTGCCCTTTTTCCTGAAATGGGTGTGCACCGAGACACACACCAGTTGAAGTGTAGCGGCAAAATATGAAACCTAAAAACGCCTCCCTGTCGAACTTCACCTTGATGTCTTTGTTCGCGGGCGGCAGGAGACAAGTGCCTACCCAAGGTAGTGCACGCCTGCACCCCCACATCTGGACTGCACGAGTGTGTTGCCGGCGGGTGGGCTTGGCAGAGCCAGAGGAAGGTGGCGCGGGGCGGACTGGCGCAAATCCAGCGACCGGTGAGGCCGGATCCGGTAGTGCGTTGGGCATGGCAGCGTGGCGACCGGTGGTAGGCGGCTGATTTTGGGGGAGGCAGGGGAGGAAGAAGAAGGTGGGGCATGTGGGCGGCCGGCAGAGAGAGGCGGGGCGGCCGACAGGGAGAGGTGGGGCGGCCGGCACGGTGGAGCACACGGGAGTCAGCAGCGTCTGCGCCTCGATCCCGTCTCCTGCAAGCGCGGCAGGGACAGCTCCGCCCGGATCCATCGACGGGGAGGTGTGCATCAGGACGAGGGGTGGGGGAAGGCAAGCGGAGTTGGGCACCACGGCGGCGCCAGTTGAGGCCCGGCCTGGGGGCGAGAGGAAGGTGGATAGGCGGCGGGCTGGATCCATCACGGGGAGGAGGCGAGGGACGGAGAGGGCGATAAAGGCGGTGGAGGGAGGTGGGAGGAGGCAGCGGTGCCGGGTGCTGGCGAGAGCAGGGGAAGACGGCGGTGGCTGCAGCCCGGATTTGGTGGTGGAGACCACGGTGGTTGGTGCATGGGGTGGGGATCCCGGCGGGAAGAAGGTGAGGGGGTCGGGCCGCCGTGGTGGTTGGTGGATGTTGTGGACCAGGGGCGCGTGGGATCCGGGGGAGGTGGTCCGTCGACAGGCTTGCTGTGGCGCCTGGGTGAGCGCGACTGAGCGTGTAGAACGTCGGCGACCGTTGCATCACGGTTGGGCAGTTGGTCGCGGCACGACGATGCGTGGTGCCGGGCTCACGCGCGGATGGCGGATACGCACGCGGCGGTGGGTGGGTCACGGCGCGAGGATCGCGGATCTGTAGGTGGCGAGCAATGGGATCCAGTGGAGAAGGAGTGTGGCTGCTTTGGGCTGGTCAAGGTGGCAGCACCCGTGTCGGAGGAAGGTGGAGGGGATCTCCAGGCGAAACTGCTGCCGGCGGTGTAGGAAGTCCAGGTGGACCCGTGGATGGTGCGGGAGGGGATTCGGGGAGAAGGTTGTGAGATGTGTGAGGGAGGTTGGGTTGTGGGATGTGCAGGGAAGAAGGTGGGTAGCACGGGGGTGGGTGCGCTCCGGGGGTGGGGGTGGGACGGTGGGTGGTGGATGTGGTTCCAGTCGGGGACGGAGGAGTGTTATGAGAATAAGCCGGTTGATGTGCAGAATAAGGTCTTAAGGGGTGTTATCATAATAGACCCACCCTATATATATATGTATGTATGTATGTATGTATGTATATATGTATGACATCACTAATCCTAGGATTAAAATAGTTATTTGGATCACAGCAGCCCCTGTAAGGGCCCGACATGGCCCTCCCAAACTTCTAAACTGCCGGTCGGCCCGACCCACGGGATCCCGAGGCCGCACCGACAGGATCCACCTGATCCTCCCCCAATCCCGATCCGAGCCGCCCCAGCCCCCCTCCTCGCGTCTCCTACCCTTGATCCTCCCCCCTCCCGTGGTTCGTGGCCGTCTCCAGCTCCTCGCCGGTCGGATCTGGCGCCTCCCCTCCGTATCAAGCTCCTCGCCGACCGGATCCAGCTCCACCCCTCCGTCGCCACCTCCTCTCCAACAGCCGGCGTGAGCGATTGAGTGACAGCAGACGACGGCGCGAGGGAGCCCGTGTTGCCTGGAGCCGGTGAAGCCGCCGGGTTTCTGCGACGAACGTCCGCCATGGACTTCCGGAAGCCTCCTCATCGGTCCATCCTCACCGCCCAATGGATTAGAAGAGCAGATGACGGCCCCGACGCAAGCTACGACGAACGGCACGGCCCAGGAATCATCTCGGTGGTGGAGGCCGCATCGGCGGCGCCTTCAAATCTACCAAAGGTAGATGAACTTCCTCACTCTGCTTGCCTTTCCCGAACTTCTTTCTTCATGCAGATGAACTTCGCGCCCTCTGCAAGACAAGAATTGCCATGCAATTCCTCTCCTAGCTCCCCGACGAGTTGCTCTCAAGGTGGCCTATCTACTGCTGGAAAAAGTTTGGCCGAACTTCTAGCCAGGGTATGGTTGAACTTCCTTCTATCTATTATTTTCTTACAGCCATGTGATGTTATGGTAGTGTGAAAAGCCATGTGAAGTTCTGGTAGTGTGTGAGCCTCAGTCCAGGCTACAAAACAGTAGAAAATTTGCCTGCATTCACATGTGAAGTTCAACTATTAAGTGAGCCTCAGTCCAGGCTACAAAACAGAAGAACCCCTGCCTGCATTCACTACAAGAAATATGTCAACTAGTGACCTTCTGTCAGTGACCCTGGAAGAATTGGTCATAGATCTATGACCATTTCAGACCAATTGGTCAAAAGCTGTTCGGGGGGCTCCAAACCCTAAACTATAACGACCATTTTGGTCAGAAAGGTCGTAATTTCCTTACACAAAATGGTCATAAAGCAGATAGCACTGGTCTGCTGCCTTATTTCTAGCTGATTATGTCCAATATAGATGGCCATAACCTTGTAAATTGTGGTGTGTTGCTATGACTAGGCGCCACCACATCATTTTTGCCTATGTGTCATGTCCATGTGGTAGTTTCTGCCTTAGGTTGTGAAGCAACCTATATTTCCGTCATTCCCAAAATTCCCAAAAAATCTCATAAATTCTTTGGGTCATATCTTCGTCAAATATGTAAAAACCTTCCTTGCCTAGTTCAAAAATAATTCAAAATATTCATTTTCCTATTCTGTTCAGAAAACACTTTGTGAAGGAAGTACCACTTTGGCATGTCCAAATGGTATCCGTTTTCTACAGTGCTTTCCTATGCCCAAATAACCATCCTCCAGTGCTTGCCTAGCTCAATCCATTCATTATTTTGAGCCCAGCTTCAACATTAGTATTTATGTCCAGTGTGGTACTTTGCAAAGCAAGTACCACCTAGGCTCCTCCTTTTGAGCTGAAAATTTGTGAAGACGGTCTTCTTAGTAATAGATCATCCTCAGCCAAAACTCACGCCCATTAGCTATGTGCATTTCCCGTACCGCTAATCAAACACTTGGCTGCTTATTCATGTTTGAGCATCGATCGGTCTCCTCGTGAGAATCTTATGTTGTGATTTTATTCCTAGGACCTTCCTGGGGAGTGCCCAACCCACTAGACATGCCTAGACCGCCCAAAACACATGGCAACGCCACGGTCACCTTGGTGACCACTTGGCGGCGGCATGCGAGTTCTGGCAGCTCTAGAGTTGGGGCCCTCGCCACCGTCTAAACCTCGACGTATCGCCACAAAACCATGTATTTATGATTAAACAGGTACGTATGTAACTAGAAATGATTTTTGGAAAAAATAAATAGCAAACTATGAGGCAGCTGCAGTTCAAATTTGACCCGCTTCCTACTGAATCGGCGGGAATTTGTCTTTTTAACTAGAGGTGGATCAAAACTTTTGACACCCAACCATTTTGTCAATTGTGCATTAAATATGGCCTAGTATTTTAGAAAATTGATTTGGTCCAATTTTGCAACAAATATATGGTAGGTCCTTCACAAAAAAAACTCATTTCAAGCACTCGGAAAATGAAAATGAATTTTCCGTGCAAAGAAAAATGAAAACTCCCTTAGGCAACATTGTTTGGAATTCCAAGATGCATCCTTGAGCACAATATGAGATCATTTGAACAAACTATGCCATGAATGTGGCCATACGATTGATCATTTGGCTTGAAAGCCATGAATCTTCATGCATGATAGCTCATTTTTTAGAACACTTTTTAAAAATAATTTCCGTATTACAACTTTATTATTTTTCCTAGAAACTTGGTCACATATAATGACACAATGCGAAGGTTTTCCAATTTTTTTTATTTTTTTTGAATTGTTTATGCCCGTTTCAAAATCTGGTCAAAACGGCGGGCTTGACCGTTCCTAGCTAGTGGTTGAATCTTGGAAAACTTTTGATGTTTCTCTGATTAAATAGATACTTATGTACATAGAAATGATTTTTGAAAAAAAAAGAGCAAACTATGAGGCAGCTGCAGTTCAAATTTGACCCGCTTTCAATTGAACCGATGAAAATTTGTCTTTTTCACGAGAGGTGGATCAAAGCTTTTGACACCCAACCATTTGGTCAATTGTATATTAAATATGGACTAGTATTTTAGAAAATTGATGGAGTCCAATTTTGCAACAAATATTTGGTAGGTTCTTCACAAAAAAAATCATTTTTGCCACTCGGAAAATGATTAAAAATAGCTAGAAAGATCAGAAATGCATACAAATTGGTCCTTATCCATACAATGTGGTCTAACTCTAGTGAAAATTTGTGTGGTGCTCTTTTGAAAAAAAAAATAGCTATTTCACAAAATCCCTCTATTTTTAGTACTTGAAAACTATTTTAAATCACTGATTTGCCGAACCAACCAGAACTCTTCCCATGGGTTGATGACATGGCATCCATCCATCCATCCATCTCTCCATCCCACATCCATCCATCCATCTTTCTACAGAAAAAGAAGAAGAAAAGATACCCCCACCCGCAGCCCAAACCATAACTTAGATCGATCCCCCCGTCACACCCTTCTCTCCCCATCTCCTCGCCGCTGTCGTCCCCCTCCTGATCCACTCCTGTCCCCGCCACCTCATCCCTCCCACAGCTCGCCGCCGACGGCCTCTCCTCTCCCATTTGCTTCCGTCCCACAGCACGCGAATCGCCGCCTCCTCGATCCAACGCGCCACCGCCTCCTTCCCGATCCAGATCCTAATACAACCCGCCCTCTCCCTCCCTCAGATCTCGATCCGTCGCCACTCCCACGCCCACCATCGACGATCCTCACCATAGACAAGATCGCCACGTCTCCTCCTCCCCTCTCCCGCGTCCCACCCTGCACCCTCGGCCGCCGCCTCGCCTTCCATGGCCTCCGTCCCACCCTCGTCCCCACCCCCACTCAGTGCCCGTCCTCGCCACCACCCCCACCCCCACTCAGTGCCCATTCCCCGTGGCCGCCATCTCTGACAGGTTCGACGTCGGCGACATCGCCTCCTACGCCAACACCGCCGAGTACCTGCGCCTGATGGATGCCGTCGGGTCCTCCCCGCCGATGACGAGCCCATCCGGGTGCCCGTGTACGACTCGCAAGTGCCGTGGGCGCGGCGCGTGGCACGAGAGGCCGGCATGGCTGCGGCTGCATTCACGATCTCCGCGGGTTGGTGGCCTTCCTGGATGACCACTTCGAGGTGCTGCAGGCGAAGCACAGCCGGTGCTTGCCATCCGCCGCCGGGGCCGCGGTCGCCGACCTCGGCATCAGGATGGAGTTCGGCCCCGTCGTAGACCTCCACCCCGGTGCCGATGCGCAGGTAAGTGTCGTGCCTCTTTCTTTTGCTCCTTGTTCTTTCGATCGATATGTCATGTGCAGGCATACAGAGCCCACCGATTCAGACATTTCATTGACCGCAAGAACCGATTGAATTTTTTACGACGCAAGAAATATAGTGCCTTGAATCTTGACACGAATTTGTTCTAGGAAAGTGGGAGGGCAGGGGCCCTTGATTTTCTTTTGCTGATTCATATCCCTTTTGAGGAATCAGACTAGACTAGAGTTTAGAGATTGATAAAATTGAATTCTCACATATGATGGATAAATTGCTAAAGTTAGGATTCAGAAATAAATGTATGCATAGTACATGCTTTCCATCCTGTTTGGTCGTTGGTCATTTGATCGGCGAGTTGGTTTACTTCTTCCGTAATTTGTACTACTCTATACTAGATAGGAAGCTGTTCACTTATTTATTTTTACAGAAAGCTAACTTGTTCATGTAAATAGATAGGCATTGGCATCATACATGGCTTGATTTCGTTCCTTATCGAATGAACCAAACATGATTCAGTTTCAGAAACTCGACTCAACATATCAGCAGGAACAGTACAGCGTTTCCAAAGTACCCCCCTGTTTTTGGGTCAACAGTGGAGTAGGAGTAGGAGTAGCCCTTGCTAGCGGTGTTCACGTAGCATTTCTTACCTTTTTATCAAATTTGCATCACATATTTGTTCTATATATCAAAATGATTAAGAATCTTAATATTTGACTGTTTTCAGTCATTTTGCAGTTTCTGGGACGAGCGGGAGCACGAGGTGCTTTGGCTGTTTGGCAACTCCGAGTGACCACGGTACAGGGCAGGTGCCATGGCGGCAGGTACTTGTGTGGTGAGAAGCAACCTCCGCTTGATCATCAGGAAAGGCAGCAAGCATGATTATTAGTATTTCAGTGATGCTGATTCTCATTGTTGTTGTTGCCCTTTTTAGTTGAAACCCAGAAATATATTTAGAATTTTCCTTGAGATATCTATGTGTGAGTGTCAATACAACTTCTTCAAGGGAATTATCCTGGCCTAACTTATGTAGATGTAGATGCATATTACTACTAGCCAACAACCTTCAACTAGTCACCGTTATTGTATGAAAGAATTCATGAACTGGGATTTAGTTTAAGTAGCTACTGAATCTTGCTTGGTTATGGCAGACATACATGTCTTACAAAGTCATTATTCTTGTTTGAAGCTAATCTAGGCTACTGCAGTTCCAGCAAAAAGCAGGGGAGCTGTTCTTTTTTTCTTTACTAATAAATTCTTGTTTGAATGCATATCCTGGGGGTGGTGAAGCTGGGGGCCTTTCCTCCCCATAAAAATACTTTGCTCTTCATTATGAGCAGTGCCCTTATATAATTAGCTGCCAGGAGTGTTTATATATTTGATCACCACACCTCTATTGTTCTGGTTACTTTTGCTTTCTTCTATGTAGTTGTCCAGGGCATAACAGTTTTATGTGTGGCTTGTTTTTGTGTTACCAGCCTACTTTCTTGTACTCACTCTACCATCAGTGACACACCTCTTGGCGATTTTTGTATTACCGATGGCTTAATATTTAAACTGTTTAGCTTGATTTGAAATTTAAATCACATGGTTCTTTTAATCTCATTTTGAATTGTTTGTAGTTGCTCTAGGTCCTTCTCTAGCTATGTTTATAACTGTCTTTGTTCCTTTTTTGATAACATGACCAGTTTGACACGATTGACATGTCGGAGAACGAGATTGTCAAGCTTGAGAACTTCCCTTTCATGAATCAACCAGGGAGCCTGCACCTGATTACAACTTGCAGTGAGAGGGAGCAGGTGATGCCCAGCCCCCAGGGAGCTCCGCATCCAAGTCTCGGCCGTCCTCCACAGCAAGGAGCTGAGCCAAAGGAGCAAGCAGCGCTGGTGGTTCCTTCGAGGATGCGTGCTCCTGTCCGGGTCTTGCGGAGAAGCAGGGCAAATCGGTCATCGTCTCGCTTGTGCCGCTGTGGTAAGAACAGAACACCACTCTCACTTGATGTGCATGTATTAGTACAACAAAGCATTCTTACATGTTGATTGTTAGTGACACAAGAATTATCTAGCAACATAGCTTGCCAAATTGCTTGCTTGCTTACTATATAACCTGTACTGCTAAGCATGTTATCCTACTCCATGATGTCGTATCATTTGCAAATACTCCTGGACATCAGCTCTCATTAGCTATAATCTGTACCTCTAAAAGTGGAGTATAAGCTGGACTAATCTGTACTGTATTATTCTTGAGACTTGATCCAAACCGTATTAATTGTTGCCAGTGATGTTATTATCTACTCTAATGGCTGATGAATCTGTACCTGCCATACTATGTGGAATGATTAATGAATCCGTACCCAAATACCATGTGTAATGACTGTTATTTTTGCATCGTTTGAACATGTTTTTCTGCTATATAGTTTCTCACTCATGACTGATCTAATGCAGGTGAATGAGGTTTCAAATGTTGAAGGAGGAGGATAATAATAGGAACTTTTATTATGTCTTATCATCTAAATTTCTGTTTTAATTTTCTTTGTCATAGAATAATTTTGTTTTGCACTTACTGTTCCTGGGATGTAAAGATATGTATTGCAGGAATGAATGGTTGTAATATAATAACATTGCACGTTGCTTTGAAAATGTATCAGAACTAGGCTAGGCCCAAGATAGCTTGTGGTGTGATGAGTTGTAATGTCAATGGCATAATATTTTTTTGGATTGGATCAATTTTTTTGGAACTGGGCTAGGCCCAAGTTATATTTGACAATTATTTTTGAGGGAAAAACATGAGAGGCCCAACAAAGAAATGGCCCAGAAAAATACATGATCAAAAAGAAAATATGTTGTTAAAAGGGCCACACAAAGAAATCAATATGGTTGAATTGTTGGGTCAGACCCATGTAGCTAATAAAAGAACAGGAAAAAAATACATGAAAAAAGGCTGAATTGTTGGGCTAGGCCCATGTAGAAAATCGAATTGGACCGGCCTGATTCTTGTGCCACATCAACTTGCCACATTGGATGCCTACGTGGCCTTGGGAGGCTGCTAGTGACCAAAAATTTGGTCGTGGAACCAACGAACTTTTACATATCACAAAGGACGTCACCAATTTCAGTTTACAACCACCAGCTTTTGACCTTCTGTTTTTGGTCACAAAAAGGTCGCAAATGAAAAAGAATGACCTTTCAGTGACCAATAGTGATGGTTGCAAGTTGACATATTTCTTGTAGTGATTCACATGTGAAAAGCCATGTGAAGTTCAACTAGTAAGTGTGCTAGAGTTCAGGTTGGTATGTAACTGGTTGTGCACAAAATAAAAGGAAAAAAAACATACATGTGATCACATGAAGGTCAGGTTGGTATGCACTAGTGGTTCAAGCATTCAAACTCATGAAGGTTCGGTCTTTTTTTAGCTGTAGACAGTATTTCCCCTTTGCAAACAAGAAGTTCAGAGTGTCGATAGTGCTCAGTTCAGGTACATATAAGTAATCAAATTGTGTAGAATTAACAGAATGTGAGTTTCATGAGGTAATAGCACCCCAGGTACCCTAACTTGCACAAAATGTGACGATTTAGTTCCAAACTTGCAAAATGTAACCCCACCATACCCCAACTTGCACTCCACGTTTTAGTCCCAGGCCAATCACAGCTCAACAATTGGCAGCCACCTGGATGCCAATTGTCGAGCTGTGATTGGCCTGGGACTAAAACGTCACATGCAGTGCAAGTTGGGGTATGGTGGGGTTACATTTTGCAAGTTTGGAACTAAATCATCACATTTTGTGCAAGTTAGGGTACCTAGGGTGCTATTACCTCGAGTTTTCATTATGTGAAGTGTGCTCAGTTCAGGTACGAAAGTATTGGCAGATGCTCAGCTCAGTACAGAGTGTTATGCATGTCCTAGGGAAAAAATATGTACATGAACACCACTTTTATATGTGAAGTTCAGGTTGTGAATAATGCTCAGTTCAGTTACAAAGTTATAGGCAGATGTAACTTGTGTGCCCATAAACATTTTTCCTTTTATGTCAGCAAGACTAGAGACGCATGAAGAAGCTTAGAAGTTCCCAGAAGCAAGTACACAATCCTAAGCCTGTACGCGTTGCACCACCCCCTCAATGGGTCACACCTAGAACACACCAACATCATTATCAACCTGCTCCACACCAAAATTGGATGACACCCGAAACGCATGGAGACAATTTTGCGCCTCCACCTAATTGGGTGACGCCGAAAATCCCACGCGGATTCTTTGTATCCACCAGCAGACTCCCAAGCACGCCAATGGAGGAGGGGGTTAGCTCAAGTCCTGCGTGTAACTCTCGAGGTTATCCTGGTGTGCCTCGTCAATGCCAAAGGGAAGCAACTAAACCGGATCCCAGGACAAATCCAATAGGAAGACACACACGGAGAAGAGTGCTCTGTACACTACCACCGTTGGATGTTGTTGTTGCTGCTGCTACAACTCAAAATTGTACGGGACATAAGGTAGATGGATTTCTTCACAAATCAAGAGAGCAAACAAAAACCAGGATCGCAATGCCTCCTTAACCACCGCAAGCAAAAAGGACACAAACAAGAGAGAGGCCATCTTCAGCCCTCCTTCCTCCTCGTGATCAACTCCTGCATCCTGCTATGATAACTCCGCCGTGCCCCATCCCAGAGGGCCAGCAGCAGACTCCAGTGGAGTTGCGATCATACACGCACGTAAGTGAAACAAAAATTTAGGTATTTATATACGTATTATGTATTATCTGCAATTTTTATACTCCCTCCAGGATAACAAGATCCTAAACTGCATTTTAACGTGCCGTGTGGATTATTTTTTCTTTTTCTGCAGATGCTGGATCTCCCGGATTATCTAATACCAAGACTAAAAATGCGATTCCAGAATGTAGAGAAAGCAAGTGAATTTTATAACAGATACGCTAGACATGCAAGTTTTGGAATCAGGAATACGGGAGGGAATGACAATCACAAGTATTTTGTTTGCGCGTTCCAAGGGAAACACACAACTTCTATTTCAGAGGCTGATAGGAAACGAAACAAAACATCGCAGAGGACAGGCTGCAATGCAAGAATGAGGGTGAAGGTGCAGGAGGATGACACATGTGTGGTAGTGGACATTGAGTACAATCATAATCACCACCTCATGCAATCTGATGACATGCTGGTATTCTTGCACTCACACAAGAGTTATGACCCCACTATTCTGGAGTACGTAAATCTCCTGCAGTACCATGATGTCAAGCATACAACAATCATGTCCATGCTATCTGAAAATGAAGAAGGAAGCTACTTCCTAAGCATGACCGGACGAGACCTACTAAACCAGTAAGTATTCAAAAATGCACATATTGCAATGTACATAGCATCCTAAATCACAACCCTTTGCTATCAAAGATAACAAATGCATGTTTGCATATAATTTACAGGAAAGCAATGAATGCAAGGAAAGATGATTTGGATGATGTATTGAAACTTGTATCTTTCTTTAAAGACATGAAGGCAATCAATGATGAGTTTTTCTATGACATACAAGTAGACAGCGACAAAACAGTTAGAAACATTTTTTGGTCCAATGCAAGTTGTCGAGGAGCATATCAAGACTTTGGCGATTGCGTCACATTCAACACAACTTACAAGACCAACATATTTCATATGCCTCTGGGAGTGTTTGTTGGAACAAACCATCACTTGCAGTCAACATATTTGTTGTTGCCCGGATTAGAGACGAAGAAGCAAAGTCATTCAAGTGGCTGTTCGATACATTTGTACGGTGCATGAACAACAAACATCCAACTTGCATTCTAACAGGTAAGTTCCAAAAAAACTCTACAAGTTTCATCAATTTTTCATTCTATCTGGGTGCACTGGTTTTTCCTGCAAATAATGTAAAGCAAGCAGTTCAACCACTGTTAGCACAGAAGTCCAACAAAACAGTATAAGAAGCAAAATTATATGTCACATGTTTAGAAAAAATATAGTTCTGGATGTGAAGTTCAAATATAGGAACCATAGAAGTTCAAGGACACTGCTGTAAGAAAAAACACATGAAACATGTTCAGGAAAAATATAGTTGTGTATGTGAAGTTCAAGCACTGGTACCACAGAAGTTCAACAACATTGCTGTAAGACAAAATATGTCACATTATTGGTTAGTCCTACTACTACCCATGAAGTTCAAGTACTTGTACATCATAAGTTCACCATCAGTAAAAATAAGCAAGTTTCATTTTTTTTAATTCATGCAAACCAGTGCTACTAGATGGCGAAAGCTATACCACAATCATTCCCAAACACCGTCCACAAGCTATGCCGATGGCACATCATGAAGAAGTTCAAGGAATACCTCACGTTGTTGTACAAAAAGTATAAAACATTCAAAGAGGAGTCGAGAGCGATCTTAAACTGGCCGCTAATGCCTACAGAGTTTGAAACTGCCTGGGCTACACTCGTGCAGAAGTTCAACCTGTAGAACGACCAGATGATGATGCAGCTCTGGAAAGATAAGAAGATGTGGATTTCAACATATTACAATAATATTTTATGTGCTAGAATGACTTCCACACAACGAATCGAGAGCATGAATCACGTGCTCCAGAGAGGGTTTGTCAAGGGGACCCAGAACCTACAAAAGTTTGCTAGGCGGGTAAATGCCTGCATACAAACTCGGATGCAGAAGGAGAATGAGCAAACAATGACCAGCATGGTATTAAGGCAAAAAACACACCCCCATCATATTGGGACTTCCTTCAACATGTGCATACTGTATTTAAAAAAATGACTCTGCTTGGACTAATATCTTTTTTCTTGACATGTGTGCAGACCAATCCTGTGACAAAAACAACTTACGGCTACAAGGAAGACATGGCTATCAAGTACACGAGAGCCGTGTACACCGAGATGAGGACTAGGATGAGAAAAGCGACGCTATTTCGCGCAAAGCCTACAACAGAGCCCACTAAGTACCTTGTGTACTACCACAACAAGGCTGGCCATGATGATGAAGAAAGATTTGCCAGGTCAAAGCATGAATTCCAGGTTGTAGCTGACCCTGATAATGAAATATACGAGTGTGAATGCAAGCTATGGACCCACACATGTGAGCGGAAAAAAACCCATTAAATACCTAAACTAGTAGTATCATATCAAATAGATGAAACTCATTGCTGGCTCACAAACTATGTATTCTGCATTCATCACAAAAATGTAGGCTTGTTCTGCCTTCTCATCAAGAACATACTGGACTACCTGAAGCCTGAAAAAATTCTAGACAAGTATATCCTTAAACGGTACACAAAGACTACAAAATCACAACCAACATTTGATACAAGGGACTACAACACGACTGCATCGGATGGCAGCTCGAGACTATCGAAGCAAGACATCTTGCTGTAGCTAAATTTGATGGTTAACAAGAAAGCGATGAGATGTGACCAGCAATATGACAGAGCCTTCTATGTTCTCAAGAGGCTAGTGGAAGAGCTTGATGCAACACACTCACCAAATCGAGCGGATGCTGACCAAAGGATGGCTGAAGAGGATGCTGAAATTGAAGATGACCCTCATCATTATGCAGCTGAAATGCTCCAGGCCGCTGCTCAAGCTAACCAATCCAAGAAGGGTGTTGACCAATTAATGCAACAGCGGCAGCAAGAGACGATGAAACTGCCGCTGTACTCTGAAACAAAGGGTAGGAAGAAAATTTTTGCAGCAAAGAAAAGTGACAAGAGAGCTCAAATAAAGGCACCACCTGCAGGAAGAGTCGTCGTGCTCGATGGGAACGGAGTGCCACTTGGACACAGGCAATGTAGTGTGTGCAAAAAGGTTGCAGGACACAGCAAGCTCACATGTCCAACACTCTTAAAAAGAAACTATACAGAGGAGGTCAAGCAACCCAAAGTTCAAAAACAGTAGCCCAAAGTTATAGAACAAAACAAGGGACCATACCCACAGAAAGCAAGCAGCAGACTTTGTAGCATATGCAAGGAGTATGAACCACATAATGCAAGAACATGCCCGAAGCGCGCTGATGCTGAAAAGACAAGCAAAAAGCCAGAGAAGAAATAAAAAGAAAAACCTAGAGCCAGCAACAAGAAAGTGGTGAAAGATGAAGAGGAAGACGAAGATGAAGACACCATTGAAGAAGAGGAAGACGAAGAGGAAGACAAAGTGGAATACGAGGAGGAAGAGGAAGAGGATGATGAACAGGAAGAGGACGATGAAGAGGAAGAGGAAGATGAAGAGGAAAAGGAAGAGGTACATGTCAAGCAAAAACCACTACAACCAAATCCTAGGAGGAGCGCAAGGCTGATGAACAATTAGACTAGGTCAATTAAACAAAGAAAACTTATGTCATGTCAATGTGCAGAATGTTATTCCACTTCTGAAACAGTATTTTAGGGAGAAGAAGCTTACTTGAACTTCTATTATTGAACTTTCAAAGAAATTATACAGTAGAAGTTCAAGTAAGCTTACTGCAGAAGTCCTGGTATAGTATGACAGGAAGTGCTGATGATGTATTGCATGAAAGAGCAAGCAGTAATAAAATAAAAAAATATACACTATGAAGTTCAAGTAATATTTCTGTAGAAGTCCTAGTATATTACGAGAGGAAGTGTTGTGTTGGTGATGTATTCAATAAATGTGCAAGCAAGAATACAAATGAAAAAAATATACACTATGAAATTCAAGTAAGCTTACAGTGGAAGTTCTGGTATATTATGACAGGATGTGCTGGTGTTGTAATCCATAATAAGTTCAAGCAAGCAGGGATAATTATACAGTCTAAAGTTTAGGTCAGCTTGCAGAAGAAGTTCTGGTATATAAATTGATGTAGGAAAAAATAGGCTTACAAAAAAAAGTATTGTCGTATGAACTAAGGTTAGCAAGCCTAATACAACACGTTCAGAAGTGAAGTTTTTGTTTGCATACGTGCAGAAGTTCATGTTGAATGCCGACAAAAAGATAAAGAAACGTAAAGGAGTGTATGACAATATTTTTGCACGAAGTTATAGTTGAAAACCATTTGCAGTTGAAAAATAACAAAAAAGCACAGATAGCTTCTCTACAAAAGGCTACATATTGGTTGAATTGAAAAATAACAATACATTACAGAACACAGAAAATCCTCTCCCATCTGAAACCAGCAGCCCAACGAGGTCTCAAGCATCAGGTCGAGTAAAAGATCATATGTTCGGGCCCAAAATTAAACAACAGAAAAAACCCAGCAGTTCAACCATAGCCCAGAGAGAAGTTCAAGTACATATGTCGGGGAAAAAACACACAACACATGGATACTGAAAATGATGCAGTACATTGAAATTCACAAAGCCAAATCATTCTTCACACACTACAAGAAATATGTCAACTTGTGACCTTGACTATTGGTCACTGAAAGGTCATTGTTTTCCATTTGCGACCTTTTTGTGACCAAAAACAGAAGGTCAAAAGTTTACCGTCATAAACTGACATTCACGACCTTCTCTGTGAGAAGGTCGTAGACGTTTACGACCAAAATATGCCTATTGTTTTGTTTTGGTCACTCGTTGTCTGCCCAAGCCACGTCGGATCCGATGTGGCAATCTGACGTGGCAAAATTACGACCAATTGAAAAGGTCAAAAATTAGAATCGGCACGGTCCAATTGGGGATTTTACATGGGCCGAGCCCAACAATTCAGCCCATTTTATGTTTTTTCCTGTTAATTGTCGCTAGCTACATCGGCCTGGCCCATTTTATTTTCTAGGACGTGACCTTCTATAATTCATTTCTTTTTTGGGCCTCGGCCCTTTTACGGTCCAATTTATTTTGTGCCTCCACAACAAACATTTAGAAGCTTGACATCACAAGGGCAACTATTCCAGCTTGACATATCAACATGTACGCATGTATACAAACCATTTTATTTCTTTCACAACCACAATAGTAAATAATAGATACATTCAACAAAGACTAAATTAACATAGAAATGAATCAACAAAGGGCAGCCCGAGTAGAGGAACTACATGCCGAGTAGAGGAACTACATGGTAGTACAACTACATGAGACTACAGCTACCATTTCTATTTCTACCAGAGAGAGGCAGGGACTACCAAGGAGGTAAACGAACAACAACCGAGCTAAACTAACAGCAATCATCCATCATCAATCAGTGACAGTAGCAATGACTGGCAGCGGCGACGTTCGAGAGAGCCCCTCCCCTGCTGCTGCTTGGTATGCCTGCTACTGCTTGGTGTGCTGCATCACTAGTCACCCTGCACACAACAAGAATTTTAGCTTTACATAAGGTTTACCAGAACATGACCTAATACATGAGATTGACATTCACAAGCTATTTGCATTAATATTTAGAACTGTGTCACATCATTTACACTACTAGTTATGTATTGACATACTTATCTAAAAGAACATATATAGAAACATATGAGATGATATTTTTAGCATCCCAAGTTTTGATATGCAAAGTTGTTATGATGATAGCATGCCTCTTACCTATGATGATTATATTGATGAAAGTGGGTTTGGAAGAGTGTCAACTTTAGGAAGTAGTGATCCCACTATTTTGGAGGATGTGAATTTTATTGTGATGAATACGAAAGTGGATTTGGGAGAGTGTCAACTTTATTTAGTGATTCCACTATCTTGGGAGAGGTTTCAATCGATTATGATGAGAACGAAGTTGCTACTTATGATGATTATTGTGATGAAACTTATGCTATAAAAATTAGTGTTGATAAATCTTGTCATGATTATGATTACCCTTTTTCTGAACATTACTCTTTTAGTGTGGAAACAATTTTTAGTGCTCAAGTCTCTTATGATACTCCCACTATTATTCATGAGAAGAAATTTGCTTATGTGGAGAGTAGTAAATTTTCTATGCCTGTAGATCATGAAAAGAATGCTTTAGGTGCTGGTTATATTGTTGAATTCAGTCATGATGCTACTGAAAATTATTATGAGGGAGGAACATATGCTTGTAGGAATTGCAATAATATCAAGTTTCCTCTCTGTGTGCTTAAAGTTTTGAAGCTATGCTTGTTTTGCCTTCCTATGCTAGTTAATTATTGTTCCCATAAGTTGTTTGCTCACAAAATCCCTATGCATAGGAAGTGGGTTAGGCTTAAATGTGCTAGTCATATGCTTCATGATGCTCCCGTTATGTTTCGATTCTTATCTTTTATGTGAGCATCATTGCCATCATCATGCCTAGCTAAAAAGGCATTAAAGAAAAGCGCTTGTTGGGAGACAACCCAATATTTACCCTTACTATTTTTGTGTGTCCACATGATTATGCTACTGTATTAATCATTTTTATAGCTTTTGTTTCAATAAAGTGCCAACTAGAACCTTTGGGAAGACTTGAGTGAAGTTTATGTGATCTTGCTGTAAAACACAGAAACTTTTGCGCTCACGAGATCAGATGCCTTTTTTTACTGGAGAGTGCTTTTAGGTTGATTCTTTTTGCATATGATTAATAGACAAATTCCTCAGGTCCAGCAATTTAGTTCAGAATTTTTTGAGTTCCAGAAGTATAAGTTTGATACAGATTACTACAAACTGTTCTGTTTTTGACAGATTCTGTTTTCATTGTGTTGTTTGCTTATTTTGGTGAATCTATGAGTAGTATCGGAGGGTATGAACCATAGAGAAGTTATAATACAGTAGATATTACACCAATATGAATTTATAATGAGTTTATTACAGTACCTAAGTGGTGGTTTTAATTTCTTATTCTAACGGAGCTTACGAGTTTTGTTTTGAGTTTTGTGTGGTTGAAGTTTTCAAGTTTTGGGTAAAGATTTGATGGACTATGGAATAAGGAGTGAAAGAGCCTAAGATTGGGGATGCCCAAGGCACCCCAAGGTAATATTCAAGGACAACCAAGAGCCTAAGCTTGGGGATGCCCCGGAAGGCATCCCCTCTTTCGTCTTCGTTCATCGGTAACTTTACTTGGAGCTATATTTTTATTCTCCACATGATATGTGTTTTGCTTGGAGCATCATTTTCTTTTCTTATTATTTGCTTGCTGTTATTTATAATAATGTTTTGCATCTATATTTTCAATAAAAATGTCAAGGATAGCCTTTACCATGCTTATTTTGCTAGTATACATGTTGCTGTTTGAAAACAGAAAGTTTACCGTTGTTGCAAAAATTCCCTAGAAAAGTCCGAAAATGGTATAATGTTGAATCGTTTTGCATATTGAGCTCTGATAAATATTCTACAGCGTAGTATTTTTCTCATAATTTGTGGAGTTAGGGAAGTATGATGAATCTTGCATTCTTTACAGACTATACTGTTTTGGCAGATTGATGTTATGTTGTTTGCATATGTTTGCTTGTTTAATGATTCTATTTGAGGATAGGAGTATTAAATATGCATAGGAATTTAGTATGCAATGTTGAATAATAATTTTAGTAATTTGTTACAGTAGAAAATGATAAGGTTTTGCATTGGTTTATACTAACCAATCTCACGAGTTCTTGTTGAGTTTGGTGTGGATGAAGCTTTTGATAAAAAGAGAAACCATGGTATGAGAGGAATTAAGGAGACACAAAAGTTCAAGCTTGGGGATGCCCAAGGCACCCCAAGATAATATTTCAAGAAGTCTCAAGCATCTAAGCTTGGGGATGCCCGGTAGGCATCCCACCTTTCTTCTTCAACAACTATCGGTTAGTATCGGTTGAGCCTAAGTTTTTACTTCTTCACATGAGTTGTGCTATCCTTGCAATGTCATTTTATTTTGTTTTGCTTCCTGTTTGAATAAAATACCAAGATCTGAAATTCTTAAATGAGAGAGAGTCTTCACATAGTTACATAATTATTTTGCTACTCATTGATCTTCACTTATATCTTGTTGGAGTAGTTTTTCATTTACTCGTGTGCTTCACTTATATCCTATGAGTAAATTGTTGAATGAGTTGATTGTCATAAATCTGAAATTTTATATGTTCCATTTTCTTATCCCATGGGGATTAATGACTTCACATCTAAGAAGTAGAGGTTTATTGAAGGTTAGCAAGCGTTGTATTGGTCATTTGAGAAATTCATGAAAGAATATTGAAGGAAGAGAGATTTCACATATAAATATACTATCTTAGACATCTTTTATAATTGAGAGCACTCATTAAGTATGACATGCTAAAGAGTTGATGTTGCACAAGGAAGACAACGTAATGGGTTATGTTTTCTCACATCGCAGTTAAAGTATATTGTCATGGATCATTCAGACATGTTGAGCTTGCCTTTCCCCCTCATGCTAGCCAAAATTCCTTGCACCAAGTAGAGATACTACTTGTTCTTCCAAATATCCTTAAACCCAGTTTTTGCCATGAGTGTCCACCATACCTACCTATATGCGGTATTTACCTGCCGTTCCAAGTAAATTTGCATGTGCCAAACTCTAAACCTTCAAACAGTAATCTGTTTTGTATGCCGCAATCGCTCATGTAGCGACTAGGGGCGGTCAGTATCTTCCATGCTAGGTGGGTTATTCTCAAGATGAGTGGCCTCCGCTCATCATGCACGAGAAAAATGGCTGGTAACCGGGAGGCCCAGTCCCATGATCAAAAGATCAAAATCAAATCAAAAATAATTGCAAACAAAACTCCTCCAGGTTTGATGTTAGTTGGAGGCGCCCGTTGTTTCGGGCAAGCCATGGATTGATGATTGTTGGTGGAGGGGGAGTAAAAACTTTTACCATTCTGTTTGGGAACCGCCTATAATGAAGATATTGGGAACTCTTGGTTGTTATGTTGACAATGAGATCATACCTCTCAAAATTATTTATCTCTATTTCAAAATTGAGCTCTGGCACCTCTGCAAATCCCTGCTTCCCTCTGCGAAGGGCCTATCTTTTACTTTATGTCTTTTACTTTATGCAAGAGTCAAGGTGATCATCACCTTTCCCTTTTTCATTTTATCCTTTGGCAAGCACCTCGTGTTGGAAAGATCCTGATATATATATCCAATTGGATGTAAGTTAGCATGAACTATTATTGCTGACATCACCCAAATGTGAATACGTTAGGAGGCAACACTATAAGCCCCTATCTTTCTCAGTGTACGATTAAAACTCCATAACCATTAGTATTGCGTGAGTGTTACCAATTGTAGAAGACTATATGATAGTTGAGTATGTGAAGTTTGCTAAATCAAAGCTCTGACATAGACCCTTCCTGAAAATAAGATGAATTTCAATTGTTTGATGACTGAGAACATAGTTTGCTAGTTTTCAAGAAAGTTTATGGTCTATGCTTTAACATGTGAATTGCTTGTTACTTGTTCGTGAGAAGTTTTATGAGATGAACTACTGTTATGACTTATAATCATGCTAGAAAAGGTGATTGAAATTATCATTGATCAAACTTGTGCATCTTCTAGATTCACACTTCATAAATTCTTTCTTTTATCATTTACCTACTCGAGAATGAGTAGGAATTAAGCTTGGGGATGCTGATACGTCTCCAACGTATCTATAATTTATGAAGCATTCATGCTATTTTATTATCTGTTTTGAATGATTACGGGCTTTATTATACACTTTTATATTACTTTTGGGACTAACCTACTAACCGGAGGCCCAGCCCATATTGCTGGTTTATTGCCTGTTTCAGTATTTCGAAGAAAAGGAATATCAAACGGAGTCCAAACGGAATGAAACCTTCGGGAGCATGATTTTTGGAAAGGATATGATCCGGGAGACTTGGAGTTCAAGCCAAGGAAGGCTCGAGGAAGCCAGGAGATAGGAGGGCGCGCCCACCCCCTAGGCGCGCCCCCTGTCTCCTGGGCCCCTCGAGGCTCCCCCGACCGACTTCTTTCGCCTATATAAGTCCACATACCATAAAAACATCAGAACAGAAGATAGATCGGGAGTTCCGCTGCCGCTAGCCACTGTAGCCACCAAAAACCTCTCGGGAGCCCGTTCCGGCACCCTGCCGGAAGGGGAACCCATCACCGGAGGGAGTAGTCCACCCTCGAGGCTGAGGGTATGTACCAGTAGCTATGTGTCTGATCTCTCTCTCTCTCTCTCTCTCTCTCTCTCTCTCTCTCTCTCTCTCTCGTGTTCCCTCTATGGCACGATCTTGATGTATCGCGAGCTTTGCTATTATAGTTGGACTTATGATGTTTCTCCCCCTCTACTCTCTTGTGATGAATTGAGTTTTCCTCTTGAAGTTATCTTATCGGATTGAGTCTTTAATGATTTGAGAACACTTGATGTATGTCTTGCCGTGCTTATCTGTGGTGACAATGGGATATCATGTGCCACTTGATGTATGATTTGGTGATCAACTTGCGGGTTCCGTGACCTTGGGAATCTATGCATAGGGTTTGGCACATGTTTTCGTCTTGACTCTCCGGTAGAAACTTTGGGGCACTCTTTGAAGTACTTTGTGTTGGTTGAATAGATGAATCTGAGATTGTGTGATGCATATCGTATAATCATGCCCACGGATACTTGAGGTGACAATGGAGTATCTAGGTGACATTAGGGTTTTGGTTGATTTGTGTCTTAAGGTGTTATTCTAGTACGAACTCTTGAATAGATTGAGCCGAGAGAATAACTTTGAGGTGGTTTCGTACCCTACCATAATCTCTTCGTTCATTCTCCGCTATTAGTGTCTTCAGAGTGACTCTTTGTTGCATATTCAGGGATTGTTATATGATCTATCTATGTTATTATTGTTGAGAGAACTTGCACTAGTGAAAGTATGAACCCTAGGCCTTGTTTCCTACCATTGGAATACCGTTTACGCTCACTTTTATCGCTCGCTACCTTGCTGTTTTTATAATTTTAGATTACAAATACCTTTATCTACCATCCATATTGCACTTGTATCACCATATCTTTTCCGAACTAGTGCACCTATACAATTTGCCATTGTATTGGGTGTGTTGGGGACACAAGAGACTCTTTGTTATTTGGTTGCAGGGTTGTTTGAGAGAGACCATCTTTATCCTATGCCTCCCACGGATTGATAAACCTTAGGTCATCCACTTGAGGGAAATTTGCTACTCTTCTACAAACCTCTGCACTTGGAGGCCCAACAACGTATACAAGAAGAAGGTTGTGTAGTAGACATCAATCTATTCGATGTAACTCTTTTTGTGGTGTGTTTGTCGAGATCCGATGAATTGTGGGTTTATGATCAAGTTTATCTATGGGAAATATTTGAATCTCCTCTGAGTTCTTTTATGTATGATTGGTTATCTTTGCAAGTCTTTTCGAATTATCAGTTTGGTTTGGCCTACTAGATTGATCTTTCTTGCAATGGGAGAAGTACTTAGCTTTGGGTTCAATCTTGCGATGTCCTTTCCCAGTGACAGCAGGGGCAGCAAGGCACGTATTGTATTGTTGCCATCGAGGATAAAAATATGGGGTTTATATCATATTGCTTGAGTTTATCCCTCTACATCATGCCATCTTGCCTAATGCGTTACTCTATTCTTATAAACTTAATACTCTAGATTTATGCTGGATAGCGGTCAATGTGTGGAGTAATAGTAGTAGATGCAGAATCGTTTCGATCTACTTGTCGCGGACGTGATGCCTATATACATGATCATGCCTCGATATTCTCATAATTATGCACTTTTCTATCAATTGCTCGACGGTAATTTGTTCACCCACTGTAATACTTATGCTATCTTGAGAGAAGCCACTAGTGAAACCTATGGCCCCGGGGTCTATTTTCCATCATATAAGTTTCTGACCTACTTTATTTTGCAATCTTTACTTTCCAATATATATCATAAAAATACCAAAAATATTTATCTTATCTTGTTATATGTATCAGATCTCACTTTCGCAAGTGGCCGTGAAGGGATTGACAACCCCTTTATCGCGTTGGTTGCGACATTCTTGTTTGTTTGTGTAGGTACGAGGGACTTGTGTGGAGCCTCCTACTGGATTGATACATTGGTTCTCAAAACTGAGGGAAATTCTTACGCTACTTTGCTGCATCACCCTTTCCTCTTCAAGGGAAAACCAACGTAGTGCTCAAGAGGTAGCAAGAACGATTTCTGGTGCCGTTGCCGGGGAGGTCTTCGCACAAGTCAAGACATACCAAGTACCCATTACAAACTCTTCTCCCTCGCATTACATTACTTGCCATTTGCCTCTCGTTTTCCTCTCCGCCACTTCACCCTTGCCGTTTTATTCGCCCTCTCTTTCCCGTTCGCCTCTTTTTCGCTTGCCTCTTGTGTGCCCATTTGCCCTTACGGCCTTGCCTAAAAACGCTGATCTTCACCTTAGAAGGTTGGAAGAGATCGAAAGCAACGTTAGAAGCTTTATGACTTCACAATTTGAGCATAATAATTTATTTAGAAACGAGCTTAAAGAATAAAAAAGCTTTATGGAATACATGAATAAAGAGCTTGATAATATGTCTAAGGAATTTTATGGTTTGAATTCTCATAATACTCGTCTTGAAAAATCAATAGCCCAAATTTCTGATAAGCAAGCCACCTTAGTTAATAAGATAGCCGCCAAACCAGAAGGGTTAGAGGGAAATAATGATGAAGATCTAAAATTGATTGAAGTGTCTCCTATTAAATCTTTGTTTTTCAATATGAATCTTGATAATTATGGGACTGGAGATGAGTCAACTTTAGTTAAAAGGCGTCCCAATGATTCAGAGTTTTTAGATCTTGATGCTAAATTTGGTAAAAGTGGGATTGGAGAGGTCAAAACTTTACATAGCAATGAACCCACTATTTTGGATTTCAAGGAATTTAATTATGATAATTGTTCTTTAGTAGATTGTATTTCCTTGTTGCAATCCGTGTTGAATTCTCCTCATGCTTATAGTCAAAATAAAACTTTTACCAAACATATCGTTGATGCTTTGATGCAATCTTATTAAGAAAAACTTGAATTAGAAGTTTCTATCCCTAGAAAACTTTATGATGAGTGGGAACCTGCTATTAAAATTAAGATTAAAGATCATGAATGCTATGCTTTGTGCGATTTGGGTGCTAGTGTTTCCACGATTCAAAAAACTTTGTGTGATATGCTAGGTTTCCGTGAATTTGATTATTGCTCTTTAAACTTGCACCTTGCGGATTCCACTATTCAGAAACCTATGGGAAGGATTAATGATGTTCTTATTGTTGCAAATAGGAATTATGTGCCCGTAGATTTTATCGTTCTTGATATAGATTGCAATCTTTCATGTCATATTATTATTGGTAGACCTTTGCTTAGAACGATTGGTGCAATTATTGATATGAAGGAAGGAAATATTAGATTCCAATTTCCATTAAGGAAAGGCATGGAACACTTTCCTAGAAAGAAAATCAAATTACCTTATGAGTCTATTATGAGAGCCACTTATGAATTGAATACCAAAGATGGCAATACTTAGATCTATTCTCGCTTTTATGCCTGGCTAGGGGCGTTAAACGATAGCGCTTGTTGGGAGGCAACCCAATTTTATTTTTGTTCCTTGATTTTTGTTCCTATTTAGTAATAAATAATTCATCTAGCTTCTGTTTAGATGTGGTTTTATGTTTAATTTAGTGTTTGTGCCAAGTAGAACCTATAGGATCATCTTGGTTGATAGTTAATTTGATCTTGCTGAAAAACGGAAACTTTTGCACGCACGAGAATAATTTTAAAAAATCACAGAAACGTGCTTTTCAGTTGATTCTTTTTGCAGTAGATCAATAGACATATTGCGTAGGAATTCCTATTTCAGTAGGATTTTTAGAGTTACAGATTGCCACAGACTGTTCTGTTTTTGACAGATTCTGTTTTGCTTGTGTTGTTTGCTTATTTTGATGAATCTATGGCTAGTATCGGGGGGTATGAACCATAGAGAAGTTGGAATATAGTAGGTTTAACACCAATATAAATAAATAATGAGTTAATTACATTACCTTAAAGTAGTGGTTTGCTTTCTTGCACTAACGGAGCTCATGAGATTTTCTGTTGAGTTTTGTGTTGTGAAGTTTTCAAGTTTGGGGTAAAGATTTGATGGACTATGGAATAAGGAGTGGCAAGAGCCTAAGCTTGGGTATGCCCATGGCACCCCAAGGTAATTTAAGGAAAACCAAAAATCCTAAGCTTGGGGATGCCCCGGAAGGCATCCCCTCTTTCGTCTTCGTCTATCGGTAACTTTACTTGGAGCTATATTTTTATTCACCACATGATATGTGTTTTGCTTGGAGCGTCTTGTATGATATGAGTCTTTGCTTTTTAATTTACCACAATCATCCTTACTGTACACACCTTTTGGCAGAGACACACATGATTCGGAATTTATTAGAATACTTTATGTGCTTCACTTATGTCTTTTGAGCTAGGCAATTTTGCTCTAGTGCTTCACTTATATCTTTTTAGAGCACGGCGGTGGTTTTATTTTGTAGAAATTATTGATATATCATGCTTCACTTATATTATTTTGAGAGTCTTTTAGAACAGCATGGTATTTGCTTTGGTTATAAAATTGGTCCTAATATGATGGGCATTCAAGTTGGGTATAATAAAAACTATCATAGAAAGTGCATTGAATACTATGAGAAATTTGATACTTGATAATTGTTTTGAGATATAAAGGTGGTAATGTTAGAGTCATGCTAGTTGGGTAATTATGAAATTGAGAAATACTTGTGTTAAAGTTGGCAAGTCCCGTAGCATGCACGTATGGTAAAAGATGTGTAATGAATTTGTAGCATGGGATGCTCTTTTGATTGCCTTCCTTATGAGTGGAGGTCGGGATCGCGCGATGGTTAACTCCTACCAACCCTTCCCCTAGGACCATGCGTAGCAGTACTTTGATTCGAGGGCTAATAAAATTTTGCAATAAGTATATGAGTTCTTTATGACTAATGTGAGTCCATGGATTATACGCACTCTTACCCTTCCATCATTGCTAGCCTCTACAGTACCGCGCATTGCCCTTTGTCACCTTGAGAGTTGCTGCAAACTTCGCCGGTGCATCCAAACCCCGTGATACGATACGCTCTATCACACATAAACCTCCATATATCTTCCTCAAAACAGCCACAATACCTACCTATTATGGCATTTCCATAGCCATTCCGAGATATATTGCCATGCAACTTTCCACCGTTCCGTTATTTATTATGACACGCTCCATCATTGTCATATTTCTTTTGCATGATCATGTAGTTGACATCGTATTTGTGGCAAAGCCACCTTCATAATTCTTTCATACATGTCGCTCTTGATTCATTGCATATCCCGGTACACCACTGGAGGCATTCATATAGAGTCATATTTTGTTCTAGTATCGAGTTGCAATCCATGAGTTGTATGTAAATAGAAGTGTGATTATCATCATTACTAGAGCATTGTCCCTTGAAAAGAAAGTCCAAAAAAAGAGGAAGGCCAAATAAAAAAAGAAAAAAAGAGATAAAGGCCAAATAAAAAAAGGAAGGCCCAAAAAAAAGGGGGACAATGTTACTATCCTTTTCCACACTTGTGCTTCAAAGTAGCACCATGATCTTTATGATAAAGAGTCTCTTATTTTGTCACTTTCATATACTAGTGGGAACTTTTCATTATAGAAATTGGCTTGTATATCCCAATGATGGGCTTCCTCAAAATGCCCTAGGTCTTCGTGAGCAAGCAAGTTGGATGCACACCCACTTAGTTTCTTTTGTTGAGCTTTCACACATTTATAGCTCTAGTGCATCCGTTGCATGGCAATCCCTACTCCTCATGTTGACATCAATTGATGGGCATATCCATAGCCCGTTGATTAGCCTCGTAAATTTGAGACTTCCTCTTTTTTTGTCTTCTCCACACAACCTCCATTATCATATTCTATTCCACCCATAGTGCTATATCCATGGCTTACGCTCATGTATTGCGTGAGAGTTGAAAAGATGAAGAGCATTAAAAAGTATGAACCAATTGCTTGGCTGAAACCGGGGTTGTGCATGATGGGAGTATTTTGTGTGACGACAATGAAACATAGCCTACCTATATTATTTTGTAGGGATAAGCTTTCTTTGGCTATGTTATTTTGATAAGACATGATTACTTGTTAGTATGCTTGAAGTATTACTATTCTTATGTTAATATAAACTTTTATCTTGAATCATTTGGATCTGAACATTCATGCCACAATAAATAAAATTACATTGAAAAATATGCTAGGTAGCATTCCACATCAAAAAATCTGTTTTTATCATTTACCTACTCGAGGACGAGCAGGAATTAAGCTTGGGGATGCTTGATACGTCTCCAACGTATCTATAATCTTTTATTGTTCCATGCTATTATATTACCCGTTTTGGATGTTTATGGGCTTTACTATACACTTTTATATCATTTTTGGGACTAACCTATTAACCGGAGGCCCAGCCCAAATTGCTGTTTTTTTTTTTGCCTATTTCGGTGTTCCGAAGAAAAGGAATATCAAACGGAGTCCAAATGGAATGAAACCCTTCGGAAGAGATCTTTTTCAAACAAACGCAATCCAGGAGAGTTGGAGTGGACGTCAAGAAGCAGCCGAGGCGCCCAAGAGGGTCTAGGGCGCGCCCCCCACCCTCGTGGGCCCCTCGTGGCTCCCCTGACTGACTTCCTTTGCCTATATATACTTGCATACCCTGAAAACATCGAGGAGCACCACGAAACCCTATTTCCACTGCCGCAACCTTCTGTACCCATGAGATCCCATCTTGGAGCCTTTTCCAGTGCTCCGTCGGAGGGGGAATCAATCGTGGAGGGCCTCTACATCATCGCCAAGGCCTCTCCTATGAGTTGTGAGTAGTTTACCATAGACCTTCGGGTCCATAGTTATTAGCTAGATGGCTTCTTCTCTCTCTTTGAATCTCAATACAAAGTTCTCCTCGATCTTCTTGTACACATATTCGATGTAACTCTTTTTGCGGTGTGTTTGTCGAGATCCTATGAATTGTGGGTTTATGATCAAGTTTATCTATGAGAAATATTTGAATATCCTATGAATTCTTTTATGTATGATTGGTTATCTTTGCAAGTCTTTTCGAATTATCAGTTTGGTTTGGCCTATTAGATTGATCTTTCTTGCAATGTGAGAAGTGCTTTGCTTTGGGTTCAATCTTGCGGTGCCTTTCCCAGTGATAGCAGGGGCAGCAAGGCACGTATTGTATTGTTACCATCGACGATAAAAAGATGGGGTTTATATCATATTGCTTGAGTTTAACCCTCTACATCATGTCATCTTGCCTAATGCGTTACTCTGTTCTTATGAACTTAATACTCTAGATGCATGTTGGATAGCGGTCGATGTGCGTAGTAATAGTAGTAGATGCAGAATCGTTTTGATCTACTTGTCGCGGACGTGATGCCTATATACATGATCATGCCTAGATATTCTCATAACTATGCACTTTTCTATCAGTTGCTCGACAGTAATTTGTTCACCCACCGTAATACTTATGCTATCTTGAGAGAAGCCACTAGTGAAACCTATGGCCCCCGGGTCTATCTTCCATCATATAAGTTTCCGATCTACTTTATTTTGCAATCTTTACTTTCCAATCTATATCATAAAAATACCAAAAATATTTATCTTATCTTATTATCTCTATCAGATCTCACTTTCGCGAGTGGCCGTTGTCGGTGTCAAAACCGGCGGATCTCGGGTAGGGGGTCCCGAACTGTGCGTCTAAGGCTGATGGTAACAGGAGGCAGGGGACATGATGTTTTACCCAGGTTCGGGCCCTCTCGATGGAGGTAATACCCTACTTCCTGCTTGATTGATCTTGATGATATGAGTATTACAAGAGTTGATCTACCACGAGATTGTAGAGGCTAAACCCTAGGAGCTAGCCTACGATTATGATTGTTCTCGTCCTACGGACTAAACCCTCTGGTTTATATAGACACCGGAGGGGGCTAGGGTTACACAGAGTCGGTTACAAAGAAGGAGATCTAACATCTGAATCGCCAAGCTTGCCTTCCACGCAAAGGAGAGTCTCATCCGGACATGGGATGAAGTCTTGAATCTTGTATCTTCATAGTCCAACAGTCCGGCCAAAGTATATAGTCCGGCTATCAGGATACACCCTTATCCAGGACTCCCTGAGCCGTGAAGGGATTTACAACCCCTTTATCGCGTTGGTTGCGAGGTTCTTGTTTGTTTGGGTAGGTACGAGGGACTTCCGTGGAGCCTCCTACTGGATTGATACCTTGGTTCTCAAAACTGAGGGAAATACTTACGCTACTTTGTTGCATCACCCTTTCCTCTTCAAGGGAAAACCAATGCAGTGCTCAAGAGGTAGCAATGAACAACTTGCTAGGGCTAGAGAGAATGAAATTATTGAAACTGATACTACTGATGGAAGTGATGATGGAGATTCTCCCCCTAGATATGAATTGCCTGTTGTGCCTGAGGGTTATGTTATGGATGAAGAAACTGCTAGAGATTTTCTTGCTTACAATGATAGATATGATCTTAAGAAATTATTAGCTAATCTGAAAGAAAACTCTTTGAATGCTAGAATGAAATATGACCCTGCTTTTGCTACTTCACCTATCTGCATTACTGATAAGGATTATTATATCTCTGTCGATCCTGAAATAATTACTTTGGTTGAATCTGGTCCTTTTTATGGCAATGAATCTGAAACTATTGTGGCACATCTTACTATATTGAATTATATAGCCACCCTATTCACTAATGATGAGAAAACTCGTTACTACTATATCCTTAAATTATTTCCATTCTCATTAAAGGGTGATGATAAAACTTGGTTTAATTCTCTTGATCCTGGTTGTGTGCGTAGTTGATACGTCTCCAACGTATCTATAATTTTTTATTGTTCCATGCTATTATATTACCCATTTTGGATGTTTATGGGCTTTACTATACACTTTTATATCATTTTTGGGACTAACCTACTAACCGGAGGCCCATCCCAAATTGCTGTTTTTTTGCCTATTTCAGTGTTTCGAAGAAAAGGAATATCAAACGGAGTCCAAATGGAATGAAACCTTTGGGAGCGATCTTTTTGGAAGAAACGCAATCCAAGAGACTTGGAGTGGATGTGAAAAAGCAGCCGAGGCAGCCACGAGGGTGCAAGGCGCGCCCCCCACCCTCATGGGCCCCTCGTGGCTCCACCGACCTACTTCTTCCTCCTATATATATCTACGTACCCCGAAAACATCCAGGAGCACCACGAAAGCCTATTTCCACCGCGCAACCTTCTGTACCCGTGAGATCCCATCTTGGAGCATTTTCCGGTGCTCCGTCGGAGGGGGAATTGATCATGGAGGACCTCTACATCATCGCCAAGGACTCTCCTATGAGTTGTGAGTAGTTTACCACAGAACTTTGGGTCCATAGTTATTAGCTAGATGGCTTCTTCTCTCTCTTTGAATCTCAATACAAAGTTGTCCTCAATCTTGTTGGAGATTTATTCGATGTAACTCTTTTTGCGGTGTGTTTGTCGAGATCCGATGAATTATGGGTTTATAATCAAGTTTATCTATGAGAAATATTTGAATCTCCTCTGAATTATTTTACATATGATTGGTTATCTTTGCAAGTCTTTTCGAATTATCAGTTTGGTTTGGCCTACTAGGCGAATCTTTCTTGCAATGGGAGAAGTGCTTCGATTTGGGTTCAATCTTGCGGTGTCCTTTCCCAGTGACAGCAGGGGCAGCAAGGCACGTATTGTATTGTTGCCATCGAGGATAAAAAGATGGGGTTTATATCATATTGCTTGAGTTTATCCCTCTACATCATGTCATCTTGCCTAATGCGTTACGCTGTTCTTATGAACTTAATACTCTAGATGCATGTTGGATAGCGATTAATGTGTGGAGTAATAGTAGTAGATGCAGAATCGTTTTGATCTACTTGTCGCGGACGTGATGCCTATATACATGATCATGCCTATATATTCTCATAACTATGCACTTTTCTATCAATTGCTCGACAGTAATTTGTTCACCCACCGTAATACTTATGCTATCTTGAGAGAATCCACTAGTGAAACCTATGGCCCCGGGTCTATCTTCCATCATATAAGTTTCCGATCTACTTTATTTTGCAATCTTTACTTTCCAATCTATATCATAAAAATACCAAAAATTTTTATCTTATCTTATTATCTCTATCAGATCTCACTTTCGCAAGTGGCCGTGAAGGGATTGACAGCCCCTTTATCGCGTTGGTTGCGAGGTTCTTGTTTGTTTGTGTAGGTACGAGGGACTTGCGTAGAGCCTCCTACTGGATTGATACCTTGGTTCTCAAAAACTGAGGGAAATACTTACGCTACTTTGCTGCATCACCCTTTCCTCTTCAAGGGAAAACCAACGCAGTGCTCAAGAGGTAGCAGTAGTCCCCAGGATATTAAACTTGGTTTAATTCTATTAAAAGGAGTCTTAATATCCCTTAGTTTCCAATAGGACCCCGCTGCCACGGGAGGGTAGGACAAAAGATGTCATGCAAGTTCTTTCCATAAGCATGTATGACTATTTACGGAATATATATGCCTACATTATATTTATGAACTGGAGCTAGTGATGTATCGCGCTAGGTTATGACTGTCTCATGATGAATATCATCCAAAGAATCACCGATCCAATGCCTATGAATTTACCTTATATTGTTCTTGCTAAGTTACCACTGCTATCGTTACTGCTACAAAACCATTGCTATCACTGTTACCGTTACTATTGCTGCTACCATTACTATCAAAACTATCATATTACTATGCTACTAATCACTTTGTTACAGATAATTAATCTCCAGGTGTGGTTGAATTGACAACTCAGCTGCTAATACCTTCAAATATTTTTGGCTCCTCTTGTATCGAATCTATAAATTTGGGTTGAATACTCTACCCTCGAAAACTGTTGCGATCGCCTATACTTGTGGGTTATCAGCAAGTTCCAGAACCACGAGATCCAATCCAACACCATCACGAAGGGGTTCATCATCCTCATTGGTGCATCTCCGATTATGCGTGAGTAGTCCATCATAGACCTACAGGTGTGTAGGCGGTAGCTAGATGGATTCTTCTCTTTCTTTGATTCTCAATACAATGGTTCTTGGAGATATATTTGATGTAATGACTTTTGCAGTGTGTTTGTTGGGATCCGATGAATTTTGAGTTTATGATCAGCTTTTATCCATGAATATTATTGGAGTCTTCTTTGATCTCTTATATGCATGATTACTAATAGGCTCATATTTTTCTTCGAATATTTGGTTTAGTTAGGCCAACTAGATCGTTTTTTCTTGCCATGGGAAGAGGTGCTTTGTGATGGAAATGCATATTGATAGCTGACCTATCATTGTTGTGGGAATCATCGCCGGTTCAATGCATGATCGTCATGAACCCACACACCGATGGCCAGACGATGGCGATGGTAATCAAGGAGTCACATGAATGCGTCAATACTCTATTTCACATGTTTCTCACCACGGAAAAAAGTGAACGAAGTTTGAACAAACAGAGCAGATCGAGGCGATGCATACGAGCAGTTTACCCAGCTTCGGAGCTCTCCGGAGAGATAATACTCCTACTGCTGCTTGGCTGATTGTATTGTGTTCTTGCTAGGGAGCAATGAGAGCTACAAAACCTAGCATGAGTGAGTGTGGTCTTGAATGAGTCGAATGGACCGAACCCTTTCTACGTTGCGCATGGGCCTCCTTTTATAGGCTCAAAGGGGTCACCTGAAGCCTTGGCGAGAGCTCAACTGCTTCTAGACTACCCTCCAACGGCCGACAAGGTCGACGAATGGAGGGCCACCATCCAGAGTCTCATCGGCTTTGCCAACGGCGATAACCCGTGGCAACCAACTGCGTCCTTGCCGCGGCGGGACAACAAGGCACGAGCCGGTGGCGACGAGACATGCGGGGGTGCAACCACCATGCACTCTCCATCCCGAAGGCCAAGATCGCCGACTCGTCGGATCCACCTCGACAGCGACTCCACCGCGTCATCGGATCCACGAGCTCGCCGTGATCAGCGCCAAGTTCTTCAAGAACGGTAACAAGAAGACGCTCGAACTCGCATCGAGCGCCGAAGAGAAGCGCGGCGTCAATCCGACCAGCGCGTTGGGCCCGCTGTCGACATGCAAGCGCCAGGGGAACCAGGTGACTTGCCGTACGCGGTAGGTTGCCCTGCGTTCACTCGTGAGCTGCGGCAAGTCCAGTGGCCCGACAAGAAAAACTTCAAGCCAGATGTGCCAGAGAAGTATGATGGCAGGACGCATCCATCGGAGTTCCTCAGCATCTACACCATCGCGGTGCAGGCTGCGGGGGGACGAGACGACAAGATCCTCGCCAACTACTTCCCGCTAGTACTCAAGCCAAATGTCAGATCTTCGCTCATGCACTTGCCGGACGGATCCATATCCTCTTGGGGAGATCTATGCCATCAGTTTGTCGGCGCCTTCACAGGCGGCCACAAACCTCATGGCCAAGAGAGTGACCTTCACCTGCTCGCCCAGAAGGAAGGAGAGTCCCTGCGCAAGTTCATCCAGAGATTCAGCCGTGTGCACTACAACATCCCAGATGTCCACCCTGCCGCGGTGATCAGCGCGTTTCATCAGAACGTGCGGAACCGCAGGATGAGGGAGGAGATGGCGATGTGCAAAGTCAAGGACGTCAGTGAGCTGTATGCCCTGGCCGACAAGTGTGCACGTGCTGAAGAAGGAAGAAGACTCCCAGGAGAGAATGCAGAAGCAGGATCTGACAGTGAGGAGACCGCCCCGGCAAAGAAGAGCCGGCGGCGGAACAACAGAAAGAAGAAGAGCAAAGAGGTACTAGTTGTCGAGCAGTCCGGCAACGGAGGTGGCGCCAAGAAGGCCAAGGTTGGTGGCTCCGGCAAGGAGGTTGCCGCTGACACCGACCGCCAAGCTGTGGCGGCCGCCGACAAGCAGGACAGCTCCAACAAACAGTACTGCAAGATTCACCGCACCAAGGGCCATGACCTCCAGAGCTGCAAGAAAGTCGAGCAGCTTGTTGAGCTGCAGAAGGCTGAGTACGAGCGGCGTGACAAGGAGAAGGCCCAGGAAGGTGCTGGGGCAGCTAGCAAGAAGCGACCCGGCCGGGGAGGACGCCGCGGCAAGGCCAAGCAGCGGCAAGGAGACAGACCTCCCCGCGGCCGCGACAAGGATGAAGACGAAGATGACGATGAGGATATGGAAGACGATGAAGCTGATGAGCAGGAGTTTCAGAAAGCCACGGAGGTCCTCTGCATTGACGGTGGTGCTTCTCTACATACCTCACACCGCCAACTCAAGCAATGGATGCGGGAGGTTAATGCAGCAGAACCATCCGTAGAGTCACGTAGACCTCTGAAGTGGTCCGGCACGCCTATCATCTTTGATATTGAGGACCACCCTGATCGCGTAACTGCGGTCGGGTGTTTGCCGATGTTGGTCTCACCAACTATCCGCAACCTCAAGGTCACCAAGATGTTAGTTGACGGCGGGGCTGGCTTAAACCTGATCTCCTCCGCAGTGCTCCAGAAGCTTCAAATCCCTGACAGCAAGCTCGAAGAGACTGGCACTTTCCAAGGAATCAACCCAGGAAGGAGCAAGCCGAAAGGGAAGATCACGTTGCCGGTAACATTTGGCAGCGAACTGAATTTCAGGACTGAGCGGGTCACATTCGACATTGCTGATTTCCCATTGCCCTACAATGGAATACTTGGCCGTCCAGCACTCGCCAAGTTCATGGCAGCCTCTCATTATGCATACAATTTGCTCAAGATGCCCGGCCCGATAAGTGTCATTTCTGTTCATGGCGACAAGAAAGATGCTCTTATCTGTGCCGACAAGATTTACCGGGATGCAGCAGCTGCGACAGATAGCAAATCACTTGCCGCTGAAGCTACCGGGGGAAAGAAGAAGACCACTTTGTCCGGCAAGAGCTTTGATGCCCACTCCGGCAAGCGCACCTCTTCGGAGTGCTGCGCTACCGTCGAGGACGCACCATCGAGCTCCACCGGCAAGTGCAAGAAGATGATGGCTGCTCCACCGAAGACCAAGAAGGTGCCCGCCAAGGAGGACGGCACTGGTGGTACCTTCACCGTCAGTGCCACTCTCGACCCTAAATAGGAAGGCGCGCTCGTTGCTTTCCTGCGGGCGAATGTCGATGTGTTTGCATGGCAACCGTCTGACATCCCCGGTGTTCCCAGGAAAGTAACCACTTAGCTGTCTGTCCTCATGCGCGGCCCGTCAAGCAAAAAGTCAGGAAACAGGCAGTGGAGCGCCAAGAGTTCATTGCAGAAGAGATCAAGAAGTTGGAAGCAGCAGGCCTTGTTAGAGGAGTGCTCCATCCCACGTGGCTGGCCAATCCGGTAGTTGTACGCAAGGCAAATGGGAAATGGAGACTTTGTATTGACTTCACGGATGTTAATAAAGCTTGTCCCAAAGACCCATTTCCCTTGCCACGTATCGACCAGATTGTTGACTCCACGGCTGGATGTGATTTGCTTTCATTTCTTGATGCATATTCAGGATATCATCAGATCTTCATGGCAGAAGAGGATGAAGAGAAAACCGCATTCATTACACCATGTGGCACATACTGTTTCATACGGATGCCTTTTGGTTTGAAGAATGCTGGTTCAACGTTTGCAAGAGTAGTCCATGACGCTTTTGAGCCCCAAATGCACAGAAATGTAGAAGCCTACATGGATGACATAGTGGTCAAGAGCAAGGACAAAGCAACTCTGGTTCAAGATCTAGATGAGACCTTTGCAAATCTGCGCAAGATCAACCTCAAGCTCAACCCCGAGAAGTGCGTGTTTGGAGTCCCTTCCGGCAAGCTTCTCGGGTTCTTCGTGTCTCAGAGGGGAATTGAAGCCAACCCCGACAAGATCAAGGCCATTGAGCAGATTGAAGCACCAAAGCGCGTCAAGGATGTACGAAGACTTGCGGTTGCGTGGCTGCTCTCAGAGGTTTATCTCTAGGTCTGCTGAGCGCTACCGCCATTTTTCAAGATTTTGAAAAGGCAGGTCCAATGAAATGGACTCGGCGGAGGCTGCGCTGCAGGACTTAAAGAGGTACTGTCCTCCACTCCAATACTTGTCGCACCTAGGCCACAAGAGAAGTTGCTGCTATATATAGCGGCAACCAATCAAGTGGTTAGTGCTGCGTTAGTAGCGGAGAGGGAGGCGGATGATGAGCCGGGAACTGAGGCAGATGCATCCAGCGACAAGCAGGGGGCTTCACCGTCAAGCTCTGGTCCCGACAAGGACGGATCTGCGCAGGATTGCGAGAAGACGCAGAAAAGGATGGTGCAGCGCCCAGTCTACTTTGTCAGTTCCCTTTCGCAGGGGCTAGGTCAAGGTACTCGGTGTGCGAAACTGCTTTTCGCCTCCTCATGGCCTCGAGAAAGCTGCGCCATTACTTCCAAGCACATGAGATAACAGTTGTCACTCGTTTTCCGCTAAAGAGGACATTGCAAAATCCAGAAGCAACAGGCAGGATTGTCGAGTGGGCACTGGAACTGTCAAGCTTTGGCCTCAAGTTTGAAAGCACTTCAACTATCCAAAGCAGAGCATTGGCAGAGTTTATAGCAGAATGGACGCCAACGCAAGATGAAGAAATTCCAGAGATGAGCATCCCCGTCAAGGAAGCAAGTAAAGAGTGGCTGATGTATTTTGATGGTGCCTTCTCGCTGCAAGGCGCCGGTGCCGGCATGCTGTTTATCGCACCCACCGGAGAGCACCTCAAGTACATAGTCCAGATACACTTTCCCAAGGAGCAAGCAACAAACAATACTGCAGAGTATGAAGGTTTGCTTGCCGGTCTCAGGATTGTAGTGGACCTTTGGATCAGGAAGCTTATTGTCAGGGGTGACTCGCAGCTTGTCGTCCGCCAAGTAAACAAAGATTATCAGAGTCCGTTGATGGAAGCCTACGTTGATGAAGTGAGAAAGCTAGAAGAGCACTTTGAAGGCCTGCAAATGGAACATGTTCCAAGAGCTCAGAATGATATTGCTGATGGCCTGTCAAAGTGCGCCGCACTCAAGTTACCTGTGGAACCAGGAATTTTTGTGCTCAAGCTGACTCAACCAACTGTAACGCCATCAACCGGACAGAGCAAGAAGAGGAAGTTGATTTCCGGTGACTACTTCCCGGCCGAGCTCCCCGAAGCCGCCGCCGCGAAGGTCCCCAAAATCAACGCAGATATCGCTGAGGAGCAGTCTGCTCCGACAAGCCCTAGGGTTTGTTTCGTTGAAGCGACGCCCCGACAAGTTTTGCTCGCAAGCTTGCCGGGATCATCAAGCTCCGCTGAGCCGCAGGTTCTTGCCGAGAAGCTGATGTTCCCCAGAGCGCAGATGTGCCTTTAGTCCTTGTTGTCGAGCCGCAAGCTCCAAAGATGGGCACAGCAGATTGTCCATTTCCTTGAGACAGAGAACATCCCAAGAGCAAGAAGAAGCGGAAAGAGTAGCCCGGCAGTCAAGTATGTACCAGTTTGTTGACAACATCCTGCATGTAAGAAGACTCAACGGAGTGAAATTGAAGTGTATACATCGAAGATGGATGAAGCTGTTGGCAGAGATACATGGAGGCATATGTGGTCACCACATTGGCGCAAGAGCGCTTGCCGCAAAGCTTTCCGCAAGGTTTCTTCGCCGACAGCCTCCAGATGCAACCGCACAAGTAACCAAGTGTGAAGCGTGCAGTTCCATTCCAAGCAGATACACCAGCCAGCTCAAGCTCTCCAGACGATCCCTTTATCCTGGCCATTTTCGGTATGGGGGCTCGACATCCTCGGCCCCTTTCCCCGAGCTGTCGTGGGCTTTGAGTACTTGTGCGTTGCAATCGACAAGTTCACAAAGTGGCCGGAAGTGGAAGCAGTGAGGAAGGTGACAAGACAACAAGATCAAGTTCTTCAGTCAATTGTTTGCCGTTTTGGGATTCCTAACCGGATCATCACCGACAATGGCACACAGTTCACGAGTCGCACCTTCATGCAATACGTCCAAGATCTTGGCGCCAAGGTCTGCGTTGCTTCTGTTGCTCATCCGAGAAGCAACGGTCAAGCAGAGAGAGCAAATGCTGAAGTGCTGCGAGGACTCAAGACCAGAACTTTCGACAGGCTGCGCAAGAGCGGAAGAAACTGGATTGAGGAGCTGCCGGTGGTTCTTTGGTCGATCAGGACGACGCCAAACCGAGCCACTGGCCAGACACCTTTCGCTCTAGTCTAAGGAGCAGAGGCAGTTCTCCCCACGGAACTCGTATACGGGTCACCTCAAGTGATCGCTTATGATGAGCTTGAGCAAGAGCAGCTGCGACAAGATGACGCGCTGCTCCTTGAGGAGGATCGTCTTCAGGCTGTTGTACGAGCTGCTCGTTACCAGCAAGCTTTGCGCCGCTACCATAGCCGCAAAGTTAGTGCCAGAAGTTTCAAGGAAGGCGACCTTGTTCTTCGGCGCGTTCAGTCCGCCAAGAATTCCAACAAGTTGACGCCAAGTGGGAAGGCCCTTATCGGGTGAAACGAGTCACTAGGCTTGGCGTTGTCCGCCTTGAGACCGAAGATGGCGTTCCGGTTAGCAACTCCTGGAATATAGAGCATCTTCGTAAGTTTTACCCATAGGGCGCGGTTGCCGGAACCCGTTCCGGCAACCACCCTTTTGTACAAGTCTTGCCGATGTTGCATGTAATCCTTTGTACAAAGCCGGGCGCAGACCCCGTGCATCAGTAAAGCTCATGTGTTGCGCACAACTTGTCAAATGCATGCTTTCATAATCCTTTATGCATGTGTTATCTAACATTTTGTGCAGCATCCACACCCGGTAAGCGATAACGAGACACGAGGCTCCATAACTTTATTTTCTCTTTTTTTCTTCTCAAAAGAAAAGAAGGTTCCTTCGCCCACAAGTTAGCCGGGGGGAAGGAGAAGATAATGGTGTGGGCCACCAAGTATCGCCTTGCCGGGAAGCAAACGACAGAAAAGCTAAGTTGCCAAAGTTTGAGCAATCAGTTTTTAAATTTTTAAGTTATCTTCCTCGAACGATAGTACTTTGTATGGAAAACCTGTGCGTGGAGGAACCAACTCGTAGCTAGTTTGCGCCCTTACTTTGTTTCGAGTCCGCTCAACAACTTAAGTGAGCTGCAACTAGTTGCGACGAGGTTGCTTGTCGGAGGCGGCACCGCCAGCAGGCTGCTGACGTTCCGCACTCAGCGCTCGCGGCAAAGGTGCCCGCGCCGACAAGTTCCCTAAAAGCGTAGGGCACAAACATACAAAGAAAAGAATCGAGTAAAGGAAATAACATTGCAATCATTGCCTAAGATAGAGTATATTACAAAAATAACTTGTCGCAGATCTAATAAATTGTTCTCCTAAACATGATCAGCAGCGACAAAGGAAAGATAAACTTGGCGGCCTAGTCCACGCGGTCGCCATCAACCCTCTTGACTCCGCTCACCCTGTCCACAATGGGTGCGACAAGGGCCTTGAGCGCTTCAACGTCAGCAGTCGGCGGCAGAGACTTGAGGACGTTGGCGAAGCTGACGCCTGGATTGCGGAAGGCCACCTTCATCAACACCTTCGAGGGCTCTGCGCAATCTGGCGCGACTCGCCGCCAGCTGCTTTGGGATCTCCTCCCGAGCTGGAGAGCCGCCACCACTCCCTTGAGGAACAAGCTGAGCTTGGCGCTGGGTTGAAGGAGCTCGCCGGTGGAGTACCCAAGATCCACCATCCCCAGCTCCATCAGCTCCTTGTCGATGGCGGCGGCAGATCCACAAGACCCTCCGTCCAAAGGCATCACGTTCTCTCGAAGGTTTCGGCGGTCGCGGCATTCGCCAGCAGCTCCTCGCTGGCCTTGATCTTCTCCAACAAACCCACTTCCGCCTCCTTGGCGCCGCCCAGCGCCTCCGCTGTGGTGGACAGCTTCAGCTCAAGATCCGCCTTGGAGTCCTTGGCGGCGCCGAGTTTTTGATTTTCTTAGCGAGGCGGCCCCGCAACTCGCCAAGAGTGTAGGCGCCCTTCTCGGCCGTGCTTCAGCGCGGTGACCTCCTCGCCGCTCTTTCGGAGGGTGGCCTCCAGCCACGCCACCTCGCCTCTAACTCCTTCTTGGCGGCCACGGCAGCTGCGGCAGCGCCCTTTGCCTCCTTGGGTGCTCCGCCAGTGATTGTTGCGCTGCAAGATCTTCCTCATAGCTGTCAAGGTTGATCTTCCGCTGCGCCAGCTTCGCTCTTCTGCGCAGATAGCTACTCGCCGGCAAGCCTTTGCTGCTCCTCGACCTCGGCCTTCTCCAGGATGAAGGCCGTGGCGCCTCACGAGTTGCTCCCGTGCTTCGCTAAGTCCGGAGAGTTTCTTTGTTGGCGCGCGGAGCTCTTCTCGCTTTCTCCATGTCCGCTCCCGCCTCGCAACAAGTGCTTCCTGACTCCAGCTTAGCTTGTCGGGCGCGTAGAGCGACAGCAGCTTCTTCAGCAGCTGCTCCTCCTCAGACTCGCCACTGCTGCTGCTTGGCGCGTCAACCAGCGACAGCCCAGCGGAGGCGAGTAGCTCTTCGTCGAAAGTCTCTCCCTCGACCGGCGCCCTGGAGCTCGACGCCCATGGGAGCTTGATGAAGACGCCGTCGCCGACCTTCAGATAGGCGCCGGGTTGGGGCTCTTCGGAGCCTGGTGCTGCATCGGTGGCGGAGGGATCGGCGGTCGGCGAGCGCCCGGGCGCTCCCGTGGCCTCGTGGTCGCCAAGACGATCACCAGCACCCCCCAGCCTTTGCGCCAAGAGCCTTGGCGGCCTCCTCGCCGGGCGGACCCATCGGCGCCGCCTCCTCCTCCATGTTGGCGGCGTTGCCATTGTTGCCAAGGCCCTCTCTCGCCGGCAACCTCAGTCTCCATCGGCTCTCCGGCAGATGGATCTGACGATCAGAAAAAGAAAGAACAGTCAAGCAAATGTTCGAAAAGAAGAACAGAAGAAAAGGAACCCAAGGGAAATTTTCAAGCAAGGAGATTACCTGCGATGGGATCTGTGGCCGCGGTTTCCACCACCGGAGGATCGCTGGCGCTGCCCCTTGTCGGAGAAACATCCCTTGTCGGAGAGGCCTCCCTTGCCGGAGAGCGCTCCCTTGCCGGAGAATTCTCCCTTGGCGGCGTAGTTTAAGCAGACAAAACTTCGGGAGTGACTTCCGGGGCCTCCTGATGAGGCTGCTCTGCTCCTACACAAATCAACAAGTCAGATATCAGTAAAGAAGGAGCACCCATGCACACCTAACCGTAAGAAATGAACCAATTACTTACGCTGGGGCTGTCTGGGGCTGCTCGAGAAGGGTTGCCGGTCCGCAAGGAGTCTCAGACGCCTCCTCTGCCGCCACGGGGATCGCCTTCGATGACAACCACCGGTTCTTGGCTCTCTTCGACGCCCTCTGAGCCAACGTCCTGACGAAGGAAAGAGTTCAGAATGAAGCAAATCAGATACAAGACAAAGTAGCAAATTGAAGGATTACAAGTACAGCGACAAGATCTCACTCTTCTTCTTCTTCCTCGGAGCTGAGAGCGGATAAGTCAATTCCGCCCGCCCCGGTGCGACGAGCTGGAAGAGTGGGCTCCCTCGGACGCTTGGCGGGCGCTGGAGCCGTGGTCCTGTAAGGCCCGCGCCCGTTCTTTGTGGCAGCGTGAGGCGCCTGCAAGGCAACAGAGCTTGTCGCGTGGAGCGCGCCACGCGGGCGAGACTGCTGTTGGCCCGCCCGCCGCCCCGCCACTTCCCGGTCTTGCGGAGGCGCTTCTTGGCGGCCGCTGGCTCCTCCCGCTGCAAGCTATCTCAAGGTGGAGGGAGGCGCCCCGGCAGGCCTCGCTCGCTCAAGATCGCTCGGCCTGCTCCTCCGCTGCCGCAAGCTCCTCTCGGTCGGCAAGGCTTGCCGCCTCGGCTGCTTCTTCCTCCTCCACGGTGAACCCGAACTCACCGGCGGCAGCAGCTTCCGCCGCCTCCTCTAGCTCTGGTATGGCGCGCTGCAGCTCGGCGCCGGTGGTGTCGCGGTGAGCCACTTCGCCGCCGGCGCGGATCGGCACTTCTTCCAAGCTGTCAAGAACTGCTGCACGATGTCGTCGGCGGGCTTTTGCAAGTTGGAACGATTCCATTGGAATCGCACAACGGCATCATCGCTGGATGCGGTCAAGCCAAGAGTTGTTGCACAAAGGAACGACCCTCGGCAACATTAACCACTCGGGCGATCCGGTCGGGCTTGAACAGCTCCAGCAGAGATCGCATCCAGCTCCAAGACGCTGAAATTCCAGTTGAGGCCCGGCGCAGCCTCATGATGTCCGCCGATTTTGGAACTCCCAAGCAGGTCTCCTCCTCTCCCGCAAGGGAGCCGGCGCGGCGACGAAGGAAATCGCGCCAAAAGCGCCTACAGATGAGTCCGCATGCCCGAGGCGCAAGATCCGGGTCACGGCAATCTTCAACCTCGCATCCTCCGGCGCCAAGTTGCTCCAATCGTTGCCGCGCACTATGGGATTTTGGCGCTGGGCAGTGAAGGGCTGCGGGTTCTCCTCGATGATCCAACACCAATCGGCTCTCCACTCCTCCCACTTGCTGCGAAGATCTCCTTCCAGATACGCTTCTTTCTTGCCGATCCTGGTGATCCAAGCAATCCCTCCGGCAAGCGGCTCTCCTCTCTCAACGCGGGGCATGAAGAAGTGGCGGAAGAGGGCTACATTTGGTGGATTCGACAAAGTTTTCGCAAGGTGTGTGCGAAACCGCCATGGTCGACGGCGTTGGGGGTGAAATCAAGGAGGCGGAGGCCGAGGTGTTCATGATGTCGCAAAAGAATTGAAAAGGCGGGCAGAGCCCGCAGAGAAGAAAAGCCAAGAAGGGATACCCGACAGAAACCTTCTCGGATGCGGCGGCGGAGATCACCCTCGCGCTGGTGCGCCCGCGTCTCCGCCGACTGGAAGAGGTAGTACCCTCCCGCAGCTCCCTGTGCGCCGAGCAGGGGTCAAGGTGGCCGCGCCTTTCACAGCGCCATGAGCCGCTGCGCCGCCGACTTCACGCCTTTCCCTTGTCGGCTTTGGAGCCATGGTGGAGGTGGTGGAGGAGGCCGACGACGCTGAGGGCGCGGTGGCGATGGGGGAAGGGCGCCGCTCTCTTCAGACTTGAGAAGAAGGGGAGCGGCGGTGGTTTTTGAGATGTGACAACAATGGCAAGGTGGGCGTCTTGCCCTGTTTCCCCTGCTTATAAGGAGGAGAGGGGCGGACGCCCGCTTTTCCACTAAAGAAAGCCCCACGATCTCTCCCACGACGCCACGCTCGGGCGCTGCTGTTCGTGGGGACGTGGTGGGTCCAGGCGCAGTAACGGCGTGATCTAGGCCGCGTGTCTGCAGACTGCTTTTGGGCCTGGCCCAACAGCGCACGGCACCGTGTGTGGCCCAGCCTGGCTCCTGCCGGTGTACTAGAGTAGGGTACCCTAGTATCCCGAACTCGTGCATGGGCAGTTGCAGCACCCCGCGGCAAGGCTGGCCTGGTGACCGCCAAGGTCCTCCGCGGCTCCTTTGGAGCCATTCAAGAACAAAGTATTCAAGGCCCCGGCAAGAGGAGCTTGCCGACCACTCAAGGCACGAAAGAAACAAGACCCCGGCAAGAGGAGCTTGCCGGGAAGGCTTGGTGAGCGACAAGCTACCGAGCGCGACAGGATTCAGCGGCAAGGTGCTTGCCGCGCAGTAACCTCTCTTCATCTCCGCCCAGCTCATCCACCAACGTGTCGCCATGGGGCCATTCCAGCGTGCGGTCAAGAGGCTGTGCAGCCAGCGGGAGCAGCGATAAGCGGCGCCGACAAGCTTATCATCGTGGCAAACGGTGGTGCACTTGACGGTCCCTCACAGAATCGTTTAGGCGATGTGGACGGGCATTTATTGATCTTGTCCCTTGCCGTCAGAGTTAGGTATAATGCACTGTACACTGTACAAGTCGGTGTACCAACTACTCATTTTTCCATTTTTGCCCTCGTCTACGTTGCCACCTCTGGTGACCCCTTTGAGCCTATAAAAGGAGGCCCATGCGCAACGCAGAAAGGGTTCGGTCCATTCGACTCATTCGAGACCACACTCACTCAGGCTAGGTTTTGTAGCTCTCATTGCTCCCTAGCAAGAACACAATACAATCAACCAAGCAGCAGTAGGAGTATTATCTCTCCGGAGAGCTCCGGCTGGGTAAACTGCTCGTGTGCATCGCCGATCCGCTCTTCGCAATCTCCGCCCCCCCCCCACCGAACCACAAGGGACTCGGTCCGCCAGGTCCCATAGGTGTTCGTGGGTCACGATCAGCTTCCCCGACATCTTTGGCGCGCCAGGTAGGGGGCGTCGAGGCTGTGAGAACCTGATCCGGCGTTCACACGAGCAACAATCTTCATCATCTTCATCAACATGCCACCGAAGAAGAAGGCTTCGGCGGCAGTAGAGCCGTCCGCGTGAAACCCACCACCACCGGAGCTGACGAGTGGTGGAGAAGACGCTGGCGGAGGAACGGGCGTCGTCGAGGGAACCCACGACGCTGCCAAGTCCAAGGACAAGGCGGTGCAGACTTCGGCGTCCGGATACGTACCGCGTCCATCCCAAGAGGCGCGAGACCGGCAGCGTCATGGTGCTCGCAGCTCCATACGCTCGTTGGATCAAGGCCAAGCTGGAGGATCCCGAAGCCCTCGAGACCAGCATGCACGCCAGCATGCTGGTACGAGCGGAGTACGATCGCCTGGACGGGATACTGCTCCTTCTAACTTGGTTAGAAGTCCGAGCATATCCCGTTCCTCGCACCGTACGCCATTACCACCCACCACTCCAGCAGAAGCCTTGGCGAGAGCTCAACTGCTTCTAGACTACCCTCCAACGGCCGACAAGGTCGACGAATGGAGGGCCACCATCCAGAGTCTCATCGGCTTTGCCAACAGCGATACCCCGCGGCAACCAACTGCGTCCTTGCCGCGGCGGGACAACAAGGCACGAGCCGGTGGCGACGAGACATGCGGGGGTGCAACCACCATGCACTCTCCATCCCGAAGGCCAAGATCGCCGACTCGTCGGATCCACCTCGACAGCGACTACACCGCATCATCGGATCCACGAGCTCGCCGTGATCAGCGCCAAGTTCTTCAAGAACGGTAACAAGAAGACGCTCGAACTCGTGATCGCGCCAAGAGAAGCGCGGCGTCAATCCGACCAGCGCTGGGCCCGCTGTCGACATGCAAGCGCCGGGGAACTAGGTGACTTGTCAGACGCTGTAGGTTGCCCTGCGCTCACTCGTGAGCTGCGGCAAGTCGGTGGTCCGACAAGAAAAACTTCAAGCCAGATGTGCAAAGAGAAGTATGATGGCAGGACGATCCATCGGAGTTCCTCAAAGATCTACACCATCGCGGTGCAGGCTGCGGGGGGACGAGATGACAAGATCCTCGCCAACTACTTCCCGCTGGTACTCAAGCCAAATGTCAGATCTTCGCTCATGCACTTGCCGGACGGATCCATATCCTCTTGGGGAGATCTATGCCATCAGTTTGTCGGCGCCTTCACAGGAGGCCACAAACCTCATGGCCAAGAGAGTGACCTTCACCGCCGCCCGTAAGGAAGGAGAGTCCCTGCGCAAGTTCATCCAGAGATTCAGCCGTGTGCACTACAACATCCAGATGTCCACCCTACCGCGGTGATCAGCGTTTCATCGAACGCGGAACCGCAGGATGAGGGAGGAGATGGCGATGTGCAAAGTCAAGGACGCCGTGAGCTGTATGCCCCGGCCGACAAGTGTGCACGTGTGAAGAAGGAAGAAGACTCTGTGAGAGAATGCGAAGCAGGATCTCGACAAGGAGGAGACCGCCCTGCAAAGAAGAGCCGCGGCGGAACAACAGATAGAAGAAGAGCAAAGAGGTACTAGTTGTCGAGCAGTCCGCAACGGAGGTGGCGCCAAGAAGGCCAAGGTTGGTGGCTCCGCAAGGAGGTTGTCACGACACCGACCGCCAAGCTGTGGCGGCCGCCGACAAGCAGGACAGCTCCAACAAACAAGATCTGCAAGATTCACCGCACTAAGGGCCATGACCTCCGAGCTGCAAGAAAGTCGAGCAGCTTGTTGAGCTGCGAAGGCTGAGTACGAGCGGCGTGACAAGGAGAAGGCCCAGAAGGTGCTGGGGCAGCTAGCAAGAAGCGACCCGCCGGGAGGACGCCGCGGCAAGGCCAAGCAGCGGCAAGGAGACAGACCTCCCGCCGCGCGACAAGGATGAAGACGAAGATGACGATGAGGATATGGAAGACGATGAAGCTGATGAGCAGGAGTTTGAGAAAGCCACGGAGGTCCTCTCAGATTGACGGTGGTGCTTCTCTACATACCTCACACCGCCAACTCAAGCAATGGATGCGGAGGTTAATGCAGCAGAACCATCCGTAGAGTCACGAGACCTCTCAAGTGGTCCAGCACGCCTATCATCTTTGATATTGAGGACCACCCGATCGCATAATCGCGGTCGGGTGTTTGCCGATGTTGGTCTCACCAACTATCCGCAACCTCAAGGTCACCAAGATGTTAGTTGACGGCGGGCTGGCTTAAACCTGATCTCCTCCGCAGATGCTCCGTAAGCTTCAAATCCTCGACAAGAAGCTCAAGAGACCGGCACTTTCCAAGGAATCAACCCAGAAGGAGCAAGCGAAAGGGAAGATCACGTTGCGGTAACATTTGGCAGCGAACTGAATTTCAGGATCGAGAGGGTCACATTCGACGTTGTTGATTTCCCATTGCCCTACAATGGAATACTTGGCCGCCCAAAGACTCGCCAAGTTCATGGCAGCCTCTCATTATGCATACAATTTGCTCAAGATGCCCGCCCGATAAGTGTCATTTCTGTTCATGGCAACAAGAAAGATGCTCTTATCTGCGCCGACAAGATTTACCGATGCAGCAGCTGCGACAGATAGCAAATCACTTGCCGCTGAAGCTCCGGGGAAGAAGAAGACCACTTTGTCCGCAAGAGCTTTGATGCCCACTCCGCAAGCGCACTCTCTTGAGTGCTGCGCTACCGCCGAGGACGCACCATCGAGCTCCACCGCAAGTGCAAGAAGATGATGGCAGCTCCACCAAGACCAAGAAGGTGCCCGCCAAGGAGGACGGGACCTGGTGGTACCTTCACCATCGGTGCCACTCTCGACCCTAAATAGGAAGGCGGCTCGTTGCTTTCTGCGGGCGAATGTCGATGTGTTTGCATGGCAACCGCCCGACATCCCCGTGTTCCTGTGAAAGTAATTGAGCACCACTTAGCTGTCTGTCCTCGCGCGCGCCCGTCAAGCAAAAAGTCGAGAAGCAGCAAAGGAGCGCCAAGAGTTCATTGCAGAAGAGATCAAGAAGTTGGAAGCAGCAGGCCTTGTTAGAGGAGTGCTCCATCCCACGTGGTTGGCCAATCCGGTAGTTGTACGCAAGGCAAATGGGAAATGGAGACTTTGTATTGACTTCACAGATGTTAATAAAGCTTGTCCCAAAGACCCATTTCCCTTGCCACGCATCGACCAGATTGTTGACTCCACGGCTGGATGTGATTTGCTTTCATTTCTTGATGCATATTCAGGATATCATCAGATCTTCATGGCAGAAGAGGATGAAGAGAAAACCGCATTCATTACACCATGTGGCACATACTGTTTCATACGGATGCCTTTTGGTTTGAAGAATGCTGGTTCAACGTTTGCAAGAGTAGTCCATGACGCTTTTGAGCCCCAAATGCACAGAAATGTAGAAGCCTACATGGATGACATAGTGGTCAAGAGCAAGGACAAAGCAACTCTGGTTCAAGATTTAGATGAGACCTTTGCAAATCTGCGCAAGATCAACCTCAAGCTCAACCCCGAGAAGTGCGTGTTTGGAGTCCCTTCCGCAAGCTTCTCGGTTCTTCGTGTCTCAGAGGGGAATTGAAGCCAACCCCGACAAGATCAAGGCCATTGAGCAGATTGAAGCACCAAAGCGCGTCAAGGATGTACGAAGACTTGCCGGTTGCGTGGCTGCTCTCAGCAGGTTTATCTCTAGGTCTGCTGAGCGCGCCCTGCCATTTTTCAAGATTTTGAAAAAGGCAGGTCCAATGAAATGGACTCCCGAAGCGGAGGCTGCGCTGCAGGACTTAAAGAGGTACCTCTCCTCCACTCCAATACTTGTCGCACCTAGGCCACAAGAGAAGTTGTTGCTATATATAGCGGCAACCAATCAAGTGGTTAGTGCTGCGTTAGTAGCGGAGAGGGAGGCGGATGATGAGCCGGGAACTGAGGCAGATGCATCCAGCGACAAGCAGGGGGCTTCACCGTCAAGCTCTGGTCCCGACAAGGACGGATCTGCGCAGGATTGCGAGAAGACGCAGAAAAGGATGGTGCAGCGCCCAGTCTACTTTGTCAGTTCCCTTCTGCAGGGGGCTAGGTCAAGGTACTCTGGTGTGCAGAAATTGCTTTTCGGCCTCCTCATGGCCTCGAGAAAGCTGCGCCATTACTTCCAAGCACATGAGATAACAGTTGTCACTCGTTTTCCGCTAAAGAGGATATTGCAAAATCCAGAAGCAACAGGCAGGATTGTCGAGTGGGCACTGGAACTGTCAAGCTTTGGCCTCAAGTTTGAAAGCACTTCAACTATCCAAAGAAGAGCATTGGCAGAGTTTATAGCAGAATGGACGCCAATGCAAGATGAAGAAATTCCAGAGACGAGCATCCCCGTCAAGGAAGCAAGTAAAGAGTGGCTGATGTATTTTGATGGTGCCTTCTCGCTGCAAGGCGCCGGTGCCGGCGTGCTGCTTATCGCACCCACCGGAGAGCACCTCAAGTACATAGTCCAGATGCACTTTCCCAAGGAGCAAGCAACAAACAATACTGCAGAGTATGAAGGTTTGCTTGCCGGTCTCAGGATTGCAGTGGACCTTGGGATCAGGAAGCTTATTGTCAGGGGTGACTCGCAGCTTGTCGTCCGCCAAGTAAACAAAGATTATCAGAGTCCGTTGATGGAAGCCTACGTTGATGAAGTGAGAAAGCTAGAAGAGCACTTTGAAGGCCTGCAAATGGAACATGTTCCAAGAGCTCAGAATGATATTGCTGATGGCCTGTCAAAGTGCACCGCACTCAAGTTACCTGTGGAACCAGGAATTTTTGTGCTCAAGCTGACTCAACCAACTGTAACGCCATCAACCGGACAGAGCAAGAAGAGGAAGTTGATTTCCGGTGACTACTTCTCGGCCGAGCTCCTCGAAGCCGCCGCCGCGAAGGTCCCCAAAATCAACGCAGATATCGCTGAGGAGCAGTCTGCTCCGACAAGCCCTAGGGTTTGTTTCGTTGAAGTAGACGCTCCCGACAAGTTTTGCTCCGGCAAGCTTGCCGGGGATCATCAAGCTCCGGCTGAGCCGCAGGTTCTTGTCGTAGAAGCTGATGTTCCCGCAGCGGCAGATGTGCCTTTAGTCCTTGTTGTCGAGCCGCAAGCTCCAGCATGGGCACAGCAGATTGTCCATTTCCTTGCATGTGAGAACTTCCCAAGAGCAAGAAGAAGCGGAAAGAGTAGCCCGGCACTCAAGTATGTACCAGTTTGTTGACAACATCCTGCATGTAAGAAGACTCAACGGAGTGAAATTGAAGTGTATACATCGGGAAGATGGATGAAGCTGTTGGCGAGATACATGGAGGCATATGTGGTCACCACATTGGCAAGAAGAGCACTTGCCGCAAAGCTTTCCGCAAGGTTTCTTCGGCCGACAGCCCTCCAGGATGCAACTGCACAAGTAACCAAGTGTGAAGCGTGCAGTTCCATTCCAAGCAGATACACCAGCCAGCTCAAGCTCTCCGGATGATCCCTTTATCCTGGCCATTTTCGTCCGGGGCTCGACATCCTCGGCCCCTTTCCCGAAGCTGTCGGGGCTTTGAGTACTTATGCGTTGCAATCGACAAGTTCACAAAGTGGCCGGAAGTGGAAGCAGTGAGGAAGGTGACATCACAGTCAGCAGTCAAGTTCTTCAGGTCAATTGTTTGCCGTTTTGGGATTCCTAACCGGATCATCACCGACAACGGCACACAGTTCACGAGTCGCACCTTCATGCAATACGTCCAAGATCTTGGCGCCAAGGTCTGCTTTGCTTCTGTTGCTCATCCGAGAAGCAACGGTCAAGCGAGAGAGAGCAAATGCTGAAGTGCTGCGAGGACTCAAGACCAGAACTTTCGACAGGCTGCGCAAGAGCGGAAGAAACTGGATTGAGGAGCTGCCGGTGGTTCTTTGGTCGATCAGGACGACGCCAAATCGAGCCACTGCCGAGACACCTTCGCTCTAGTCTATGGAGCGAGGCAGTTCTCCCCACGGAACTTCGATATCGGGTCACCTCGAGTGCTCGCTTATGATGAGCTTGAGCAAGAGCAGCTGCGACAAGATGACGCGCTGCTCCTTGAGGAGGATCGTCTTCAGCTGCTGTACGAGCTGCTCGTTACCAGCAAGCTTTGCGCCGCTACCATAGCCGCAAAGTTAGTGCCAGAAGTTTCGAGGAAGGCGACCTTGTTCTTCGGCGCGTTCAGTCCGCCAAGAATTCCAACAAGTTGACGCCAAAGTGGGAAGGCCCTTATCGGGTGAAACGAGTCACTAGGCCTGGCGCTGTCCGCCTTGAGACCGAAGATGGCGTTCCGGTGAGCAACTCCTGGAATATAGAGCATCTTCGTAAGTTTTACCCATAGAGGCGGTTGCGGAACCTGTTCCGGCAACCACCCTTTTGTACAAGTCTTGCCGATGTTGCATGTAATCCTTTGTACAAAGCCGGGCGCAGACCCCGTGCATCAGTAAAGCTCATGTGTTGCGCACAACTTGTCAAATGCATGCTTTCATAATCCATTATGCATGTGTTATCTAACATTTTGTGCAGCATCCACACCCGGTAAGCGATAACGAGCCACGAGGCTCCATAACTTTATTTTCTCTTTTTTTCTTCTCAAAAGAAAAGAAGGTTCCTTCGCCCACAAGTTAGCCGGGGGGGGGGAGGAGAAGATAATGGTGTGGGCCACCAAGCGTCGCTCGAGGAAGTATCGCCTTGCCGGGAAGCAAACGACAGAAAAGCTAAGTTGCCAAAGTTTGAGCAATCAGTTTTTAAATTTTTAAGTTATCTTCCTTGAGCGATAGTACTTTGTATGGAAAACACATGCGCTGGAGGAACCAACTCGTAGCTAGTTTGCGCCTTACTTTGTTTGAGTCCGCTCAACAACTTAAGTGAGCTGCAACTAGTTGCTGACGAGGTTGCTTGTCGGAGGCGGCACCGCCATGACAGGCTCTTGACGTTCAAGACTCAGCGCTTCATGGCAAAGGTGCCCGCGCCGACAAGTTCCCTAAAAGTGTAGGGCACAAACATACAAAGGAAAGAATCGAGTAAAGGAAATAACATTGCAATCATTCCCTAAGATAGAGTATATTACAAAAATAACTTGTCGCAGATCTAATAAATTGTTCTCCTAAACATGATCAGCAGCGACAAAGGAAAGATAAACTTGGCGGCCTAGTCCACGCGGTCGCCATCAACCCTCTTGACTCCGCTCACCCTGTCCACAATGGGTGCGACAAGGGCCTTGAGCGCTTCAACGTCAGCAGTCGGCGGCAGAGACTTGAGGACGTTGGCGAAGCTGACGCCTGGATTGCGGAAGGCCACCTTCATCAACACCTTATGGAGGGCTCCTGCGCAGATCTGGCGCGACTCGTCGGCCAGCTGCTTTGGGATCTCCTCCCGGAGCCGCTGGAGAGCCGTCACCACTCCCTTGAGGAACAAGCTGAGCTTGGCGCTGGGTTGAAGGAGCTCGTCGGTGGAGTACCCAAGATCCACCATCCCCAGCTCCATCAGCTCCTTGTCGATGGCGGCGGCAGTATCCACAAGACCCTCCGTCCAGTGCATCACGTTCTCTCTGAAGGTTTCCTGGGCGGTCGCGGCATTCGCCAGCAGCTCCTCGTTGGCCTTGATCTTCTCCAACAAACCCACTTCCCGCTCCTTGGCGCCGTCCAGCGTCTCCGTCAGGGTGGACAGCTTCAGCTCAAGATCCGCCTTGGAGTCCTTGGCGGCGTCGAGCTCTTTGATTTTCTCTGGCGGCCACGCAACTTCGCCAAGAGTGTAGGCGTCCTTCTCGCGCTCGTGCTTCAGCGCGGTGACCTCCTCGCCGCTCTTCTGGAGGGTGGCCTCCAGCTGCGCCACCCTCGTCTCTAACTCCTTCTTGGCGGCCTCGGCAGCTGCGGCAGCGTCCTTTGCCTCCTTGAGTGCTCCGCCAAGTGATTGCTCGCGCGCGGCAAGATCTTCCTCATAGCTGTCAAGGTTGATCTTCCGCTGCGCCATTTCGCCTTCTTCTTCTTGAGATAGCTTCGCCGGCAAGCCTTTGTTGCTCCTCGACCTCGGCCTTCTCCGGGATGAAGGCGTGCGCTCGGCGAGTTGCTCCGTGCTGCTTTCGTCCGGAGAGTTTCTTTGTTGGCGCGCGGAGCTCTTCTGCGCGTTTCTCCATGTCGCTCCGCCCTCGCGACAAGTGCTTCCCTGGACTCCGGCTTAGCTTGTCGGGCGCGGTAAGCGACAGCAGCTTCTTCGGCGGCTGCTCCTCCTCGAACTTCGCCCTTCGCTGCTGCTTGAGCGCGTCAACCAGCGACAGCCAGTGGAGGCGAGCAGCTCTTCGTCGAAAGTCTCTCCCTCGACCGGCGCCACGGGCTCGGCGCCCATTGGAGCTTGATGAAGACACCGTCGCCGGCCTTGAGATAGGCGCGGGCTGGGGCTCTTCGAACTGGTGCTGCATCGGTGGTGGAGGATCGGCGGTCGGCGTGGCGCTGGCGCTCCTGCGACCTCGGTCGTCGATCGATCACCAGACCCCTCCCGGCCTTTGCGCCGGCAACCTTGGCGGCCTCCTGCGGCGGACCCATCGGCGCGGCCTCCTCCTCTATGTTGGCGGCGTCGTCATTGTTGCCGAGCTGCAGCGCCGCCACCAGAGCTGGAGGGCGGCGAAGAAGCTGCCGCCGGTGAGTTGGGTTCACCGTGGAGGCAGAGGCAGCCGAGGCGGCAAGCCTTGCCGACCGAGAGGAGCTTGCGGCGCGGAGGAGCAGGCCGAGCGATCTGAGCGAGCGAGCCTGCCGGGCGCCTCCCTCCACCTTGAGATAGCTTGCCGCGGGAGGAGCCAGCCCCGCCAAGAAGGCGCCTCCGCAAGACCGGGAAGTGGCGGGGCGGCGGGCAGACCAACAGCCGTCTCGCCCATGACGCGCTCCACCGCGACAAGCTCATTGCTGCGGGGGCGCCTCACGCTGCCACAAAGAACCGGGTGGGGCCTTACGGGACCACGGCTCCAGCGCCCGCCAAGCGTGCGAGGGAGCCCACTCTTCCAGCTTCGTCGCACCGAGGCGGGCGGAATCGACTTCTCCGCTCTCAGCTCCGAGGAAGAAGAAGAAGAGTGAGATCTTGTCGCTGTACTTGTAATCCTTCAATTTGCTGCTTTGTCTTGTATCTGATTTGCTTCATTCTGAACTCTTTCCTTCGTCAGGACGTTGGCTCAGAGGGCGTCGAAGAGAGCCAAGACCCCGGTGGTTGTCATCGAAGACGATCCCCCCGTGGCGACAGGAGGCGCGTCTGAGACTCCCTTGCCGGACCCGGCAACCCTTCCTCAGAGCAGCCCCCAGCACAGCCCCCAGCGTAAGTAATTGGTTCATTTCTTATGGTTAGGTGTGCATGGGTGCTCCTTCTTTACTGATATCTGACTTGTTGATTTGTGTAGGAGCAGAGCAGCCTCATCAGGAGGCCCCGGAAGTCACTCCCAAGTTTTATGCTGCTTCAACTACGCCGCCAAGGAGAATTCTCCGGCAAGGGAGCGCTCTCCGGCAAGGGAGGCCTCTCCGACAAGGGATGTTTCTCCGACAAGGGGCAGCGCCAACGATCCTCCGGTGGTGGAAACCGCGGCCACAGATCCCATCACAGGTAATCTCCTTGCTTGAAAATTTCCCTTGGGTTCCTTTTCTTCTGTTCTTCTTTTGAACATTTGCTTGACTGTTCTTTCTTTTTCGATCGTCGAGATGTATCTGCGGAGAGCCGATGGAGACTAAGGTTGCGGCGAGGAGGGCCTGTGGCAACAATGGCGACGCCGCCAACATGGAGGAGGAGGCCGGGCGCCGATGGGTCCGCCCGGCGAGGAGGCCGCCAAGGCTCTTGGCGCAAAGGCTGGGGAGGGTGCGGTGATCGTACTAACGACCCCGAGGCGTGGGGCGCCAGCGCTCGCCGACCGCCGATCCCTCCGCCACCGATGCAGCACCGAGCTCAAGAGCCCCAGCCAGCGCCTATCTAAAGGCGGCGGACGGCGTCTTCATCAAGCTCCCATGGGCGTCGAGCTCCTGTGGCGCCCGGTCGAGGAGAGACTTTTGACGAAGAGCTGCTCGCCTCCGGCTGGGCTGTCGCTGGTTGACGCGCCAAGCAGCAGCGATGGCGAGTCGAGGAGGAGGAGCTGCTGAAGAAGCTCTTTGTCGCTCTACCGCGCCCGACAAACTAAGCTGGAGTCGAGGAAGCACTCGTCGCGAGGGCGAGGCGGACATGGAGAAAGCAGCAGAAGAGCTCGGGCGCCAACAAAGAAACTCTCCGGGCGTGGCGAAAGCGGGAGCAACTTCGCTGAGGCGCACGGCCTTCATCCTAGAAGGCGAGGTCGAGGAGCAACAAAGGCTTGCGGCGAGAAGCTATCTGTGCAAGAAGGCGGCTGGCGCGCGGAAGATCAACCTTGACAGCTATGAGGAAGATCTTGCAGCAGCAATCACTTGGCGGAGCACTCAAGGAGGCAAGGGCGCTGCCGCAGCTGCCGAGGCCGCCAAGAAGGAGTTAGAGGCAGGTGGCGCGGCTGGAGGCCACCCTCGGAAAGAGCGGCGAGGAGGTCACCGCTGATGCCGAGCCGAGAAGGGCGCCAACACTCTTGGCGAGTTGCAGGCCGCCTCGCTGAGAAAATCAAAAGCTCGGCGCCGCCAAGGACTCCAAGGCGGATCTTGAGCTGAAGCTGTCCACCACAGCGGAGGCGCTGGGCGGCGCCAAGGAGCGGGAAGTGGGTTTGTTGGAGAAGATCAAGGCCAACGAGCTGCTGGCGAATGCCGCGACCGCCAGAAACCTTCGAGAGAACGTGATGCCTTTGGGCGGAGGGTCTTGTGGATCTGCCGCCGCCATCGACAAGGAGCTGATGGAGCTGGGGATGGTGGATCTTGGGTACTCCACCGACGGCGCATTCAACCCAGCGCCAAGCTCAGCTTGTTCCTCAAGGGAGTGGTGGCGGCTCTCCAGCGGCTCGGGAGGAGATCCCAAAGCAGCTGGCCGACGAGTCGCGCGGATCTGCGCAGAGCCCTCCATAAGGTGTTGATGAAGGTGGCCTTCCGCAATCCGAGCGTCGGCCGCCAGCGATCCTCAAGTCTCTGCCGCCGATCGCTGGCGTTGAAGCGCTCAAGGCCCTTGTCGCACCATTGTGGACAGGGTGAGCGGAGTCAAGAGGGTTGATGGCGACCGCGTGGACTAGGCCGCCAAGTTTATCTTTCCTTTGTCGCTGCTGATCATGTTTAGGAGAACAATTTATTAGATCTGCGACAAGTTATTTTTGTAATATACTCTATCTTAGGCAATGATTGCAATGTTATTTCCTTTACTCGATTCTTTCCTTTGTATGTTTGTGTCCTACGCTTTTAGGGAACTTGTCGGCGCGGGCACCTTTGCCGCGAGCGCTGAGTGCGGAACGTCAGCAGCCTGCTGGCGGTGCCGCCTCCGACAAGCAACCTCGTCGCAACTAGTTGCAGCTCACTTAAGTTGTTGAGCGGACTCGAAACAAAGTAAGGGCGCAAACTAGCTACGAGTTGGTTCCTCCGCGCACAGGTTTTCCATACAAAGTACTATCGTTCGAGGAAGATAACTTAAAAATTTAAAAACTGATTGCTCAAACTTTGGCAACTTAGCTTTTCTGTCGTTTGCTTCCCGGCAAGGCGATACTTCCTCGAGCGACGCTTGGTGGCCCACACCATTATCTTCTCCTCCCCGGCTAACACTGTGGGCGAAGGAACCTTCTTTTCTTTTGAGAAGAAAAAAAGAGAAAATAAAGTTATGGAGCCTCGTGGCTCGTTATCGCTTACCGGGTGTGGATGCTGCACAAAATGTTAGATAACACATGCATAAATGATTATGAAAGCATGCATTTGACAAGTTGTGCGCAACACATGAGCTTTACTGATGCACGGGGTCTGCGCCCCGCTTTGTACAAAGGATTACATGCAACATCGGCAAGACTTGTACAAAAGGGTGGTTGCGAAACAGGTTCCGCAACCGCGCCTATGGGTAAAACTTACGAAGATGCTCTATATTCAGGAGTTGCTCACGGGCGCCATCTTCGGTCTCAAAGCGGAAAACGCCGAGCCTAGTGACTCGTTTCACCCGATAAGGGCCTTCCCACTTTGGCGTCAACTTGTTGGAATTCTTGGCGGACTGAGCGCGCCCAAGAACAAGGTCGCCTTCCTCGAAACTTCGGCACTAACTGCGGCTATGGTAGCGGCGAAAAGCTTGCTGGTAACGAGCAGCTCGACAGCAGCCTGAAAGCGATCCTCCTCAAGGAGCAGCGCGTCATCTTGTCGCAGCTGCTCTTGCTCAAACTCATCATAGCGAGCACTCGAGGTGACCCGTATCTGAGTTCCGTGGGAGAACTGCCTCTGCTCCATAGACTAGGCGAAGGTGTCCGCCGGTGGCTCGATTTGGCATCGTCTGATCGACCAAAGAACCACCGCAGCTCCTCAATCCAGTTTCTTCCGCTCTTGCGCGGCACAGCCGAAGTTCTGGTCTTGAGTCCTCGCAGACACTTCAGCATTTGCTCTCTCTCCTTGACCGTTGCTTCTCGGATGAGCAGCGAAGCTAAAGCAGACCTTGGCGCCAAGATCTTGGGCGTATTGCATGAAGGTGCGACTTCGTGAACTGTGTGCCGTTGTCGGTGATGATCCGGTTAGGAATCCCAAACGGCAAACAATTGACCAAGAACTTGATCACGGCTGTGATGTCACCTTCCTCACTGCTTCCACTTCCGGCCACTTTGTGAACTTGTCGATTACAGCGCATAAGTACTCAAAGCCCCGACAGCTCGGGAAAGGGGCCGAGGATGTCGAGCCCCAGACCGAAAATGGCGAGGATAAAGGGATCGTCAGGAGAGCTTGACCTGGGTGGTGTATCTGCTTGGAATGGAACCGCACGCTTCACACTTGGTTACTTGTGCAGTTGCATCCTGGAGGGCTGTCGGCCAGAAGAAACCTTGCCGGAAAGCTTTGCCGGCAAGCGCTCTTGCGCCAATGTGGTGACCACATATGCCTCCATGTATCTCTGCCAACAGCTTCTGTCCATCTTCCCGATGTATACACTTCAATTTCACTCCGTTGAGTCTTCTTCTGTACAGGATGTTGTCAACAAACTGGTACATACTTGAGTGCCGGGCTACTCTTTCCGCTTCTTCTTGCTCTTCGGGAAGTTCTCCTGTCTGAAGGAAATGGACAATCTGTTGTGCCCATGCTGGAGCTTGCGGCTCGACAACAAGGACTAAAGGCACATCTGCCGCTGCGGGAACATCAGCTTCTACGGCAAGAACCTGCGGCTCAGCAGGAGCTTGATGATCCCCGGCAAGCTTGCCGGAGCAAAACTTGTCGGGAGCATCTGCTTCAATGAAACAAACCCTAGGGCTTGTCGGAGCAGACTGCTCCTCAGCGATATCTGCGTTGATATTGGGGACCTTCGCGGCGGCGGCTTCGGGGAGCTCGGCCGGGAAGTAGTCACAGGAAATCAACTTCCTCTTCTTGCTCTGTCCGGTTGATGGCGTTACAGTTGATTGAGTCAGCTTGAGCACAAAAATTCCTGGTTCCACAGGTAACTTGAGTGCGGTGCACTTTGACAGGCCATCAGCAATATCATTCTGAGCTCTTGGAACATGTTCCATTTGCAGGCCTTCAAAGTGCTCTTCTAGCTTTCTCACTTCATCAACGAGGCTTCCATCAACGGACTCGATAATCTTTGTTTACTTGGCGGACGACAAGCTGCGAGTCACCCACGACAATAAGCTTCCCGATCCCAAGGTCCACTGCAATCCTGAGACCGGCAAGCAAACCTTCATACTCTGCAGTATTGTTTGTTGCTTGCTCCTTGGGAAAGTGACAGCAATGGCAAGGTGGGCGTCTTGCCCCTGTTTCCCCTGCTTATAAGGAGGGAGAGGGGGCGGACGTTCCGCTTTTCCAATTAAAGAAAGCCCCCCGATCTCTCCCACGGCGCCACGTTCGTAGCGGCTGTTCGTGGGGGCGTGGTGGGTCCAGGCGAGTAACGGCGTGATCTAGGCCGCGCGTGCCCGTGCACTGTTTTGGGCCAGGCCCAACAGCGCTCGGCATCGTGTGTGGCCCAGGCCCGGGGGCTCCTGTCGGTGTACTAGAGTAGGGGTACCCTAGTATCCCGAACTTGTGCACGGGCAGTTGCAGCACCCCGCGGCAAGGCTGGCCTGGTGACCGCCAAGGTCCTCCGCGGCTCCTTTGGAGCCATTCAAGAACAAAGTATTCAAGGCCCCGGCAAGAGGAGCTTGCCGGGAAGACCACTCAAGGCACGAAAGAAACAAGACCCTGGCAAGAGGAGCTTGCCAGGAAGGCTTGGTGAGCGACAAGCTACCGAGCGCGACAAGGATTCAGCCGCAGCAAGGTGCTTGCCGCGGCAGGCAACCTCTCTTCATCTCCGCTCCAGCTCATCCACTAACGTGTCGCCATGGAGCCATTCCAGGCGTGCGTGTCAAGAGGCTGTGCAGCCAGCGGGGAGCAGCGATAAGCGGCGACAAGCTTATCATCGTGGCAAGCGGTGGTGCTTGAGCGGTCCTGTTGCCTTTGTTTAGGCGACAGGGACGGGCATTTATTGATCTTGTCCCTTGCCGTCAGAGTTAGGTATAATGCACCGTACACTGTACAAGTCGGTGTACCAACTACTCATTTTCCCATTTTTGCCCTCGTCTACGTTGCCACCTGTGGTGACCCCTTTGAGCCTATAAAAGGAGGCCCATGCGCAACGTAGAAAGGGTTCGGTCCATTCGACTCATTCGAGACCACACTCACTCAGGCTAGGTTTTGTAGCTCTCATTGCTCCCTAGCAAGAACACAATACAATCAACCAAGCAGCAGTAGTAGCCAGTGATAATAAAGTAGTAGCAGCACTGACGGTACATTTTGACATCAGTCTGTGATGAACAATCGACCTCACTACGGTTGGGGAGGACAATAACACATACATACCTAATTTTAACCGGTATGTGTTAACCGTCTTGGAAGTCCTGCAGAGGCTTATCACTGACACGCCCGCGCCGTCCCTCCAGTGATGACCCTCATCACTGACGCATGGTCATGAGCCAGTTAGTGATGAGTAGTCACTTGTGTTTGGTTTTGTAGTAGTGTTGGGGGCGAAACACAAATCTTATGTAAATTACATGACGATTCAACATGAATATAGAAGAGAAGAGATGTTAATCCCAAGGCGCGGCTGTGTAGTAGTGCCATGGGCGCCGTGGTTGGGGGTAAGTTGTCAATCCCCGAAACACAATGTTACTTAAATCATGTAACAGTTCAACACGAGTGTAGAAGAGAAGATATGTGGACCCCATTGCATGGCTGCCGGAAGCCGCGCGTAGAAAAGAGTTACGAGAAGTGATGCCGTGGGGAATGCCAACAACAAAATATAGCAAGTAAATACAATAGAAAAATGTATGTCACGACATAACTAACGATGTTCTTAATGTGGATATTTTTTTCTTAGTTTACAAAGTTTGATTTTTTGGATAAAATAGGAAAGCACCTGCATTTTTTTCAGAACCAAAAAATCATCTTCTTTTTTCTTTTCGAGGCAAAAAAAATAAGGCGCACGGATGTTAATGGACGGGCCGGCAAGCAGAGAACTGGGCCATAACTAGTTGTGGAGAAGAAGAATAGGTTCTTCTTGGGCCAGTCCCTCCGAGGAGAGACCGGGCCGGACTGAGCTTGCTTCTTGCCTTTATACAACCATCGCAGCCCGGCCGCATCGTTGTAGAAACCCAAGCTGCTAGGTTATTCGCCCCGAAGAAAAAAGGAAACCCCAGGCGGCGGCGGCGGCGGAGGAGACAGAGATCGACGGTGCGGGCAAGAGGCGCCGATGGGCGGCAGCGGAGATCAACGGTGGGTGGAAGAGACGCCGACGGGCAGCGGGTCGAATGCAGACTCGGCAGACGCTCTTCGTCGCTACCGTGGTCTCCTGAGGTGGGAGACCGATTTGCTGCGGAGTGAGGTCAGCTCCCGGGGCCTCGATACGATTGCTGGAAAGAAGGCTTATCTGGAGCAGCATTCTGATGGAAGACCACTAGGTATCAGACAGTCTGAGCTGAGAGAGGAGTTGTCCGCCCCTCACCGGAGCTGGGCGAGCAGTTGTCAGGTGGATTGGCCCTACCTTGTTCCTCATCATGAGGAGGCCGTCGATCTACTCTTGCACGAGGCACACCGGCTGACCTACCGCATCCAATCTCTGAGGGAACTCGATGTGCCAATCCCATTTGAGAAGCTCAGATTACTGCATCTCTTGTCCAAAACATGTGCGAGCCTCTCCAGAAGCATAAGGACGCATGCATCGCCAACTTCAAGCGAGTCTTCTCAGGATGCTGCAGTTTCTCCTTACAAGGAGCGACGTAAGAGCTGGCAGTCGACTTGGGGGAGTCCAGTATTAAGATGCGGCGGCTTCCATGACATAAGTAAGTTAGAGTTCCTCCATGCTCTCATCTAACTAATTTTTCTAGTCGTCAGCTTTCCTTCCTTTTTCTTCCTTCAAATGCTTCGTACGCGTGCAGAATTGACTAGTGACTGCAGAGAAAGGAAAATGTATTGAGTAAGTTCAGCAACTAGTGCAATGAGTGAACCATACAAGACAAAGGCACATGCTTCAGACATTGCTGCTAGGCATATATCTATCCAGCACAACACAACAAGAAAAATACTTCAGACTTGGATGATTTCAGCCAAGAGAAAATACGTTCTTCAGTTAGTTAGCAATACAAATATCAGCTTTCCGTTAGTCAGCGTTCTCCGTCCCAAAATACTTGTCTTAGATTTGTCAAAATACGGATGTATCAAGTCACGTTTTAGTATTAGATACATCCGTATCTAGGCAAATCTAAGACAAGAATTTTGGGATGGAGGGAGTACACACTAGTGCACAGTTTCCCAAGTGGACGTTCGGCTTTGAAGTCGGTGAGTGTGTAGCACCTGTGTGCTCCTACGTATTTCCTGCTTTTGCTTCCTTTTTCTTTCCTATTAATATGCATTTCTCAGTCAAATGCAATCATTTCACTTGCTCATTTTCTTCTTGTATAGTAAGAGATTGTACTTCCCTTTGTTTAGTAGTTTCTACATTTATATAACACTAGACACATTGATGTTGCAGCCACACTGTCTCCTATGTATTTTACGCCCTGCGCTCCTCGTATCATCCCATCCTCCGCCGTTGCCACCAATGCCTTGCAGATCTACTCATTCGAAATCTTTGAGCTGGATGACAGCTTGAAGTGGCCACTCAATGTCTACGGTGTGGTCGCTGCTCGAGATGCTGTGGATGGTAACCGCAACCTTCTCTTCTCTCGCTCCAGGGCTAACTGCCAATTACTCACTAAAGAGGTATGTATAAAACATTTCCCCTTCCTCTTGCATGTGATCTTGTGCATAATACATACATTTATACTAGCAAAGATAGAAAATTAATATGTCGGTTGATATGGCTTTGCTGGTTCTTAAGCTCAGCAGCATTGGTTGATTAGTACAGCAGATAACGAATTCGCTCTATGAGTAACAATCTAGTGGTAATTAGTACAAGGAAATATTACATGAAATAGATAGTTTCTGCTTCTGATGGAAGTCAAGATGTATTCTGGATCAGTGCAAGCATCTTCGATACTGCACCTTCCAGGCACAATGCAGGCCCTTGTTGATATAGTTGCATGGCCAAAGTTGATTGCAATAGTTTAATGCATATCTCAATAGAAATATCATAGACTTGGTTCCGACACTTGCTCCCCTGATGTAGTTCAAGCAAGAAAATTAATTCAGCAAACAGAAATGAAAACATATTAGGAAGTAGAGGGGCTCGGTGTCCAGCAATGGTTTCATGTAACTATTTGGTCCAACAAGTACTATGCCAATGTGTCCGTCGATCTCCATTCTACCTTCTAATAACCATGGAAGATATAATCAATTGTAGTGTGGTGAGCAGCAAGAGGAACATTCAAACAATCAATGAGACCATTAATTCCTGGTTCATTCCCTGGGTTCTATGCTGTTAACCATTTGACTTTCCAGTGGACATGGCACCTGGTAAGTCTTGAGCGCAAGCTGTATGATGGTGATGATTACAATAATAAGGCTTGCTAGGTGATGATAATAGTACTCTAATCTGATCTGGTCCTGTCCTCAAGCTAGTGTGGTTCACACTGTTGAGTGTTGAGAGTTGAGTGTGTCACTGCATTGGGTGGTGGGCATTGTAGGTCTGTACGCTGTACGTGTACAGCACGGCAGTTGCATTTGTTATTTGTGTACAAAAATGAAGTGTCAATGATGGTTAAGCAATCATATTCGATTCAGATCCAGTGGTTTTCTCTCTCTCTCTCTCTCTCTCTCTCTCTCTCTCTCTCTCTCTATCTATCTATCTATCTATCTCTCTCCGTGTGTGTTTCTCATGGTAAACCATGTCACATGGCATTAGTAATGATAACGATGATTGTTGTTTGCAGGATCCTTTTTTGCACTTGACTGGCCCTTCTCGTGCTATTCTGTCTGTGTATCCGGTTGATTTTGAAGTTGAACTAAGGATAAAAGATGGAAGCGGGTCTCAAGATAAAGCATTGATCAGTTCTACTAACCACCACCATTTTTGTGCTGATACTGCTCTTTTCCTTGGCTGTCTGTGTTCAGCAAAGTTAAACCTCCAGACTGTTGCTAGTGCTGTCCAGGCCACGATATTATCAGTTCGTGTCATTGGAGGGCTGTCTACTTTTGAATTTGGAGGGCAAATTGCGTGTTCATTGTCTACTGCAGGTCGCCGAGTTGTGTTGTTTGATTCTAGTGAAGAATTTTGTGAAGACCTGGAAGGTTACGTTCCACTGGCAAGGAATGTTGTTACGGTGGAATCAAAAGGTTCACTGAGGATCATCATCAAAAGTTACACAGAATCTCATCTTGTTGCTCACCAGGCTGAGTTTGAATTCGGTGCCAAGCATTGTCAGATAAGCAGTCAGGAACGTGTTATTGGTGATTCTAAGCTGCAGGTTGTCATTGCTTGGTCCCTACTTGTGAGGGACAAGCTTGACAACATGGCAGCGGGGTATGCCTTCACTTATCCCTCTCTCTGTGGCTAGTTCGACAACTTGGTGGGGTGATCAAACTTAGAACTTCGTTGTCTTTTGTAATCTAACTTGAAGTTGACCTATGTTGTGTTGTGTGATTAAACGTGTCATCAAACTAAGTAGACCTATGTTTTCTTTTGTTCCATTCGTACAACTGTTGCCCTGCTGGGAAGGTACCTTCATTATGTAATATATACTGTGGTTGAGTCGAACTGGCTGGGAAGGTGCCTTTTATCATGTAATACTCCCTCTGTCTGGTTGTCCATTTCTCCGACAAGTATTTTTAAGTGGAGGGAGTATATAATTGTGGTTGAATCAAATTGACGAATGTAGTTTGTTTTGGACAAAGCCGTGACCTTTGCCAAGCTAACAAATGTGGGTCATCCCGCATGGGCAAACTGGAGCAAAACGTTTCTCATAGTAGAAAAAAGCTATACTCTTATTAATAACACAGGGGTAGCATCATAGTAGAAAAAAAATATACCCTTGATTAATCACATTGGGGCGGCCCTTGAGTGCAGCATCCAATTAGGTTCAGTACACACAGTGCCAAGTGCCACTTGCTGTTTTTTGCTTGTTTTTTACTTCGCAGAATATCCCTATCAAATGGAGTCCAAATGCGGCAAAATTTTGGGGATATTTTTTTGGACCAAAATACAACTTGGAAGCCAAGGAAGCACCTAGGGGGAGGCTTGTGGGGCCCACAAGACACCAGGCCGCTAGAGGCCCCTGGCGCGCCCTGATGGGTTGTGGGGCCCATGGGGGTCTCCTGCACCGCCTCTTCGCTCTATAAATCCTCAAAAATCCCAGAAACTCTATGGGAGCAGACGAATCACAATTCCAGCCAGCGCAAGTTCCACATAACGCCCCGATAATTATGCTACAGTAAGCCCATGCTAACGATGCCATGTCATCACATTACTGTTGCTAATCTCCATTTGGTCCAAATCACGATTCAAATTCAAAACTGAGTTTAAAGCCAAAATTCAAATTTGTCAAACGAGAAAACCAAAATGTTCAAAGTGTGGCAAATTTTCCATAACCAATTTTGGTGGTGAGCCAACATTTTTGCAAAGTGGTTTAATGCCCTAATCTATTTAAAACAGTTATTTAAAAGGTTAAATTAAAAAAAATAAAAGGTCCTCCCTCCTCCACTGGGCCGACTGGCCCAGCTGCCCACCGCGCCCTCCTGGGCCTCGGCCCACCTAGCCGACCTAGGCCACCTAGCCCCACCCCTCGGTCGTCTTCCTCCTACTGTACACGACCGAGCGCGTGCTCCCGCCCGACCACTTCGGCGGCGACGCCCCGAGGGGATAAGGGAGCCCCTCCGACGCCTCGGGCCTCCTCCCCCACCTACCTCCACCCACTTCGTCCCTCTCGCACAGGTCCACCTCTCCCCCTCTGCCGATCTGGAGGAAGGGCCGAACACCATGGTCGCCGCGCCTTCCTTGCTGCCACGGCCATTGTCCTCCTCTCGCCGCACCGCCGTGCCATCCACTCTGTCGGCCTCCTCTGCGTCGACTACGGCGGCCATCTCGAGCTGGGAGGCACCGCTGCGCTGGATCATCGTCGTCTTCTTCCTCCTCGTCCGTCGGACTCCGTCGACGATTCACTCCGTCGAGCTCTCCCCCAAGCCCGCTTTGCTCACTTGCAGGTCACGGTGAGCCCCCGCCTTCTTTCCCCCTCCCTTCTCGTCAACGATCGTACCTCGTGGCCGCCATCCCCGCTGCGGCTGAGCCCTCCGCCGCGGACGCTCGTCACCGGCCACCTACCGGTGACCAAATGGCCACGCGCAGTAGTCCATCGTCGTCGCACGCACATGTAGAGGTCCCATGGCCGTTTAGTTTGTCCGCAAACGAGCTGTTGTTGCTTACCCGCATCGAGCCGAGTTTCGGCCGCCGCTGTCGTCGACGCTGTGCCCTGCTCCGGTCAACTCCAGCCCCCGCGACCACCACCGTTGGATGCACGAGATCGACTGCAGCCGAACGAGCCTAGCCACGTCCGATTTGAGCCACCGTAGCAAAAATCCAGCGGCCTCCCGTGCGCGCCGCCATGCGTTTTGGTCGCCGGCGCGACTCCCATCGCCATGCTGACGTGGCGCCTCTGGGCCCCACCCTGGTGTTGCTGCTACTGGGCCCCACGGCCCTGTTGACCCAGTCAACGGTTGGCTGGGCATTGCCCAGTCACTGCCAGTGGGCCCCGCGTGGGCCCTGTTGACTTGTCAGCTAGTCAATTGACCGCTGATGCGTTGATGACGCCATGCTGACGTCACGTTCTTTTTTCTGAATTAATTTAAATGGTATTAATATTAGAAAATATTTTAAAACTTTGAAAATTAATATATAATAATCTGTAACTCGGATGAAAAGTTGTATACATGAAAGTTGCGCAGAACGACGAGATGAATCCGAACACGCGGTCCGTTCGTCTGCCACACGTCCCTAGCATAGCGAACATGCAACCTTTCCCCTCCGGTTCATTTGTCTGACAGACGTCTGGAACCGGGAAAACTTTCCCGGATGTTGTCCCCCTTTTCCGGTATCGTGTAACCCTGCATTAGAACACCTCTAGCATCGCTCATTGTCATGTTATGCATATGTTTGTGTGTATTTACTGTTTCTTCCACCTCTTCTCTCCGGTAGACCCTGAGACCGACGTTGATGCCAGTGTGATCGAATACGTCGACGACGACCCTCCTTCTCGTCTAAGCAACCAGGCAAGCCCCCCTTTTGATCATCCCGATATCGCCCATTCAATACTATCATGCTTGCATTAGATTTTGCTACTGTTATTGTTTGCTCCTATTCTGATGCATAGCCTGCTTTTGTACCTGCTATTGTTACCTATCTGCTTATCCTAAACTGCTTAGTATAGGTTAGTTAGTGATCCATCAGTGACCCCCACCTTGTCCTTGTTGCCCCTGCTTCATCATCGATGACTCGATCAACGTGATCGACGACCAGAGCCCGACACCTCACATCACATCACGCCCTTTTTTGTTGCTTGACTCTGCAGAGTTAACATCGAGTGCCGAGGGTGGAACCTCATACATCACTCCTGATGAGATCTCTGTAGTGTAGCTATTCGGTCGTGGTCATCGAGGGTGATTCCTCCTTAACCACTTCTGATACGACTCTGTCGTGCAACACCTCAAGTGTGAACCTCGAGGGTGGTTCCTCTTTACGTTCACCTTGATGATTACATCGAGTGGAATTCACCGAGGGTGATTCCTCGGGTTTTCCCCTTGATGTTTGGAAACACGGTTACTTTGACTTTACTTGAGACCTTGGTGAAAGTCGGGCGGGCCCGGAGAGCACCCGCAAGATAATGACGTGGCACGGCCGGACATTCTAGGCCCTTGTCATAAGTCCACGAGACGGGGCGATGGGGTCACTTTCGATCGTGAGTCTCTGCTCGTCTCCGCAAGCTAATAATACACTATGGTTTGGTATTTGTTCTGAGTTGGCCTCTGGCCTTTACGCACCAATCACCACGCGAGAATAGTTATGGGCCTCGACGTCATGGTATCAGCCGAAGCTTTGTCAGACGTCCAGTTCAGCAGTGCGGCACGGCTGGGCCGGCAGCCCAGCACCATCCTGTAGTGGTGGAGCCTGGACCCGCCCTGCGTGCAACGACCCAGAGTGCAACGGCGATGGGCCCAAACCCTGGAGTGCTTAGGAGGTAGATCGGCGGGGACCTCTCTGATGAGCCTAGGTAGGGCTGCGACGTGTTGATCTTCCGAGGCCGGGCATGACCCAGGAAAGTGTGTCCGGCCAGAGTAATCAAGCGTGTTGGAAAACATGGTGCACCCCTGCAGGAAAGATTATCTATTAATAGTCGTGTCCACGGTAACGGACGTTCAGACTTATATCTTGATCTTATACAACTACAAATGGTTACTTGAGATATGTGGCTCCGGGATTGCTTTCTAGCTGGGAGTCGAGGAAGGATCTCTGGGCATTAATGTTACAACATGCTTGTTAAATATTAAAATGCTACTCTTTACTCTTCTACATGCTGCAAGATGCTCGGAGCTGCTTGAAGATGCTAGTCTTCGATAGGCTAGGCCTTCCCCCTCTATTCTGGCTTTCTGCAGTTCAGTACACAGATACAAACCTTCCATTTGATACCAATGCATACTTGGTATAGATCTGATGCTTGCGAGTACTTTGGATTAGTACTCACGGTTGCTTTGCTACCCCCTTTTTCCCCTTCTTTCTTCTTTCCGATTGATGCAACCAGATGGCGGATCCCTGGAGCCAGATGCCACCGCTGACGGATACTACTACATGGAGACCGACGACGACCAGGAGTAGTTAGGAGGTCCCAGGCAGGAGGCCTTGCCTCTTCGATCGTGTTGCTTTTGTGCTAGCCTTCTTAAGGCGAAACTTGTTTAACTTATGTCTGTACTCAGATATTGTCGCTTCCGCTGACTCTTGTGTATCGAGCTATGTATTTGAGCCGTTAGGCCCCTGGCTTGTAATATAAAGCTTGTATTATTTTGATTTGTGTCTAGCACTACTAGGAAAAGGCCTTCTAGTGGCGCATCAGTTTTTCCTACTAATGGCGCACTACTGGTGCGCCACTACTACCACGCCACTAGTATTAAATACTAATGGCGCACTACTGACTTAGTAATGGCGCACGCACCACATAGAAGTGTGCCATTACTAACAAACTTTTTTCAAATATTTTTTCATAAATTTTTTTTCAAATTTTTTTTTCATTTTTTCTTAACCTCGGGTCACTATGACTTAATCTGGGGTCAATATACTTAATCTCAAGTTAAATCGCACTAAGTGGTCAAACTTCCCGGAAGGTCATCCATCCCCACACTACTCCAGCCCGAGCACGCTTAACTTTGTAGTTCTATCCAAACCCAGCACTCACCCTGTGCAAAACCGAACCAGAAATCAAAAACCGAACCAAAAAAACCAAACCGAACCAAATTTTTGGTTTTTTCAGGTTACGGTTTCAGTTTCAGTTTTCAATTCTAGAAACCATTTAGCATTTGGTTTTTTCGGTTAGAAACCGAAAACCGTTCGGTTAAACCGAAATAACCGAAGTTCGCGTCTGTGTGCGAGAATATGGTATGTGTTGGGAAACCGGGGCCACCACGATGGTGGCGGCGGCTAGCGCCGAGTCGCTCGGGATAGCCCCTCCCATTTTCCCTCTTTACGTTAAGTGGGTACTTATCCCTTGACCCCCTAGTCCCTATATAAAGCAACGAGGAGATATTATTGTAACACCTGATCATTGATTAATAAAGCTGGTCTCCTCCATATATCTCTGTGTCATTTACTTTCGCGTGTTCGACTACTTCGTCTACGACGCTCGCTACCGCTCCGCAACCTTGGACCAGACTCGCTGGCAGGAGTTGCGGAACACGTTATCAGCACGCTTCGCTCCACCAACTCTTCGTCAAGCCTGCGTCAAGCCTGCATCACGCATGCTTTCGTCGATCCCGCGGAGGTATAAGATTCGATCCCCATCTTCGCAAAAATGGATTCCTCTCGTTACCGTTGTTCCCTTTTTGCGATTAGTTTCTTTTTCGGATTTGATCTACCTATGGTGTCGATTTTTCTTCCAAGAACCGAGCGGACGAACACGTCGCCGACCAATGTCGATGTTCTTGGACTAAGAGAAACTTGTTGACTGCACTATAGGGAGTCGGTACAGATCGTGACCCAGATGATCACGGTACCGCCGCAACGCACCCGTTGTGCCACGCGTCGTCGATGTTCCCGATGAACACGATGATGTTTTTGAGATCCCGACGTCGGCGTCGCCGTCCCAAGCAGCATGGCCATACCCGTGCCCGATGCACGTTCGTGCCGCCGCGGGCCCTGCTGGTCCCGGCTGCTGGCCGCCTCCGCGTGCGCGTGAGGTAGCCGCGCCCGGCGGGCTGGCTGGCTTGGCACTTGTCGCCGCCGCGCCGCAGCGCCGTGGTCGCAGGCCGCTGGCCGCGCCGTGCCACTGGCCGCGCCGTGCCATCGCGCGCAGGCCGTGGCAGCGTCGTGCCACTAGACGCGCCGTGGTCGTGTGCTGCGTGCGCTGCGTGCCGCTGGCCGCGCCGTGGCGATGTCGTGGCCGCGCCACGCCGCCCCGCCTCGCTGGCCGCGCCGTACCGCATCGTGCATGCGCATGGGCCTGTCGAGGCCGCCGCCGCTCGGGCGCTAGGAAACCCTAGCGACCCTGAGCTGGCGAGCAGGCCGGCCCAGCGGGCTGCTATGGACCGGGCCCCTTTTTCATTTCCCTCTAAAAAACGGGGGAGGGAGGTGGGGCTGGCTACACGGGCCGACGGCCCATTTCGGCCTGCAGCGCACTGGACCACGCGCGCGCAATTCTTTGCATTTGAGCCCCTGTAGTTACCAGATTTTACGCATGTTTTATTCCTGCTGTAATATTTCACGTAGAAGCCCCTGGAATTGTCTGTTTTCACTGAAAACACATACTTTGGGCTTAAAAATGCCTCGGGAATTCAATTTTTGGGCTAGTTTTCACATACTAGATGCGCTTAACATGCTATCTTTTGTAACATGATATTATTGTATGATTTTACTGTTGTAGATTAATTGTTTAGGACTCTTAATCATTTAGTAAGTCATATAATAGCATGTTTTAAATATGGAACGTCTTTTTATTGAATAAGTTTATCAACATCGCTTTGTGCAAAAGATTACCTGCTGTAATCTCATGATTTTTGCATAAATCGCAGATGGCCGGAATTGTCCACAAGGAGTTTGCTGAGTTGGCCCAGACAGGGCTGAACTACCTTTCATGGTCCTCGGACTGCGAGATTTTTCTCCTGGGCAAAATCCTCTTGAGGGCGATCGGTAAGGGGACCCAGCTGGCCGCCACTGATCCCAAGTTCGAAACTGAGAATGTGCAGGCTCTGCACTTTCTCCGTCATTACCTGTCACCTACTCTGAAAGATGAGTATATGGCTGAGCGCAGTGCTTCTGGCCTTTGGACCGCTCTTAAGCAGCGGTTTGAGCGGCTGAAGTGTTGGGGAACGTAGTAATTTCAAAAAAATTCCTACGCACACGCAAGACCATGGTGATGGCATAGCAACGAGAGGGGAGAGTGTCTGTCCACGTACCCTCGTGAGACCCGAAGCGAGGCGTTTAACAACGCGGTTGATGTAGTCGACGTCTTCACGATCCGACCGATCCAAGCACCGAGCGACGGCACCTCCGAGTTCGCACACGTTCAGCTCGATGACGATCCCGGACTCCGATCCAGCAAAGTGTCGGGATGAGTTCCGTCAAGACGACGGCGTGCAGGACGATGATGATGCTCCACCGACGAGGGCTTCGCTAAGCTCATGACGATATGACTTCTCCGCGCAGGCTTCGCTAAGCTCCATGACGATATGACCAAGTGGAATATGGTGGAGGGGCACCGTGCACGGCTAAGGAACGATTCGTCGATCAACTTGTGTGTCATGGGGTGCCCCCTGCCCCGTATATAAAGGAGCAAGGAGGAGGTGGCGGCCAAGGGAGGAGGCGACAAGGGGGAGTCCTACTCCCACCGGGAGTAGGACTCCTCCTTTCCTAGTAGGAGTAGGAGAGAAGGAGGGAAGGGAGGAAGGGGTGCGGCCTCCCTAGTCCAATTCGGACTAGGCCTTGGGGGCGCGGCCTGCCCTAGGCAGCCCTCTCTCTTTCCCGCAGGGCCCAATAAGGCCCAATACTTCTCCCGGTGAATTCCCGTAACTCTCCCGGTACTCGAAAAATACCGAATCATTCGAACCTTTCCGAACTCGAATATAGTCGTCCAATATATCGATCTTTACGTCTCGACCATTTCGAGACTCCTCGTCATGTCCCCGATCTCATACGGGACTCGAACTCCTTCGGTACATCAAAACTCATAAACTCATAATATAACCATCATCGAAACCTTAAGCGTGCGGACCCTACGGGTTCGAGAACTATGTAGACATGACCTAGAACTATTCTTGGTCAGTAACCAATAGCGGAACCTGGATGCCCATATTGGTTCCTACATATTCTACGAAGATCTTTATCGGTCAAACCGCATAACGACATACGTTGTTCCCTTTGTCATCGGTATGTTACTTACCCGAGATTCGATCGTCGGTATCCAATACCTAGTTCAATCTCGTTACGGTAAGTCTCTTTACTCGTTCGTAATACATCATCTCACAACTAACTCATTAGTTGTAATGCTTGCAAGGCTTATGTGATGTGTATTACCGAGAAGGCCCAGAGATACCTCTCCGACAATCGGAGTGATAAAACCTAATCTCGAAATCGCCAACCCAACAAGTACCTTTGGAGACACCTGTAGTACTCCTTTATAATCACCCGATTACGTTGTGACGTTTGGTAGTACCAAAGTGTTCCTCCGTAAACGGAGTTGCATAATCTCATAGTTACAGGAACATGTATAGGTCATGAAGAAAGCATTAGCAATATACTAAGCGATCAAGTGCTAAGCTAACGGAATGGGTCATGTCAATCACATCATTCTCCTAATGAGGTGATCCCATTAATCAAATGACAACACATGTCTATGGTTAGGAAACACAACCATCTTTGATTAATGAGCTAGTCTAGTAGAGGCATACTAGTGACTATCTGTTTGTCTATGTATTCACACATGTATTATGTTTCCGGTTAATACAATCCTAGCATGAATAATAAACATTTATCATGGTATAAGGAAATAAATAATAACTTTATTATTGCCTCTAGGGCATATTTCCTTCAGTCTCCCACTTGCACTAGAGTCAATAATCTAGTTCACATCGCCATGTGATTTAACATCAATAGTTCACATCTATATGTGGTTAACACCCATAGTTCACATCGACATGTGACCAACACCCAAAGGGTTTACTAGAGTCAGTAATCTAGTTCAAATTGCTATGTGATTAACACCCAAAGAGTACTATGGTGTGATCATATTTTGCTTGTGAGATAATTTTAGTCAACGGGTCTGTCACATTCAGAGCCGTAAGTATTTTGCAAATTTCTATGTCTACAATGCTCTGCACGGAGCTACTCTAGCTAATTGCTCCCACTTTCAATATGTATCCAGATTGAGACTCAGAGTCATCTAGATTAGTGTTTAAAACTTGCATCGACGTAACCCTTTACGACGAACCTTTTTTCACTTCCATAATCGAGAAACATATCCTTATTCTACTAAGGATAATTTTGACCGCTGTCCATTGATCTACTCCTAGATCACTATTTTACTCCCTTGCCAAGCTTAGTGGTAGGGTATGCAATAGATCTGGTACACAGCATGACATACTTTATAGAACCTATGGCTGATGCATAGGGAATGACTTTCATTCTCTTTCTATCTTCTGCCGTGGTCGGGTTTTGAGTCTTACTCAATCTCACACCTTGTAACACAGGCAAGAACTCTTTCTTTGACTGTTCCATTTTGAACTACTTCAAAATCTTGTCAAAGTATGTATTCATTGAAAAACTTATCAAGCGTCTTTGATCTATCTCTATAGATCTTGATGCTCAATATGTAAGCAGCTTCACCGAGGTCCTTCTTTGAAAAACTCCTTTCAAATACTCCTTTATGCTTTGCAGAATAATTCTACATTATTTCCGATCAACAATATGTCATTCACATATACTTATCAGAAATGCTGTAGTGCTCCCACTCACTTTCTTGTAAATACAGGCTTCTCCAAAAGTCTGTATAAAACCATATGCTTTGATCACATTATCAAAGCGTTTATTCCAACTCCGAGATGCTTGCACCAGTCCATAGATGGATCGCTGGAGCTTGCGCATTTTGTTAGCTCCTTTAGGATTGACAAAACCTTCTTGTTGCATCATATACAACTCTTCTTTAATAAATCCATTAAAGAATGTAGTTTTTACATCCATTTGCCAGATTTCATAAAATGTGGCAATTGCTAACATGATTCGGACAGACTTAAGCATCGCTACAGTTGAGAAAATCTCATTGTAGTCAACACCTTGAACTTGTCGAAAACCTTTTTTGTGACAAGTCGGGTTTTGTAGATAGTAACACTACTATTAGTGTCCGTCTTCCTCTTTAAGATCCATTTATTTAACATGGCTTGCTGATCATCGAGCAAGTCAATCAAAGTCCATACTTTGTTCTCATACATGGATCCTATCTCAGATTTCATGGTCTCAAGCCATTTCGCGGAATCTGGGCTCATCATCGCTTCCTCATAGTTCGTAGGTTTCATCATGTTCTAGTAACATGACTTCCAGAACATGATTACCGTACCACTCTGGTGCGGATCTTACTCTGGAAGACCTACGAGGTTTGGTAGCAACTTGATCTGAAGTTTCATGATCATCATCATTAACTTCCTTACTAATTGGTGTAGGAATCACTGGAACTGATTTCTGTGATGAACTACTTTCCAATAAGGGAGAAGGTACAATTACCTCATCAAGTTTCTACTTTCCTCCCACTCACTTCTTTCGAGAGAAACTCCTTCTCTAGAAAGGATCCATTTTAGCAACGAATGTTTTGCCTTTAGATCTGTGATAGAAGGTGTACCCAACAGTTTCTTTTGGGTATTCTATGAAGACGCACTTCTCCGATTTGGGTTCGAGCTTATCAGGTGAAAACTTTTTCACATAAGCATCACAACTCCAAACTTTAAGAAACGACAGCTTAGGTTTATTGCTAAACCATAGTTCATACGGTGTCATCTCAGCGGATTTAGATGGTGCCCTATTAAGCGTGAATGCAGCTGTCTCTAATGCATACCAAAAGCGATAGTGGTAAATCGGTAAGATACATCATAGATTGCACCATATCCAATAAAGTGCGATTCTGACGTTCGGACACACCATTATGTTGTGGTGTTCCATGTGGCGTGAGCTGTGAAACTATTCCACTTTGTTTTAATTGAAGACCAAACTCGTAACTCAAAATTCATCTCCACGATCAGATCGCAGAAACTTTATTTTCTTGTTACGATGATTTTCCACTTCACTCTGAAATTCTTTGAACCTTTCAACTATTTCAGACTTATGTTTCATCAAGTAGATATACCCATATCTGCTCAAATCATCTTGTGAAGGTCAGAAAATAACGATACTTGCCACGAGCATCAACACTCATTGGATCGCATACATCGGTATGTATTATTTCCAATAAGTCAGTAGCTTGTTCCATTGTTCCGGAGAACGGAGTTTTAGTCATCTTGCCCAAACGGCACGGTTCGCAAGTACCAAGTGATTCCAAAAGTCCATCAGTATGGAGTTTCTTCATGCGTTTTACACCGATATGACCCAAACGGCAGTGCCACAAATAAGTTGCACTATCATTATTAACTTTGCATCTTTTGGCATCAATATTATGAATATGTGTATCACTACGATCGAGATCCAACAAACTATTTTTATTGGGTGTATGACCATTGAAGGTTTTATTCATTTAAACAGAACAAAAATTATTCTTTGACTTTAAATGAATAACCGTTTTGAAAACTATTTTCATTGGGTGTATGACCATCGAAGGTTTTATTCATTTAAACAGAACAACAATTATTCTTTGACTTTAAATGAATAACCGTTTTGCAATAAACATGATCAAATCATATTCATGCTCAACGCAAACACCAAATAACATTTATTTAGGTTTAACACTAATCCCGAAAGTATAGGGAGTGTGCGATGATGATCATATCAATCTTGGAACTACTTCCAACACTCATCTTCACTTCCCTTCAACTAGTCTCTGTTTATTCGTAACTCCTGTTTGAGTTACTAATCTTAGTAACCGAACAAGTATCAAATACTCAGGGGATACTATAAACACTAGTAAGGCACACATCAATAACCTGTATATCAAATATACTCTTGTTCACTTTGCCATCCTTCTTATCCACCAAATATTTGGGGTATTTCCGTTTCCAGTGACCATTTCCTATGCAGTGTAAGCACTCAGTTTCAGGCTTTGGTTCAGCTTTGGGTTTCTTCATGGGAGTGACAACTTGCTTGTCATTCTACTTGAAATTCCCCTTTCTTTCCCTTTGCCCTTTTCTTGAAACTAGTGGTCTTGTCAATCAACACTTGATGCTCTTTCTTGATTTCTACCTTCGTCGATTTCAACATCACGAAGAGCTCGGGAATCGTTTTCGTCATCCCTTGCATACTATAGTTCATCACGAAGTTCTAGTAACTTAGTGATGGTGACTAGAGAATTCTGTCAATCACTATCTTATCTGGGAGATTAACTCCCACTTGATTCAAGCGATTGAAGTACCCAGACAATCTGAGCACATGCTCACTAGTTGAGCGATTCTCCTCCATCTTTTAGCTATAGAACTTGTTGGAAACTTCATATCTCGCAACTCGGTATTTGCTTGAAATATTAACTTCAACTCCTGGAACATCTCATATGGTCCATGACGTTCAAAACGTCTTTGAAGTCCCGATTCTAAGCCGTTTAAGCATGGTGCACTAAACTACCAAGTAGTCATCATATTGAGCTAGCCAAACGTTCATAACGTCTGCATCTTGCTCTTGCAATAGGTCTGTCACCTAGCGGTGCATCAAGGACATAATTCTTCTATGCAGCAATGAGGATAAACCTCAGATCACGGATGCAATCCGCAACATTGCTACTAACATTTTTCAACACAATTTTCTCTAGGAACACATTAAAATAATCATATGAAAGCAACAACGCGAGCTATTGATCTACAACATAATTTGCAAAATACTACCAGGACTAAGTTCATGATAAATTAAAGTTCAATTAATCATATTACTTAAGAACTCCCACTTAGATAGACATCCCTCTAATCTTCTAAGTGATTACGTGATCCATATCAACTACACCATGTCCGATCGTCACGTGAGATGGAGTAGTTTCAACGGTGAACATCAATATGTTGATCATATCTACTATTTGATTCACGCTCGACCTTTCGGTCTCTGTGTTCCGAGGCCATATCTGTTATATGCTAGGCTCGTCAAGTTTAACCTGAGTATTCCGCGTGCGCAACTGTTTTGCACCGTTGTATTTGAACGTAGAGCCTATCACACCCGATCATCACGTGGTGTCTCAGCACGAAGAACTTTCATAACGGTGCATACTCGGGAGAACACTTCTTGATAATTTTAGTGAGAGATCATCTTATAATGCTACCGTCAATCAAAGCAAGATAAGATGCATAAAGGATAAACATCACATGCAATCAATATAAGTGATATGATATGGTCATCATCATCTTGTGCTTGTGATCTCCATTGTCAAGCACCGTCATGATCACCATCGTCACCGCGCGACACCTTGATCTCCATCGTAGCATCGTTGTCGTCTCGCCAACTATTGCTTCTCGACTATCGCTACCGCTTAGTGATAAAGTAAAGCAATTACATGGCTTTTGCATTTCATACAATAAAGCGACAACCATATGGCTCCTGCCATTGCCGATAACTCGGTTACAAAACATGATCATCTCATACAATAAAATATAGCATCACGTCTTGACCACATCACATCACAACATGCCCTGCAAAAACAAGTTAGACGTCCTCTACTTTGTTGTTGCAAGTTTTACGTGGCTGCTACGGGCTGAGCAAGAACCGTTCTTACCTACGCATCAAAACCACAACGATAGTTTGTCAAGTTGGTGCTGTTTTAACCTTCGCAAGGACCGGGCGTAGCCACACTCGGTTCAACTAAAGTGAGAGAGACAGACACCCGCCGGTCACCTTTAAGCAACGAGTGCTCACAGCGGTGAAACCAGTCTCGCGTAAGCGTCGCGTAATGTCGGTCCGGCCGCTTCATCTCACAATACCGCCGAACCAAAGTATGACATGCTGGTAAGCAGTATGACTTATATCGCCCACAACTCACTTGTGTTCTACTCGTGCATATGACATCAACGCATAAAACCAGGCTCGGATGCCACTGTTGGGGAACGTAGTAATTTCAAAAAATTTCCTACGCACACGCAAGACCATGGTGATGGCATAGCAACGAGAGGGGAGAGTGTCTGTCCACGTACCCTCGTAGACCGAAAGCGAAGCGTTTTAACAACGCGGTTGATGTAGTCGACGTCTTCACGATCCGACCGATCCAAGCACCGAACGACGGCACCTCCGAGTTCTGCACACGCTCAGCTCGATGGCGATCCCGGACTCCGATCCAGCAAAGTGTCGGGATGAGTTCCGTCAAGACGACGGCGTGGTGGACGATGATGATGCTCCACCGACGCAGGGCTTCGCCTAAGCTCATGACGATATGACTTCTCCGGCGCAGGGCTTCGCCTAAGCTCATGACGATATGACCGAAGTGGAATATGGTGGAGGGGGCACCGACACGGCTAAGGAACGATTCGTCGATCAACTTGTGTGTCATGGGGTGCCCCCTGCCCCGTATATAAAGGAGCAAGGAGGAGGTGGCGGCCAAGGGAGGAGGCGCGACAGGGGGGAGTCCTACTCCCACCGGAGTAGGACTCCTCCTTTCCTAGTAGGAGTAGAGAGAAGGAGGGAAGGGAGGAAGGTGCGGCCCCTCCCTAGTCCAATTCGGACTAGGCCTTGGGGCGCGGCCTGCCCTAGGCAGCCCCTCTCTTTCCCGCAGGGCCCAATAAGGCCCAATACTTCTCCCGGTGAATTCCGTAACTCTCCGGTACTCGAAAAATACCGAATCATTCGAACCTTTCCGAACTCCGAATATAGTCGTCCAATATATCGATCTTTACGTCTCGACCATTTCGAGACTCCTCGTCATGTCCCCGATCTCATCCGGGACTCGAACTCCTTCGGTACATCAAAACTCATAAACTCATAATATAACTGTCATCGAAACCTTAAGCGTGCGGACCCTACGGGTTCGAGAACTATGTAGACATGACCTAGAACTATTCTTGGTCAGTAACCAATAGCGGAACCTGGATGCCCATATTGGTTCCTACATATTCTACGAAGATCTTTATCGGTCAAACCGCATAACGACATATGTTGTTCCCTTTGTCATCGGTATGTTACTTACCCGAGATTCGATCGTCGGTATCCAATACCTAGTTCAATCTCGCTACCGGTAAGTCCCTTTACTCGTTCCGTAATACATCATCTCACAACTAACTCATTAGTTGTAATGCTTGCAAGGCTTATGTGATGTGTATTACCGAGAAGGCCCAGAGATACCTCTCCGACAATCGGAGTGATAAAACCTAATCTCGAAATACGCCAACCCAACAAGTACCTTTGGAGACACCTGTAGTACTCCTTTATAATCACCCAGTTACGTTGTGACGTTTGGTAGTACCTAAAGTGTTCCTCCGGTAAACGGGAGTTGCATAATCTCATAGTTACAGGAACATGTATAGGTCATGAAGAAAGCATTAGCAATATACTAAACGATCAAGTGCTAAGCTAACGGAATGGGTCATGTCAATCACATCATTCTCCTAATGAGGTGATCCCATTAATCAAATGACAACACATGTCTATGGTTAGGAAACACAACCATCTTTGATTAATGAGCTAGTCTAGTAGAGGCATACTAGTGACTATCTGTTTGTCTATGTATTCACACATGTATTATGTTTCCGGTTAATACAATCCTAGCATGAATAATAAACATTTATCATGGTATAAGGAAATAAATAATAACTTTATTATTGCCTCTAGGGCATATTTCCTTCATGAAGTACACTGTGAAGCCACGTGCAGAGGCAGAGTGGATCCGTCTGAGGTTTGCGGACTTCAAGACGCTTGGGGAGTACAATTCGGCTCTGCACCGGATTTGTACGACTCTTCTGTTGTGTGGTACTGAGATTACCGACTCCCAGAAGATTGAGAAAACCCTATCCACTTTCCACCCTGACGCGGTCCAGTCCTCACGGAACTACCGCCAGGGGAACTACACGAGGTATTCAGAGTTGATTGACGTCCTCCAGGTGGCAGAGGCGCAGGACGAGGTTCTCAAAAAGAACTTTGCCGCGCAACCACTTGGGGGGGAGCTCTCGCCAGGAGGTGAACGCTCTCAAAGTCCGCAAGCCTCAACAGAAGAAGAGGGGCCGCAAGGGCAAGAAGAAGGGCCCTCACCCTCCCCCCCCCGGCTAAGCAGAACAAGCCGGGCAAGGGAGGGTAGAGAGCTCAGGACTGCTTTCGTTGTGGCTCGGTGGAGCATTTCTCCCGCCAGCCAGTGCCGCGCACCACCGGAGGTCGTCGAAGCATACAAGGCGCGTGAGACGCACCTCGCCTTGGTTCAGGAGGGAGCACCACCGGTGCCCATGGCGGCACCCGTGATGATCGCTACTCCCCTGCTGCGCCCATAGAGGCGACCCCCGTGGTGCCCATCGCGGCAGCTTTGGCGGTCTCTACCGACGCCCACGTCGCCATGGAGGTTGACCACATGGTCGCCTCGGCGGCGGCGCCACCACTAGACATTGATGCTGCCTCTAAGATGATTTCTAAGGAGGATCAGCTCACTAGTATGGAGATTGCGGCTGAAGTGAATGGTTTCTTCACCGAGTCCACTTAGCATACCTCTTTGGTTATCATGATTCCGTGATTTGATACAATAAAATTGAATAAATTCGATTTGGTTGTAAGCTCTATGAGGGCATAAACTTATTCTTTACTTTGGCGATTGGATGACATTTATTTCATTCATTTATTCCATTATTTATACATGATAGCATGTTATGTTCTGAGATGTGTGCATTTATATTTAATGTATTTTCTTCCTCATTACATTAATTAGATGTCATATTTTAGAACGCGTGTGGCGCCCGAATGGAGGAAACGTGCCTTGCCGATAGCGCCACCACTCATACCATTTTACGAGAAACTAAGTACTTTGAGTCCATTAAAAAATCTCCGGGAAGTATTATGACAATCGCCGGCTGCGGTTCTCACATAGTTGTCTCCGGACGAGCCACTATTATACTCCCTATGGGAACAACTTTGATCATTAATGATGCGTTGTTGTACCCGGAGTCGACTCGTACTCTTTTGAGCTTTAGAGACATCCGCGCTAATGGTTTCCATGCTGAGACCGATGATGAAAACGGCAAGGAGTGCCTACTCATCACAAAGCGGGATGCCGGTGGTAAACATGTTATCGAAAGGCTTCCTTCGTTTGACACAGGGCTATACTACACTAAGATAGTAGCACCGCCCGTGTACACTACCCTCAAGACCGTCTTTAGAAGCTCTGAACTCTTCTGCCTCTGGCACGATAGGTTAGGCCACCCCGGACTTAGGATGATGAGAAATATAATTAATAACTCACATGGCCATAATGTTAACGTGAAGAACTTCCCGAATCCCGATGATTTCGTGTGCTCCGCATGCGCTAAGGGGAAGTTAGTCATTAGGCCATCGCCCCTCAAGGTGAGGGATGAAATCCCCACGTTCTTGGAACATATCCAAGGGGACATATGCGGTCCAATTCAGCCCCTCACGGGGCCGTTTCGGTACTTCATGATGCTCATTGATGCTTCCTCTAAATGGTCCAATGTTTGCCTGCTGTCAACACGGAACCATGCCTTTGCAAAATTGATCTCACAGATCATACAAATGAGGAATAATTTCCCGGATTATCGTATAAAGTCTATTCGAATGGACAACGCCGAGAATTTACTTCAAAGCGTTCGATGATTATTGCATGGCAATGGGAATCAAAGTTGAGCACTCGGTACCACATGTTCATACACAAAATGGACTTGCCGAGGCATTGATTAAAAGAATTAAATTCATTGCCCGACCGCTCCTTCAGGGTTGTAATTTACCAACTACATGTTGGGGCCACGCGGTGTTGCACGCGGCTAATCTCATCAACTTTCGACCGTCGGCCTACAACATACACTCTCCTGTTCAACTTGCGCAAGGGTCGGCACCGAAAATTTCCCACCTTCATAGGTTCGGTTGCCAGGTATATGTACCAATACCACCCCCTCAGCGATCGGCGATGGGCCCGCTCCGTAAGTCGGGGATATACGTTGGTTATGAGACTGTGTCCATAATCAGGTATCTGGACCCCATGACAGGTGACTGTCACACGGCTCGTTTTGCTGATTGCATTTTTTACGAGGATCTTTTCCGACTTTAGGGGGAGAGAATCAACCCCTTGATGCTAAAAGTCGAGAAATCACGCTCATGACCCGCGCACTGCTGAGACTGAGAGAGAAGTCCAAAAGATAATAGATTTGCAGTCATTAGCAAATCAACTGCCTGACCACTTTAGTGACTTAAAAACTGTGACAAAATCGCATGTGCACGCGCGCAATGCACCGGAAAGGGTTGAAATACCAAGAAAAATGATGGTATACCGCTCCTGTCCAAAGGCCTAAAAGGACGAGAATCCGCTTCTCAAATCCCAAGTACTGGGACGCTTTGACGAAAAAGGATAAGAGATTTATCACAGCTCGTCGCCAAAGTACCCCAAATTGAAACGGGAGCCAGTCGAGACTGGCACAAGCACGGAAAATTCAGTGCACGAAATTCCGGACTTAAACTTTCCCATAGGGGAAACACCCAGCGGAGATGTGAGCGCACATCGGCGCGGGAAATCTAAAGGACCTTGCTCCCATAATGGGAAATTTGGTAGAGCAAGTGTTTGCGCCGGATGCGCTCCATGACGAAATGGCCATAAATTATATTTATACGGGGGAGTTCCTGAACCGAGCAACGGTGATTGTCGACATCAACTTTGCTACGAAAATTGCCTCAATCATAGATCTTGACCCTGAGCCTAACACGCTCGCTGATTGCAAGAAAAGATCGGATTGGAAAGATTGGCAGCAGGCAATTACTGCCGAATTATTATCTCTCAACAAAAGGAAGGTGTTCGGACCAGTTTGTGAACTCCTCCCACATTCGCCCTGTTGGCCATAGGTGGGTTTTGTTTGAAAGAGAGATGAAAATAATAAGGTAGTACGGTACAAAGCAAGGCTCGTCGCTCAAGGGTTCACTCAACGACCAGGTGTCGATTTTGAGGAGACTTATTCCCCGGTCATGGATGGAGTTACCTTTAGATACTTGATCTCGATGGCAGTAAACATGGGCTTGAAAATGAAACTAATGGATGTTGTCATTGCTTACCTGTATGGTAACTTGGATTCAAACATATACATGAAGGTTCCAGAAGGTATCTCTGTTCCGAACCATGATAGAGCAAACAGGGGTCTATACAGTGTTCAACTTCAAAAGGCTTTATCACGGACTCGACAGTCTGGTAGAATGTGGTACAATCGCTAAGCGATTTCCTTCATGAGAAGGGCTACACGAGCAATAAAGATTGCCCATGTGTTTTCATACGGCGATCCCAAGATGGATTCTGTATAATCTCGTGTACGTGGACGATTTAAACATAATCGGTACACCGAGGATATTGAGGAAGCGAGTTCCTACCGATGTCGGAATTGAGATGAAGGATTTGGGTAAAACCAAGTTCTGTCTAGGTCTGCAACTTGAACATTCCCCGATGGGATTCTAGTGCACCAGTCTCCCTACACCCAGAAGGTGTTGGAAAGATTTGGGTTTGATAAGGCATATCCTTCTAAGACCCGATGGTCGGGAGGTCTTTACAAATGACAAGGACCCGTTCAGGCCAAAGGAAGAGGGGAGGAAACTCGGGACCAGAGGTTCCTTACCCGAAAGTGATTGGAGCACTCATGTATCTATAAACTGTACACGGACAGACATTGCGTTCGCCGTCGGTTTGCTTACGAGGTACAGTTCTGAACCTACCAAAAGACATTGGAAAGGTGTCAAGGACGTCTTCCGTTACCTGCAAGGGACCAAAGATCTTGGCCTGTTTTATAAAAGGAATCAAGACCTATCTATTATAGGCTATGCCGATGCTGGGTACCTATCGGACCCGCATGATTGCAAATCGCAGACTGGATATGTTTTCCTTTGTGGTGGAACTGCGTTTTCCTGGAAATCGTCCAAGCAAACACTTGTGTCGACTTCCACAAACCACTCGGAAATCATGGCACTATTCGAAGCGTCAAAAGAGTGTGTATTGCTTCGGCGGATGATCGGCCACATTCAGCAGACGTGTGGGCTGAACACCGTACAAACCCCTACCATTATCTATGAAGATAATGCTGCTTGTGTTGCACAAGTCCAGATGGGTTATGTGAAGAGTAACCTCACTAAGCATATTAGTCCCAAGTTCTTCTATGCACATGAGCTGCAGCAGTTGAATGAGGTGAAAGTTTTGCATACTAAGTCTTGTGACAATCTTGCTGATATGTTCACTAAATCATTACCGGCATCAACCTTAGAGAGGTGTGTGCGTGGAATCGGTATGATGAGAACTTAGAGAGATGCAAGGTTCGGGGGAGAAACTTCACAAACTCGTCGCTAAAATCTCAATCCTGATGATCGAGTACTCAACTTGATGGTTGAGTGGATTGTACTCTTTTTCTCTTGAGTAAGTTTTCCTGATGTTTCTCACACGAGGTTTTTAACGAGGCAATTCGTGCAATACAACAACGTATACTGTGTGCTCTTTCTCCATATTTTTCCCATTGGGTTTTTCGGAGTTTTGAGGCATGGATATATGGATAATTACCCAAGGAGGAGTGTTGGGAAACCGGGGCCACCACGATGGTGGCGGCGGCTAGCGCCGAGTCGCTCGGGATAGCCCCTCCCGTTTCCCCTCTTTACGTTAAGTGGGTACTTATCCCTTAACCCCCTAGTCTCTATATAAAGCAACGAGGAGACATCATTGTAACACCTGATCATTGATTAATAAAGCTGGTCTCCTTCATATATCTCTGTGTCATTTACTTTCGCGTGTTCGACTACTTCGTCTACGACGCTCGCTACCGCTCCGCAACCTTGGACCGGACTCGCCTGCAGGAGTTGCGGAACAGTATGAGCCTTTTACCACCCTTTGTTTTATAGCCATCCGCTCATCCTGCTGCAGCTCAATAGGCGAGGTGGTACTAAATCTCTACAGGTCGAACCAACCAGAACCAGGGCACATCACATGCGATGTTTATTTGGGCTCAAAGTATCCAGCCCATTCGCCATTCGGCCACTTTGTCTAGCGATCCACCACGCGCGGTGTCATCCCAGGCAGTCGGTCGCTAAAAAAAGGGAGTTGCTCGCTCAAAAAAAAGGAAGGATTGCCCTGGGTTGAGGGCTCGTCGCCGCGTGTATGTGCAAGATTTTTCTATCATTCCATTTTTCTGCTTCCTCCCTCATTTAATAAATCATATCTACTGCCATTTAATCAAGACCAAATCATGTGGACCTCCAACACCTACCTAATCCCTCGTATCTGCTGCTACCTAATGCATACGACTAAATCATGGCTGTCATCTAATTACCCAATCTACGTACACATTTCTCACAAGAAAATCTAACCTACATACATGTCATGAACAAAAGTGTGTGACCAAATAATTTTTTGTTGTATACAAATTCGCGTCAACTTTGGTTATTTTGGTTATTACCGAAACCGAACCGAAAGTAAATAGTTATTACCGAAACCGAACCGTATCTATGTATAAAACCGTATAAACCGAAGTATAAAAACCATATAAACCGAACCGAATTGAACCGAAAAAACCATTTTAACTAGTAATGGCGCACCACACCCACGGTGCGCGATTACTAACTTTGAAAAAAATAAAAAATTATTTGTCAATAGTGACGCACTGAGTGTGTGGTGCGCCATTACTAGTTTAACTAGTAATGGCGCACTATCCCCTGGTGCGCTATTACTAGTTTTGTAATAAAAAAAATTGTTACTAATGGCGCGCCGTGTATGTGGTGCGCCATTAGTATTTGAAGTCCGTTCCTTCGGACATCTGACGTGACAATTCCACGACATAGATGGAAAAAGTATCACCACCGGAGCGTGGTCGTCGTGCACTAGAATTGCGAGCGGTGACACCCGGAGCTATAAGGCTGCAACCATGGGCACACGCAGCTGCATCCACGGAGGCGCGAAACGCATGAAGGCGACATAGGTGAGGGCGGCGACCAGCGGCGAGGGCGACCAGCGGTGAGGAGGCGAGGCGAGGCGGTTGGCGCGTGCGAGGCGAGCCTCTCCCTTTTCCATCAGGGACGTTGAAGATGGGAGTTTGGGGACGAATGGATCTGGCGGCTCGGGGGCCCCAGATCTGACGGTTGGGGCTTGGCCGGCCCAACGATTGGGCCGGTGCGCCGGCGTAGATCGCTGCCCTTTGCAATAGCGGCATAGGCAAGTGGGGGTGGCAGCACCGGAGGACCTCAGCTATGGTGGCACATCTCGAGTGCCGAGTCCTGATTTTCAGTGTAAAACCCCCAAGGTCTGACCTTTATTAGTTATACCTAACAATGGTTTTGGTTGAAGACATTGATTTGGGAGCTCGAAATTTCTTCACAATGTCTTTGGTGATGGTTAGAGTGCTGCTGCTAGGTATGATTGATCATCGTGGCAAGGTCTTTTTTCTCTTTTTCATTTTATTTTTTGGTTGTGTGCATCCTTGATGCCTTCGGGTATCTTGTTGATGCAGAGACTGGGTGTAATTGGTATATTCACGATATTAATATATTTACTTTATCAGAAAAATGTATCTTTTTATGGAACAAGACGCCACGGATCCTATTTGGCGTGCGGGTCGTTGTTTAGCAACCGCGCGTGCAACCCCGCTACCTGTTTTTCTTTTTCGTCCTCGTGTTTTTTCCTTTGGTTTTCCCCTTTTTAATTTTTGTTTTTATTTTCTTTTTCTTTACCATTTTCTTTTATTCTTTTTCTTTCAGTTTTACACTAGTATTATTTTCCCTTTTTCTTTGTTTTCATTTTGGGATTTTTTTTGAATTCATGAAAAAAAAAATTCTGAATTTTATTGGAAATCTTGAAAATGATTCAAATTTATGAACTTTTTTTACAAAGCGAAAAACATTTTGTTTTGAAAATTTCAAATATTTTTATATATGACTTTTTTGAAATTTGGGAATAATTTTAGAAATTCATGGATATCTTTTCAAAATCATGAATATTTTTTAATACACGAACAATTTTTGTTCTCGTGAATATTTTTACAAATTTGTGAATATTTTTAAAATTTGCGAGCATTTTTGTAACTCATAAACAATTTTGAGACTGTGAACATTTTTAAAACACATACATTTTATGAATCCGTGAATATTTTATGATTTTGAGAACTTTTTTTCAAAATGCACATTATTTTTGTATTTTGCACCTTTTTGTAATCCTGAATTGTATTAAATAAGAAAAAATCAAGAACAAAAAATAAAAAAGAAAAGGAACAAAACAAAACAAAAAAGCAGCGGGCTCTAGCTGATGGAGTGAAATCCAGCTGATCTCTAGTAGAGGGTCCTAAGCTGGTAGTCTTGGCATGATGAAAATAAAGACACGGGGATGAATGGGTTACCCAGGTTCGGATCCCACTCCAGGAGGTAATACACTAAGTCATGCTTTGCTTGTATTGAATTTGCTGGGATAGAGAGGTGGTCTACCCCGAGATCATGTGTATGATTTCTAGTTGTAGTTGTCTAGAATATATTATATTGGCTAGCCTAGCCTCAATTTATACAATGTATCGGAGACCTAGGATAACATGAGTCATAGTCGGTTCGCCGGTAGAGAGGAGTCCTCCACGAATTAGGAGTCCTTGTCTTATACGTCAAAGCTGTTGGGAAACATAATAGAAAACATAAACTTTCGCCCTACGGTTACAATCTCAAAAACACTATGACACGGGCCTTTTCTCTTATGACGATTAGAGAGAACTATGTCCGGCTCTAGTCTAGATCAACTCTAAATTAGAACTAGAACTAGTGAACTAGAGGAAACTCCAAAAATGTGCGTCTCTCAACACCTAGGTGCCCAGGCACCTTGACTAGAAACCGTTAGATCATATCTTGATTTGTTGTTGTGATGGTTGCATGCACACCTCTAATGGAAACAAAAAACTTTCCATTCATTGTATACCCACGTACATGCATTGATGATATTCCAAAAAAAAATGATGTGTGTTAATTATTTACCTTCCAAACATTCCTGCATGCCTGATGCTATGGAAAGGGTCAAATCCAGTAATTTATGCATGCCATTAATTGTGTCTTGCATGAGAGCGTAACAATTAATTATTTTTTCATACCCGTTGCCTTTTATGGTAGCTAGTTGTTAATAAATTAATGGAAAAAGTGAGCACAAGTTTAGGTATGTCGGGATTATTTCAGAATATCACGGAATAATATATTCATCTGAGGTATGCACATCACAAAGTAAAACAATAAATAAGATACATTTTATACTATTCGATCACCTTAATTTGTATAGGTAAATTAGTGGTCAAGAAGTGTGACCCCGGCCTTAATTTTTAAAATACTAGATACCTTGACAAGTAAAACATTACAAATATACATAAGAATGTCCTAATTGTACATACAATCCCATTGGGACGATATTTCGTGTTATTTAAGCATATCTAATACCTTAAACCAATCAGTGTATATACATACCCTTGGGTATCTTTATATGCATCTATGGTTAAAATATGAAAAAAATCGGTGGGTATCAACTTGCATGTGTACATTAGTAAAATTAGTTGTCTAAAAGTGTGACTTGGGCTTATTTTTCTAAAAAATACTCGATACCTTGAAAAGTAAAACATTAGGAAAATACATAAAAATGTCCTAATTATACATACAAACCTTTGGGATGATATTTCGTATTATTTTGTCATACCTAATACCTTAAAAATTAGAGGGTATATACATATATACCCTTTTGTTTCATTAGGTATATACATACTCTTGGGTATCTTGGAATGCAGCTATGGTCAAAATGTGAGAAACATGAAGGATGCATGAATTACCAGAAATATCATGGGTATATATATGTGCGCCATCTTTTTTCTAGAAGGCAACGGGAGGTATGAGCAAAATATTTTTAATGAACGTATAATAGAATGCACTATTATTGAAAAATACCATGCGGTTTTAGTTTGGAAAGGAAAATTTCTAGGGAACCAATAGTAAATCATTGACCATTAATGATTGGATACATGTAAACAAAACTTGGAAAGTCATTATATCGTAGATTGTACACATGCATGAACAAATTTGACTTGCCATAACAGGCCTAGGTGCCCAGGCACCTAGGTGCCCCAAACAATTTACCTATATATATATACATACATATATATATATAGCACATAGGTGGAGAGGGGAGGAGGGGCCCCACAAGGCACTGTAGGAATCAGCTTATTTGTCGTCTGCCACGGCGGACGGCAAAGGCACCAAAAGCGGACGGCAAAGTGCTTTGCCGTCTGCCACCGGCGGCAAATCTATCCGGCAAAGAGGGCTACGGTAAAGAGGTTCTTTGTCGAATGCTTCATCAAAGCGGACGTCAAAGAACCTTCGCCGTCAATGGTGGACGGCAAAGAAAACGGACAACAACTAATAGGCGTTAGCCACATTAGGTGGCTAACGGCAGCCTTTGCCGTCCACCAGCGGTCGGCCGTCCGCTGGCGGACGGCAAAGTAAACAAATGGTCAACCCTTTGCCATCGGTAGCAGACGATAAAGAGGCTGCATTTTCTCTTTTTTCTTTTTTTCTTATGCGCTATTTCGTAAGGGGCTGATTTAGACCCATATGTTTAGTGTTATGGTTAGATTTATCTTAGTTCTTCTTTTGTAGTTGCGGATGCTTCCGAGGGGAGTTAATCATAAGCGGGAGGCTTTTTCAATTAAGAACAACACCCAAGCATCGGTCCACCTACATATCAAATTTTCAAAGTAGCGAACGCGAATCAAACGTACATGATGAAAGTGACTAGATGAATTTCCTGGGTGTCCTCAAGAATGCTTAGCTTATTATAAGAGATCGTTTCGGCCAGTCCTTTTCAACAAAAAAGGCTACCTTGCTGCACCTTAGTTACTATTGCTATTTGTTACAAATTATCTTGCTATCAAAGTACTCGTTGCCGATAATTTGAGTGCTTGCAGAAAATACCTTGCCGAAAATCGCTTATCATTTTCTTCTGCTCCTTGTTGGGTTCGACACTCTTACTTATCAAAAGGACTATGATAGATCCCCTATACATGTAGGTCATCAAAACTCTTTTCTAACGCCGTTGCCGAGGAGTGAAGGGTCTTTGATAGGTGGAATTTGATAGGGAAACATTTATATTACGTGTTGAAATTTATTGTTACTTGTTACTATGGAAAACAATCCTTTGAGGGGTTTGTTCGGGTTATCTTCACCTCGACCAGAAGCATAAAGAGTTGCTCCTTAACCTACTGTACCTACTGAAAATATTTATTATGAGATTCATTTGGGTATGATAAACTGCTAGCTAATCCTTATACAGGAGAAGGAACATTACCTCCTGATATGCACCTAATCTATATGGATAAAATTTGTGGATTATTTAAGGTTGCAGGTTGATACATCTCCAACGTATTTATAATATTTGATTGTTTCATGCTGTTATATTATCATTCTTGGATATTTTACAATCATTTTATAGCAACTATATATCATTTTTTGAGACTAACCCATTGACATAGTGCCAAGTGCCAGTTGCTGTTTTTTACTTATTTTTTACTTCACAGAATATCCCAATCAAAGGGAGTCCAAATGCAGCGAAACTTTTTAAAGATTTTTTTGGACCAAAAGACACTTGGGAGCCAAGGAAGCACCTGGGGAGGCCTATGGGGCCCACAAGACACCAGTGCGCACCAGAGGCCCCTGGCGCGGCCTGATGGATTGTGGGGCCCGTAGTGGTCTCCTGCACAGCCTCTTCGCTCTATAAATTCTCAGAAATTCCAGAAACCCTAGGGGAGCAGACGAAACACAATTCCAGCCGTTGCAAGTTCCAGAACCACAAGATCCAATCTAAGACCATCACGGAGGGGGTTCATCATCCTCATTGGTGCCTCTCCGATGATGCATGAGTAGTCCACCATAGACCTACGGGTCCGTAGGCAGTAGCTAGATGGATTTTTCTCTCTTTTTTATTCTCAATACAATGGCCTCTTGAAGATCTATTTGATGTAATGACTTTTGCGGTGTGTTTGTTGTGATCCGATGAATTTTGAGTTTATGATCAATTTTTATCCATGAATATTATTGGAATCTTCTTTGATCTCTTATATGCATGATTACTTATAGTTTCGTATTTCTTCTTCTTCGAATCTTTGATTTAGTTAGGCCAACTAGATAGATTTTCCTTGCCATGAAAAAAGGTGCTTTGTGATGGAAATGCACATTGAGAGCCAACATGTCGTTGTCGTGGGAATCATCGCCGATTCAATGCATGCTCGTCGTGAACCCACACACCGGTGGCCAGACGATGGCGATGGTAATCAAGGAGTCATGCATGCGTCAATACTCTATTTCACATGTTTCTCACCGCGGAAGAAAAGAGAACGAAGTTTGAACAGACATCAATGACAAGCCACTAGAGATAGCCAGTGGTAATAAAGTAGTAGCAGCACTGACCGTACATTTTCACATTAGTCTCTGATTAACAATCGACCTCGCTACGGTTGAGGAGGACAATAACACATACATATCTAATTTTAACCGGTCTGTGTTAACCGTCTTGGAAGTCCTGTAGAGGCTTATCACTGACACGCCCGCGCTGTTCCTACAGTGATGGCCCTCATCACTGACACGTGGCCATAAGCCAGTTAGTGATGAGTAGTCACTTGTGTTTGGTTTTGTATTAGTGTTGGGGGCAAAACCCAAATCTTATGTAAATTACATGACGATTCAACATGAATATAGAAGAGAAGAGATGTTAACCCCAAGGCGCGACTATGTAGTAGTGCCATGGGCGTCGTGGCTGGGGGTAAATTGTCAATCCTCGAAACACGATGTTACTTAAATCATGTAACAGTTCAACACGAGTGTAGAAGAGAAGACATGTGGACCCCATTGCATGGCTGCCGGGAGCCGCACGTAGAAAAGAGTTACGAGAGAGTGATGCCATGGGGAATGCCAACAACAAAATATAGCAAAGTAAATACAATAGAAAAATGTATCTCGTGACATAATTGACGATGTTTTTAATGTGTATACATATTTTAGACACCGATATCCACCACACGTGTGGCATAATAGGCATTCGCCCACACACCGTGTGTGGCATGAGCATGCTGGGGGCAGCCCACGGGTGTGTGGGCAAACAGTAGAATTGCCCACACGTGTGGGTGCAGCTACTTCGTGCCACATGTCCAACAAGTACTACTCATCCCCATCTTGCGTGTGTGCACGAAACAAATATGACCACGTCTGGCGCAGCTACAATAGGTACCTGCGGGATGACGATTTAGTTGCCATCCGGGATGGCAGATGTAGTTATCCGAGATGGTAAATACGGTTGTAAAAGCATGACAATTCT